>JAZDUH010000451.1:10802500-11402500 GCA_036419115.1 Scarus forsteni
CCTCCGCTGCTGCGCGGCTTGTAAGATCATGAAGGAAGAGAGAAGAGAGGGACAGAAAAGAGAGTCCACAGAAGAAATGGCAGAGAGTGTGTGGTCACTACAAGAAGGGACGAAAAAAAAACACAGTGCAGTGTGTCTGATGTCACACGGAGTTGGCTTAGCACGTAGCTTAGCATGATAGCATGTCCTCAATGCTGCAGCACGTCAACAGTAAACATCCGGTCTGTGCGTCAAGTCCTCAGAGCGACACAACAGGATGACACTCATGATACATCAACAGAAGCAGCTAATGTGATCAATAACTGACATATGGGCTAGTAAATAACCTACTTTGATTATGGCTCCGTGTAAAGGCTGGTTCAGAACGTAAACCAATGCGGAGGCTACTTGCCCGGAATCATGTGTATTTTGTTCACATACTTTTCACATCCAATAACTTAACATTTAATTTGATTGCAGAGAGAAGAACAGGAAACACTGACAGTGAGTAGAGGAAGCAGGTGTAGGGAATGCTTTCACATGTTATAGAAATGTACATTAGCTAGTTAAATGATCTTAGTATCTAAGTATGACATTATTTGGTCCTAGAAATAAAATAAGCAAAATAAGATCATCAATATGGTACAGTAGTAAAGGCAATAATTTAGCAAAAAGAGACAAGCATGAACACAAAATAAAAAATAACCATACTTAAATAAATAAATAATTATATAAAATAAAAAATAAAAAATAAATAAAATAAAAAATACTGAAAAAAGCAAAATATGGCCCAGAGTAAAAATAAAAGTATAGATTTTGATTTTGAGATCCCATTTATGCTCAGAATGTTCAAAATAAGAAAAATAAGCTATTAATTTAAGTGATCTGGCTTTTCTGTTTTGTGTGTTACTACTAATTATAATGTGTAGTGATTCAATGTAAAAAAAAAAAAATAGCAGTGAGCGCAATGTAACCGTTATCCGATTACTCGATAACTCTACATAAATTTGATGGAGTAATCGATTACAAAAGATTCGATAGCTGCAGCTCTACAATATATATATATATAAATGTAGTGCAAATGTAGTATAATTGCTTTTTTTTTACTCTAATCACCAGCAAAGTAGCATCCTCACTCAATATTTGTTACCTAAGATATCTTAGGTAAAAATCCTCATAATTGGTGAATATGTGGTAGCTAAGAGCTGCAATGGCTTGGAAGATTAATGCAGGAAAAAAAAATTCTGATGACTTTACCGTAGTTTTTTGTGAATATATTTACATTTTTGGCACAGGTGTCTCAAGAAGTTAGTTACTTAGAGTAATGCACAATGGTGAAATATTACAGATGTAGTAACCAGGTTGAAAATTTTGAGGTATGATGTTTTTATTAGGGTCTTTATTTAACATTTCACCTTGTATAACATAAGAAAAAGATTATAATCTGTCGAAGAAGCTGTAATAATTTCATGTTAAAACAGGGTAATTACGTTGTTTGGCTGTTTTTTGTTTCATGTGTCCAATTAAAGCCAAAAGCTGGGACAGGAAAGTGTCTGCAGGTAAAGTGAGAGCATTGTCCAGGCTTCACGGCTCTCTTTAGACTAACCTATTGAGTGCTTTTCATGTCGAGGACTCCAGCGGGTGAATGAAGGAGCCTCTGAAGCTGTAGGATTGGATGTAACATTATTGATCCCAGAGGGTTCATTAGACATGTGCAGCAGTGAGAGGATTCAGGACAGAAATTGGAGCATAAAACAAACAACATGATGAGAATAATAGAGTTTAGACGATTAAAAACAAGTAGCCAGAGTGAATGTAAACAACGCCTGTTATATAAGCTCGTGCTATCGATCCTTTAAATATTAGCCCGGCTTTACTTGAGGGGAAATAGAGCAAGAACAGATGAAATTATAATAGATGACACAGTTCCATATAAATGCTATTTTCTCTGTGATGACAACTGTAAACACGAGCCTTATGTCTCGTAATATTCAATATTTTGTACATAAATCCTCAGATAAACATGTTAGCATAAGTCATCTGTCAACATGATTAAATATTAGCATCAGCAGTGGCAATCAGCGGGGAAACACAAGTGTTGGATTTATGTAGAGGGGTCCTTGGGGGATCCTGCATGATGAGGTTGTTTGTACACAACTTTAAGCATGTTACACCAATCAGTGAGCCATGTTGTTGGAGAATGGAGGCAGAGCAGAGGTCTAAAAAAAAAACTGCAGTTCCTTGAGTGTCCACACAAGGCCGGCTTCAAAAATTGAAGAATGCCTACAGGTTCCATTTTAAAACATCACAAGTATATTTATATATGCATACATATATACACATATATCTATCTATCTATCTATCTATCTATCTATCTATCTATCTATCTATATATATATATATATATATATATATATATATATATATATGTACATACATATATAAAATACAATATATACACATATGTGCAAATATATAAATCCAACACCCAACATGAATCCATATAGCCAATCAGGAATCCCTCCATCATGGTGGCAAGAAAAAACCTTCTGTTAAGCAGCAGGAAATCTTGAATGTGGATCCCAGTCTCATGATGAACAGCAAATCCACACGATGCTGTGTTGGGTGTGTGGGCAAAGGAAGGGAGGTAGGAGGAGACAAGTGGACTAAAGTAAGAACTAAAGTTAGTGACAGATCCATGAACCATAGACCTGTTGTCTGATTTATTAGAGGATAGCCTCTTGAGATGCTACATCTCATTTTCAGAAGGGTCCTCATGTCTGAATGGTTGTGGTGATCATTTTATAGAAATATAACCAATGATGATATTCTTACTGAAAATAAGACTTTATGGTAGTGATTAACTCATGAATGCCCAGACCACGAGTGCATCGCTACCATATTTGTCCCATAGTATAAATGTATTAAATGCCTCTTGAGATGTGACATCCCATTTTCAAGAGGGACCTCATGCCTATGTGGTGATTAAAATAGTTACTATAGATGTATCAACCATGAATAGAGAGATCATGCTAATATCTACATTAACAGCTGTAATGATAATGGGAATGGAATGTTCCTTATTAAATGGCCAAATATGTGTTATGTGTGTAGTTGTAGTTATTGAGGCTTCGTGGCTCCACAGCAGCAGGTAGTCTCCACCAAGGATCCCAGGCCACCTAAAAGATAACTGACAGAGAAACTCCAACCATCAGCGAGTGAATGAGTGTGAATGGTGAGGTGGGACCTGCTTTGTGAAGCTGCTTTGCATAGTGAAAGACTAGGAAAGTGCCATATAAGCTCAAGTCCATTTATCACTTTTACCATTCCCAATGGTGACTCCCAGAGGCTTTTAGTTGAGTGAACCAGTGAGAAGCTACTTTCTGAGTTGGGCCACAGGAGTACATCGTCCTTGTTTCACAGTGAATTACATTACTGAGACTGTTTTGTTCATGTTTGGTTCAGTGTTTGTATGAACACTTAAATTATCTCATACTCAATGCTGCTAAGTCAGCAGCATGAGCATGCTCTATAAACACAATTAATGTGGCCTGTACAGTGAACCAGTAAAACAAACACAATTACACTTTCCTGATCATAAATTATACCGTGGATGCCCTGTTTTCCTCTGAACATACATGCACATTGATAATGAGGACAGCATTATGATATTATGTATAAATAATAAGGCTCACTTGATGTCTGTGTCCAGTGTATTTTCATCCTAACAGGAGCCAAAAGAGAAATGCTGCATATAACATTGACAATATGCCAGCAGATAGAAGAAACTTCTCAGACTAAAATGTATAACTAGGCCACTTAGTGATTTCCTCGGGGAGACCAGAAGAAAAAGGGCCAAAAGCCCAAATTACATATTCTCGCCCCGGGTCCCTGAAAGCCTCAACCCACACATCGTTGTTTCAGCAGTCTGTATCGTGGTCTGACTGCAGTGGCGGTATAATAACACAGAGATAGAGTAAACAGGGAGGTGACACTTTGTTAAATGCCAGCGTTTCTTTAGCTGACAGTGTTGTGTGCGTTCAGGTTAGATAAAGTGGCAGCAGAGTTAATTATACCTGTCAGCGAACTCTGGACAGCTGTCATATTATCACACTTTAAGAGCCGTATTTAGAAAGATGTCTTAAAGTAAATGGATGTTGGTGGCATGTTAGTCTTCACTTTGTTATCGAGACGCTGCAGCACAAAGCACACAGAGGATGATTACAGGCCTTGATTATTCACAGGTGTGTTTTGAGTATGATATAAAACAAATTTATCAAGAGTGTCTGCCAACAGGGGTTTTCATATTAACACAATATGTTCTTGTTTAGTTGGTCTGAACTCCAACTGGATCATTTTATTCTTATCTCCTTAATATTCCTCTAAAACAGGCCTACCCGACATGGTTCCCTCGAGAAGCCATACGGTGCCTCCAGGGGCATTTTTAAAATAACACAATCTACCACCACATACCTTAAAGGTGCAGTACGTAGAATTTGGCAGCATTTCGCCGAATAGAAACTATGAATATAGGATATGATGTTTCTCCGGTAAAATAAACTATCGATGTGGTGATATTGATGCAGAGACGCGCATTTGTCCATGACTCTGCATCTTTTTTGAAACATCACTGCAAGTTAATATTAAATTTAGAGGTATTAAAGGAACAGTGTGTATTATTAAATGCTAAACGAAAAAAAATATAAAATAACAGACTTGGTAAAAATGGAATATATTATTTAAAAGTATATTTAAAGTAGTTTCTAATCAGCCTTAAATAATTAATGTTTTGTTTTCGTTACCTTAGAAAAAGTCATTTATATCAATCTAGGAGTGGGTCGCCCGTTTATGGGGGGCTCCATCTTGCGTCGCCATCTTTTGTACCGTAACCCAGAACAGACAAAAATACGCTTTCGCGTTTTTTTTCGACGTCTACCGGAAATGCACAACTGTGAAATAGACGAAGAAGAAGATAGTGATTACCAAGCAGCTGTGCTAATAGAAACAAACATGGAGGACCACACGTACAATTTGCCAGCAGAGGAGCATGAAACTTTGTCAAAGAAATGAAAACGGGATCAAGCCAGACGCAATCGGGACAGAAAAACAAAAAAAACAGGGTCAACATCGGCGCTGCCTTTCCCAGATGGAAGTCCCTGAAGGATAAGTTTGCAGACAGACGCAGAAGTTGCCTGTTTTTTGCTGGACAGGTAAGACTAAGTGTCGAATTGTACTCTTATATGGAGCTGAATTTATTTGTTTACTTTCGGGAGAAGTCGGAGTAAGACGCAGAGAATGTATCTGCTATGAGAGGCTTATTTCACGGCCACAAGCAATTTTCTGTGGACAGAAAACATAGGCTGATAACTGAGCTATATAGCGCTGTTGATGAGACAAATATAAAGATTTTCACCGTACTCCTTAATTTTATTGTTTGCTCCTAATTTGTTATTTAGTAGCATATGTACACATTGGTAAGGTGTATATTTTAGGACATCCTCGGTCTTAGGAAAACCTCTGTGTCATTTCTCAGACCAAACGGCATCAGAAAAACCCCCCTCAATAAAACCTCCGTCAGATAATACGGCCTCAGGCTTCAAAATGAAAGTCATCAGACAAAATACTGGAAAAACGGACTCAAATAAAAAACAGAGTCAGGTCGTAACAATATCATAATCATCGTAAAATCATAAATGTCAAGTCGTCTTGAGACAGCATTCAGCTAAAAATCAGCTACTAGCAAACTTCCCATTTTCAAAATAAAAGCATTCTTCATTATCTCCTATTAGTTCTTTAACGCTATTGTAAATTAGGCTCTTGTTTTGGAGCCGACTGGAAGTTTCTTCGATAGCATACTGGCGCGCTTAACAGAATGTCCAAAATACCGAAATGAAATTTGTATCCGTGCGTTTTATGGCTCAAATGACCACATTTTGGTATTCTACGTGGTGACTTTCTCGCCTAAAATACTCTCTGAACTTTCAAATGTGGTGAATCAACAGAGATATTTGATAGCTTGGTAGCTGGAAACACTCGTTGACTACGCCATGTTGAAAAAACGCTTTTAGTGCTTGGAGGGCCACCGTAGCTCAGGGGTTCTCCGAAAGGGAGGGGGGAGCGCCGGAGTGCTGCAATCTCAAACCTCACCTTTAGATGTCGCTAAAAACTACACACTGGACCTTTAAGGCCAGTATGTTTTTCAAGGCAATTTGGCAGTGATTTTTTTTAATACCTGGTAATGCAGGTATCAGATGTTTAAAAGCAACTGCATTAAATAGAGATGAATTAAAGGAAAACAGTTTTTGGTGATTATTAAAAACAAAAGTATTCCGTAGAGAAAGTACAGGAAAGAAAGGAGGAGAAAATGAAAAACTGAGGTGAGAGTTGCCCAAACTGAAATTGTAACTGAAGTTGTTTATGTGTCACTGGAAGCTGTGGGTGTGATTGCGCTATTCTACTATAAATTTGTCATAATTTCTACGAATGTAAGAGATTATTTGATATGTACGATAGCAGCCATAGACTGCACATCTTGTAAACATAGCAGTGTGAATAAATGTACAAAATGTATGGTCCAACCTTAGAAAAGGACACTGCAAAGTGTGCGTGTGTCCGGGGAAGGGTGTTGAAAACATCCTGGAAAAGTCTCGGGAATGTCCTGGAAAATAATCTCTAGAAATGAGTGGAAACCCTCACAGTGCCTCCTCTCATTCATCTGCCAAATTACAAAAAGAAACATTAATATTGACAGTTGTGACAATTATATCTTTGTTAATGAAGTTGTTCTTTTAATCTGTATTTCGTTTTCAGTGCATCTAAAAAGAATCTTAAAAGACTTTATCGTATGTATGACCTAAGAGTACCTGAAGTGGGTCAGAAGAGACCGGTGTTAATGCAATTTCAATCTAATTCTCACCTTGGTTATTGTATCACAGACCATTTGCAATCCAATTCTCACCTCGCTGGGAACCAGATGATTCTGTCACCTTATTTTTTTTTTTATCAGCTCAGGCAAATGTGATTGTTCTCGACTCTTCCTCAGAAAGACTTGAGTCCAGTCTGATTTAACACAGTCAAAAACATTTCAAGGAACAGAACCAAGTCTGCTCCTGGATATTCTAATAAATCATAAACAGGTTTAATGTAGTGATTAAGAACTTAAGATATGAATAATCAGTAAGTGCCGGAAATGTATTACTATATTTACCAACATTTTAATATTTTTATTTATTTATATTTATGTTTCTATCTATCTTTTTATATATACGTATCTTCTTATCTGCGTTTAATTACCTCCGCCAAGGAAGTTATGTTTTCGGGAGAGTTTGTCTGTTTGTCTGTCCGTCCGTCTGTGAACAAAATAACTCAAAAAGTAATGGATGGATTTGGATGAAATTTTCAGGAAATGTTCAGCATGGGAAAAGGAAGAACTGATTCCATTTTGGTGTTGATCCGGATCAGCGTCTGGCTGCCATGGCGAAAAATGTGATTTCTGTGAATAACTACTGAACTTAAATAGATATCATTATGAATCCAATTGCTAATGGTATGTTTTCATGGTCAAGGAATCTAAATATTTACATGAAGTAAAGGTAGGAGTAATATTTCTGGTGAAAATCACAATATGGCTGAGGACTGTGGTGCTGGCGGAGGTCTGCGCTCTTCGAGTGCTTTTCTAGTGATATCTATTTTAGTTCAGTAGTTATTCACAGAAATCGCATTTTTCGCCATGGCGGTCAGACGCTGATCCGGCTCAACACCAAAATTGAATCAGTTCTTCCCATGCTGAACAATCCCTGAAAATTTCGTCAAAATCCATCCATTCCAAAATCTGAGATTTAAAGTGTAATTCAGTCATTTTCACTGGAGGCAAAGCCATCTTTAAAAACATGCTGTCAATAAAAACACTGTGTGCTTACAGCCAACCTAATGACTAGATTATGCTGTTTCGTGTTTTTATGTTAATTTGTTAGCAACATACGCAAAAACTACAAGACAGATTTTGGCAATGGTCCGACTTAAAAATGATTGGATTGTGATGGTGACCCAGATAACTGCTATCAGGGAACAATCATTTTTGCACAATAACTATCTAACTAATGATGATATCAACATGATTCTGAGTGCTAGATGTGGGTTTTCAGGGTCATGAATCATATTATGCTGGTAAATTTATCATGGAACAATTGTTATTATATTGAAGTAACAGCAATATGTGAGCTACCTCGGTAGACTGTTGTGCTCTGAGTGCTTTTGAGTTGTCTATGTTGTGGCTTATGTTCTGTTTTTGAACCCAGCCATGGATAGGGAATGACATTCAATCAGGTCATGTGACATGTTAAGCCCACAGACATAATTTACTCTGTTTCAATCGGCATGTGTTTGTCTATCTGTTAACAAGATAACCTAAAAAGTTAAGAATGGATTTCAATAAAATTTTAGGAGAAGTTTTATTGTACTAAAATTAAGTATCTCCAACAAGGAGGTTCTGTTTTTGCCGTCGATTTTTAGTTTCTTTCTTTGTGAAAGGATAAGTCAACTTCTATTCAACAGATTTGGATTCAATGTTCAGGAAATATTGGTCATGGCACAAGAAAGAAGTGGTTAGATTTTGATGATGAGCCAAATCCAGATGGAGATCCTGGAGTTTTTATTTTATTGATATTGCCTTATAAGTACATTTTCCTTTTTTTATTTCCTCGATGTTGCATTATAAGTCAATTTTCTGAAGTTTTGCTAATAACTCGGTTAGTTCTCAAAGGAATTTGATGACTTTTTCAGGGAATGTTGGTCATGGCACAATGGAAATGTGATTAGCTTTTAATGGTGATCCAAATCTGGATGCTGATCCAAGATTTTTTAAAGGGCCTGTTCACATAGTGAGGTGAAACTGTTTTCCACAATTTTGCCAGTAGGTCCATACGTTCTCAACATATTTTTATGACATTTTCAGGGAATACTGTATAAGCTTTGGCACAAGACATGATGAGATTTTGGTGGTGATCTCAACTCGGCTGCTGATGCTGGATGTTCCTAAGGATTTGTTACTGAGATACAGCAATCGTCCATGTTAATAATAACACACTCTACAATGGTGGAAATGCCTTAGTGGAAAATTGTGCTCTGGAAACACCTCTAGTTGTCTTATTTGTTAGTTGGGGTGTAACGAAATGGTCAACTCACGAAACGATACAAAATACGAAACAGGGCTCACGATACAAAATAAAGATTATGGAAAATCTCCAACAGTGGGAAGTTGTCCAAAAATCTCATTTTCTTTATTTTCTTCCCCATGCAGACATACAAAAAATATTGCTGCATCAGTACAAAATAAATGCTCTTGCAGTGCAAATAAAAACATAAAACCTCAATAAAAAGTGCTTTGTTGTTGTAACAATCAGGATAGCTACATTCTCCAATAAAAAGGAAAACAAATAGCAGTCCTCAGAGCTGCAGTTTAGACCTATAAATGTCTGAACTGTGAACTATAATATTTAGCCTATAACAGTGCTGATCTTCAAGTATGATCAAATTCTGTCAACTCAACAGTAGATGCAAAAATCAAATATTGTTTTTTATGCACACTTACACAAACAAACAGTTGCTGCCTGTCTCCAGTCCAGTAATACGGCGTGTTTTGTGTTTTGTCCGCAATCTTCTCGCCGTTCTCTCGTCCTTTACATGGGAAGCCAAAATAGGTCCACACAACTGATTTATTTGACGAAAGAGCGTCTGCTAATTCCTCGACCTCGTCTTCCTCAATTCTGAAGCAAGTGTTTTGCTACAGTAGGCGAGGGGGGTAAAAAATCACCTTTTTTTTTAATTTTACTTTGTCGTTTTTTATTTCGCAAAATTTTGTGGCACGAAATTTCGTTACACCTCTATTTATTGGTAATTGTATTCATCTGTTTGTTGTTTTATTCATATTTGCCATTCGTTTACTTTTGAAGCTTGTACAGGTTGTTTTGAGAACCTTGACTTGACACACTTGGGTTTGATGGTAAGCTTATTAGACTTTGGTAGTCAAATGTCACTGGGACCCCTCATTACCATAAAACCATCACAGTCCTTCCCCCGACCCACCACTGTGCTTTCACTGTCTCACAGCTGAATACTTTACAGTGCTACCTAACCATCAGGCAGTAGTTTAGCTACGTTTGTCGAAAATTTCACCACCTGGTCATCGTTCTGATTACCTCCGCCAAGGAGGTTATGTTTTCGGGAGGGTCTGTCTGTCCGTCCGTCTGTGAACAAAATAACTCAGAAAGTTATGGATGGATTTGGATGAAATTTTCAGGAAATGTTCAGCATGGAAAAAGGAAGGACTGATTCGATTTGGTGTTGATCCAGATCAGCGTCTGGCCGCCATGGCAAAAAATGTGATTTCTGTGAATAACTACTGAACTTAAATAGATATCATTATGAATCCAGTTGCTAATGGTATGTTTTCATGGTCAAGGGATCTAAATATTCAGATGAAATAAAGGTAGGAGTAATATTTATGTTCAAAATGACAACATGGCTGAGGACTGTGGTGCTGGCGGAGGTCTGCGCTCTCCGAGGGCTTTTCTAGTGAAAAAGTGTTGTTTTCTTCATTCTACAACAGACAAACAATGGCTGACCTTAAAAAATGTGTCTTTTATTGCAGGGAAATGAGAACGACAGATTGTGGGGCGACGAAGGAGACTCCACCCTGCCCTCCCCGGGCCTGTCAGACCAAGGAGCCGAGCCAGTTCGCGTCTCTCTGCCTCCGTTGCTGCTGGGTCTCGGGTGGATGTTAGTGCTGATTCTCTCCGACCAATAAAAGGCCTCACTCACCTGGCCTCCACGGACAAAACTCCAAACCCGGGTGGGGGAGGGTGGGTGTGAGAGCAAGAGAAAGAAAGAGCCATTTCTACGTGTCAAAACAGGAGGAGGGAGGAGGGCGATTCCGTCCCGCCTCACGCCCCTCACCAAAATCACACTTTATCTCTTTTTTTGTGAATCATGACTCTGAGCAGATGTGTCGTGCAGCTCACGCCCTTAAGAAGACATCCAGGGAGGGTGGAGGACAGGAACACACACATCATTTTTTTGCTTCACGTCTGCCCAAACAAACGTTCACACATGCAGACTTTACTCATCTGAAAACGTCAAACCAACAACGAAGGGCCCGACCGACTGAAGGTGTACAGAGAGGAGACACTACGGCTGCAGTGAAGGACAAACTATATAAAAATGTATAAAACAAAACAAAAAAAAGTTTCTTTTTGTCCCTGAACATTCCTCAGTGTAAAAGAAAAATACTAAATGTTAAGACTCTTCTCTCAGACGAACTGTGACGAAGTGTAACACAAGATTTAAGGTGGATTCGTGTGTGTTTGTCCACATGCTGCTCATCAGCTTTGCTCTTTATTTCTGTCGCCACATTTTATTTTTTCATTAGATGATTTATTACTCAGAATGTTAGCGAAAAGCACACATTATTATCGAGTCAAATCACAATGAAATCTTTTGACTGTTTGCTGTTGTCTTTTAGTGATGTATGAAGAGTTCTTTTCCAAATTAAGATTGTAGTAACATAAAAAATATCAGTTATTTATAGAAATCTGATGTTAAAACAATCTAAAGAAGTCTGTAAGTAGCTTTATTTTGTCACGTCAGGATCTCAATTACTTTATTTGCCTTTAATATATCAAAATTTGTTTTGATTTTAATGCTTGTAATGATGAAGTACTTTGGAAGGGGACTCTTCATAAATTCATTACTTTGCTTTAAAAGGGATATTTCACCGTTTTTGAGTTGAAGTTGTAAGAGGAACATGTCATCAGTAAGTATATTATCCAGAGCGATGCCAGTCAGCTTTGCAAGAACATATTCCTTCAGACTGGCGAAAGAGATCTGCTTAATTTAGAAAAAATAAGAGAAAATAAGCCATGGGAGTTAAAACACTTAAAAAAATCACAGTTCTTCTCTTTTCTGCTGCTTCGGCAGATGTTCGTGTTGCTCCATCTGGCAAGAACTGATCTGTGGTTTAAGTTTAATATCCTTAAACTCCCACATTAATAAAGTGCTTTTATTCTGAAGGTCACAGTTACCCACATGGTTCTCGCACTATTGCTGAGTTAAAGGTGTCCGTCAGTATCACTTAATCATTTTTATACACATTTACACTGCACTGAAGCAGCAGTGTTGGACAAAGAGTCAGGCTCGAGGAGACATCAACTTCTGCAGGAGCTGGGGATTGAACCCCCAACCATCCAGTTGAAAGGTGACAGGCTGTAACACTAACAGGCAAAGGGGCAGAGCTGATCTGTCTCGCTGTGGCTAATTGACTTACCCCTAACATAAACCTCATTCAACCCAACTTCAGAAACGCTGTGATATCCCTTTAAGTGTGAGGGCCTGATAAGCATTTCCATTTGTTCCTCTTCAGAAATGTATAAAAATCATGTGGTATTTGGTGAAGCAAGAAGAGATGGAGACAAGTTTATATTTTTTAAATGTATGTGAACTTTGCAGCAGAGAAAAAAAAGATATATCGACATGTTTGTGACCGATCGTACTTTGAGGACTGATGGAAAAAGGACAGCGCAGGTTTTTTGATGCGTGAATGGATGCAGCCGTCCTTCCAGAGATTTTGAGATGAGGGAGGTGACCCGTGCTGGCCCGCTACCTGCTGGGACTCTTCGCTCGGCATGGGACGCAGGTGGATTTTACAGTGTGTGGTATAAAAGCACAGCTCTGATTTTGGAGCAGACTTGCCTTCAGAAAGTGTTTGGATTGTAAAACTCGAGGCTGGTTTGCAGCACATGCTCTTATAAAGGAATGTGTCATCGATACTGCCATTGGTATTAGTTATGTGAAGAAAACGCCCGTTTGTTTCACTGTTTTGTCATGAAATGCACAACATATGCTGATTTTAACACAAATATAAATATTGTGTTCATCCCTCGATGAAAATGACACATTCTGAATCGAGTTGGACCTAAAAAAAAGCTTGAGAAAATTGTTTAATTATTGTCTTAACAGCACAACAGATGTTAGATTTTGTCTGCCAGCGCCCACAGGATGGACAGTAACAGTTTTAACAGGGTTGTAAAGTCCTTGAGAATGACAAACACAAGGATTTAAAGGGACGGTACACTCAAATCACAATCACGAAGATCTTGGTTTCTTTTGCCCAAGTTTTAAGATTTCATTCTCTGCTGCCATCCAAATACAATAAAGAGTATTCAAGTTTTTCTTTAGAATGTCTTGTGATGTTCTTTTTATGTTACATGAAATACATATTTTTTTTAATTTTTCACGTAGTAGTAACATATAGGAATAATCTCTAAAAGACCAAAAACTTGACATTTTGGGACCTTAACAGGCAGAACACTCTGGTGCAGAAGGTTTGGTCATATTTCACCTAAAAAATTAGTTATAGGCATTTTTCCCCTATGGTTATGTCTTGAAAAAAAACACATGCTAACATATGACTTCTTTCCAATTTTGGACTGCGCAAAAATATGTAAAAACTTGACGTTTTTTGGACATTTACAATCAGGAGAACACCTTGGTGCAAAAGGTTTTGCTCTTCTTCACCTAAAAAATTAGTTATAGGCATTTTTCCCCTATGGCTATGTCTTGAAAAAAACCACATGCTAACATATGACTTCTTTCCAATTTTGGACTGCCAAAACCTTTTGCCAAAAACTTGACATTTGGGACCTTAACAGGCAGGAGAACACTCTGGTGCAGAAGGTTTGGTCATATTTCACCTAAAAAATTAGTTATAGGCATTTTTCCAGATGGACATATCTTGAAAAAAACACATGCTAACATATGACTTCTTTCCCATATTTTGGAACTGCCAAAAACTTGACTTTTGTGGACATTTAAATCAGGAGAATACTCTGGTGCAGAAGGTTTGGCTCATTCTTCACCTAAAAAATTAGTTATAGGGGGTGCATGGTTTGGCTATGGTTGAACCAAACCCCATATACATGCTTCTGCCGGTCCAGGTTTGAAGTGTCTTCCCTACTCTCTCCAAGCCTATCCACTGTCTCTCTCCTATCAATAAAGGCACTGCCCAAAAAATACATTTAGTTATAGGCATTTTCCAGATGGACATATTTCTTGAAAAACCACATGCTAACATATGACTTCTTTCCCATATTGGACTGTGAAAAATCTTTTAGACAAAAAACTTGACATTTTGGGACCTTCACAGGTAGAACACTCTGGTGCAGAAGGTTTGGCTCTTCTTCACCTAAAAAATTAGTTATAGGCATTTTTCCAGATGGACATATCTTGAAAAAAACACATGCTAACATATGACTTTCTTTCCCATTTTGAACTGCCAAAAATCTTTTGCAAAAACTTGACATTTTGGGTCCTTAACAATCAGGAGAACACTCTGGTGCAGAAGGTTTTGGCTCTTCTTCACCTAAAAAATGAGTTATAGGCATTTTTCAAGATGGACATTTCTTGAAAAAAAACCACATGCTAACATATGACTTCTTTCCCATATTTTGGACTGCCAAAACCTTTTGCCAAAAACTTGACATTTGGGCCATTTAACAGGCAGGAGAACACTTTGGTGCAGAAGGTTTGGCTCTTCTTCACCTAATAAATGAGTTATAGGCATTTTTCCCCTGTGGTTATGTCTTGAAAAAAAACACATGCTAACATATGACTCTTTTTTTTTTTTAATCTTTTTTGACATTTGGGACCTTACAATCAGGAGAACACTGGTGCAGAAGGTTTGGTCATACTTCATCTAAAAAACTGAGTTATAAAATGTTTTTCCTCCAGATGGAAATCTCGAAAAAAAAACCACATGCTAACATATGACCTTCTTTTCCAATTTTGAACTGCCAAAAAATCTTTTGCCAAAAACTTGACATTTTGGGCCCTTTAAAGGCAGAGAACACTCTGGTGCAGAAGATTTGGTCATATTTCACCTAATAAATGAGTTATAGGCACTTTCCCTGTGGGTATGTCTTGAAAAAAAACACAAGCTAACATATGACTTCTTTTCCCATTTTGGACTGCCAAAATCTATTGCAAAACTTGACATTTTGGGACCTTAACAAGTAGAACACTCTGGTGCAGAAGGTTTGGTCACATTTCACCTAAAAATTAGTTATAGGCACTTTTTCCAGATGGACATTTCTTGAAAAAAAAACCACATGCTAACATATGACTCTTTTCCCATATTGGACTGCCAAAAATCTTTTGCAAAAACTTGACATTTTGGGACCTTTAAACAGGAGAACACTCTGGTGCAGAAGGTTTGGTCACATTTCACCTAAAAAATTAGTTATAGGCATTTTTCCCAGATGGACATATCTTGAAAAAAAACACAAACTAACATATGACTTCTTTCCCATATTGAACTGCCAAAAATCTTTTGCAAAAACTTGACATTTTGGGACATTTAACAGGCAGGAGAACACCTTGGTGCAGAAGGTTTTGCTCTTCTTCACCTAAAAATTAGTTATAGGCATTTTTCAAGATGGCTATGTCTTGAAAAAAAACACATGCTAACATATGACTTCTTTCCAATTTTGGACTGCCAAAACCTTTTGCCAAAAACTTGACATTTGGGACCTTAACAGGCAGGAGAACACTCTGGTGCAGAAGGTTTGGTCATATTTCACCTAACAAATGAGTTACATGCATTTTTCCCCTATGGCTATGTCTTGAAAAAAACCACATGCTAACATATGACTTTTTTTTTTTTTTTTTTTTTTATTTTGGCAGGGGAACACTCTGGTGCAGAAGGTTTGGTCATATTTCACCTAAAAAATTAGTTATAGGCACTTTCCCCTGTGGCTATGTCTTGAAAAAAAACCACATGCTAACATATGACCTCTTTCCAATTTTGAACTGCCAAAAATCTTTTACCAGAAACTTGACTTTTGGGCCCTTTAAAGGCAGGGGAACACTCTGGTGCAGAAGGTTTGGTCATATTTCACCTAAAAAATGAGTTATAGGCATTTTTCCCCTATGGGTTATGTCTTGAAAAAACACAGCTAACATATGACCTTCTTTCCATTTTGAACTGCCAAAACTTGACTTTTGTGCCCTTTAAAGGCAAACACTCTGGTGCAGAAGGTTTGGTCATATTTCACCTAAAAATGAGTTATAGGGGGTGCTGGTTTCCAGAGTGGTTAGCAACCAGACACCCCATATACATGCTTCTGGTCCAGGTTCAAGTGTCTTCCCTACTCTAACAAGCCTATGACTGTCTTCTCCTATCAATGGCACTGTGCCCAAAAAATACATTAAAAAAAAAAAACTTGTTATAGGCATTTTTCCCTATGGTTATTTCTTGAAAAAAACACATGCTAACATATGACTCTTTTCCCATTTTGGACTGCCAAAAATCTTTTGCAAAAACTTGACATTTTGGGACCTTAACAGGTAGAACACTCTGGTGCAGAAGGTTTGGTCACATTTCACCTAAAAAATTAGTTATAGGCATTTTTCCAGATGGACATATCTTGAAAAAAACACATGCTAACATATGACTTCTTTCCCATATTGGACTGCGCAAAAATATGCAAAAACTTGACGTTTTTTGGACATTTACAATCAGGAGAACACCTTGGTGCAAAAGGTTTTGCTCTTCTTCACCTAAAAAATTAGTTATAGGCATTTTTCCCCTATGGCTATGTCTTGAAAAAAAACACATGCTAACATATGACCTCTTTCCAATTTTGGACTGCCAAAAACCTTTTGCCAAAAACTTGACATTTGGGACCTTAACAGGCAGGAGAACACTCTGGTGCAGAAGGTTTGGTCATATTTCACCTTACAAATGAGTTACATGCATTTTTCCCCTATGGCTATGTCTTGAAAAAAACCACATGCTAACATATGACTTTTTTTTTTTATTTTGGGTCCTTAACAGGCAGGAGAATATGTGGTAAGACTTGACTTTTTTGGACCTTTACAATCAGGAGAACACTCGGATGTGGAGGGTTTGGTCATATTTCATCTAAAAACTGAGTTTAAAATGTTTTTCCTCCAGTGAAATCTCGAAAGAAAACCACAAGCTAACATATGACCTCTTTCCAATTTTGAACTGCCAAAAATCTTTTGCAAAAACTTGACATTTTGGGACCTTAACAGGCAGAACACTCTGGTGCAGAAGGTTTGGTCATATTTCACCTAATAAATGAGTTATAGGCACTTTCCCCTATGGGTATGTCTTGAAAAAAAAACCACATGCTAACATATGACTTCTTTCCCATTTTGGACTGCCAAAAATCTTTTGCAAAAACTTGACATTTTGGGACCTTAACAAGTAGAACACTCTGGTGCAGAAGGTTTGGTCACATTTCACCTAAAAAATGAGTTATAGGCATTTTTCCAGATGGACATAACTTGAAAAAAACACATGCTAACATATGACTTCTTTCCCATATTGGACTGTGAAAAATAGACAAAAACTTGACGTTTTGGGACCTTTAAAGGCAGGAGAACACTCTGGTGCAAAAGGTTTGGCTCTTCTTCACCTAAAAAATTAGTTATAGGCATTTTTCCCCTATGGCTATGTCTTGAAAAAAAACACAAGCTAACATATGACTTTCTTCCCATTTTGAACTGCCAAAAATCTTTTGCAAATACTTGACATTTTGGGTCCTTAACAGGCAGGAGAATACTCTGGTGCAGAAGGTTTGGTCATATTTCACCTAAAAAATGAGTTATAGGCATTTTTCAAGATGGACATTTCTTGAAAAAAACACATGCTAACATATGACCTCTTTCCAATTTTGAACTGCGCAAAAATATGCAAAAACTTGACGTTTTGGGCCATTTAAAGGCAGGAGAACACCTTGGTGCAAAAGGTTTGGCTCTTCTTCACCTAATAAATGAGTTATAGGCATTTTTCCCTTGTGGTTATGTCTTGAAAAAAAACACATGCTAACATATGACTCTTTTCCCATTTTGGACTGCCAAAAAATCTTTTGCAAAAACTTGACATTTTGGGTCCTTAACAGGCAGGAGAATACTCTGGTGCAGAAGGTTTGGTCATATTTCACCTAAAAAATGAGTTACAGGCATTTTTCCAGATGGACATTTCTTGAAAAAAACACATGCTAACATATGACTTCTTTCCCATTTTGGACTGCGCAAAAAATATGCAAAAACTTGACATTTTGGGACCTTTAAAGGCAGGGGAACACCTTGATGCAAAAGGTTTGGCTCTTCTTCACCTAAAAAATGAGTTATAGGCATTTTTCCCCTGTGGTTATGTCTTGAAAAAAACACATGCTAACATATGACTCTTTTCCCATTTTGGACTGCCAAAAATCTTTTGCAAAAACTTGACATTTTTGGACCTTAACAGGCAGGAGAACACTCTGGTGCAGAAGGTTTGGTCATATTTCACCTAAAAAATGAGTTACAGGCATTTTTCCCCTATGGTTATGTCTTGAAAAAAACACAAGCTAACATATGACCTCTTTCCAATTTTGAACTGCCAAAAACTTGACTTTTGTGCCCTTTAAAGGCAGGGGAACACTCTGGTGCAGAAGATTTGGTCATATTTCACCTAAAAAATGAGTTATAGGGGGGTGCTGGTTTGGCGGAGTGGTTAGCAACCAGACACCCCATATACATGCTTCTGCCGGTCCAGGTTCGAAGTGTCTTCCCCTACTCTCTCACCCCCTTTCACAAGCCTATCCACTGTCTCTCTCCTATCAATAAAGGCACAAAATGCCCAAAAAATACATTAAAAAAAAAATTAGTTATAGGCACTTTCCCCTATGGTTATTTCTTGAAAAAAACCACATGCTAACATATGACTCTTTTCCCATTTTGGACTGCCAAAAATCTTTTGCAAAAACTTGACATTTTGGGACCTTAACAGGTAGAACACTCTGGTGCAGAAGGTTTGGTCACATTTCACCTAAAAAATTAGTTATAGGCATTTTTCCAGATGGACATATCTTGAAAAAAACACATGCTAACATATGACTTCTTTCCCATATTGGACTGCGCAAAAATATGCAAAAACTTGACGTTTTTTGGACCTTTACAATCATGCATTTTTCCCCTATGGCTATGTCTTGAAAAAAACCACATGCTAACATATGACTTTTTTTTTTTATTTTGGTGGCAACGAAAAATGTGGTAAGACTTGACTTTTTTGGACCTTTACAATCAGGAGAACACTCGGATGTGGAGGGTTTGGTCATACTTCATCTAAAAACTGAGTTTAAAATGTTTTTCCTCCAGTGAAATCTCGAAAGAAAACCACATGCTAACATATGACCTCTTTCCAATTTTGAACTGCCAAAAATCTTTTGCCAAAAACTTGACTTTTGGGCCCTTTAAAGGCAGGGGAACACTCTGGTGCAGAAGGTTTGGTCATATTTCACCTAATAAATGAGTTATAGGCACTTTCCCCTATGGGTATGTCTTGAAAAAAAAACCACATGCTAACATATGACTTCTTTCCCATTTTGGACTGCCAAAAATCTTTTGCAAAAACTTGACATTTTGGGACCTTAACAGGTAGAACACTCTGGTGCAGAAGGTTTGGTCATATTCCACCTAAAAAATTAGTTATAGGCATTTTTCCAGATGGACATAACTTGAAAAAAAACACATGCTAACATATGACTTCTTTCCCATATTGGACTGCGAAAAATAGACAAAAACTTGACGTTTTGGGACCTTTAAAGGCAGGAGAACACTCTGGTGCAAAAGGTTTGGCTCTTCTTCACCTAAAAAATTAGTTATAGGCATTTTTCCCCTATGGCTATGTCTTGAAAAAAACCACATGCTAACATATGACTCTTTTCCCATTTTGGACTGCCAAAAATCTTTTGCAAAAACTTGACATTTTGGGACCTTAACAGGTAGAACACTCTGGTGCAGAAGGTTTGGTCACATTTCACCTAAAAAATTAGTTATAGGCATTTTTCCAGATGGACATATCTTGAAAAAAACACATGCTAACATATGACTTCTTTCCCATATTGGACTGCGCAAAAATATGCAAAAACTTGACGTTTTTTGGACCTTTACAATCATGCATTTTTCCCCTATGGCTATGTCTTGAAAAAAACCACATGCTAACATATGACTTTTTTTTTTATTTTGGTGGCGACGAAAAATGTGGTAAGACTTGACTTTTTTGGACCTTTACAATCAGGAGAACACTCGGATGTGGAGGGTTTGGTCATACTTCATCTAAAAACTGAGTTTAAAATGTTTTTCCTCCAGTGAAATCTCGAAAGAAAACCACAAGCTAACATATGACCTCTTTCCAATTTTGAACTGCCAAAAATCTTTTGCCAAAAACTTGACTTTTGGGCCCTTTAAAGGCAGGGGAACACTCTGGTGCAGAAGGTTTGGTCATATTTCACCTAATAAATGAGTTATAGGCACTTTCCCCTATGGGTATGTCTTGAAAAAAAACCACATGCTAACATATGACTTCTTTCCCATTTTGGACTGCCAAAAATCTTTTGCAAAAACTTGACATTTTGGGACCTTAACAGGTAGAACACTCTGGTGCAGAAGGTTTGGTCATATTTCACCTAAAAAATTAGTTATAGGCACTTTCCCCTATGGGTATGTCTTGAAAAAAAAAACACATGCTAACATATGACTTCTTTCCCATATTGGACTGTGAAAAATAGACAAAAACTTGACGTTTTGGGACCTTTAAAGGCAGGAGAACACTCTGGTGCAAAAGGTTTGGCTCTTCTTCACCTAAAAAATTAGTTATAGGCATTTTTCCCCTATGGCTATGTCTTGAAAAAAAACACAAGCTAACATATGACTTTCTTCCCATTTTGAACTGCCAAAAATCTTTTGCAAATACTTGACATTTTGGGTCCTTAACAGGCAGGAGAATACTCTGGTGCAGAAGGTTTGGTCATATTTCACCTAAAAAATGAGTTATAGGCATTTTTCCAGATGGACATTTCT
Source organism: Scarus forsteni (assembly GCA_036419115.1). Classification (NCBI taxonomy): domain Eukaryota; kingdom Metazoa; phylum Chordata; class Actinopteri; order Labriformes; family Labridae; genus Scarus; species Scarus forsteni. The sequence continues at coordinate 10,823,402 of JAZDUH010000451.1, forward strand.
TGAAAAAAACACATGCTAACATATGACTTCTTTCCCATATTGGACTGCGCAAAAATATGCAAAAACTTGACGTTTTGGGCCATTTAAAGGCAGGAGAACACCTTGGTGCAAAAGGTTTGGCTCTTCTTCACCTAAAAAATTAGTTATAGGCATTTTTCCCCTATGGCTATGTCTTGAAAAAAACCACATGCTAACATATGACCTCTTTCCAATTTTGAACTGCCAAAAATCTTTTGCCAGAAACTTGACTTTTGGGCCCTTTAAAGGCAGGGGAACACTCTGGTGCAGAAGGTTTGGTCATATTTCACCTAATAAATGAGTTATAGGCACTTTCCCCTGTGGTTATGTCTTGAAAAAAAACACATGCTAACATATGACTCTTTTCCCATTTTGGACTGCCAAAAATCTTTTGCAAAAACTTGACATTTTGGGTCCTTAACAGGCAGGAGAACACTCTGGTGCAGAAGGTTTGGTCATATTTCACCTAAAAAATGAGTTACAGGCATTTTTCCAGATGGACATTTCTTGAAAAAAACCTCATGCTAACATATGACTTCTTTTTTTTATTTTGGTGGCGACGAAAAATGTGGTAAGACTTGACTTTTTTGGACCTTTACAATCAGGAGAACACTCGGATGTGGAGGGTTTGGTCATACTTCATCTAAAAACTGAGTTTAAAATGTTTTTCCTCCAGTGAAATCTCGAAAGAAAACCACAAGCTAACATATGACCTCTTTCCAATTTTGAACTGCCAAAAATCTTTTGCCAAAAACTTGACTTTTGGGCCCTTTAAAGGCAGGGGAACACTCTGGTGCAGAAGGTTTGGTCATATTTCACCTAATAAATGAGTTATAGGCACTTTCCCCTATGGGTATGTCTTGAAAAAAAAACACATGCTAACATATGACTTCTTTCCCATTTTGGACTGCCAAAAATCTTTTGCAAAAACTTGACATTTTGGGACCTTAACAGGTAGAAGGTTTGGTCATATTTCACCTAAAAAATTAGTTATAGGCATTTTTCCAGATGGACATATCTTGAAAAAAACCACATGCTAACATATGACTTCTTTCCCATATTGGACTGTGAAAAATAGACAAAAACTTGACGTTTTGGGACCTTTAAAGGCAGAAGAACACTCTGGTGCAAAAGGTTTGGCTCTTCTTCACCTAAAAAATTAGTTATAGGCATTTTTCCCCTATGGCTATGTCTTGAAAAAAAACACAAGCTAACATATGACTTTCTTCCCATTTTGAACTGCCAAAAATCTTTTGCAAATACTTGACATTTTGGGTCCTTAACAGGCAGGAGAATACTCTGGTGCAGAAGGTTTGGTCATATTTCACCTAAAAAATGAGTTATAGGCATTTTTCAAGATGGACATTTCTTGAAAAAAACACATGCTAACATATGACTTCTTTCCCATATTGGACTGCGCAAAAATATGCAAAAACTTGACGTTTTGGGCCATTTAAAGGCAGGAGAACACCTTGGTGCAAAAGGTTTGGCTCTTCTTCACCTAAAAAATTAGTTATAGGCATTTTTCCCCTATGGCTATGTCTTGAAAAAAACCACATGCTAACATATGACCTCTTTCCAATTTTGAACTGCCAAAAATCTTTTGCCAGAAACTTGACTTTTGGGCCCTTTAAAGGCAGGGGAACACTCTGGTGCAGAAGGTTTGGTCATATTTCACCTAATAAATGAGTTATAGGCACTTTCCCCTGTGGTTATGTCTTGAAAAAAAACCACATGCTAACATATGACTCTTTTCCCATTTTGGACTGCCAAAAATCTTTTGCAAATACTTGACATTTTGGGTCCTTAACAGGCAGGAGAATACTCTGGTGCAGAAGGTTTGGTCATATTTCACCTAAAAAATGAGTTACAGGCATTTTTCCAGATGGACATTTCTTGAAAAAAACACATGCTAACATATGACTTCTTTCCCATATTGGACTGCGCAAAAAATATGCAAAAACTTGACATTTTGGGACCTTTAAAGGCAGGGGAACACCTTGATGCAAAAGGTTTGGCTCTTCTTCACCTAAAATATGAGTTATAGGCACTTTCCCCTATGGTTATGTCTTGAAAAAAAACACATGCTAACATATGACTTTTTTCCAATTTTGGACTGCCAAAAATGTGCTAGAATTTGACTCTTTGAGACCTTTAAAGTCAGGACAACACTTTGGTGCAGAAGGTTTGAAATATTTCAACAAAAAAAACGAGTTATAGGCATTTTTCCAGATGGCCATATCTTGAAAAAAAAAAACACATGCTAACATATGACTTTTTTCACAATTTGGACAGTGAAAAAATGCTATAGCTTGACATTTTTGGGACCTTTACAGTCAGGAGAATACTCTGGTGCAAAAAGTTTGGCCATATTTCAGCTAAAAAATGAGTTTAAGTTGTTTTTCTGTTGGGCCAGATATTGACAAAACAAAACACATGAGAACATATGACTTTTTAACTTTTTGGACTGAAAAAAAATTTGCTAAAACTTGATTTTTGGGCCCTTTTAAAACAGGAGAACACTCAGGCGCAGACGGTTTGTCCATATTTACACAAAAAAAGAGTTATCGGCATTTTCTCAAATGAAGATTAAGAGATTCTTCCACTCATTTAACTCAGATTTTGTTTTACCATCCATTAGAATTCAACTTACCTCCAACTTAGAATATCCTGTAGCATATTTACTTTGTTATATTTTGTTGTGCTTCCAAAATTATTCAAAGTGAGTCTTAAATTTTGAAAATACCACTTACACATTGTTTTCTCATAAATATGTAACCCAACTTTGGAAGCAAAGAGGTTGAAAATGAACACATACTAGGAGTGGGGGAAAAATCGGTACATAAGAGTATTGCGATATTTGTCATGGTCATAGTATATCAATGTAAGGCTGCCAAGTGTCAATTAGTTTTTAACATTTAATAAAGCTCTTGGATCTATACAGGCTTTTACATCACAGTCTTTTGCTCTTCTACCACCACTGTGAGTATCTGGTTGAGGAACACGACAAACAGCATTTTCCTTCTTGATGTGTTGTTTACTTCGCACAGGCTCCATGTCTTCTCTGGTTCTGGCAGTGTTACAGCTCCACCTACAGGCCAGGCAGATATACTACAGTGTTTTCATGTAGACAGACACATTTCATGAAGCAATGCCACGTTTTTAGAAATTTTTTTGAAAACAAATCTTAGTCTTAGTGTCTCCTCTGACAAAGCAGCAGTCTTTTTCACTAATGCTGAGAATTGCTGTGCTTAAAATAACTTTTCCTGCAGTATAAATTTGAAAAAAACAAGTCATTATCTTAAGACAATTTGAAATCTCAAGATAAAGTGATAATCAAAATGTTTTAACAAGGAGCTTAAAGGTTATTGATAACATGACTCTTTCATCGTAAAGAGACAATCAAACAGCAGACATGCAAAGACAGCATCTTAGTAAGTGAGGCAGCTGATTGAAAAATAGACCATCACATCAGAGAAAACATCTGAAATGACTAAAGACTGACAACTTCCTCACTGCTCAGATTCTTAAACAGTAAATCTGAACAAAAGATTGAATGTCACAGACAGTTCAGGGATCTCCTGTGTTCTCACATGTTCCTTTAGAAAACACCTCTTTTATCCTCATCATGGGAAACTCCCTGTTTTTTAGGATCATAGATGAATTAACCTCCATCAAAGTGACTTTCTTCTTCTCCTGTGAGGTGCATGATTGCTTCTTGTGTCTGTCTTCACTGTGATGTATCACCAGCTGAGCTCTCTTCTGCCACCAGAGCTGCCGTTAGATTTATCAGTAGACACGTGTCCTATGGCGAGCTGTGACGCTGTGAGGTAAAAGTCGACACGGTGCATCCTGTAAATCAAGACAGGAAGAAAGAGCTCTTCTTCCGCTTACATGACTCTGTGGTATGGTGGCCAGCAGGTCTCAGAAAAATGCATATCAGAGGCATTTTGCATTCACGGTGTGGGTCAAAGAAAGCTAGAACACAATGGTTGCAAAATAAAAGCAAAAAGTGGCCACATGAATGGGAACAGCGGGACAAAAATGAAACAACTGTGAGAAAAATGGCATGCGATACAAACAAAGCACAAACGCAGGCAGGCATCACGGCATTACCAACATTGTTGGGTGAGTTATAAGTAAAAATGGAGACAGCTGCTCTATCTTGCATCCAGATTCAGATCACCACCACAATTATATCACCTTTACTATTTCTATGATCAACATTCCATGAACACATTGTGAAACTCTGTTGAGAACTAATTGGGTTATAAGCAAGAATGTGAAAAAACACCTGATCTCTCATTGTTAAGAAATACTTAGATCTGTAGCCACATTTGGGTCACATCTAAAGTCTAAACACTACGGCTGCAGTCGAATAGTCCCCTCCTAAGCCCTTTCATATCTACTTTTCCTTAACCCTGATGGAAAACGTCATGAGGTTAAGGAAAGGAGAAAGGAGAATTCAGAAAGGACTTAGGAAAGGAAAACTGCTGTGCAGAGAGAATCCGACTACACTTTTACTGCGCTACATCATCATGTGACGGCGGATGTTACTGCTGCGTTGGAACTACAATTTTCTGAAGGTGGACTACAAAAGACGCATCATAGAAGTGCTCATGTGTCATGACAATGTTGTTCCTTTCAGACAACATTGAACATAATAACCTGGTAAAAATTACATCTGCATAACCGATGTTGGAAGTGAGGATTTAAAGAAATTTGTCTACCCATTATCAACATGAACACCAGTCAATGCATTAAAATAAACAGTAACTGAATGAAAGAAAGGCTGAATTGTTAAGACCACAATCTAATGGTGTACACATTAATATTGAACCATGTTTAAAACATAATCAACATCAAATGTCTCATATCCTGCTCTCTTCAGAAAATCAGACTGCTGGAAAGTTAAAGCATGTTTTGGTAAACTTTTAAAAGGACCAAACAGCAGTGGTAACTCACATGGTCTGTGTGATTTGTTCGTCATTATTCGGTTGAATTCGGAAGCAGTCGCAATACGAGCTGTTTATAAAAGCTGTTGCCGCGGAGAATTGTGGGACAGAATATTCTCCTCTCCTTCTGCAAAGGATGGTCTGGTGTATCCTATGCTAAAGGAGATAATAAAGGAAGCATTGAGCCACCTTTCCTATGTATGTAGGCTATTCGAACAGCTCTAATCACGAATTACTTCCGGTTCATTTCACTCCATCAGGGACCCTCCTAAGCAAAAATGACTATTCGACTACAGCCTACATCCTTATTTCATGATCAACATTTCCTGAAAAGTTATGAAAGTATGTGGACCGACTTGCTCAGCTATTTGTGAAAATGTGAAAAACTGTCCAATCTGAGATTGTTATGAAGCCCTTCAACAATACCCTCGATCAGCATCTTGATTTAGATCACCACCAAAATACTATGATGTCTTCCTTGTGCCATGACCAACATTTCCTGAAAAACTGCATGAAAATCCTTTAAAATAATCTGGACCCCCACCCAGATTAGAACTACTACCAAAACAGTATCACAATCTCTTTTCACTATGATCATTATTCCCTGAAAATGTGATGTAAATCCATTGAGAACTTAGTGAGTTATAAGCATAGATGTGCAACACTGCCTTATCTAGCAATGCCAACAGCTAATAAAAAAAAATCTGAATCTGCATCTTTGCAATCTGGATCTACCATGACCGGTGTTCTGCAAAAAAAGCCATAAAAACCTGTTGAAAACTGTTCTGTCCCATAATGCTAACAAATCCTGTAATAAACAACAGAATCTGCATCTGGGTATTGATTACTACCAAAACATTATCATCCTTTTCCCAAATGAATGATCAATATTCTCTGACAAAGTCATCTGAACCTACTGAGAACTTTTTGAGTAATAGGTAAAAAAGTGGAGACCTGCCCTGTCTTGAAATGTTTAAAAATCATTTGAAAACATTTCCTGGATCCATATCAGAACTTTATGGACTTTGACTTACCTCCTCCATCACATAAAGCGTCTGACATTGTTATGGTTCAGTGTATATACTGAACAAATGTTGGTCAGTAATCATATAAAAATACTTCATCTGAAGTTTTGCTTTCTAAAAGTCAAACAGAGAAAAAAACTCAGGCTAACTCAGTCGCCCAAACTTCCAAAGTCAAACCTGAAGCTCAAACTTTAGCATCAGAAACTTTATTAAATGAGACCCCTGGTGTAAACAAAGCTGCTCTGACTTTATGTTTCTTATAACCTGCTGTGTACCTCGAGGCTAAAGTACAGGGGGCATGTTTGTGAGGCAGCTGCACTGAAAAACTCAGAAATGGAAAAACAAATAATGTTTATGGTTCCAAGTCTGTAAAAAGTATGGAGATGAGTGTCATTAAATAATCACTGAGTCACCAATTCAGCCTCCATGTTTGTTTTCTGAAGACAAGGCTGTGGACCTTTTGGTACGTGCGGAGCTCTACCACCTGTGCTTTACATACGGAGGCTGTAATTGGTCCAAGTTTGCTTGTTTTGGGTCAGAGGAGATGTGGGACAGACCTCCTGCTGTCCCACATACTGAAGCGTCTTACAGAAGGAAGAAGAGTTTGACTGAGCAAACTCCTGATGCTTTTGTGAAGTTTGAAAAAGAGTCTAAAGTTTCAGGAGTTTTTGCTCCCAAACGTCTCCTTCAATCAGGAGGGATGTTGATTGAAAATCTCCTTAATTACAGAACAACAATATTCAAATTGCTCTGAGCAGCAAACTTTAAAAAAACTCTGCCAACATGACTTAAAATCTGCAGTCATGAGGGAAATCTTCTTCCACTACAAACAGCAGATGATTACGTGGATACTGCTCATTAAAAGACAAAATATTAATCCAATCTCGAGTGTTGAGAAAGTTACAAGAACGATTTTCAGAGTGTAAGACAAAAGATTCAGAATAAAACAGGGATTTTTAAGGGCAAGAATATTAAAATTAATTTAAAAGTATTCAACAAGGCTGGCAAACAGAGGAGATTTGTATTAAAATGCAGCGTGATTAGTTTGGAGACTACAAAATATGTTCATGATCGTAAAATGAAATCTTGTTGGGAGGAACCAACAACCCTGTTATAGTCAAAGATAGAACGAGAAAAGCACTCGGAGAGTGCAGACCTCCGCCAGCGCCACAGTCCTCAGCCATATTGTGATTTTCACCAGAAATATTAGTCCTACCTTTATTTCATCTAAATATTTAGATTCCTTGACCATGAAAACATCAAATAGCAACTGGATTCATAATTACCTCCGCCATCTGTCTGTCTGTCCGCCTGTGAACAAAATAACTCAAAAAGCAATGGATGGATTTGGATGAAATTTTGAGGAAATGTTCAGCATGGGAAAAGGAAGAACTGATTCCATTTTGGTGTTAATCCGGATCAGCGTCTGGCCGTCATGGCGAAAAATGTGATTTCTGTGAATAACTACTGAACTAAAATAGATATCACTACGAATCCAATTGCTAATGGTATGTTTTCATGGTCAAGGAATCTAAATATTTACATGAAATAAAGGTAGGAGTAATATTTATGGTCAAAATGACAATATGGCTGAGGACTGAGGAGGACTGGCGGAGGTCTGCGCTCTCCAAGTGCTTTCTAGTTTAAAATGTGACTTAATGTCATAGGCAGACACAGGGTGAGGAAGGGATTGCTGCTGTTGCTGCTGTCAGTGTTGAAGAAACAGGTGAGCTGTTATATAACCACTTTCTGTGCCCAAATGATAGTAGTGGCCCTTTTTATCATCAAAAGTAAGATGGTAAACAAAGCACACAATTGAAAATGAATAAGATGAATGTTAGATGCAATAGACCTGCATATTTTGCCAGTGAAAAAAATCTTATTGGCTTTAGAGAACAGCGCACTTAACATGTAAAGTTATAATTACATTATTTTAATACAATAGGTCATGATATAAGTGGGCCAGTATAAGGCACAAATTCCAGGGCTGAAAATGAGTCCCACTCCGCCCCTGGGAAGGTACCATATCAATGTTTTATCTGATAGTATCATATCAGTGTTTTTTTATTATTATTTTGGACCATAATTTAATTTTTTTTTTCTGTTTACAGCATCTGAAATTCTATGTCTTTGTATTTGAAACAGCATCCATGTCTCATCAGTTAAAATGATTAACAGTGTAATAAATATTGAATAAATAAATATTGAGCCCATTCTCTGGGCTTTGCCCAAATACCAGCTCGTTGTGTTGCTATGGATGAACACCAGTTTTTAATGACATGCAGGAGGCTACCTGCATGTCTCAGGGACAGGTGAGAGTGGTCGGGAATGGGTGGTGTCAAGTATTCCCTTTTAATATGATAAGTAGAGAGTATAATAGGCTGTGTAAATAGTTTTTTGCATTGCTATTGGTTAATCTATGGGTTAATGGGTTTGCTGAATCGTTCAGGGACGGGTGAGAGTGGCCAGGGATGGTCCTTACTTATCATCCCTTTAGGATGAGAAGCACACCTCTCTGTTTCTTCCCTGCCTCCAACCGTAGTTTGCTTTGAGAAGCTCCTTTGTCAGTTGAATCATGTTCTTTGTTTAACTGGTGAAACTTCGTCTTGTTTTTTACTGGAGTAGTTTTATTTCTGAGAGCTTATCGCCTTCTTTGTTTGAAATCCAGACTTTTGTTCAAGCCTGTTGAAAGTGAGCTGTTTATTTCATTTTTTTGTAAATAAATCCCGTTAAACCTTTCAGAGATCTCATATTTCGTTTGGGGACTAGGAAGAAATATTATTATTTCAAAACCTTATGGTATGCACTCTCCACCTTGACTGGAGCATAACAGTTATAAAGTATAATAACTTCAAAAATTGACTGGTGGGACAGTTGGATGGATGGGTGTCTGTTATCCTGCCATAATTATTTTCATTATTCTTTATATTCTTGTATTGATTTAGGCATCTATGTTATTTATTTCTATTAACTTTTTTATCTACTGATTGATTTCCACTTCAGTTTACTTCCAGGTTCTCAGATTTGAGGATGTTTACAGTTATTAGCCATATTGTTTAATGTTTTTTTTTATTGACTTCTGTTTTCTAACAAAGAGGAAGAGCACTATTTTGCTGTTTACTTATTGTGTGTTAACACACAGTGCCCGAAACTGCTCTTGTAAAAACATTTGACAACGTAATGTATCACAATTTGACCCAAAAAGACTTAAACGTACCAACTCTCCAAAATGAGTCATATCAACTCTCTGTGGAGATAAGATTAAATTAAAATAAAGATTAGATATTGTATTTCAGTGTGTTTTGTCAAATTCTGAAATTCTTTAACAATTGACTTTAAAGCCTGTGTCAGTATTCATTAGTTCAAGAGGCTGTATATAGACAAAATCATAAGAAAATATAAAGGTGAGAAGTTAAAGCTGTTCCATTGCTTTGTATGTTATTGTTGTTGATGGTGAGTCGTTGTGTTTGTTTGCTTGTTTGGGTTTTTGTATGCTTTTTTCATGAACAGAAGTTGTTAAATATCCGACTGACGGACTATCTAATTATTTTTGCTTGATTTTCTTGAGACATGGACCTTCTTCTTCCTGTCCCTTCTTTTTTATCATAGAATAGAAAATATTGCAGAATTTTAAATTGTACAGCATGTGAACTTTCATTTTCATGATACGGAATAAATAAGAATAAATAAATAAACAAAAAACTTAAATCTCTTTGGGAAACTTACTTGGGATTCCAATAGCAGTTTGAAAAGTAGATTGAAAAGATGGATATAAACAAATATATAAATAAATATATATATATAAAAAACAAAACAAAAATATGGCTACTGGTTGGCTAATGCTCCTTCCCATCCTCTGTCTTCCTGTTGCTGCTCCTCCCACTTGAGTGAGGAGTTGTACAGTCTGGGGGACAGTCTGTTGGTGCTGCTCAGAAGTGTTAACATGATTTCTGGTGGTGTTAATTTGAAGATGCAGGTTTTGCTGTGCATGCCCTGGATTTACTGCAGATATTTTGGAGTGAAACGGCACCATCGCAGCTCAATAACTGCCAGTGACGGCTCAGTGTGGAGGACGGAGCGGGGGTGTGATGATGATGGGAGCAGCTCCTCAAAGAAATCTTTCCTAATTGTGATAATGCGTCCAACGCTGTCAGCAAGACGAGAGAGGAGCGGGCAACAAAAGGAAACGTCTGCGAACAGAAAAGACAAATGCAGCATTTCTGTGAATTATATTTATCGTGTAACCTTTGTTCAGCAATTTTAAATGACAAGAGCTTTTTTCCTTTCTCTGATATTATTGCTTCTGACAGCTCTGCGGGAAAAAACGAACAACTGTGGGAATCAAAGCTGAAGGGAGATAATTTCATTAGACTGTTTGGTGAACGCAATAAAGGCTGCCTGACCTGGAAACGGGCAGACGCATGTAAAGTCTGCAAACACTCTGTGCTTACTCGGGAATTAGACGCAGAGGATGCAGATGAAGGGGAGGAGGGTTTCGTAAACAGCATAATGTGAAGGAGAGAGAGAAAAAAAGAGGCTCATTATCAGCCAACTGCTACAGAACAGGCTGCGGGGATGATCAGGATGGATTTAGTCAAAGACTCCGAATCAAAGGGCAGCACCTAATCATCTGTTTACAGCAAACAGCAGATCCTGAGGCAGCGAGGAGGGGGAGACGGGGTCACACACAACCATGGAGAGAGGGAGGGAGGGTGATGTAGGGGAGGCAGAGAAATGGAGAACTGAGAGAAACTGGGGAGAAAAATAAGAGTTTAAAGTAAATACGTCGGGGCATTCCTGAGCTATAACACTGACCACCCGAACACATGATGTCTCCACCCTGGCTGTGGGAAAGAGAGGAGGGGGAACGAAAAGGCAGTTAAAGTTGGAAAAGGGCATTTTGTGGAAGGACAATAAACATCTGGTACTGTAATCCTGCACAGCTAAGATTAAAGAGATATTTCAGGATTATTGAAGAGTGTGGTTTGAGTTACGTGCTACCAACTCCATGTAATTTACCCATAGCTAAGCCCCGCCCTCCAACACCACGCACCAATCACACGTCTTACAGTCACTCCTGAACAAGCAAGGGAGAAAAGAAAGAAGCCGGACAAATGGTGCATCCGAAATAGTCCTTTTTTGAGAAGGAACCTTCCTTACTGAAGAAATGACCTGGAAGCATTTAAGCGTCGGCCATGATAAGTGCCGGTCGAATTCTCCAGAAGTTAAGGAAAGGAGGGTCATTGCTTCCTTTAATATCTCCTTTAGCATAGGGAATACTGGACCATCCTTTTCAAAAGGAAAGGAGAAGAAATCGCCCCATAATGCCTTGCGGCATGTGAGGTGTATAAATACGGCTCCTTTCGAAAGTTTACTGAAACTTACGATGGAGAAGGGACAGAACAATGAGGCCCAATAACGTTTATTAAAAACAATCAATAAAAGAAGGACAAATGAGTACTTTAACAATACTCCAAATATAATAAATTCAAACAATGTTCATGATGATATATGTGAATGAAACAGGGGGAATAGTGCTTCTGACTGTCTGATGTATTATCAGGCTTCAGATTGTCAGTGTCTACCAAAGATGTCAACATAGAAGCTCTCACAAACCTCACAGCTGTGTGCAGGAAACACACACTGCATGACCAAAGACAAAACACCATCACAGGTAAATCCTCTCATCATCGATTGTTAATGTTAACACGAAGCGACCCTGTGAGATAAGGCAGAGGACAAATGCGCTTCTTGTAGTTCATTTTCGGAACATTGTAGTTCATCGTGGCCTACCTACGTCACAAGTAATCGTCGTCACATAAATATGTTGAATTGAAGTTGAATTCCTCTTTGGCCGCAGTTCTCCTTTCCTGTCGTCTTTTTCCCTCCTTCCCTTGACCCTGTGACATTTTTTTATCGCGGTTAAGGTAAAGTGGATAGGAAAGAACTGTTGAAGGACTATTCGGATCCACCCAGAAAGAAAAAAAAACAAAAAAATAAAAAGGAAAGGGAAGAAAAAAGGAAAGAACGAAAGAATGAATGAAAGAATGAATGCATGAAATACCGAAAGAAGAACAGAAGAAAGGAAAGAAAAATAAGAATGAAATAATCGGAAAAAAGAAAGAAAAACAAAAAGAAAGAATGAAAGAAATGAAGAAAATAAAAAAAGGAAATGAAATAAAAAGAAAGGAAGAGGGAAAGAAAGATGAGATATGAAGAAAATAAAAGGTAGGAAAGAAAAAAGACAGAAGATAAGGAAAGAAAGAAAGAAAAACAGAGAGAAAAGAATAAAAAGAAGGACGGTAATAAAAAAGAAAAGAAAAGAAAAAAGAAAAGAAGGAGGTATAAAAAGACAAAAAGAAATAAAGAAAGGCAGAAAAGAGAGCAAAGCACATTCATTCATTCATTTTCTATACCCGGCTATCCCTTTCGGGGTTGTGGGGGGCTGGAGCCTATCCCAGCTATCATGGGGCGAGAGGCAGGGTACACCCTGAATCGGTCGCCAGTCAATCGCAGGGCCACATAGAGAGACAGACAACCATTCACGCTCACACTCATACCTAAGGACAATTTAGAGTTACCAAATAACCTAATGAGCATGTTTTTGGTCTGTGGGAGGAAGCCGGAGAACCCGGAGAGAACCCACGCATGCACGGGAAGAACATGCAAACTTCACACAGAAAGGCCCTTCTGACCCGGAATCGAACCGGGAACCTTCTTGCTGTGAGGCATGTGCAATACCAGCTGCGCCACCATGCCGCCGAGCAAAGCACAGAAGGTCATAAAAGAAAGAACAAACAAAGGTAGAAAGAAAGAGAGAGAAGCACTATAGAACAAAAGAAGAAAGAAAAAAGGAAATAAAAGACAGACAATGAAATAAAAAGAACAAAGAGAATAAAGAAGAAATAGAAAGGAAATAAAAAATAGGACAGAAAGAAAGATGGGGGAAATGGACAGAAGGAAATGAATGAAAGAGAAAAAAAGACAGAAACAATATAGAAAGGAAGAAGGAAGGAAAAAGGGAAATGAAGGATAGAAAAATGAAATAACAAGAAAGAAAGGGAGAGAAAAAGCGAAATAGGAAGGAAATAAAAAGTAGGAAAGAAAGAAAGATGGGGAAAAAGGATAGAAGGAAATGGATGGAAGAAAGAAAGACAAAGAAAGAAAGAATGAAAGAAAGAAAGAAAGAAGGAAAGAAGGAAAAAGTAGGAAGGTAATAAAAGACAGTGAGGAAGTAAAAAGGAACAGAAGGAAGTATGAAAGGACAGAAAGAAATAAAGAAGGGCAGAAAAGAGAACAAAGTACAGATGGTTATACAGTATATCAAAAACGAAGGTAGACAGAAAGACAGAAAGAAACAATATCGAAAGAAAGAAGGAAGAAAAAAGGAAATGGACAGAAAATGAAATTTAAAAAAAGAAAAAAGGATAGAAGGAAATAAATGAAAGGGAGAAAGAAAGAGTTAGAAAAAAGAAAGAAAAAGGGAAGAATAAAGGAAATGAAGGACATAAAATAAAATAAAAAAGAAAGAAAGGGAAAGAAAGAAGAAATAGGAAGGAAATAAAAAGTAGGAAAGAAAGAAAGATGGGGAAAGGACAGAAGGAAAAGAATGAAAGAAGGAAAGACAAAGAAGGAAAGAATGAAAGAAAGAAAGAAAGAAAGAAGGAAAGAAAGAAAGAGAGACAGACAGACAGACAGACAGACAGACAGACAGACAGACAGACAGACAGACAGAAGTGTAATCTGTTTAGTGAACTCGTCGTCTCTCCGTCTCGACGCTCCAGGGCTGCAAACATCAGCAGCAGCTTAAAATAGCCGTGATTATGTGAAAACAAGCCCGAGGAGAAGAGCATTTACTCATAATAATTCACTACATTTGTTTATTTTTTATCCTTCTCGGAGCAGCAGGCGGCTTTTGTTTGTCATATTCTGACAAACCACCGAGGGGAAGAACTTTTTGTCCTGAACTTTTAATCCAGAGTGAGACATCATGAGACACACCGAGCAGACTGATGTTGGGCTGAGGTCCAGGAGTGTCATTGTCGAGGACGCTCTGTGACTGAGGAAGATTACTCACTTTAACGCTGTCATGAGACGAGCTGGTTAATATTCATCATAGGAAGGATACCACGGTTTCATATCAGCTTCAACGAAGGATCAGGAGGAAAAAGACAAACCTGCTGCACAGTTAGTTTACCGTCCTTCAAAGCCTCGGACTTTGTTCACCAATGAGGGATGATGCCGGATATCGGTCACACCAAATATTGGTCTGGTTTAGCTTTTTCTACTGAGATCCAATGCCGGTCATTACCCTCTCAGGCTTTTGTACTCACTGAATGAAGCAACATGGCACTTCATATGTTTTTTTTGTGTGTGTTAAATGCAGTGTTATCAGAAGAAAACTTTTACCTATGTAGTAAAAGGGACTGTGAGGAGTTTCTAAGTAATTACGAAATGTCTCACTTTTAGATATATGCCTGATCCAAATACACACTTTAAAATGAGTTTTATAGCATCAAAATAGGTTATCTATAAATGCTATTCCTTAGCTTCGCGGTCGGGTCGGACAGGGCTGGACTGGCCTGGATACTCAACTTCAGGAACAAGACAATTAAAACTAGAACAAATTTATATTATTCGTACACGTCTTAGAGCACCGGCTGTAAGTAGTGGTATATAACAAAACTACGATACTAAGTTTTCCAAAATTGCTTGTTGTCACCATAGACTGTAAAAAACATGGACGCCATGACACTGGGCTCAAATTGAAGCCTCCACGAAAACTGCTCCCCCTGGTGACTGGCTGCAGTATAGGTCAAATCTCCATCTCCCCCATTCATCTGAACGGGCCGAAGTGAAACTTCAAAAAATTAATACACTTCGTAGAAATATTTCTACCATCCATATGCTGTGGTGATATGAAAGTATTATTGGGCTGCGTGTTTTCCAAGTCCTCTTTTTTCTGAAAAGTTTCTTTTTCATCAGTTATTAGAGTTTAAAAATAACCGCGGTTTACGGCAGTTCCACAATGATTGTGTACGGCGTATGCTGGGGAGTGTTGCGACCGTTTACGACAGCTGCGTCCAGATTATGGCCCAAATTCTCTACTGGCTGCACAGTGGCGGCGCCCTGACGGGGATATTCTGGCTTCAAATCCGTTACACGGTAGAAGGCAGAGCCACGCTATCCAGTTCTTGTAATACATCCATGGTTGTCACACAACAAAAACTACCGCTACGTAACTAGAAAGAGATACATTACCTTGTCGCTGTGCATCCTGTAAGTTGTTGAAAAAAGAAGTTGTAAAGCAATGCAGAGTTCTGAGGAAGGTTCAAGTTGCATTTATCATAGCATCAAAACAAATACACGCTTTGGCTTGGGTCAAGTCTTTTGGTGCGTTCCAGTGGTAGTCAGAAGTAGGAATTTCCGAGTTCCGAGTAGAAAACTGCAACTGAATTTCCTACTGGGAACTCGGTGAAACCTCGCCACCCTCGAGTTGACAATCGAAGATGGATGCCCCCAGTGTGAACAGTTATTTAGCTCCTGTAATAATCAATTTATTTGCACTTCTGACTGGGGTGTGTCGCTCTAGATCAGCTGTATACATAGTATTGTTAGACTTATATTCACTAAAATGCTGCCATAGAGTGATAATGACATTCTTCATGTGATATTTGTGAACAACAACGCAGGGCGTGCTAACAACAGCTAACAATAGCCTGGTAGATCAGGATGTTTTTTTCTGACTTCAACTGGAACACCGATAAGTCGGAGATGATGTCACTCCCATTTCCAAAGTTACTGGAACGCAGCATTTCGACAGTCGCCGCGCGTGCTCATGGGTAGCAAAGTCGAGTCAATGTCCCCGGTAATAGATTCTCCTCATAGCACCTTTAAGAAAACTACTTTAATGTGATTTTTGAGTACCGGTATCATTATTAAGGAATATTGAAGTCACTTGTCAGCATGTTGGTTCATGTGGTCTAACACGTTAAAACTGTTATTATGGTTTAAAAGCTGATTACTGTATTATTTGCACAGTGTTAAAGTTGTGTTTGTGAATGCCATTAATGGCATCCTTTAATAAGTTGTTGTGAATGGAAGAAAAATAAAAAACAATTTACATTTGAACTTTCAACTGTTATTACCTTGATTTACTATATTTAATTGTAATTCAGATTGTTTTAGTAAATTGGAACTTGCTTTTCATTCCTGTATAGATATTTTTGAACCATTTAGATTGCTGAAGTTGAGTTTGCATGGTTTTAACAATTCAGATTGCTTTTCAAGTAAATATATAAATTAGAAATGCTAAGTTAGTCCAACTTTGATAAGTATGTTATATAAACTGAACAGAGTAAATTTAACATGCGATAATTAAGTAGATTTAAATAGTAATCATGAGTAGTCCTTGAAAGCCTCTGACTTTGTTCACCAATGAGGGACGATGCTGGATATCGGTCACACCAAATATTGGTCTGGTCTATGTTTTCTACTGTCTATTCACTCTAATCATACACAGCTAAAGTTTGTCATTTTAACAGCATTACACCGACCTAAAGCTCCTGTTCAGCAGTTCTCATGCTTTATGTTTGTTAGTTCATTTAGGAGACGTTTTCAGAAGGAAGAATAAAAGCTGAAAAATGTTCCCTCTGGTTTGAGGACTTATCTCCCTCAGCATGTCATGAGCTTCTCTTGACTTCATTGATTTTTTTATTGATGTAAAGAAACTGTAAAAAAAAAAATGAAACATGGACTGTAATGTGCTTGACCTTCTGACCACAGCATTGGTTTAGATATATATAACCCAGAGCTCCAAAGATTTCTGTTGAACATTTGACCTTTCAGTCTGAGGGGAAAAAAAAAATCTGTCAAAATCCTTCACTCGAGTCCTGAGCCTGAAGTAATGATGACAAGTGTGACTCCTAAATGAAAACTTTTTTTTTGTAAACTGTCTTTCGGGCACAAAGTTAAAACACAGAAGAAGAAGCAGTGAGAGAACAGAGTTATAACTCCATACTGTCTTCTTACATTGCACTGTTTCTTTACACGATTTAAGTTTGAGTTTGAATAAAAAAGGTTCATTCTACAGTTTAGCTTTTTCTAGCTCAACATGAAGTTAAAGGTGCTATGAGGAGAATCTATTACCGGTGACATAAAGACTCTGCTACCCATGAGCACGCACGGCGACTGTCGTAATGCTGCGTTCCAGTAACCTCAGAAATGGGAGTGACATCATCTCCGATTTATCTGCGTTCCAGTTGAAGTCGGAAAAAAACATGCCGATCTACCAGGCTATTGTTAGCTGTTGTTAGCACGCCCTGTGTTGTTGTTCACAAATATCACATAAAGAATGTGATTATCACTATGGCAGCATTTTTGTAAATATAAGTCTAACAATACTATACAGCTGATCTAGAGCGACACACCCCAGTCAGAAGTGTAAATAAATGGATTATTACAGGAGCTAAATAACTGTTCACACTGGGGGCATCCATCTTCAATTGTCAACTCGGGGGTGGCGAGGTTTCACCGAGTTCCCAGTAGGAATTTCCGACTTCCAGGAACATTCCAGTTGCAGTTTCCTACTCGGAACTCGGAAATTCCTACTTCTGACTACAACTGGAACGCACCGGAGACGTGACCCAAGCCAAAGCGTGTGTTTGTTATGATGCTAATAAATTGGACAGAAAAATGTGCGTTTAGGAATATATCCATATTCATGTGGCCCAGGCCTAAATTTCTCTCCTAAAAGTATCTCACAAAGCATTTTAGAGCTAAAACAAGCTCCTAAACCCATGAGAAGTTAGGAGGAGTGAAGAGGACTCCTAAGTCACTAAGACCAGTTCAGAAAGAATCTCAGCATGGCTGCTTCTGGCTGTCCACCTCATGATCGCATGAACATTTTGGAAAGATACAAAAACATAGAGCTTCTGAAAAGATACCGCCTCAATCGGGAGGAGATGGTAATAGAATTAGTCAAAGGTAAAATCAGTTCACCAACAAATAGAAACAACCCACTGGCTTAGGTGCAGAGCCTCCTAATAACTGAAATACAAATATACAAGTTCACATTATTAAAATTGTGATGACACATTTAGCAAAGTTCATTTATGTGTAACATTTCTGTTAATTACCAAACACACTAAATAGATTGTTAGGTTTTGTTTGACAATAATTGGTCTTACCTGTTGCAGTGGTTTGTCTATTACAACGGAGTCAGCTCCACCCCTTTAGCTTAAGAGCTCTCTGAATTCCTTTGTAAGAGTAATGGCCCTTTTCTACTCGACTCGCCTTGTGCTGCTTTTCCATTAGCCCCAGTCGCCTGCCCAACGGGGTGAGCGGCACTGCGGTGACGTCATTTTGAGCGTAACACACCAATCTGTGGCTTTTTGTCACAAACCAAGTCAAAAAGGAAAGCAGAAGAAGGCTGCAGGTGGTAAGAAGAAATACCCCTTTAGAAGCACAGGAGTTTTGGAAGCTATACAACAGAATGAAGTCGAGGACGAGAGCAATAGAGCTGCAAAGAAAAGACGTATGAGGGTAAGCTAATGGTAGCTACCGCTAGCATGCTAGGTCGTCGCACTCATGACTCATCTATGACGACACTGTCTGACCAATCAGTAGCTGGCAGTCGGTGACATCAACTTTTAGTATCGACTCAGCTCGCTTGGAACCAGAGCGGAGTAGGTACTAAAACTAGCTTGTTTTAGGAGGTAGCAGGCTAGTGGAAACACGCTGCAAACCGAGTAGAGCCGAGTAGAGTAGGGCCAAGGCGTGCTAGTGGAAAAGGGCCATTAATTTCAGCCGCTTTGTGAAGAGGTTTTAAGGGAAACCTCTTAGTTAGGAACTTTTCGTGTGAGTTAGGAGTCCTCCTAGTGGTAAGATAAAATGCTTTGTGAATACAGGCCTAAGGCTCCGGAGAGAGACCTCAGCTGAGTAACTTTATGTAGACTGATTTATGCCTATGTCCAAACTTATCAGACTTGTCACTGTCCTTCCTGTTCCTTTATACTTTGAGCACAGCTTGACTTGTAAGTGTCAGTATTAACTAAATTCTCAGAGGAGTGTTTTTAGCACGGAAGAACAAAGGCCCAATGAGTGAACATCCCAAATTAACAGATTGCTGTGTAAACCTTTGCCCACATATCCCCCCCTGAGGCTGAACCCTTCCCAGTTTTGGACCCTTAATGAAGTTTTCCTTTGCTGCTAGTCCTGAGAAAACTTTTCAACAAAGCAGGCTGCCATGTTGAGCACATTTGCCCTCCTCAGACACTGTTTTATTTCAAAATAACTCCCTGAACTTCTTCTAACATTGTGCGTCATAAGGTGAACATGGGTGCCTCTGGGGGCTGCCGACAGCGCTTGTTTTTGTTGTCACACCATCAAAGAAGACCTTTAAAACTTCAGCACACTTACATGAAAGGTATCTTAGCAGAAACAGCTCATATTAGGATGCACCCCCCCTCTGGCACTGCAGCAAGATTCAAACAAGCTCTAAAAAAGAAGGTTAAATTTGGGTTAAAAGGAGATTTAAAGGCAGACAAGACCAGGTGGGTTTTCACATTTAATAATAGACAAAAATGTTCTGTCATTCTTTTATGTACATCAGTAAATTACAAGTTCAGTTAGCTATTAACCTCAAGTTTTACACGTAGTTTCATCAGCTTCTAGTAATGCTTGTTCGTCTTTACACTGCGCTCGGACATACAAAATATGCTGTGTACTGCAGTCACATTTATAAAAGCCTGTAAATGATTATTTAAAACCATTCAACAAATGTTATTCACAATACTTTCTCATTATTTACAAAGAAAACAGCAACTGCTAAATTATACATATTAACAAACTACTTCCTCAGTATATATAATGCCGCTATACAGAGAGATACAGAACAAAAGAGGGTAATGCCTGATTTACACTGGCCTTATTCCGAAGCTTTCAACCTTTATACAGACCTTGGAAGAACCTGCATCACTGTCATGTTATGGCATTAGCTGGGGGCAAAACAAGGCAAAACTGGAGGCAAACATAAAGGCTAGCAGCTAGTGCATGTATACCTCTCATTGATACTTGTTTAAGACTCAGATCTCAAATGATGATCCTAAATACTTTGAATATGCTGTGATTCTTCCCAAAAGAGATTTGATATCCAAAACCTCAGACTGCGTATACAGCTAGCCTAGGATGCCTTCATCAAAAGTTGATGAGCTGTGTAAACACTAGACTGTACCAAATGCCCACAAATGTAGCATGTCATATAGATCTGCAGCCTTAATAATCCTGCAAACTTGATGGATTTCCCAAAATGTAATCCTTGTATTATGTAAAATAATGCCAAATTTTCCACATAAAAGACCCAAAATGGTGGACAACCTTAACATGGCACACCAGACGGACCTTTCAGTACATTGCACCAGTTCACCTGGGAAAGATCACATACATCACAGGCCAATCAGATGATGCAGTAGGTGGACGCTACTGTGCAAAACAACCTGAGCCACTTCTCAAAATAAACTCATCAAGACATGTCAGAAGTGGAAACAAAAATATCCTGATTATTGAGAGGTTTGTAGTGTTAATTGTGTTTAAATTTCATGCAACAGCTGAACTTTAAAAATGGGCACCACTTACCCAGATCCAAAGCAATCATCTGCTTTTGCTTCTGAACTTTGTTAACCAAGTTTCATGGCTGTGCTTGCAGTTAAAAAGTTCCTGTTTCAGGCAAACATAAGAGGTATTGGTTCAAGAGGCTGATTCTGCAAAGCCATTTAAGACCACCATATAATCTCCTGTTTCATTTTATGAAGTATATTGTGATAAAATGAGGGAGGAAAGCTGGTAAAGAGCACAGCTAGCCTCTTAGCTAATGCACCCAACATCCTTTCATTTTCCTAAATATGTGGCAGCTGGACTGACTTTAAAAACACACACACACAAGCCGTCCCTGAAGATGTACTGGACTGGTTAATGAGTAGTGAGATGAAGGAGGTAAAAGCTGTCTCAGTTCTTTCAAAGGTAAAACTCTCAGTGCTGAAGCTAAAAACAGGCTAACCAGCACATGCCAACATATGTGTAGGATTGTTTTGCCATCAGCTAAGCCCCACCCAAAACATGTCACACAGTTCACAAACATAAAAAGGGTCCAATGAAGCATTTTAAAAACATTAATGTTGCCAGTGTTGGGGAAAACCCCGCCTCCAGTTACTTATTTACACTTTATTAATATGTATTTGCTGCACACTTAAGATTTAGGAGCTGAAATAAGGCCAGTGCAAAGCTACCCGATAAAGTTTGAGGCTTAGAAAGCAGGCGATGTAGAGGGAGCTGCTCATTCTTAAACCAGAAAGACCGCTTGTTTCAGTGGGTTCAGAGGCAGACCGTGATGGCGTTCCTACACATTTCCCTTTTCTAAACTTCAAACACCACCCTCGGATATTTCTACAGAGCTCAGGGGCCACTGGACATGCAGGCAGCTCCGAATGAAAACAGAGCAGTAATCATGCAGAAAATCTGAACTTTAGGACTCCAGGAATCCGGCAATGTGGCCTTAACACAGAAAAGTTCATGTTTACCGACAGGGCCTGAGCAGGAGAGCAGAAGATTTTAGTCTGAGAGGCTTTCTCTGCTCGGAGTGAGGGTCATTTTGATTTGTCTGCTCCAGGGAGTCTCAGTTCAAAGGGTTTAGAATTCAGGGAGAAAGAGAACCTTGACTGACAAATTGGGAAATTAAGACTCACCCACACAGGACTTCTCACTAACACTGATTTCAGGTAAGACTAGAACAGAAGCTAGGCCAAAGAAAGAAGCGATTATCTAACACTTGGTTTACATGACAATGAAAATGTTCGAAGTCTGACAGTTTTGTTCTATGCATTTGTGTCTTCTGTTTACACGGGAAAGGAGCCTAGAGTGCCTGGGCACTGTATGCTTAATTTATATTATGGATTCTGGAGTCATTCTGGGATCGGTTGAATGTGCTTTGTTTCACATCGTCTCTGTGTGAATGCGGCGCTGGCGACAACGTTGCTATGTAAACGAGGCTTTAATGGCCAAAATATGACAAAAGCTGTTACAAAAGTAAAAAAGCTCTGCATGTGTGAATACAAGTAACCTCATTTTATAAACTCTAAAACACAACCTCTCTCAAACCAGAGCTGTGAGCATCCAGTCTTAGGCTGTTGGCCAATCATGTTCATCCTGGGCTTGAGAACAGCTACAGGGATTTACTTCAAGTTCATCCCAAACATTCACTCTGGCTTAAGTATGGATACATACACATTTGAGGGTCATTGGTTTTATGTTCATCCTTTGCTTGTTCATGTTGCATCTCAAATATGCTCTGAGTCTAACTTAACAGAAATGCCCACTTTGACTCAAGGATGAGCCTTTAAATTCTGAAGGTCATAGATTAATGATAGTGATCATGAGTTCTGTGCATAATATCCTGAAGGAACTTTCTTCAAAGTTTCTGGAAAAATGAACTTTGACTCAGAGATAAGCAGATTACATAGAAGGTCATAGGCTTCATGTTCATCCCTGACTTTGGAATATTACAGCTTAAGAATGCTTTGAGGAATATCCCTGAATGTGCCATAAAGATCCACGCTGACTAAAGAAAAATTAATTACGTTTTCAAAGGACATGGATGTTAAATTTCCCCCTTTACTTTGCATCTAACAAAGACTCAGGTTTCAGTTTTGGTTGTCACCGGTTAAGACTTTTGTGCCTTGTGTTTGTACCTTACATGTGAATCTGATCTCAAACGAAGGCTTTTAAAGACAAGATTTTCTTTAAATTTTGCACATCAAAACACAAAATAAATCATTTCAATTCCCTTTTTTCAGACGTGTTTCATTTCAAAACAAAGCAGCTCATGAATGAGCCAATTAGCTATCATCATTTTCAGTAATAAGACTTTCTCAATATTCAAACATAACTGTCACGCATTAAAAAAAAGGTTTTCATGTTTTTCAAGTGGGAGCAGCTCACTCCAGGGATTACTTTCAAACCAAACTACTTTAGTGCATCCAACAACAAAAGAAGGGAATTAAATCGGAAACAGAAACACAGGACTGACACTAACGGCCAAACCGCAGAGATTCAGTTACAAGCCAGAAAATGCATTAAGGACCAACCGCAGCTTGATTTCTATCTAACACAACAACCCAAGCTGAGCTGTTAATTCAGCACAATGAAAGGAGGGAGGGGACGGTCACAGGCTGGCTGAGGTCCTATCAAGCAGGACCAGTGGACCCCCGCTGAGAGGCTGCAGTGGGTACGTATGTGTGCACAGCTTGGCATGACTGAAGCCGACTGAAGCAGGCCGCTAAAGGAACCAGAATGAACGCGGCTGATATGAGATCTCTGCCGGGTGAGGTGAGGACAGGAGCAAAACCATTCAGTCATTCATTTTCTACACCCCTTATTCCTTTTAAGGTCAAGGGGGGCTGCAGCCTGTCTCAGCTATCATTGGACGAGAGGTGATGCACATGCACGGCCACATAGAGAGACCGACAACCATTTACACTCACACTCACAAATAAGGGCAATTTGGAGTCACCAGTCAAACTTGTGAGCATGTTTTTGGTCCGTGGGAGAAGCTGGAGTGCCCTGAAAGAACCCATGCATGCTCGGGAAGAACATGCAAACTCCACACAGAAAGGCCTTTGCCAGCCTAGAAGTCAAACTGGTGACCTTGTCCCTGTGAGGCACATGCACTGCCTGCTGCTCCACCTGCTGTCCAGAGCAAAACCAACAAGGATATTAAAAAAAATCCTAATACTGACGTTACACTTGAGGCCAAAATTTGAATAATTCATAAAGCACACATCCAAATCAATATTCATGAATAGATTAAGTCAACTAAATCTGGAATTAGATAACATGAGGAGAAATGTATGAGTCTCACTACAAGGTTGATGTGAGGTCAAATTTGTTTTGCCCATCGAGTTACACTGTATATAAATGGACAACATGGCAGCGTCATCAAAGTGAAGCCAAGATATGCAGCGCTCCCCCCCTTCTGCCTTGGTACAAACTAACTTGTAATTATTTTGGACTGAATGAAAAGCAGAACCAAAACACACAGAAAATTACGTTTATCTCAACCATGATGTCTGTTTTTGGAGTTACCATAAGTAAAACCATAGGTTGCATCATTTTAAGACTTTTAAGAGGAACAAAAGGTTAAACTGCCTTCCTGTTCTGTCAGTCCGATTGCTTTCAGCCAGTTACACAACCAGCATTTGTTGCAGCTGTGCTGTTTATTTTGTGTTACCTGGTTTTGGCAATTAAAAAGTTGAAGTGTGAAGCATGAAGCATGCAGTGTGCAGTAATCATTGTACAGGCTTGTATTTTAAGGGTAAAGTGAACATGGAATTTGAATGGTATTCATTAGATTTCCTGATTATTAATGGTTATTTCATTTAAAATTGTATTTTGATTGAAACAAATGCATTTAGCTATGCATAAAAAGGGAATATTATCAAAAATATTTTTAGGTAATTATGTCTCTATTTTCTTGGTAACAGTGCAGATGCCATGTAGTCTTGCAGAGCAGACAGACCTGCTTGATTCTGAAAACCTGCAGGTCCGTCTTGTCAGCCTCTGTTGTCCAACGAATTCACTCGGCTGAATTCTTAACGGCCCAATCATGGAAGAGAAGCGGGAGCAGCAGAATGCGGATGTGACGACAACCGGAAGTTGAGAACCAAAAGTTGAGAACGGACATGCCGATTAGCCTATTGTCCTCATGGCTACGTAGTAAAACTTGGTGAAATATGCCCTCCTCAGAAGTTTACTTGTAGGGATTGTCTTTGACGAGGTTCATGTCACATACAAGTGTTAAATGAATCATCTGTGTGGTACAACTTAGTGTAAGGCCGTTAGCTGTTAGCAGCTAAGTTAGCATGAACGGTTGTTAACTGTTGTAAGCTATTAGCCGCTACATTAGCCGATTTGCGTTACATTAGCCGCTCTGTATGCTACATTATAGGAGGCAACCCTGCTTGATGTGGATTGGTCTGTGATGAATTTGACGAGCCAAACGATTGTCCAATCACAAGTTTGTGTTTTTTTTTTTTTTACGCTCTGCCCCTGAAAACAAATTTAAAGGGCTCCTACCCAGATGGACTAGTGAAATATTTCTGTGGCAGATATATGGAGCTGTCCATCTGGCTTGTCAGATTAGATGCAATGCACCAAGGCATAACATTGAGTTACAGATATTTTGGCTTCACTTTGAGCTAGGTGCCATGTCGTCCATCTTTTTATATTCATACCAACAGGCATTACAGTGAGGACCCTTTAATACAGCTGATGGTCCACTTTGAGAAGTGTAACTAAACCTGAGTGACAGTGAAGGTGATTAAATGTCAAAGCTCTTTTTTTGTGGACTCCCACATCTAAGAAAGATGTCTTATCAGGCAGAACTCCTATGTGGGTTTTCTGACAGAAACAATTTCAAACAAAAAAAACTTTTTTAATGAATATTTCTAATCAGTTTTGAGACTTTGTGGACCTGTGTAGGAACCCTGTGCGAAACTGCTGACAGCAGATTTGGGTCAAATAGCGTCCATAGATAACAGAGTTTGTTTTTCATCACTTTGCCTGAAATACAATTAGAAGACAGAGACTGGCCGCAAAGGACAACAAAACAGAATAAATAGTTTTTGAGTGAAGTGTTACAAAAAGAAAGATTTATCTGTGGACACAATCAGGCTCCAAATCTGCTTGTCTGAACCACAAAAAGATCGTGTTTGTGAGGCTCCGGGACCTCACGTCCCCCTTTTCAAGTTCTTCTCAAAACATCTTCAACAAACAAAAAAAGCAGCTCTTACACGGTCTGACCCCTGACTTCCTTCAGCTTCTGTGATGTCTTTGTTAACTGCTGAGCTCGCTCCGTCGCACAGAGCAAACAAAAAGAAACCGCCGGGGTTTACAAAGCCTCCCCAGCGGACTCCGGTTTAAATATACCGTGGCTGTGCAGGCGATTTTGTTTTTTTGTTTCCATTTTACATTCATTTACAAAAGAAAAGCAAAAAACAGCAACAAAACCAACAATCTTCATTCTTTGAGTTATTACTACAGTACATTTGAGTCAGATTCTTATTTGCAGAGTGTCTTTGTGAAATGAGATCGTTGAGTGCACCTAAATCGCGACAGAAAAATAAGCGTGGTTGAACATTTGGACTCGATGTTGTCACCCGAAAATGCAAAAACAGTGAAGAAAGCTTCACCTGAAAGAACACTGTAAAAACTGCACCAACAGAAAATCAAATATGTGACTGGTTAGCTGCTCCACTTTACAAAGGAGGGGCTGCTGATGCTGCAGAGCACAAAAACATGCACGTTCCAGGCGTTACAGTGTCAGCAGCACATCACACATTTGATATCAGGTCAGTGTGACTTTGTTCGCCCGCCTCTCTCTGGTCTCTGGCATGTTTTTCTGCAAACACTGTTTAGCTTGAAGCACAGGATGAATGTTTTTTTAATACGAGTGTTCAGAAGAATGACACCCTGCAGATTTGCCGCTCAGAACAAATAAAAGGGGAAAAACAAAGTATTTCTAAAAGGACATAACACTCTGAATCTGAAATGTGTCACTCTATTGTGAGCATTTTTTAGATGATTAACACCTTGAAATGATGTTTTACTGCAAAAGAGGGACAGCAAGCAAACAAGAAAAGGGAAATGGAAGCATGGACAGAAATTGAATAAAGAAGCCTTGGACAAGAACCTGAAACTATCAGAATATCTAATTTAAAAAAGAGGGACTTTTCCTGCTGTCTATGGTATTGGCTTTCCAGCTCTGTGCTCTGATTTTTACTGTGGGTGCACATACATGCCTATGCATGTTTCCTCCACTGGATACTTCTGTGGGTTAAAAAAACGTCTGGCTCTGGGAGTGCTGCCCAAATGTGGGAAGAGGTGTGATGGCATGATTTGGTGAAAAGTACAAAAAGGTTGTTTGAGCACATTTTCTAAAGGAGGAGCAAAAACTAGAGGAACATGGTGACATTTTCTCATATTTGGGGGGCTTGCAAACAGGCCAAAGGCTCATATTTGTGTAATAATGAGTATTTTGCTAAATGTGTGACCTTTAAGATTTGTTTTTCGCCTTGTGCAGTGAGAACTGGCAGCCCTTGGGCCACATGTGACCCTCCTACTGACTCAACAGAGCCTGGAAATGAATTCAATAAAGTCTTTCTCAGCCTTAAATCAGATTTAAAAATACATTTTAAAGACTATTACAGTATGTTCACAAGTACATCTCCGAGGACCCTTCTCCATTACATCTAGAGTTCCCCTGATCCAGCTGTATTCTCTCTCTGTCTGAAACCTTCTGCCCCCTTTAATGCTCCTTTCTTCACATGGTGCAATCTGATTGGTTTACAGGTCAGCTTTATGACAATTGCTCTTTGCCATGTTGTCAACAACTCTGCAGTCACTCTCACATCGGGGCTCAGGTATGCGGTTTAAGAGAGGAGTGGGGCTATGATAACATCATTTCTGCATACTCATTGTAGTGTAAGGCCGGGTTTTCAGATGTATCCTCTCTGATGCCTCTTTTCAAAAATGTGCTTTTTTGCCACCCAAAACGACTGCTCTGTGTGGACAAAACACTAATACAACTAAAAACTTGTGCTGATACACCTGAATCCATCTCCATATAGACCAGAGGTGTCCAAACTGTGGCCCGGGGGCCAAAAGCGGCCTGCAGCTCATTTTGAATTGGCCCCCAAAACAGTTGAGGAATCAAGACAGTTTGATTACAGCAGCAAATACCATCAATCATGCACATTTTCTGCTGTATTTACTTTGCCACAAGGTCTCATTTACAAAGTATACTGCAATATTCATCTTCAAGCACCAACATTCTTGCAGTTAACTCTTGTTTAGTGTCTGAAAGTGAAGATAAGATGTCAGTGTCTCCCATCTCTGCTGCTCAAAAGGTCTCGTTTGTTCATGGTGTGAATCTAGTAATAGCCCAGGGTTACAAAGGTCCCTTGACAGGTGATAACCCACCCATAAACCTTAAAACTTTAACTTCAATACAGTAAAACTGAGGCGCAGAAAGTGACTCAGTTGTCCATATATTCCTCTTTATGCAGCCCTCAATGTAAAAAGTTTGGACACCCCTGATATAGACAGTCCCTTAGATGTTATTAACTTCATCAAGGATTCTAAGTTTTTGCCAGTTTTTTATTTTTTGATTGCTTGTTTGATTGCATGATCATGCAAAAATTACTGGAGAGATTTGGCTGAAATTTTCAGGAGATGTTTGGAATAGCCCACCTAAAAAATGATTCGATTTTGGTGGTGATTCAGATAACCCCCATTAGCGAATAATGGTTTTTGTTCAACACCTGTCTAACTAATAATGATATAAACATGATTCTGAGTGCTAGGTGTGGGTTTTCAGGGTCAATGAATCATATTATGATGGTAACTTTATCATGGAACTATTACTTATACATGTAACTGGAGTAATTAAGCTACCTTGGCGGAGGTCTCTGAGTGCTTTCTAGTCTCTGGCAATGACGACAAAAGCATTGTGACCTTGGAAAGCAAAGTGGAACAGCCTCAGTCCAGCACTGTCAGATAAGTCTGGTATGCATGGTACCAAAGCGTTTGCCAACAGAGTTGGGTGATACAGGTCAGTTTTTTGGTACCGTTCCAAACAAAAAATAACATACTGTACTGGGTCCAACTGAACCGGCAGAACAGCCCCATTAGTCTCCACAGAAGAGACAGAGGATACGTCAAAGCCTAAACCAGCCTTCATAAGGTCAGTGTAGTATCTGGTAGAGTAAAAGAGCATTGATGATAAAGTGTTAAGATGAAGTGTGAGCAGAGCTGACTCAATAATGTTGAGATGCTCAGCGGCGCTCACTGCGTAGAGTTGTGAGCACCTCCAGCTCTCTCTAATTACAGAATGTCAACTTTGCTCATGCTTTCTGCTCTGACCTTTACTGGGTGCTAAAATTGTGCCCTTTGAACAGCCGAGCAGTTCTCCGTCCGTGAGCACGTGTGTGAGAGGCCGGAGCCAAAGATGACGCATTCTTTTCGGCTAAACGCGAGTTATTAAACTCTTCTATTACTGCACTTCTCCGAGGGCGAGGAGTTAATAACTCAGAGAGGCAGGAGGCGCTATACTTTTTCTATCGCTTTAAAGCTGCTTCAGTCACGCAGCTGCAGGTGTTGCAGTCTGCTGCTTATATTCTGCAAACATGCCCGCTTTGATATTCAGAGCTGGAGGAGAGAAGACAAAAAAAGGCAGGAAACACAGATCTGACACCGCGATGCCCTCAGAAAACAGAAAATTACTCGTGGCATTTCAAAGCTGCAGCTCTGTTTCAAATAAGCAGGCTGGGTTTTTTCTGTTTTGCCTCATTTGCCCCAATAGACGAAGAGATGTAAGGTTTAGTGCTCAGAGGAAAAAAAACAGATATGAAAAAGGAGAAAAAGGGAAACCTCAGCTGAGAGTGAGAATTAAACCATGAAAAGGAGCATGCACAAGAGGAAGATTTTAAGAAAAGTGATGAATATTTTTCACAAAAGAGATCCAATCCCATAACACTGTTTCAAGCACTGCAAATAAGAAAACAAATGGTGTTACTGATCAGTGAAGCTGTTCGTCAGCCGGAAATGAAAGTGCGTGTTTAGACCTTTAAAACACCAAGTGTGGAAATGTTGATTTGTTCTGTTAAATGTTGCCAATTTTAAAAGTTCCATTTAACTTAAAAATACAAAGGCAGACACTGATCCTTAAAAAAAGTTTCTAATGCTGCGTTCACACCGGACGCTATTTGAACTACCTTGGCGATCACTCTTCATGCAAAGTCAATGTACAGCTGCGATAGGGCGGGGCTAACCCTCCCGTGATGCGATAGCTGCTTTTCACCACATAGCTTGTCGCGCTATGTCAAAGAAAAAAAAGTTGATCAATCAGTGGTGTGTGCACGTGTGACGGTACCCTAGACAGACTGTTATTCATCCGGACTACAGAGTAACAATCCATGTCCGTGTGGGAAACATTAGTCAGTGAGGACATTAGTTCCACCTAGACGGACTGCGGGAAACTCACAGATAATGCTGCTGCAGGGCATCAGCTGCAGTGTTTTGTGGTTGATAAGTGAATGAAAAGGATACAGCTGGAATAATGTCCGCTTATGCATCCTATTATATAATATATTACAATAGTATATGATCGCGGTGAAACTCAAGCGGACGTGACGTCACTGAGCGACGGCCGATGGCAACAGTGACCAAAATGAGGTTTTTATGGACGTGCGACGATACATCAGTGGGTGACGCAATTTTGGTAGCTGGGTCGCTTACGGTGTGAACGCGGCATAAGGCAAAAGTTTGTTTACTTTTGCTCTTGGCATTAAAAAGACTGGAGCCCTTTCAGAGAGTGATAATACGAGGATAGTTATTTTAGACAAAAATGGGAATAATTAGATAAAATAACAAGATGATAAATTGTAAATGGATTCTGAGTGATTCATCAAAGTTAGACAAATATTAGAGTCATATTTCTTAAAGCTGGAATGAGTAAATTTTCCAGCTACAAACTTTGCTAGCTAGTTTTAACGTGTTACCTTAAATATTAAAATTACCTCTTTCAGTATTTCATTCTGATACACTGAATCAGTTACTAACAATGAACCTCTTGAAGTCTTTGGCTTTAAGAGGTCTTTTCCTTATGATAGAGTACTTCTATGCACAAGACAACAAAGTCTACCTATGTGGCTTTTAATCATTGTTTCATCAATTTAAGTCCATCAACTAAAACTGGCAATCTCAGAGAAAGAATAAAGCCTATAACTGTAAAAGGAACACAGAGTCATTGAAAACATGCTGTAGCTTCACTAAACCATCCACTTAAAACTGAGTTGACCTGCCAACTTATTAGAGGAGGGTCCATGTGGGGAGGGAGGCCTTAAAGTGACAGGAGCTCCAACTAAGCATTTCAAATGGAGAGAGGATACAGCTGGATCAGGGGTACTTCATATGTGAAGAAGAACATTTTGGAACATTTGAACCTTAAAAAATGTCATTACAAGGGAATATATGAACCTGTGCTTAGGCAAAATAGATCATATATTTTCCAGATGCAAATTTATCTAAAAAAAGGTTGCCAGATTTAAAAACAAACAAACCTAAGAAGTCACTATTACAATACTAATGCTTTCACGCAGCAGGTAACCTCGCTTAACTCATTTCAGACATAATTTCAGAGAAGGGCATTTTCTTGATGGTTGATTGATAAATCTTTTGATATTCTGTCTTGTTCTACATTACCTACTAGAATTTTATTGCTGCTTACCAATGATATTTTATACTGTATTTTATTGATCATGTTTTATCTTCTGTTTAAATCTGCCTAATTTTGTGTTTTTTATGTTTTGTCCTGTCCTTTGGAACCCGGTTTAGATAAATTAAGTTATTATCAGTATTATGTTTTTATGTAAAATGTGGCCAAAATCCCATTAAAATGTGCAAATAAGTACATAAACTAACACTAGTGCATCACTGCTGTAGTGAAAAATGCCTGTGCCTCATGCTAAGAATAAATGCCTACCTTACTTGAGATGTTATTCTTAGCAGCAGCATCAATATGAACACAAACACACTGTTTAACAGGCCAACAGAGCTGCCATAGATAACTCAGCACATGGAAGAATTGCCAGTCAAACTGTAAGAGAAGCACAACAGGGCGATTCGATCAAGAGGGGAGACGTGGTCGATGCACTGAGGGGCAGGGAAGCAACAATTAGATGCTATGGATTTCTCAGACAGTGATCACAGAAGGTATTTAACTGTTTTCTCTCACGCAGCTCGGTCTAATCACATCAGCCAATCGGAGCCAGGCGATCTATAAGAGGTCTGTTTCACACGAGAGCTGCCACACGGACAATCATTACACACAAGAGGCTTTTTCAATGAGAGAGAATCCATCTGTGTGCACAGTGCAAAATGATGAGATGTTAACTTGTATGGATGTATTTTAAAATAAGATATAAGGGGGGAAATGTTTCTATCATTTAAGGGAGCAAATCTTGATATAAAAACTGCCGTACACTTGGTGTCTACGGCACAGCTGATCAGTTCAGGGTGTACCAGCCTCTCGCCTGATGTCAGCAGGGAAGTGCTTCTACTACTTCATAAGGGAAAGGTGGTACAGATGATGGATACAGTAGGTGTCTGGGATGTTTTTGTGCCTGTATCATAGCTGAACTTTCAAATATTGAGAGCCAAGTTTGGTCCATTTTGCCAAACCCTCACACTAAACCTAACTCCGGTCATTCAGAGCAGTGCTCGTCTTTTATTGTATTACAGCTAATTATCTTGAAGATCAAATTTCGAGCTTTATGATGCAGCCGTCTGACCGGGATAAGTTGTTTTCCTGTGGTTTTGTGGGTTTGCACTCAAACACCCACCCGAGAGGCAGCTAACTTGGCAGAGACACAGAGAGAGACAAAGCTTGAGGCCGGCCAGAGACAAGAAACAAAAGATGATAAGAAATGCCACCGACTCTGAGGATGGGCGCTCGCTGCCCGGCCGGCCTCCTACACTAGATCCTCATTAAAGGAAGACTGAACACACTGTTAGCTTGCTCGAAAACCAAACTGTACAGGACTCCTCTGACACCCGCCCTCAGTGCGGAGCTGTGAACACGACAGCAGGTGACGACGGGCGACAAATGGGTGCAAGAGCCTGGGAAGTTCGGTTTCCTTTGTGTTTCTTGTGTGTGTGCACTTGCAGCTGAACGCGTCCAGTTTGTTCCTGCCTATAAAATAAAACAATATAAAACAAAAAAAAAACAACAATAACTTAAGTGAAATGAGAATATATCAGGTTGCAAAGTCTCTGGATTTCTCAAAAACTACGAGACGAGGATCTCTTCTAGCAGCAAGCCGTGGCCGCCTCGACTCTAGCGAGGCGGTGTCGACAAATGTAAAATGTTTTGTTCTTCTGAGGGGGGAAGGGTCAGCACCCGCTCTGTCCCTCCCTCCCTCCTGTGCTCCCCCAGTTTCTGTCTTTAAGATCCACAGTTTAGGAGAAGAGGGAGGAGGAAGCACCCCCTTAAGGCTCCAGTCTGCCTTAAAACTCGACCCCTCTCTGAAATGTCCTATAGTCCTGCATCCCAGCATGCACCTCCCCCTCCCTGCCAGAGCGGAGCTGGCGGGAGTTTGTGAGGGAGGGGGCCGAGGTCGGGGGCTGACGGGGGA
The DNA here is from genome assembly GCA_036419115.1 of Scarus forsteni. NCBI lineage: Eukaryota > Metazoa > Chordata > Actinopteri > Labriformes > Labridae > Scarus > Scarus forsteni. Next base: position 10,856,642 of record JAZDUH010000451.1, read on the forward strand.
GCGCTGGGTGTTGATGGTGGTGTTGGGGTGGATGTGGTCAGATGCAGGTGGATGGCTGTGCGGTGGGCTGCTGCTTGCGGTTCCTCAGACCTCCGGACTTCTCCTTGTAGCCCACACACATCTGCTGAGAGACGTCCACCAACGCACTGGCCACCGCTAAACCTGCAGACACAGAGATTCAGCAGTTAGAGGAGCATTTCACTGAGCTGCTGTGCCAGTTTCTGGTCCAAATTCTTCTTTATACAGCAGTGATCATCAACTGGAGGCCCTATGACCACATCAGGCCCCCCAAAGCTTCAAACTCAGCCCCCAGAATATTGACAAATGAAGAAAATGTGAGGAGAAAAAAGTTATTGTGGATTGATGAGCTCTTTTTACTCGGGGTGTTACGAAATTTTGTGCCACGAAATAAAAAATGACAAAATAAAATTCAAAGATTAACAAAATAAAAGCACTAAATAAAGAAAACGCAAAGGGGCGCTGGTGATTATTTACCCTCTTCGCCTACCGTAGAAAAACATTCGCTTCAGAATGGAGGAAGACGAGGTCGAGGAATTAGCTGACGCTCCTTCGTCAAATAGTGTTGTAAAAGTCTTCTAACATTGTCCTAGGAGTCACCACAGACATTTTAGATGTGATAGTTCATTTCTGTCCCACCTCCAACGAACGACAAAAACACTAGTCACTAGGACTGTCACCTTATACTTTATATTTGATATCCATTCAAGTATGTGGGTGAAAATCCTCACTGTATTTGTATTTATACATTCAAGTACAACTAAACACTTCTGCAGCGAATAAGGGCACCCAAAGCAGTGAACAGCTCAATCCAACAGAGGGCGCTCCCAGCACAACCCAAACATCAACCGCTTTCTTGATCTCAAAAACAGGAAGTGCACCTTCAGAAAACAGAGCACAGGCAAAGACATTCAACAGAAGCACTTTGGGCTCCACACCACAGATGGCAAAACAATAAACACAGACTGGGCTGTATTTCAATAATTTGCAAAGTAGCTGGCCTGCTCCTCATCTACAACAAATCTCTGGTTCAATTTGTCAGTTTGATTTTGTGAAAAATGACAGTTCGAATAGTTATTTACTCTGCATAAATGATACTAAACCTGTAAATATTAACTGTAATCTACAAATTGAATGCTACCTCATGCTTTGTGGCATCTGATGCTTGTATGCTGTTAGATAATAGTGTGAGGGTTTGCTTTAAAAAATAATTGAAATAATAAATAATCAAAGGTGGAATTTGAAATATAATATTTCTACAGAAAAAAGACAATCAGTGAGAAATTTGTGCACCCATGCTGTCCAAAGATTTTTACTACCATGGAAAATGTGTGAAAAAAGCAGACCAAAAAATTTCTTTATTGTTCTGCAGTAAAGAAAATAATTTTATATGCTCTGAGATGAAGAGGAAGAGAGTGTAATTTGTTACTGCCCTTGATAAAATAGTTAGCACATACTGTTGTTCCTATAGTGGATCACAACCACGTGCAGCATAAAAGACTGAACCTCCAGCCCTTAAACTGAATTTTTGTCCTTCATCCCCTTTGAATGACTTTTATTGATTTTTTGTGTGCGTTTGTGTTTTCAATGCATTTCTTTACCTTTCACTCAGCAGCTGCTTTAATTCATTTCATTGTGGGTTAGCTTTGTCAATCAACTCTGTCACTATAAGCCTACAGCAGATTGAAGGCCTATTAGAATTAGTGTGGAGTGTAAAATTGGATCACACGCCCACACACACAGAATCCCCCTCAAAACCTGCACATGTACACACTGTCAGCTGCGAGGCTGCAGACTGGCAGCGCGGGGCGATCATTAACTTACATCACACTTCATTAACATTTATTAATACTTTCTGAACCATGAAATTCCAATAAACTCCATTTATCTGCGATGATGGATGCATTTAGCCCGTTTGAGTGCACATAGCCAACGGCGATATATCAGCTCCAAGGGGAGAAGCAGCTGCAGCGATGACGCTGTCTGAGAGTCCTCGGGCTGCAACCATTAGCTGGTTTCTTGATCCAAGAGTGGGAGCACGAAGGTTCAAAGCAAACAGATAAATATCAAACACAATCCACAGAGCTGCCCTACTCTCTGCTGTTTGGAGTTCAGAGTTGGGAAATATATCCAGACCTGATGATGTATCAAAGGGTAGATGGTGGGTAGAACAATATTGTTCACTTCAACATAATTTATACTGACGTGCATTAAAAGATTTAATATCTAAGGCTCAGTAGGCAGACTGCTAAGTAAGAAGAGAACTCATGAGACCAAAAACATCTATTCATTTTGGCAGCTGGTCATTTTTCCCCTATCAATAGAAGCATTTTTTGTTATGTCTCCCATGGTTACCAGTGACGTAGGGAGGTTGTTAGCCAACCTTCATTGTCCAACGACTTCACTCGGCTAAATGCTAAATGGCCCAATCAGGGAAGAGAGGCGGGAGCAGTGGGAGCAGTGAGAGCTGCAGGAGCAATGGATGTGACAACAACAGGAAGTGATGGCATGTTTGAAAATAATGGCAGCTAATGCCGGTTAGCCTTTGGTCATCATGGTAACTCAGTGATACTTGGCGAAATATGCTCTCCTCATATGTTTAGTTAGTAGGGATTGTCTTTGCCGAGGTTCATGTCACATTTAAGTGTTAAATGATACATCTGTGTTGTATCATTTAATGTGAAACGATAGTCTTAAGGTGGTTAGCCATTAGCCACTACGTGTGCAACATCATAGGTAGCAGCGTTACTTGATATGGATTGGTCTGTGATGAGTGTGATGAGCTGAACGACTGTCCAATCACAAGCTGCTGTTGTTTTTGAAGGTTCTGCCCTGAAAACATTTTCACACGGCTCCTTCTCAGATGGATTAGTGAAATATTTCCAATATGGAACTGTCCACCTGGTGTGTCAGGTTAGGATGCTGTACCGTCACCAGAAGAGGCTCATGTGTACCATGAACAGGTGGATCGAAGTTCCCAGCTCCATTACAGTATATGTTTTGGGGATTTTTTATGAGACCTTGTATACTGGGAACTAAATGAGTACTTCAGTATGCACTGTCTTCTTAAACTTCGATATATTTTGTTGGAAAATGTTTTTATCGGCTCCATTGACCTGCTGGTAAAATTTTACTTGATGCTGGTGATGCTGTTGCCACCTATTGCATCATTATTATTTGGTTTATAAATGGTGCAACAAGTATTGCATGGTAAAGACAACTTCATTCCATATTAGCCACTTTGAAGCAAGTTTTAAGCTGCACTGAGGCTCCTGTGATGCTTCGCCTCCACTGTGAAAGTTGCTGAGACAGAGCAGGGTGGAAGGAGTCGACCCTCCATTAGTTCCAACTCTAGAGGTCGTATCAAGCCCAAATCACACTGTGGTTCCAGGTGTGATATCTGCTCCCACCTCTGTGACATTTCGCCCTCACTGTTAACATCATGAAGACTGAATGAGGGACAAATTATCCGCCCATTTGTTCCATTTTGAGAGGCAGCATCAGAGGTGTGAAATTGGAGAGAGGGAGGCACGAGGACTCGGTGAAAGACAGGAGCGCTGCGAGTGGGTGTCTCTGCCTTTGTGTGTGTGTGTGGAGGCACGCGCCATGTCATGCATCCAACCTCTGCTGCAGCATGAATCGGTGAATGTCAGTTATGTGAATGTATCATGAATATCTGGAGGTGTATATATTACGAAGCCTCGCTGTGCCACTCTGGAGTAAAGGCACTGTGACCAGGCCTCCAGGGGCAGATTATTGGTGAAAGGGGAAATGCAGGAAAGCAATGAGTGTGTTTCTAGCTTCGTGTGTATGTAAGGGACATGATGTGTCAAGCACCCCCCTGTATCACACTGTAAAGAACACTGCAGAGTTAATGCAAGTGTCTTCAAGCAAAATTATGACAGAGGGCTTGAATTTTCATCCTAGCTGAATCAAACAGGGATCAACAGAATCAAATCAAAGGTTATCACTTTGGTATGATTCTTGTAGAAGTGTACACTGTAAAAAATAAAGATATATACATATTGTGTCTTGCCAATGTGCAATAAGAAATGCATTCAAAAATGGTTCAGATTAGGGCTGAACAATAAATTGCAAATTAGATTAAATCGCAACATGGCTTGTTGCAATTTTCAAATCCCAGACAGTGCAATATTTTTAACCCAAGATGTGTTGAACATTCTGGCATTGTGATGTAGTTTCTTGCAATTTCATGCCTATTTTAACCTTTTTAACCCAGTTTTTACAACTTTATGCCTATCTTGCTCCCATTTACTCTTATTTTTTTTGGCCACTTTCAGACCATGTTTGGAATTTTTACATGGTTTTTGAAATTTAATCCCAATTTTGCTGCTATAATCAATTTTCCTTAGTCACTTTTGATTTTTTTTGCCTTTTTTTTTTTTTTTTTTTTTTTTTTTACAATTGCATACCTATTTTGCTTCTGTTCTTCACTTCTACACTTTTTCTCAAATCTTTTATCCTTAGATTGATTTAATGTCATATTGGTCATACTATAAAACGATCTACTGCTTATGTTTGTTTAATAATACATAAGATGAGGAACATTAAAACAATCGCAGAGTAAATCCCAATTGCAATATTGGGGAAAAATATCGCAAACAGATTTTCTCAAATCGTTCAGCCCTAGTTCAGACTATGTCGAATAAAACAATACTTAAATCTTGTTCATCTATCCATATCTATATGGATTATCCCTTTCAGGGACACAGGGGTTTGGAGCCTTACCCAGCTGACATCGGGCAAGAGGCGGAGTAAGCCCTGGACCAGTCACAAGCAAACTGCATGCAGGGTTCCCAGTCTTTTCTAGAAATCATTTTCCAGGATTTTTCCAGGACGTTTTCCAGTGTCACATAACCAACTGACATCAGTGTTGCTATGGGCAGTTTTTAATTTAATCTAGCCTTTAAAAAAAACAAGATTAGAGGTTGATGATCAATATCTCTGGCTAGCTCCACCTTATCATGTTGAACTTAAGATTTGTTCGTTTCTAACTCTCCGGCACGAACATTGTCTGCTCGCTATCTTTTTCGTCTGACTTTTATGTAGCGCCTCACTATTATAAATTTATGTTTATACTTACTTTTAATCTTTATTTACTCTCCTTTTTTTAACCAGATTTTGTTAGCCTATATTTTATTTTGTCATTTTTATTATTTCTTTTTGTCCCCATTGTGTTGAGTTTTTATATTTTATGCCTTAACTTGAATTATGTTATCTACTCACATTTTATGGCTATGTGTACATTAGTTACCAAGAACATTTATGCTTCATTTCCTATGTTTAATTTTTGTTCACTAACAAGGTAGATGGGAAGACATATAATTTTACAGGACAATTTAAGCTTTTCCAGGACATTTCACTTTTTCCCTCATTTTCCATATGCTTTCCATGACTGGAAAATTGGGCAATCATTTTCCAGATTTTCCAGGTTTTCCAGGTCGCGTGGGAACCCTTTGCATGGCCACATAGAAAGAGACAGACAACAATTCACTCTCACACTCATAACTCCGGGCAAATTTGAGGTCAAAAATCAACTTAATGAGCATCTTTTTGGTCTGTGGGAGGAAGCTTTTGTTAACATTTACCTTACAAAATGTCAAGATATAATCTTTGGTCTACATTTCTTTAAGCCTGGTAAGAGATTGGCGAGTGCAGCCATATTGTAATGAGCTGTGACTGTAAACATGTGCTGTAAATCTGTAACACTGACGGCAGACAGCAGCCCGAGGGTTAAAAGGAAACGTGAGAGAAACAAAGTAAAAGCGTTTTAAGATGACAGCCTCTGGGCATGAGGAGGAGGTAGGCACACAGCTAACATGGCCTCAACAAAAAGCCGCCCGAGGGAAAACTCCATAGAGAGCACAGGGTTTTGTAATGACAAAAGGACTAAGTGGTAATTAATAAGGGCCCCGGGCTCAGAGAGGGTCTGGGGACCAAATCTGTGGGAGGTAAAGAGGCTTTGAAACAGGAAGAAATCAAAGTTGTGTTCTCTGTTTTTCTGCCTTGTCTTCTTCAAGGACTGAGAGAAGAAGCAGGAAACTTTAAGAAAAGGCAAGTGCTTAGTCTTGAGTCCGTTGGCTTTGTCTCAGGAAGAAAGAGAAGGGGAGCAGACGAAGGACAGATGAGAATAAAAAGAAAGCAAGTGACAGAGGAGAGCATGAAAGGAAGTAATGACTCCATTCTGACTGCTATCAGGCCATCCGAGGACAGAAAGAAGAAGAGGAAGAGTGAGGGGAAGCTGGAAAAGACACTCAACTGTTCTTCAAACCATGACTGCACTAAAAGAAAGGAAAAATGAAGACTGGAAATATCACCCATGATCAGGAAGAGCTTCAGAATGTGCCCACAGGACAGTCTTTAAAAGAGGACCATACATACTGGCTGTTACTGACCTCTCGAAAGTCAACAATTGTCAGACAGATCCAACAATTTAGGCCAATATCTTGTAAAACTGATATTGTACTAGGGCTGAACAATATATCGTTATCGTATCTATATCGAGATGCGAACATTCAAGATGTTAACATCTAAAAAGCAACAATATAAAGGATATAGATTTCTTATACATAAAACTGCACTTTCCAAATTCTTTTGTATTATGATGTTTTTATTTTATCTGAAGAATGCTCGGTATTCATTGAATATCGTGTCAATATTGAGATACCTGGCATGAATATCGTGATATGCAATTCTGTCCATATCGTTCAGCCCTATATTGTAACAACATATCCTGCAACCTTTGGCCATCGTCCTTGAGTCAGACTGAGCATTTTGGCAATATCTGAAGAAAACTCCTACAAAAGCATTCAAGATATTAGGTTGACAAGCAAGACTCCAGCATGAAGGTTGTTGGTCTACAGCTTTTGTGTTGGCAGAGTCTATTTTAAAAAACTATGGTGACATTTTTCTAATAAAAAAAAAGAGAAAATGTAGCTATACTCAAAAGAATGAGAAAACGTTGAAAATCTGATCAAATATTTGAATTATCTTGGAATATTTATCTGAAAAGCATAAAGCATTTTATCAATGTGAACAGCTGATGTTTATATTTCTAAAATCATTCACCACTTACGTTCTTAATTAGTTGAATAGATTTTTAAAGATTTTGAACTTTTATCACACACGCTACTGTAGTTTTAACTTTGATGCTTAACTTAGGACAAATTCTACAAAGACTAAAATTAATCAAATATGCTCAAGTGTTCTTCAAAAAGTAAGTTATTACCTAGCTAACATAAGTTAGCCGCTACGGCAAACGGCCATTAACTGTTGATTGCCCTTGTAAGCCGTTAGCCGTAGCGGTTAACTGTTAGCAGTTAGGTTTAGCCGCTACACATGCTAAATAATAGCAGCGCTGCTTGATATGGATTGGTCTGTGATGAGCCAAACGATTGTCCAATCACAAGCTGCTGTTGCTTTTGAAGGTTCTGCCCCTGAAAACATTTTTGTAGAGCTCCTCCCCAGATGGATTAGTGAAAGTATGGAACTGTCCATCTGGCATGTCAGGGTAGTTATTACCTCCACCGAGGAGGTTTTGATTTCGTCAGGGTCTGTCTGTCTGTTAGCACGATTATGCAAAAACCACTAGATGGATTCACATAAAAAATCTACCAGAGGTGTGGTTTGGTCCATTGAAGAAGACATTAGACTTTGGTACTGATGCAATCCAGATTGACATCACAAAAAACACTGAACTTTTAAAAGGCAAATCCCATTCATTTATGTCATTATGAGAATTGTAGTTGCAAATTGACATCAATGCCTATTCAAGCCTATGTCACTACATTTCCCAGTTTTGATCATAATGCCATTCAAGGAGCTCTGCTAACACAATGGCTAACAATAGCCTGGTAGATCGGCACGTTTTTTCACACTCCCTCTTTCCAGTTATGATGTAAATGGCATGCAGCGTTCTCCACATGGAAAGACAAGAGCGGACACTCGGCTGCCCTGCTTTTCTAGGTTACAAATGTTTTGAATGGGTATCAGAAATATCTCATTTAACCTATTAACAGTTACTAAGGGGGTTAGGGTTTAACAGAGGATCACTTCCTGGAAGATGTGGGGTTTGACAAGTGGTTAAATTGAGCAAATTTTGTAGAAAACATCTCAAAGCATTCTTGATATATGGGCTTTAACTGCAGGTCGAACATGGCAAACTGTCACCAGAGTGGATGTTTGTGCAAAGTTTAAAGAAAATCCATTCAAGAGATCTTAAGATACTGAGTTAGAGACATGACCCTGGTGGATGGACAGCCTGAAAATATAACACCAAGTTTCATAGGGCACAATGAACTTTGGACCACGAAGAGCTGCGGCACAAGCTCCTCAACATACATGCAGATGGGAGAACAGGGAAGAGAGAGGGGAGGCAGAATAAAGAGAGGGTGAGAAAGAGCAGGAAAGCAGGGAGCAGCTCTCCCCAGTATCTGCAGCATCTTTAAAAATCAATACATCCTTGTCACATTAATAGTGCAGCAGTGAAATAATTACTGCAAACAAATGAGAACACGGTCGCCTCTCCTCTACAGTTGTTGCATCACGACAGATCACGTAACCCATCATTTGAAGTCTATTTCTGCTTTTTTGTCAGTCCAAGCTCTTATTTCTCCCACTCTGTGTGAGGATTTAAACATGTCATGAAAGGAAAAGTACAATTTGAGCTCGGCACTGGAAGAGAGGCTCGGTTTCTTTGATTTTTGTGGTATCAAACGGGCTGCTTCAGACGCTGCATGAATGTAAAGTCACACAAAAACTCTTTAAAATGAGACACTTCTAAAGGAATATCTCTGTGCAGGATTGAATAAACAACCTAGGTGTCACTTGGAAGCTGGAAACTTGTGTCCCCTGTCTGACCTCAGCACTATAATTAAATGAATTTCACGTAGTTATAAAGTTTTATAAATGCTAAATTCCAAGACTTTTTGGACAGGACGGGCCTGCAATGCTAAACGTGTGAAGTGTTAAGGACACATCTGAACAGCAGGATGTGTCCTCAATGATTCAAACCCCTTTCAGAAATGATATTTCAATAGCAGGTATTGGGATACAAAGTTAGTTAGACATAACTTTTCTAATTTTTGAAAGATTTTACAAAGATCCATGGACTTTGGGGGCAGGGCCATTCAGTCCTAAATGTGACAGGAGCTAATGATACATTTTAACAGTAGGAACTTTTGCATTGGAAGTGAAGCAATTTCAAGAATTCTATGCATAATAGTAGCAAGCATCAGGATCCAAATTTAGTTCCACTTCATCATGAAGTTCCTACCCATTGGTAGATCTTTCAAAAGATCCACGGGAGGGGACAGAGTTTAACTAAAAGGTGCTATGAGGAGAATCTATTACTGGCGACATTAAAGGAAAAGTTCGGTTCCTGCAGCTTTTACATTGTTTATAGAATGAAGAACAACAATCTACTCACCCAGAAGGCTTTCCTGATGCAAACGGTGCTTCGGGAGATATTTAGATCCAAAATCGAGCAGCGGACACCAATATAATGGTAGCCTGTAGGGCACGTTAGCGCCGCTCCTAAAACTGCATTAATCGTCCAAAAACTCATGTTTTTCACCAATATTCCATCATGATTTCCTCCGAATGGACCGCCATTGCAGCCTGTGTCTCTCCACACAGCGCTGTGTGGCTGAACTAACCTCTGAACTGACGGCTTTGTTTACATGCCCTTTGCGCATGCGCAGTGCGGCTCATTGCTTCAGGGGAAGACCGGCAGCTACAAATCAACTTTCTTCTTCCAGTTTTGTGCAAAATGGACGAATATCTATGGGATGAAGATGTTGTGGAGGAGGACTTTGATTATGATGGGTGTCCTTACAGTTTGGAGCCACAGTATACAGATAAGGAGCTCTTAGAAATGAAGAAGCGATCGCAACGCTCCGGAGAGTACTGCGCATGCGCAGAGGTACCCGGTCTTCTTCGTCAGTTCAGAGGTTAGTTCAGCCACACAGCGCTGTGTGGAGAGACACAGGCTGCAATGGCGGTCCATTCGGAGGAAATCATGATGGAATATTGGTGAAAAACATGAGTTTTTGGACGATTAATGCAGTTTTAGGAGCGGCGCTAACATGCCCTACAGGCTACCATTATATCGGTGTCCGCTGCTCGATTTTGGATCTAAATATCTCCCGAAGCACCGTTTGCATCAGGAAAGCCTTCTGGGTGAGTAGATTGTTGTTCTTCATTCTATAAACAATGTAAAAGCTGCAGGAACCGAACTTTTCCTTTAAGACTCTGCTACCCATGAGCACGCGCGGCAACTGTCGTAATGCTGCGTTCCAGTAACATCAAAAATGGGAGTGACGCCATCTCCGACTTATCGGCGTTCCAGTTGAAGTCGGAAAAAAACATGCCGATCTACCAGGCTATTGTTGGCTGTTGTTAGCACGCCCTGCGTTGTTGTTCACAAATATCACATGAGGAATGTGATTATCACTATGGCAGCATTTTTGTAAATATAAGTCTAACAATACTATGTATACAGCTGATCTAGAGCGACACACCCCAGTCAGAAGTGCAAATAAATTGATTATTACAGGAGCTAAATAACTGTTCACACTGGGGGCATCCATCTTTGATTGTCAACTTGAGGGTGGCGAGGTTTCACCGAGTTCCGAGTAGGAAATTCAAACTTCGGGGGATGTTCCAGTTGCAGTTTCCTACTTGGAACTCAGAAATTCCTACTTCTGACTACAACTGGAACGCACCAAAAGACGTGACCCAAGCCAAAGCGTGTGTTTGTTGTGATGCTAATGAATGCAACTTGGACCTTCCTCAGAACTCTGCGTTGATTTACAACTTCTTTTTTCAACAACTTACAGGATGCAAAGCGACGAGGTAATGTATCTCTTTCTAGTTACGTAGCGGTAGTTTTTGATGTGAGACAACAAGCAATTTTTTTAAAACATAGTATCGTAGTTTTGTAGCCGGCTATATATCTCTACTTACAGCCCGGTGCTCTAAGACGTGTCCGAATAATATAAATTTGCTCAAGCTTTAATTGTCTTGTTCCCGAAGTTGAGTATCCAGGCCAGTCAAGCCCTGTCCGACCCGATCGCGAAGCTAAGGAATAGCATTTATAGATAACCTATTTTGATGCTATAAAACTCATCTTAAAGTGTGTATTTTGATCAGGCATATATCTAAAAGTGAGACTTTTTTGTAAGTACTTAGAAACTCCTCAGTTTCTTTAAATTTTAAAAAGTTTTCCTCAGAGGAAAGACTAGTCAGTAACATGGAAGAAGAATGAAGAGTTGGGTGTAAATATGCCTTTTACCTCCTAAACTGTGTCAGACGCATAAAAGTGCATCACAGTAAGTGGGTGTGAAGTGGAACAAGCAGTCTAACAAAGACAGATGAGGTAAAAACAAGAACAGGGTTTTGCTTCTTACCAGACTGTCCTGGAGGGGGGATGCCGCCGGTGCCCCTGGGTAGCCGTACAAAGATGGAGAGCACGGCCGCTTTGTTGCCAAAGCAAGGCTCGAGGGCGATGGGTTTCGGGACAGACTGTTGAGAGAAAAGGAGAAAAAGAAACGGTTTTACAAATCACAGAAGCTTTTAAAATCCAAGGGAACACACACCACTTTTAAGGGGGTGGAGGCTTTGCTGATACTGCTACCGTTTGTGTCAGCAGCCAGTAAGAAAACACCCTTTTTCATCCCCTGTTGGGATACACACACAGATCTGCAGGCATAAATTGGATGCCCCCCCTCGCCTTCCCCTCCCAAAGTCCCCCCACTGCGCTCAATTTCATGACAATGCCGCCTTGTGTGCGGCACGGGGCCACGGCTGGATATCAAGTGCCGCCGTCTGTGGGAGCGGAGATTTGTGTCGGCCGTGCCTGTGGTACTCTCGTGTCTCGGCGGGCTGCCCGGCACACCTGACTCTGTAATGCCAATATCTCCTGTTTATCAGCATCTCATCCATATGTGGGGATGAGATTCAGCGCCTGTAAACACCGGCTGGATCTGCTGCGGCAGCTCGCCTCGTACAATATTCATGGGTTTACCTCGACGCGGGATATGGATATGGAGAACAACGCCGCATCATCCGCATACAAATAACTCCCTTGTATCTCTCCCTCGTCATCTCGTTCTGTTTGAAATTCCTGAGATGGACAAGAAACTGGGCCACGGCATGGGTTTACACTACTGACTAGGGCTAGGAAATATAGAGAATTCATTAGATGTATTAATTTATTATGAAGTGGTCATATAACACCTGTTTGAGTTTCACGTCTCTTGTTGTGTTGTGCACATTAAAAATATGTCTGTGTGCAAAATCCCAACACCAGGGCCTCCCTCTCTCTCTCCTCCTGGATCAGCATCAGTAGCTGTCTGAACCCTGAAAAGTCTACCTATGCCCCTTGATTTGGGGCAAACATGCGCAACAGAGAATCAGGGACTAAAGTGAGAACAGAGGTGGATCAGGGTACTCAGAATGCAAAGTTACAACAATTGTTTGATTGGAAATTTATGAGTGTGATCAAACTCTAGCAGCCACCGACAGCATGTATATAAACTCAAGTTAAGGCAAAATATGACCTCTTTCAAAATACAATGCATTCACGTCCTTTCATATCCATTTACAGACGTGAGAGCAAATGAGCTCAAGTCCTTTAAATAAAAATCATGGATCCACACTTGGATTTTGCTCAACACCAAAGTGTCATCACTTTTTATGTGCCATGACCAACACTCCCTGAAAATGTCATCAACATCTGTTCTGGACTTTTCCAGTTATCGTGCTAACAGACAAGCTAATTCGCAGAGGAAACAAATGTATGGATGCGATGTTTGGTCCACATGCCTGCCCCCCAGTGACACAATCCCTTCCCACACTCGTCTTTATAAACTGGAGAGTCGAGCTCAACGGCTGGAGTGTCAGTGCTGCTTGAGGCCGACACACACACACACACACACACTTTCCACTCTATATGCACACACACACACATTTTCTGCCCCTTTTTGCACACAAACTCCTCACAGCTCGTGACTCGCACACGCGCAGGAAGCAGGGCAGTAATGATATTCAGGCTCTGACCCATTTTACACAATCATTGTGTGCTCCGTCTCTCTGAGGCTTACCTTTCAAAGCAGCAGGCTACACAGGCTGTCACACAGGTAGCTCTGGGAAGTGGCACAGAGACCCGAATGTGTGAGAGTGTGAGGCAGCAGCAGGGGGGCTTCATTTGTTTACGTGCCTCAGGATCAGGGCTGAGCACCAAAAATTATACCTCAGTGTTATTGCAGCTGCTAGCAGTTAATTGGTACACCTGTTTAAAACAAACAGCTAATCAGCCAATCACATGGCATCAGTGTAATTTGGCATGAAGACGTAGTCAAAATGAGATGCTAAAGTTCACAGTGAGCATCAGAATGAGGAGGAAAGTGATTTAAGGATCAGGATCAAGACCATCTCTAGGGATTGAAGTAGTTCGAAAAAGAGAAAATATCCAGAGATGGCAGGTCTCCAGGTCGAAACGCCTTGTGATAACTAGAGTGGTTTGCAATGTGAGGCTGCTAGAATTCAGGAAAATCAAAGCTGGAATGAACAACTAAATCCAGAGAGCTGAGAAGGAGTTACCTTGGCTCCCGTTTCTTACCTCTTCTATCATTTACAGGACTTTGCTCTCTGCTACTCAGCGAGTGGACCTGCCAGTCTGACGCACAAACTGTGACGTCAATGTAAGCCCTCGACAGATAAAGGATGGACAGAAAAGCTCCAAACCAATGAAACCTTCATTTGGGCTAATCATTTAGGTTTTTGAAGTTAATAAAGGAGTATTAGACCGGACATTCACATCAATCTATATCTCAACAAAACCCCACTGTGTTCTCCTGTTTAATAATGAACATACGCATTAACATCTGCATGTTTGTTCCACGTTTCCCTGCCCGGCTTCGGATGTTTACAGCTCACGTGTACTCATGATGCTCCCACAGACAAGTGTGTGTTTTTAATGTTGGATAACAAACTTCTCCTTTAAAGATGGGTTTTTTTGTTGCTGCTGTAAAGCATATTTTTGTGTGTTGCATTTTAACTTGTTACCTGATTGGTAGTTATAATTCATTATTAGGATTTTTGAGTTGATATTAGTTGTCATCAATTTTTCTACGTTAATGCTTTCATCTGTTGTGTTTTTAATCTATTTTTAAATTCTTTTGTGTGTTCAAATTAGTCCTTTTTTAAATTCACTGTGATTTTTGCTTTCATTTTGTTGTTTTCCTATTTTTTTATTTCCACTTGTGTTTTTTATTTTTATGTGGTCTATGACAGGTGTTTTTTTTTATTTAATGTTGTGTTATCATTTTGGTTAATCTCTTCTTTTGTTGCTTTTTCTTTCTTATATTTTTTATATTTTCTGTTGTGTTTTTTCAATTGTTTTGTGTTCTTTCATTTGTTCGATATTTGATTAGTTGTTGTGTTTTTTAATTTATCCTTTTGGTTGTTGTTGTGTTCATCTCATTTGTATTATTTTCATTTTCTGCCTTGTTTCTTGATCTGTTTTGTAAACGAATTTTTGATTTCTTGTGGTTGTCTGTGTTCATTAATATACATTTCTGATTTGCTGATGTGTTTTTGTGATTGGTTGTTTGTTTGTTTTGGTTGTTGTTTTTTGTTACACTTTTATTGTTGGTAGAATTCTTTTTCTTTTGCATTTCTAAATTGTGTTTTGTGTTCTTTAATGTGCTTTAGGGCCGGGACGATACGATTTTCTCCCGATTCGATTTTTTACAATTTTGTAGGTGCCGATTCAATTTAAACTGCGATTAGACATTGTCGATATTTGCAATCTTTAGTTTGCTTTTTTTAACACCAGCAAAAAAAAAAGATAAACAATGCTGATGCCCACAGACTATATCAGACTTTATTCAGCAATATATTTAAACCATCTGTTTATACTCTCTCTTCAAAAGCCTGGATTGCATTTTAAAGTGGCTTATTGACACTGACTAAAATGAAGCATTTATATTTGGGAAAAAAACATTTTTGAACAAAAAAATCGATTTAAAAATCTTCAAACAAAAAATCCAGATACTTTTGAGGATCGATTTTTTTCTCCCACCCCTAATGTGCTTCATTTTTGATTTGCTGTTGTGTTTTGCATGGCCTCCATATCTTACACGGTTTGTTTTTCCTTTTGCAGCAGAATCGGACTTTCTGTACAGCTGTGCTCATGCATCTTTGATCAGAGGTCATTAGGAGGTTGTGTGCATGTGCACTCTCTGCCTGCATGCCTTTTGAGCTCACAGTCTTTTTCAGCTGTTGATTCTGCGCTCACACATGCAGCACCCCCGCCCCCCTGCAGCAGCAGCAGGGCGAAGAGTTCAGATGCAGATAAATGAGCCGGTAGTGGGACGATCGTCCTGCAGGAAACGCTGCAGTCAGAGTGGCAGCAGCAACAAATAATAAATACTGGGGCATGTTTGGATGCCAGAGCTTTGCGCAGCCCCTCACCCCTGACACACTCCTGTTTTAACAATAAATCATCAACACACATCTGACTTTGAGAAATGAACGAGATTCATGTGAACAAACAGGTCCACGAGGAGGAGGGTCACTGCTTTGTTTTTCATTGTCATGTTCTTCTTGATCATCTCTCTTTATCTTGTCACTTGGAGTTTACTTAAAAAGACCAAAATTCAAACAAGTCTGCCTCAAAGGAACGTTCTGCTAAAAACATCTTTACAAAGTGTTAAAATAAACAACAAAAACGGAGCTCCCAAGGAAAAAACTCCTTCCCTTTAATCTCCTCTCATTGGTGTTTTTTGTCTCTATCTTCATCTTTTTGTGTTTTAGCAGCATATTAACATCTACAGTCATTTCAGGAAATCTCTATTAACATGTGCATGTATCTTAATTGTAATAATAATCATGACAAACAAACAAGTCAAATATAAAGACAACAGGCAGCTCCTGACAGCCAGCTGTCATACTAATATTTAGGGCCTGAGCCCGACCCGAAGGGGCCGGCGGCGAAGGCCCTATTGTAATTATGTTTCTTTTTTTAAATACGACAAATCTTTGGTTTGGTTGAACTTGAGGTCATTCAAAGGAAAAACAGGACACTCAGTCAGATCTATCAGTTTATCTTTTGTTATGTAGGAAAATGAAAACTCTAATAAAAGCTGTTTTTCTCTTTCTGCCTAACTCTTAAAGGGATATGCCAATATATTTTGTTTTCATGTCTTGCCTATCAAGTCCATGACAAGCAGATAAACACAATTCTTTTGACTGAGTGTGCAGTAACGAGAAAGAGGCAGACGGAGCTAGCCCACCGCTAATGTGTAATTTTCTAAAGAAATACATGCAAAACTAAACTGCAGGGATCATGCGTACATAAAGTGCTCATCTTAGTCTAAAAATAAATAGTGAGACATAATAAAAATGTGTCACAACAAGCACATAGGACCATTAAGAGTTGCTGAACAGTTTCCCTGATGGCTGTAGGCAGAAGCAGGTTAATGCTACCCACCAACTCCCAGTGTTTGAGCTAAGCTAATTAGCTAATTACTGCACACACAGCTGAAAGAACGGTGTCTTTCGAGCTGCTTGACATTGTCATACCAAATATTGTTGTTTGCCTAATAGCATGTGAGCATGTATCTGATTTGTAATAATAATCATTAAAACAACAAACAAACAACACAGAGAGAAAACTGGCAGCTCCTAACAGATGCTAAACAGATGTTTACTGTTTTTTTATTCCAAAATAAGCCAAATCTTGAATTTGGTTGAACCCTAGGTAATTCAAAGCTGAAGCAGGACAGATTTATCAGTTGTATGTCGCTTAATGGTGAAAATTTAACACGCTAATACAGATTTTTTTTTTCCTGTTTCTGTGTAAGTCTTAAATTTGTTCTAATTTGTTTAAAGACATGTGGGACATTTTCAGGAAGCTTCCTCCATTTTTATTTGGAAGCACATTAAAGGAGCTTCATGAAGACTCATGAGGAGGTGGGAGTGAACCAAATAAAAGTATCCTAATTAAATACTTAGAGGGAGCAAACTGCCATTTTGTTTCCCACTTGACTGCAGTAAGTGCCAATAAAGTCCCCTCAGGGCTGTAAAACATTAAGATCACTTACAGCGTTTTGAGATGAGTGATGATTCAGCTCGAAAGTGAGACATCTGAGGGTTTGGGCCGGGCAATACGTCAGGTTTTTGATATACACCTGAGTATTTCCTGAAGAGCTCTGAGGGTCGGCAATGAAGTTAGGCCTCAGGAACATTATTTCTTGGTATATCTGGGAGGCATACTTATAATCAAAGCTTAATTTATGGGGAGATGGCATACTGACAGACTGTAACTGCTGTTTTACTACAACTAAATGTTTCAGCTGATTTCACCTTTACAAGCATGAAAAAAAATCTGAAGAATAAGCCAGTGATTTAGTGTTATATACAGAATTCAGGTAAATACATAAATATTCTGTATTTACATTTTGTGTTAATGTCTGATATGATCAGACTAATATTGGTGTAGGCAGGAAATTACCTAAAAGGTTCATTACCAGTATCAGCAGATATGAAGACTTGTGCAGCTGACATTTTGATCATAAAAACTGGCCATGAATATTGCTATACTGGCTGTGTTTTGGCAAAAAGTAAAATGTACCATAATGTTTTGCCTTATCATCACTTAATGTCCACTTTTATACATAAAAAACATATATCTTATTAAAGGGTAAATGCTAATTTCTTGCTTTTATCTAATTCAAACAAATAAACTGTCTTCTTATAAAAGGAACAGGTTTATGTTGGTTAAGTTGAGTCTCTGTGCTCTTGAGACAAAATATCAGCATTAGTACAGTTATCTGCAATTAGTTTGGAAATATTAACATATCATATATTGGCAAAAATTCAATATTGTGCATCCTAGCATTTATTTGGCACTAACAAAGGGGTTTGCAAGTCCTCGAAATTCATGTAAGTAAGAAAAATATTTAAATGTTGAGGAAGAATTCACACTAAAGAACTAATAGTCTGCCTTAAATCAGGTTCATACATTCATTTTGATGACTGCTATTACAATATCTTCACAATCTCAGTAAGCTGTGGGAGCTCTGAGAGAGACAGCGGGAAGTGACTGCTCGTACAGAGATTAGCATAGATGCTAACAGCTTCAGTTAGCATCAGTATTAAATGAAAATAAAAAAAAACACTTCAAACATCTCTTTAGAAAGGATATTCTTGCTCCACTTAAGACATGCTGAGGAAAGACTTTATTATACAAAGTAGCTCACATTCTGTCCTTTCCATTGCAGCAGTACAGCCATTATCTGATTGGTCTATAATGAATGTGATTGACAGAGCAGTCGTCCAATCAACTGCTAGATATGCCTTCTGTTCATTTCCAAACACTTTCTATGGCCTTTTCCCCAGATGGACTTGGGATCTCCTGCTTCCTAATACTGCCATGTATATGACGTATTATATTTGAACTACACACTCACACACACACACATTCCTTCATACACACAGAGAACAACAATTTCTTCTTTCATTTCCTTTTGACCTATTTATCATTGTTTTGTCTTTATTTTTTTCCCTACCTTCTATTCTCTCCTTTTATTTCCTGTTGTATACACCATCATTATTAGTCATTATCAACTATAATTGTTATCTTCTTAGTTATGTAATATCTATTATTTTCTTCTAAACTGTAAAATTGTAAAACTGACTGCTTGTATGTCTTTTATGTACTCTTCTGTCCTGTTTTTTTCTTGTTATTTGCCTTGTCTGTTTTGTTTTGTTTTGTTTTGCAATAAAAAAAAAAGAAAAAAGATGGACTAGGGAAATATAAGGGATTGTAATATTGATAGATTTGATACCACTGCTAACAGCCCAATATTTGTCTATTTGTTAGTTTTTCAAGATAAAAACTGCAGACAAACTGCACGCCGTTGACTACGACTAAAGATTCAAAAACGGGATCTTCTCATTTTTTTTACCACCATCTTTTAAGAACATTGTAACATGAGCTTCTGGTTCAAGAGGAAATGGAACAAAAAAAAAAAAAAAGGGACGTGCGCACACCAACATTAAGAGGTGCAATCTCACACATGGCTAATTCTACTCCTCAATCCCAGAGTACGAGAGGAGATGAAACAATTATTTTGGCCTTGCCAGGAGCAATCCAAAGAGGCTTGGTTCGCTCCGGTCCACATGTCTGTTCTTGCCTCAGGGCAGAAAGTATTTCTCATCCGGTGTGTTTACAACTGGAAAAATGAGGACAGGCCGTGATAGCGTGAATACATCTGCACTCTGCGTGTAAATAATGAAATAAAAGAAGAGTGGCAGCCTTTAATTTTCTCCGCTTAGGGCCAGTGGAAAGATTTGTCTGCCAAGTTCAATTTTCTCTGCAGCAGGTGAGAGCTGCTCCTTGGTTCTGGTCTGTTTATGTGCTTGTTTCTCATTTTCTAACAGCAGCAGCTCAGAGAGAATAGACGCTGAGAAATCACGTTGAATATGGAGGCTGGCTGATGGGAGCGATGTTGGATGTGACAGTGGGATCATTTTGATTTCGACAGACATTGTTTTGCAGTCAGTGGTGTTCATTAGTTTACAGTGTCCAATATAAGACCTCAATATTCAATCTGAGCTGACATGTCGCATTCTTCATGTTCAATTTTGGACAAAAACAAAAACAATGCATTTGGGATGCAAATAGTTTTACAAAGGCAGGCTCCACTGAATTTTAGGCCCTACTGGACGCTATCAACTGATTATTTCAACCAACTGCTTCTCTAAAGAGGTGTCAGTAAGTTGATTTGTCTTAATAGTCTTTTCTTTAATCCTAAATATTCACAATTACCTTTAAAATAATAAAAACATTCATTCACTTTTTCAGTAAAATGTGGCCTATTTAAAAAATGTAGTTGGTTTTCACACTCAAATCATCTAGTAAAAATGTTGCAATGAGAATGAAACCAACTCAGCTGCAGACATACACAGAATTGGGAACACATGCTGGGTCAGCACTCCGACATTCGTCATCCCTGACGACTCCTCCACACCACCAGCAATGCTACCTCTAATTTGTTCGTAGGTGTTTCTGTACAGTGAAATTCAAGGGTGCGAGGGTGCAAACCCTAAGTGCTTAGGCTCTGGAGGAAAGGGGTGCCAACCTCTTCAGCTGCGTTGAGCTGCAGGACTCTGAGTTAGTGTACATCATTGATGCTCGGTGCAAAGGTGCAGTAAGATGCTGACCTGATGTAGAGTTTTTACTGCTGAGATGTCGACCGTAGTACCTGCCTGGACAATTCACCAGTGTTTCTGTTGCTACTATTTACATTCTAAAAATGCACTCCAGGAGTTGTATGAAGCCATCGGAAGTCACATGACAAAACAGCCAGATGCTGTTATCTTTGTTGCATAATGACAAATTAACTTTCTTCTATCTTGTCATCAACTGATGTAACTGGTGAAAGTGCTCCAGCCAGTTGGGAAGGGTCATGAGGCAGGCACTACCTGGAGGTTGCATAAACAGCTTTGGGCCCAGCCTGATAAAGGTACTCACAAAGGTAAAAAGAGTCCATCCTGAACTCAAGCAGTTCTCAGCAGACTTTTCTTTTCACCTAAATACTTACACTTCATACTAAGAAACAGTAAAACACGTTCTATTCCAAAGGTGCTTCACTTCCACATAGCCTATTTTTGAACATCCTTTCTTACTCATAACGTTACAGACGTTCTTCCCGTAGTAGCATCGTTTTGCAAGGTCAGTTTGTAGAAACCTAAAGGCAGGGGTGGACAGTTACATTTTTTGAGTATCTGTACTTTACTTGAGTTTTTCTTTTTATGGAACCTCTGACTTTTACTTCACTACATTTAAAAGACAAATATTCTACTTTTAACTCCACTACACTTTTATATATGGCCTCATTACACGTTACTTTTAGGTACAGATATGAAGTCAGCAGATTAAATGTATTTTCTCTTCTTTTTTTTTTTTCTTTTTTTAAATGTATTTTTTTTGGCATTTTGTGCCTTTATTGATGGGAGGGAGACAGTGGATAGGCTTGTGAAAGGGGTGAGAGAGTAGGGGGAGACACTCTGCAAACTGGTCACAGGCGGGATTCGAACCTGGACTAGCAGAAGCGAGTACATGGGGTGCCTGGTTGCTAAGCACTCCGCCAAACCAGCACCCCAAATGTATTTTCTCTTCTAAAATACGATTTGTTCAAGTGGTGTTATCTATACTTCGTGCATCCTGTTCCACAGTCCAGTTGGTGGCGGTAATGTACTTTTGACTTGGTTAGCCAACCGCCATTAAACAACAAAGAAGAAGAAGAAGACGCACATACGCTGCTGCGATTGGGCAGGTACAGGTTGAGCTAACATTGGTGGTTACGGTTCGTCTTGGCAGTAATGATGGCTACTATGGCAGATGAAGAGGACAATTCCACACCAGAGCACCCATGGCCATATCTGAAGGGGAGTTAAATAAAAACAAAAGGAAATGGCAATGGTTGTCCTTTTGTTGATTCATTAGTGTTTCAGTATGCATTTCCATGAGCTTTGTAGCATTTTTTCAAACTCTTTATTCTACATGATCTGTAAGCAGGTCAGTGCATTCTGTAGATGTTTCAGTCATTAAGTTCTGTAAGGTTAACAGGAAAATGTACTTTTAATACTTGAGTATTTTCAAAAGAAGGTACTCCAGTACTTTAACTAAAGTAAAAATTTGATTGAGCAACTTTCACTTGTATTAGAGTAGTATTTGAACATGAGTATCTATACTTTGACTTGAGTACTGACATTGAATACTTTGTCCACCACTGCCTAAAGGGCCCTCAGTGTTGGACAGTGTGTTGTCAATTAACCCTTTGACTACCAGCTCAACTGTTTGGCAGAAGTCAATAACTTCAGGAACATTTATTGTTAAAAAAGTGACCCATCATTGTTTCTGTCATTTTTTTAGGATACAGAAAAAACTGCAAACAAACCAAAAGAACTGATATTTTCTTTGTGTAGGATTTAAAGAATCAAAAGCTGAAAGTTATTATTATTACCATCAGTATTATTTCAAATACTAAATCACTTCGTGTTATGCTGATTTATATTTATGAAATCTGTTTTTTTCATAAAAAAAAACATTTTTGTGTATATGTCAAACTCAGTATCATCTATTTAGTTTGATCTATATTTTAATTACAAACATTTCTGCCTTTCTAATACTGTCCCAATAATGTGTGCATTTCTATGTCATTACGTTATCAACCATTAGCTTTACAACCTAAAATCACCCAAGAAAATATGTTTTTTTGGTTTGTTTGTAGCTTTCTCTGTACCCTGAAATGTTAATGGAATCAATTACCCTCGAAATTATTGATGACCTCTACCAATCAGTTGAGCTGGTTGTTAAAGGGTTAAGATCCAGAATTAATGAAAACAGAATACCCAGTTAGAGGAAAACTCCAACAATAAGCCAGCCAAGGGGTAAATGTTGGCCAGAGGATGTAGGCACCAGTGTTTCTGATCCAGGACATGGGTGGAAATTATACTGAGGCCCTGTTCACGTGGAGAGGAAAACAATTTTGATTTTAAAATGTTTTCTGTCCACATGAAAATGCTGAAAAAGCTGCAGTACATATACCAGGCCTGTAAGTGGTGCTGTAACTTGTTGCTCACAATGGTAGAAGAGAAGCTGAGGATTTTGCTGTCGAAGCCCTCACAGGAGACAAAGTACTCAACCATTGTTTCTACTGATGTCGGGGTTAGCACATGCGGTTTAAGAAAGAGGCAGGGCTATGAGATCACCGTTTATGAAAATGAGCATTTTCTTTGTACACAAAGGCAGCGTTTTAAGATTTATTCACTCTGCGCCCCTTTTTTTCATGTATTTTTTGGGCATTGTGTGTCTTTATTGATAGGAGAGAGACAGTGGATAGGCTTGTGAAAGGGGCCGAGAGAGTAGGGGAAGACACTCTGCAAACTGGCCACAGGCAGGACTCAAACCCAGACCGGCAGAAGCAAGTACATGGGGTGCCTAGTTGCTAACCACTTCGCCAAACCATCACCCCACTCTGCGCCCACTTAAATATGTGGGCTCCCAATACGCCTGATCCATGTGAACAAAAATGCCTATGCGATCAAAAACTAGCTGAAACATCTAAACTATGTGTGAACAGCCCCTGCTTGGTCTTTCAGGGACCCTGCCATTTCTGTGTGCAGCCCTGCATATGCTGTATGTATAATTGAGGGTCTTGTCACTAAGCACTTATGCTTTTTTGTGGGACCATCTATCTTTGTTTTTAAATTTTATTTGTTTAAAGCTTCAAATGAAGAAACAGAGCAGAGTTTCTCATTCATTTCTTTAACTGTATTTGAATTATTCACGGTGAAAAAAGGTGAAGACGCACAACAAATATTCATTTTATTTCTCTGTTGACATAAAGCAGAAAAACAAAACACCTTGAAATTTCAATTATGTCTCCTTTTAACATTTGCATGTGACTTTTATTGACTGGGATGTTCCCCAAAGGTAGAGCCTTCATGGGGACTCTTTCAGAGGCTGCGTGTTAATAACATTACCCAGCAAATGTCTTTGTTTTATGGTGCTGAAGCCTCCCCCCTTGACTCCCCTTCCCCACAGTCACCACTCTGCAGAGTTATCAAGAGCGTCCAGGCAGAGCGGCGAAAGGTTTTGTAAAATTACCTCCAGTAATTAGCCCAGCGTGCTGAAATCGCTTACCGAGCCCACACACTCGCTGATGTGGGCGTAGGCCGCGGCTGCACGCTGCTCCTGCTTTCATCCACTGCATTCATCTCTCCTTTAAACAGCAGCTGGGGATGAATTCACCCCCAGCGAGCGACGAGAGCGAGACAAACTCCCCGCTTCTGTGACTCACCAGGTACAGACACAACCACCACGCCAACTTTGAGCACTTTCTTCCCTCTTAGTCGTCTTCTGTTTACAAGAGAAAATGTTTGGCCAGACTGTAATAATAACGCCATATTGCAAAGTATTGAAATTAAACACTGCAGGAGAATGAAGTCAAACAAGAAAAGTTTGAGTAAACTTATATCTCACTAAATTAGAATTTCACTTCTCAATCTGAAACTACACAATGCAATCTGGCATGAAGAGGATCACACGGCACGGAGCTCTCCTGCAGTGGAAGTACATTAAGTGTTCATGTGAGACAAACAATCGAAAATCAGCCACAAATGTCACCTCAAGCCTGCTTGGTGAATTACAGCAGCTGGTCAAAGTAAATAATTCTTAATAAAACACAAACGCCAAACGGTGCAACGTTTGAAGAAAATCCCTGAGACTTGACCCTTGGCCTTTTTCTCCAAAATCAACTTGGTTCATCCTTGAATCAGAGCGTTTAACAGACTCAAGTTTGAACATTCACATTTCAACATTCACAGGCCCAGGGTTAACTCAGGGTTGACTTATTATTCTCGTCCAAAAGTGCACATGGACAAAAACTAAAACTAAATTAGCTGACATTTCTGTCAACATATAACAAGACGAAAATGTTTGACAGGGACTTAATCCAATCAGACCAAATGTGGTCATGTAGAGAGTCGAGACAAGTTAAGAATATATCCAATCACAGCTGCTTTGGTTATGTGGGAAGGTTAATTGAGTTAAGAGGGACATCCAATCACAACTGCCTTAGCTTCATGGTGGTGGTAAGCACTTCGAGTTACATATGCTGTAGGAAAAGTGCTATAAAATAAAGTTTGATTGATTGACTGATTGGGATAAGTTAGGGAGTGATCCAATCAGAGCTGCTCTCTTTAGGAATTGATAAACCAACATTTTTCATATATAACACACACTATTTTTGGGGGGTGTATTATACACAAGCACAAGCAAAATTAGTAAAAGAAATTTCCTCTCACCAACATCGTGATTACAACACATCTGATACAAAAAAGCTAAAATGTCTCTGCAAAATATTACGGCCAAGCGTTTCTAATTCTTAGTAAATCCACTGTTAAAGAGTTCTAATCCAATATTTTGATTGGTCGGTACACTACGACTGAGCACGCTTTGGCAGACATGCGTGGAGCAAAAGGTTTTTCCTGCATCCGTTTGAGAGAACATCCTGTATGGTATTTGTTGCGAAAATATTAAAATTTCATTGGTTAATACTTTGAATACAGGTAATTTTTGAGTTGTCTAAGAGAGAAGGGATTTGGCCAAAATGATATATTTAGAAACTGCATTTTTCCTGGATAAAAGCTTGAAAAATGGGGTGCTATTATAAACAAGGGTGAATTATATACAAGAAATTCCGTTATTATTCAGGAAAGGGCTATTAGATGTTACATTTTATCCAAATGTAAAACATGAATTCAGAAACTCAAGGAAACAAAAAAACTTCATATTTTAGTCGACTAAATTTACAGTAGATTAAGTCGAGTAAAATGCTGTGAAATTTCATCAACTAAACGAGACTAAAAGAGCAACAATTTAGATGACTTAATTCTGACTAAAACTAAAGATATTTTAGATTAAGGAATAAATTGAAGTAAATTAAAAAATGTTGTAAAAATTAACACTGCACAGACCAAAGGATAAATAGAGGCCCTTGCACCTTGATTATAAACTTAAGACCTCCAAAATTTAATCAGTACAGCTTTGAGTTAAAAAAAAATCCTGAAAGCATTCATGTGATATTGCTTTAGCTCAGCTGGCTCAGATGGATGTTCAGACTGGACTGTTGCCTGTATGGAGTAAGAACAATCTTCTGTGTTATTCAGGTTCTCCTTCCCTGACACATGCATTGTCTTAAATATTTAGTCAATAGTAGGAAATGATCACAATTCAGCCTTTCTCAGGCATTTTGATGTCATGTTTTAAACAATATGAAGAACCTAAAGATATGGCTTGTGCACAATAGACAAATAATAATAAAAATCCAATAAAATGGGGCGTAGAAAACATTCATCGTAACCAAGTTAGATAAACTAGAGCAGCTTTTCAATTTATTCAATGCATGTGCAACATTTCAGGTTTCATTCTGCTCCCCTGGAAGATATAAATAAAAGCAGAGCAGGAGGCGTCACAAAGGTAATCATCTGCCCGTGATGTCGAGGCCACAAGCTCCATTTGGCAGAAGCCGAGTGAATATATCTCATCTGCAGAGCAAGTTTGGACTTCCCACCGCGGCTATAAACAACTTTAATGATCCTCAGCCTACTGTGAGGCTGCCGGCCCCCCGTATACTCTGCACCCCGGTCTTAATACACCACTGTGGCGTCCTGATAAAACAGCACGGAAACAAGGGGAAGAGCCTGCTCCGAGTCGCTCAATCTGAGCAGCGTGGAGATAGGATAGTGTGCGCTCGCAGCCTGAGCCGGTGAAGGCGGAGAAAGCTGAGGAAGAAGATCTAAATTGGATCTCTGCTCCTGGGCTGCTCCTGCCCTGATGGAGAGAAGAGAGCGCACCAGGAAAGAATGGAAGAAAAGGAAGAGCAGAGGTGGAGAAGAAAAGGGAGAGGAGAGACCGAGGAGGCGTTGGAGGGGGCCTGATATTCACAGCGTGCTGCCTCTTTTCTTTTTTTACAATGTGTGCACGATGCAAGAGCAACAGCCACACATGCATGCGAGCACACACAAACAAACACACAAACAAGAGCAGCAGATAAGGACAACAGAGGAGCCCAGACAGCTGATAGGATCGGTAAAGGTCTAGTAAATTAGAGGATACTGAAGTAAAGTAAGGACATCAGACAGGAGAAAAGAGAGAAGGAAAGCTACAATAACAACAATAAAAGGATAGTTAAGGGAGTTCAATTGAAAAGAGAGAAAAAGGTGCTACACGGCAAAAACAGAGAAAAGAGAAGAGAAATATGAAGGAATCACAAGGACACATGAGAAAAAGGAAAATTGACTAGAAAATTGGAACCTACTTTCTATCACTTGCTTTCACTAAAATTAGTTTGTGCAATATTTAGTCCGATTTTCCGTTCTTGCACTAAAGAAAGAAGAAACTGCGACTTAACATGAACATAAACACCTGTTTCATTGATAAAATCTGAACAGAGCGGGTCTACATACATTAAAGGTCTAATGTGTTTGTTTGTATACATCATCTCTTGGGTGTCTCTGCAGAGGATCAGGGGCAGCTCTTTCCTCTCCCCTTTGGAAACATTAAGATCTGAGAAAGCACAGAGGCTATAAGTGCATTTCCATTACCCTTGGATATGCCCAAAATGTAAATAGTGCAATATAAAACTGGTAATGGAAACACCTGAATTTTGAAAAAGCGCTAAAATATCGCTAAAAAGGTTTCACGCTTACATGAGGTGGTTATTTCAGATGTTTCGTTATTCAAATATATCGCAAAAGCGCAATGGAAACACTTTTTACGCAATTATACATCACAGGACGTGACGTACCTGGTCACATGATCACTTCTCTCGGAGTAAACATGGCTTGGTACGTTTGGACAGAGGAGGAGACGGAGAATTTTCTTGCCATTATTCTGGAGAAAAACACAACTGCCATACAAGACAGCAAACAGCAGAGGAATGCAGAGTGTTATAAGGAGATAGAAACGGCAATGAGGGAGAAAGGCTTTGACAAGCCTTGGCATCTATCTTCCTGCAGTGAAATCTCGCGGGATGATATTTCACGAGAGTTACAACCGTCAATGGAAACACGTTCAAAGCGCAAATATACTTTGTCGAAATTTTAGTTTTTTTGGAAACCCAGCTTTTGATAATGAGCTCTGTGCTGATTGGCTGCTCAAATGAAGCCTTATTGATTGAAGAAAAGTTTTTACAGACTTTCATCACAGTCATGGCGTCTGCCTGTGATACACAGACTACACACGTAGGTGGCGGCTGTATGGCTATGACATCACAGACCCAGGAGGTAAAAAACGGAGTGTTTTTCTTTTTAGAGGCATAGAGTATTTCTCTGTGAACTGAGAGTTTAATAAAAGGTGTCCTTTTGTTCCTAAAGCTCCTTCTAACAGTATCAAAAGCAGAGAAATTGATTGATCAGAACATGGGACCTTTAACTTGCACAGTAAGTATGCCTTCACATTTTTAGTTAACAGCTCCCCTGCGGCCTGCTTAGGAGGTCTGGATCTTTGGTTAGGAACCAAACCAGGCACACCATTTACTGTGGCTGCTGTCCTAAGTCAGACCCCGATCCACTTTATTTCTAAAGCATTTTCAAGAACAAAGTCTACCAAAGTGCTGCACAGTGACTTTCAAATAATAGAAAAAAACTAAGACAGAAACAGTAGTACATAACAACATGTAAAACACATACAAATAAAAGGTAAACAGTTAAAATAAAAGCAAAACCAAGAGACTTAAAGACTTAAAAAAACAATGTCCACAGAACTATGATGCTAATAAAATATTGTTTATACCTCCATAATAAACACCTTTACAACCGAACAGACATGAAAACAATGGATTAAATCTATATTCAGCAGAGGAAAATGTGATGAGGAAAGATTTATTTTATGGGCCCCCATCAGTTTGTCAATATTATAAATTCTTATTTTTAGTCCCTTTAATCGTGTCTGAATGGGTACATCTCTGGATGTATGCATATACATACGTGTATATGCATATTTATTTGTGTATATGAATTTATGTGCATCTATAAAATGAGGAGTACGGCTTCAGCCGACTGTTGTAAAGTGCCTTAAGATAACAATTGTTATGAATTGGTGCAGTATAAATAAAGATTTATTGATTCTGCTTCACAGACCACAAAGATGTCGACAGGGTGTAGACTTTTAAAAGATTAGAGATGTAATGAGGTGTGAATCCACGTAAAGATTTAAAACCAATAAAAAAATATATTAAAATTATTTTTAAGATAAACGGGGAGCCAAAACAAGGCGGCCATGATGGGGGTGATATGTTCCCACTCCCTTGTATCAGTCAAGAGATGAACAGCAGCATCTTGGACAAACTGTAGGCGAGCGAAGGAGACCTAATTTTCTCAGATGTAAAGTGCATTACAAATATTAAAAAAATAACATTTTGATCGGTCACTCAAATCATTAAAAGATAAAAACCTTTTAAGTGTTTTGTTAAATGTATGTTAAATAACCTCAAATTAAAGTAGAAAAGCTAAAAAACTCATCTTTAAAATCATATTACGCTAAATGTAGATGTGTTTTGAAGAAACAACTGTCACTTCTTTATTACTGTCTACATAAGTGAAAGAACAGGCCTAGAAATCTTGATGTCTGACATAAAAACATGTAATTAGTTTGTCCTGGAGTCAGGAAGGACATTTTGTGCAGTAAGAAAGTCATTTGAAGCATCCAGACACTGTGGCAACATGAAAAGCCCAAATGGACAGACGGATGGACAACCTAAAACATTTCTTAGGCTCTCGTTGTTGCAACAAGGACAAAAAAAAAGGAGGAAAGGGGGAGAGAAAAGATAAGAAAGGATAAAAGTGAGACTCAGCAAGAGGAAAACACAGGAGCAGAGCACAAAGAGGAAGAAAACACGATCAAAGAGGTTAAATGAAGACAACTGAAGTGATTGACAGTAAAAAGGAGTATAAGAAGATAAAGTTTTAAAAGAGGCCAGAGAAGGTACAAATAAGGTTTCAAAGAGCATGAAGGCAAATTAGCAGAACTAGATGTTGCTAAAACCGTGTTACATACCTGAAAACTGGTGAAAAGAAGTACAGAAGGAGAGAAGAACGGATTTTCCAAAGAGGGGAAAAAGCCACTACAGTAGGAGGATCATTTGGGACAAAAGAAGAGAACAGGAGGGATATTTTCTGTTCAGCAGAGGTTTGATTAGCGGTTGATCTCCTCTATGGGGCCCTGCAGTCTTTCCTGTCTGTAACTTTGCACTCTGGAGTTGAGCCCCCTCGAGATGCATGGCCCCTGTCAGCGCCGAGGGCCCCCCGAGCCACCCCGCTGAAGCAGCCCTATAATTCTGCTCTACATCTGCATTCAGAGGTCGTTCATCACGTAGTGCAGAGTCACAGGTTTGCCCGCCTGCGGCTCTGTGCCCGCCGAGTACTCAACTGCAATTTCTATAACCCTGGACAATTTCTACTTCTTAAATGGACTCCATACGGCCGCCTCCATCTTTAATAACAGCATTCAAATCTGTTCTAACCTTTTTTTACAGCACCGTGGCATCTAACTCCGCTCTATAACAAAGTCTTCACGGGCCTCTCCAGCTCCTTAGTGCTTAACCCACTCTGACTCAACTTAGTTTATGAAAGGCTGATCCATTTAAACTTTCACTGTTCATAGTCAGACTGCACTGCTCACCTTAGCTTGTTAGCAAACCAACAGGGAAACCAGTTCCACTACAGCTTAGGAGTACACCTGGAAAAACTAAATCCAGACATCCATACAAAAAAGTCTGAGCGCTCATGAGCATCAGATCTCAAAATATAAACTGATATATTTTCATGTTTTAGTAGCACAGACAGCAGTGGCCGAGTCCTGATGGCTACGGTTTCTGAGGACATCTGTGCATCTCATCCCTGTAAACCAAACACCTCAGGATCACTGTAGGAATCCTTTCAAGGTGTAGTCAGCAATCTTCTGATCTTCTAATCTAAAGCACTATTTGTCAAAATCACCGTATTTCTCCTCTCCATCCACAAGATGTCACCACTGAAAGCATGTTGAAAAAAAAGTCTGGTTTCAATACACAGCCTTGGCTCTGAATTTCAGCAGGTAAATACTGTGGCTCACCAAAAGTCACCAAAACAGGGTACACCCCCCAAATCCAGGGGCAATCATACTCATGACTCATGATCAGACAGAAGGGGGAGGGGGAGTCGTAGGATGCCTAGCGTGTGCAGTTAGCGTAAGAGAGAGAAACAATATGTGCAGTAGCAATGGCTGAAAAACAGCCCAAAAGAAAAAGGTCAGAGGAGCAGAAAGTGAAAAAGAAGGGCTATGACCATGAAAGAGCGAAGACCCAGGTCAACATTGGTGTTGCTTTCCGACGGTGGAGGGAACTCCGCGAATTTAAAGACCTGAAAACGGACGCGGATGTCGCCGTCTTCGTGCTGGATAGGTAAGCAACATTAGCTTTGTGGTGCTTCACATAACAGTAACAGTCATTGGGCATTCATCTTATTGTCTAATCTGCCAGAATGTACTGTTGTTGTGATGTTATTGATAATGGAAGTCGAGTTGTCTGACGAGTCAGGGTTACCTTAGCTACGCTGGTCAGCTACGCAGTTTCTATGGCCGTTTCCATGACGATGCACGTCCATCAGCTTTCGGGGGTGGAGCCAGGGGTGAGGTATGAAGGGAGAGGCGGGTCTAAATTTGTTATCAACAAAGTCTCCACTTGTTTTCTCCCACATCGCTGACTACACCTTTAACTCCCAGCTCAACTGTTTGGCAGAGGTCACTTAATTCAGGAATATTTAATCTGTTCAAAAACAGGTCACTGTTTCTGTCAATGTGACAGGATATAGAATAAACTACAAACAAACCAAAATAAATGAAATTTTTGTTATTCAGGATTTAAAGGCTTTAAAGGCTAAAAGCTATTATTATTATTATTATAAACATTATTTTAAATACTGAACCATTTACTGATATGATTTATATACATAAAAAAATCTGTTTTGTTGTGTTTTCCAAACTTAATCCCATCTATTTTAAGTTTCATTGTTGTTTTATTTAGAAACATTTCTGCCTTTTCTAATTGATTTCACCCCAAATATTTCTGCATTTTTATGTCATCACGTAATTAACTTTTCAAACCTTTAAGTCCCACACCAAGAAAATATCTGGTTGTTGCTTTGTTTGTAGTTTTCTCTGTTTCCTGAAATGTTAATGGAATCAAACAATGATTTGATTTGTACTATTTTTAAAGCATTACATGTATGTTTATGTATTTGAAGATTGTACATACCTGCACAAATGCATTACAGGGGACTACGATGGAATTTAGCCTGTGGCTATAATCTGGCTCATTTTACATGCCAATGTTCATTAATGTGCACTGTCCTCTATTAAAAAAATGAAATAAAAAATAAAAAAATAAAGTCCTTGCATTCCATAATACTTCTTTTCAAGTTTTCTTCAAAACTTTCAAATGTCTTGGGTCAAATGGAGTCAAATGTTCATTCTTCAGTGTGAACACATCATGTCTACAGCCAAACTTGCTAAACCCTTTCCCAAATGGTAACTTTGACTAAAAAAAACTAATTAGATTTGGGAATTTAAAGGTCAAACATCATGATGATTGAAGCTCATACCTGTTTCTTACTTTGAAACAGAATATTTCAAGAATTTTATTTTCAAATTAAAGTCATACTTGTGTATTTTAGTGTTTTTTTCTGACAGTCTTAGGCTCTCACATTAAAGTGTTTTTGTTCCAAAAATCTGTACAGACCCACGTGAACAGGACTCGCTGTCCTTAATTTCACCGTCAATATTTCACCAACACAGATGGTTCAATGCATCAAAACAAGGCTGTTTAGTAAAATGAAGTGTGACTCAAGTAGTGTCTCCCAACACACTTTATCCACTGAGTGGGTGTTTATTTATTTGTTCCTTCCAGTTGAGAATATTTCAGTGTTGGAAAGAAACTCTTATCTGAGTAAAGTCTTAATCTACAAACCTTACATTCATCTGCATGTGTTTAACTCCGGGGTTAACTGAATTCACTCTCATTAGGATTCACAGTCTTCTCACAATAACTGGCTCTAACTGGTTTAATACGCTCACCCGAGGCCAGTTTTCATCATCATGTGGCCTTTACAGAGTCAGAGCATATTTACACTGTATTATCTCGTATTAGGTGGATTCAACCTGCACTTACTCCAAACTCCTCGGCTATCGTGAGCTCATATTGGCACCTTGGCGTCAACTGCCCAGTCCCACCCTCACTCTCACAGACAACCATAATTCTGGTAAATGTGAGAGAGCTTGGACTAAAGAAGGTCCTACTGTTGGATCATTGAGTGCACGATGGCTCTAATCCAAACTTTACCCTGCCAAATGAGCTCTATTTGTATGCTGGCTTCTCTGTGACATTTTATCAGCGCTCATTGCAAACTTCTTGGCATAAAGGACGTGACTGAGAGGGAATTATGTACTGAAAATGAACACTGCTATGATTCAGTCGTTGGAACTGGGTGGCAGGCCAAGTGGTAGATATAATTACAGCAGTGATGATAAGCAAAACAACATCTCAGCCTTGTGTCTTCATGTTTTATAGAACATTTCAACAACTACATAACAGTTGAAAACAGCAATAAGGGAAACTTTCAGCTCTCTTCTTACTTTGTGTCAATGGTTCCGTTACAATAATCCATCCAACATTTTACCGCTTATCCCTTTTTGGGTTGTAGAGGGCTTGAGCCTGTCCCAGCTGGCTATAGGAAAGGGGCGGGGTACACCGGCAAACAGTCTTAATGTGGAGTAGTAACAATGCTCAGAACTCCTGGATGAGGCAAAACTGGACGTAATTTGATCTTCAGCTAAGTTAACATAAGGATTTGCCCTCATGAGATGCCTGTCCAAACAGAATACTCAGTCAAAACTGTAGAAAAACCACGTTCTTGATCTTTTTCTTCTTCTTTAAAGCTCCTGTAAGCAACTTTTAACACTGATAATCCTTATCTCTTATTTCTATACACGTATTAATGCTGAAAACACCCCCTTGTTCCAATCAGTCAATTAAATCACTTTCTCATATATAACACACATTTTTTTCTCTTACATGGGGTCTAAATTGTTGTGCATATTATACATGAGCACAAGCAAAATGTGTTAATATTCTCTCTGTGTGAAACATTACTGCCAAACTTTTGCAATTCTTACAAAACTGACTGTTAAAGTGTTATAAATCCAAAATTTGGGGTCTTAAATAGTTTACCATTGTGATGGTGTTATTGTCTGTGTTATAGTACCGTTAACGTGTAAGCACACTGGGCGCTGCCATCTTGTTAGCAAGGGGACCAAAATAGCTGCTCTCTGATTGGTGAAAGACATTGTCATGTTGATAGCTGCACTCTGATTGGTCGGCACACTACGACTGAGCATTCTGGGATGTGTGAAATAATACAATGTGAAGACATTGCTTCAAGAACCGTGAGATCGTCAGCAGGTGACGTTTGGAGAGAATAATTATACAACAGTAAAATACCATCAAAAATGTCGACAAGAAGAGTAAGTTACCCAGCAGCATTCAAAAGAAAGGTGACTGAAGTGGCTGAGGCAGTGGGCAACAGAGAAGATGGTAGGAAGTTTGGCATATGTGAAGTTAGCATTCGTGGTTGGAGGAGAAAGAAAGCAGAGATAAAGAAAAAAATACCAACATCAAAAGCTTTTGAGCGTTTGTCTGAGAGAGTTTGGGCAAAATTTGGGTGCCCGTTATATTTGAGCACAGAGTTTTGCCTGGAAAAAAAGCCTGACAAATGGGATGTGTGTTATACATGAGTGTGTATTGCATTTGAGAAATGACGGTAATAGCAATCTTTCCTGAGAAAAAAAAGTATAATAGATTGTTTAGTTGTGTTTTTGTCTTTGTGTTTTTGGTGTGTGCTACTGCTGGGCCTTTTAAATTTTAATATTTAATTGAATTAGTTTTGGCACCATGTTCTTAATCACCTGGTCTCGATCATACCCTCCATTTGAACATAACCTTACTTCATGTCGATAGTCATGTTTGCTTTTGTCCTCACTGGAATCTTAAAGGTATAATGTGAAGAAGTAGGCAGCAGGTAAATATATGATATAATGTTTCTATCTGTATGTAAAGTCCATCAAAATAGGTGTACAATTATCCTTTTAAAACTTTGGTTTTCTTTATATCAAGTTAGAATAAGTTTTTTATATAGGTACTGTGGTCTCCCCTCTGTGGAGGCTGACATAACGATCTGCCATGTTGTCTACGGGGGGTTTTGGGGACAGAAAAAAAGAGTGAAACACGATTTTGGAATACGAGTTGCAAAAGTTTACAAAACCTATTATCATCATCTTAACTGATGTAATATACCAAAATAATCATTACAAATATGAATGAGAACCCCTCACCCTGTTACTGTGGTAAATGAAGCCCTGTTCATGATCCTTTTAGGTCTTCACCATCTCTTATCGCTTATTGATGTGATATTTTAGAACCGTACAGGCTCATTCCAAAATCTCAACGCTAGATATCGCTAAAATGCCTATTTCTACACACTGCACCTGTCATTGAACATCTTTTCTTGTTAACTAAGAGTGATACCACCATAATTCCTAATTTCTTTACCATCACAAGTTTTCATGGATTCACACACGTTCAAACTGCACTGGGGTTCAAGTCCAGAACTACAGGCTGTACCGTGGATTTTAGAATCAGAGCTTTTAAACTAACAGAATCAATTCAAGTCCTGACTCAGAAAATGAAGTGAACTACAGATGGAGCTAGGAGAATTCATCACCGCACCGTGACTGTAATCACAAACTGCAGTGGATGGACTCAAGACTGGACTCCCACTTGAGAGCAGACGAGAGACGACCTCGATGATGGATAGGGCCGTACTCCGTTTGCCTTCCTGTCAGTCCTGACATGAGGCAGATCTCTGGGGGTTTTAGTAATCGCTGGGAGGAAAAAAAAAAAAAAAAGGTTGCGCTCACCTTGACGTTCCCTCCTATCAGGTCAGGTGGCTCTTCATCCGTCTCCAAGGCGACGTTGATGGTGGCGAAAGGCCGACTGGCCATCTGCTGCATCTCCCTCAGTAGTTGCTATGGAGAAGAAAGAGGAAGACAAAAAGACAGTGCGAAGGTCAGAGACGGATAAACCAAGACAGTCTATTGTCCACTCTTAAATCAGAAGCACAGTGATTGCGAACAGAGGCTGTTTTGAAAGGACTAATTTTCAAATCAGTATAAGAAAGAGCAACATCTTCAAGTGGACACGATAAGTTAAAAGTAAAATCCTGACATTTCAAACACCATGACTCTGAAAGTTAAATTGTTATCATTCAAAGGTCAATGCAAACATAAAGAATCTCCATAATTGATGTGAGGCATAAAAGTGGCAACTACAAGTCTTTTAAAAGCAGGAAATGAAAGAGAAAAGACCGACTGCTGTGAAAATCCTCAATTACTTTGTTATTCACCAAATGTGAAGCCTAAAAGAAGGTTAGGTACCCAGTGTTAGGGCTGGACAATTAATTGGATTTTGATTGTGATTTCAATTTTGCCATCTGACAATCATAAAAACATTAAAATCGAAGAAAAACGATTACTATGCCACACAGTGTGGAGTGCCGTGTATGCAAGTTCCTGTGCTTCATAGCCCTACTGTGTTCCACGTGCAGCCACAGCCAGTGTTTGTGGGACTTACGTGGATCAACAATACTGAATGTGCCACTCGCTGGTTCTTTAAAGTTGTGTTTAAATCAATACTGAAGTTTTTAAATAAATGAATAATTGTGTATATTAATTGTGATTTCAATATCACTTAAAATAATCAGGATCCTTATTTTTACCATAATCGTCCTGCCCCACCCAGTGTATACTCCTCAAAAAAGGTTTGGAAACATAACAAACTGGTATTGTACTTTGTATTGTTAGAAAGCCTGATTGGTCACCTTTACAACCACAAAAAACTTCTAAGGATTGTGCTTTTGGTCCAGATTCTTGGGTTGTTATTGCTCTGGGACGCCCACTTCAGAATCTGTCTTTGACTTCATCCATCTCATAGAACTTGGTCGTACATTAAGAAATGGTACCAGGGCTGGCATCAAATAAAGTCAACACTGCTTATCATAACACCAGCTTTCAGTTACAAGGGATTTTTACCCACATGTTTAGATGTGTTGCTCATCCGAGGAATGCACGATCCTTACCAACAGCACCTCATTTTAAAGGTGACTTATCAGGTTTCAAACAGTACGAAATTTAACATCAACTGGTATTATTAATAATGAAAAATGATCAACCAAAATAAAATTTCAAAACATTTTTGAGGAGCATATTGGGAAGAACATACAGATTAAATGACATCACCCTGAAATATGAGCACAGAAAGGCTTAGAATGCATAAATATCATATACACCAGTTCACTGTTAAAGGCATCTTAAAAATTCAGTCTGTTTCTGTGAGTGAGCAGAGCAATAAGTAACTGTTTCACCAGCAGGAAAATGGAAATTTCCATTGAAAACATTATGACTGATAGTGTTCAGTATGAATAACAGGGGGCCCAAAACTGAGCCTTGTGGCACACCTTTTGTTACTCAGAGATATAGGTGTAATCTACTTTTAAAGAAAGTTTTCATTGGGATTTTAGTACCAACACTACTGATATTAAGTGTACAAAACTATGGTAATCCCTGTGACACACCATCTTGAACTGCCTGTGACTCACACCCACATCATCACATATTTTTCGCTGCTGTTTTACTCTGTGGACTCAGGGAGACGAAAACAGAAGAATAAACTAATACTGAATCAAATATGAGAGATTTTGGCTCAAGTAATGATGCTCGTGTTACTGTGCAAATGAAGTATAAAAGAAGAAATTCTCAGAACCAGATTCAGCAGGAAGAGTCAATGGGCAGAAGAACACAGTCATTTGCTGCACTATAAGAACTAGAAAAGCACTCGGCGAGCACAGACCTCCATCAGCGCCACAGTCCTCACCCATATTGTGATTTGCACCATCAATATTAGTCCTACCTTTGTTTCATCTAAATATTTAGATTCCTTGACCCTGAACACATACCATTACCAATTAGATTCTTAAGGATATCTATTTTAGTTCAGTAGTTATTCACAAAAATCACAGTTTTCCTCATTGCGGTTTTCTTCTGGATCTAGCTCTAAAGTTTTTGAAGATACAACAAATCAGATTGAACACTCCAGATTCCACAGTATCTTGGCTTTATTTTGGCGTTTGTTACAAGTCTATGCCTTTATTTGTTCCCTCGCTATGATGAAAATTACAAAGATATCAAAATTTTTATTGATCTGGATGAGGGAATGCCGAATTTTGCCGGGATCCAGATCAGTCTTTAATATCTTGTAGAACCTGATGGAAACTTGTCCTGATTTTTTTTCCAAATGCCCTGACTATTTTTGATGAAGTAATATGCACAAATGTCAAAAATGGTCCTATCTCGCAATGTTAAAGAATCCTTAAAACATTCTTGTATCCAGACGGTGATCCGGATCACTCCCAAAGTCTAACCATTTGTTTCTTGTCCCAATCCGGACATTTTCTGAAAATCTCATCAAAATCCTACCTTAACTTTTTGAGTTATGTTGTTAACAGAAAAACAAACACACCAAAAGACGCCAGCAATAACATAACCTCCTTGGCAGAAGTAACTATCGCCAAATACTGAGACTTTCAGGAGGAAAAATAAAGTATCCTGAAATTTTTCACTCATTCTTACATTCAACTCAACATAAATTTGTGGCTTGTTTTTACATAAAACTCACACAACTACACAAAATAGTAGGGGTGTAACGAAATGGTCAACTCACGAAACGATACGAAATACGAAACAGGGCTCACGATACGAAATAAAGATGAAGGAAAATCCCCAACAGTAGGAAGTTGTGCAAAAATTCATTTTCTTTATTTTCTTCCTAATGCAAAAAAATAATAATACAATACAAAAAATATTGCTGCATCAGTACAAAATAAATGCTCTTTGAAAAAAAAAAAAAATGTAGGTTTTTTCCCTTATTTAGACTACAGTGCAAATACAAACATAAAATCTCAATAAAAAGTGCTTTGTTGTTGTAACAAT
This sequence comes from Scarus forsteni, assembly GCA_036419115.1. Classification (NCBI taxonomy): domain Eukaryota; kingdom Metazoa; phylum Chordata; class Actinopteri; order Labriformes; family Labridae; genus Scarus; species Scarus forsteni. The sequence goes on from JAZDUH010000451.1 coordinate 10,895,394, forward strand.
CAGGATAAGTACATTCTTGAATGAAAAGGAAAACAAACAGCAGTCCTCAGAGCTGCAGTTTAGACCTATAAATGTCTGAACTGTGAACTATAATATTTAGCCTATAACAGTGCATATACTTCTGATCTTCAAGTATGATCAAATTCTGTCAACTCAACAGATGCAAAAATCAAATATTGTTTTTTATGTAGACTTACACAAACATAGTGGGGCAGTTCTATGGTTTATGTGTTCAGTGTGGATTTCAATGTTTCCTATGAATTGACGGTCAGTTTTTGAAGAGCAGGATCAGATTGAACACGGGTCAGAGTTCAGAAGGGAGAGTTGTGTGTGTGTGTGTGTGTGTGTGTGTTTGTTACAAGTCTATGCCTTTATTTGTTCCGTTAGATGAAGTGTAGAGATTACTACTCACTGTTTTGTTCGTGAATTAAAATTGTAGTTGGCGTGGTCCAGCCCACAGTGACTGTTAATATCTTGTAGAACCTGATGGAAACTTGTCCTGATTTTTTTTCCAAATGCCCTGACTATTTTTGATGAAGTAATATGCACAAATGTCAAAAATGGTCCTATCTCGCAATGTTAAAGAATCCTTAAAACATTCTTGTATCCAGACGGTGATCCGGATCACTCCCAAAGTCTAACCATTTGTTTCTTGTCCCAATCCGGACATTTTCTGAAAATCTCATCAAAATCCTACCTTAACTTTTTGAGTTATGTTGTTAACAGAAAAACAAACACACCAAAAGACGCCAGCAATAACATAACCTCCTCCTCAGTATTGCAGCGTGTAACTTGCTACTGGGAGACTTTCAGGAGGAAAAATAAAGTATCCTGAAATTTTTCACTCATTCTTACATTCACCTCAACATAATTTTGTGGCTTGTTTTTACATAAAACTCACACAACTACACAAAATAGCTGCACCTCCAACAGAAGCGTACCTTACTGGTAGACTCAGCTTGTTCTCCTTAAAGGTGCAGCGCTGTTGTAAGCCCTTTCAGCCACTTCACTGACTGCTGTCAAGCACCCGACATCAAAATCCTGAACTATCCCTTTAATTCTCTGCTTTACTTTTGTTGTAATCAGTCATGAACAACCCAAAATGAAAGCGGCCTGAGATAACCTTCGTCTGCACCAGAGTAAGTGTACTTTGAGAGTAACTGTTCAGCACTGCGAGGCTGGAGACACAGCCTCATTGTGGTCTGATTTATATCGTGGACCTTGGCCAGATGAGAGGGAGGAGGAGGAGGAGGAGGGTGGTTATGAGGGAACCAGAGAGGGAACAGGGAGAAAAGTACGAGAGGAAAGAGAAGAAAGTGAGGGGAATCTGAGGCAGAAAAGACAGAGTAGTTATATGAGGAGAGTCTGTGATTTTAAAAATGCTGAGTTTGAGGCAGAGACAGTGATGGAAGGAGAAACACGAGGGGGAGGATGAGGGGAGACAGAGACACAGTAAACAAGGCGAGGCACCTGTGTCGTTGGCTGTCAAAGCAGCCAAAAGTGCTGTGAATAGAGAAACAAACGGCTTCAACTGTCAAGACACCGAGACCGGAATACCCGCCGCACATCAAAACAACAACACCTGCAACCGCCCGCATGAGCGAGGCAGGAGAAGTCTGACAGGAACAATCGCAACGCAGCGGCAACAATTCAGCGTGATGAAATGTACGTGTGGAAATAGGTGAGCAGACATAAAAATCTACATATGAGGACAGATAATGCAAAGATACTAAAACGCACCTTTGAGAAGGACCATGTGGCACGATGATGTTTATCATCACTTCAGAGACAAGTGATAGATGAGTTATATGAGTTCACTGGAGTGTGACTTAAAGTATTGAAAGTCTACAAAGTACAAACCCAATTCTTATGAAGTTGGGACATTGTATAAGTAGTTATAAATATAAAATCAAATTATTTGCAAACTCTATTTAACACCCACCAGCTGTGGGTGAGCTCCTCCCTCACAGGTAGGGTTGGTAATCAGATTTAGACACACTTGTTATACTGGTTAAAATGATTGTTATGTCCTGATGGCAATTAATGCATGATGTGTGCTCAAAAGAGAGTGAAAAATAGCTGCAGTCTACAGCAGGAGTAAAACAGGGAAACACCAACCAATCACACATTCAGATCGAATTTATTGAACCAATCAAATCTCATAATACCTGCCCACCTTCTACTCAAACATATTTGGAGGTGCTCCATGGCCCTATTCTACGAATCAAGTTCAGCCTAGCGAGATAGCCTTGGAGCTACCTCGCTGAACTGAGCGCGGTAGCCGGCGGTCTCGCTACACGGTTTGACAACGCTGGTTATCAACCTCATAAGTGGATCCAGCTTTGCAATGAGCGCGTGCACGCATATAAGGCGGAGCCCGCCGCATCTGACCAATCGCGAACATGGACCAGTCTGGAGCGTCAGAGCAGGCCGGAGAGTGAAGGACCCCATACTTCACACAGGAGGAGCAGGAGGCGATCATGACAAAGTATGAAGAATTAAAACATGTAATAAACGTCAAAAGCAACACCGTCGCCACTGCAACAGCACGGAAGGAGTGCTGGCAGAAAATTGCCGACAGTCTCAATGCATAAGTATAGTGCGCAAAAATCTTTGGTGCCATTATCATCCTGAAATAGCACTGTTCAACATGCACTTTTACTGTAACATGCACCAGACATGTCTAATTCATTTCAAGATGAATTCATTCATTTGTTCATTCCTATCGTGTTTACATTTTTTGTGTGATATGTAGGCCACATGAGCCATACATGAATTCCTGTCACAATTTTAAGACAGGCAATAAAATATTGTCATGGAGCAGAAGTGTTGGCATTGAAGATCTTGTTACGGCAATGAGAGTCCTCCCCCAGATTTTACTCCTGCAGAGGAGCTGGCCGAGAGAGCTCATTGGTCAGTGGGTGGGGTTTTTATAGTCTGCGAGTTCAATCTGGAACCTAACCTTTCCCGGAGCAGGTTAGCCGTTCAGCGTACGTTGCCATGGAGACTCGCCTCGCTAAGGAGTGATCCCGTCTCGTAGGACAGGGAAACCGGAACCTACCCTCAAAGCTACCTCGCTAGGCAGTAATCCTGCTTCGTAGAACAGGGCCCAGGGGAGCTCCCCTGCACTGCCAATCACAAACACAGAGCAAAAGAAATATCCAACTGGTGTTACAAAGAAAAAAAATCCTGAATCAAAATATTTACATCCCGATCCACCTTCCTCCAAAGCATTTAATCTACCTTTAAAGGTTCAAGAGACCAGCTCTCAAAGATCCAGTTTTTCCTGCGGCAGATTCCAATCTGCAGGAGCAGAGACTTGAAACGTCTGCCCATTTCAAGACAAACTTTGGGGACAGAGAGCAGGAGTATGTTTTGTGCTTGAGTCACAGAACAAAGACTGAAACATCTAGAAACTTTTACATGAACACATTTACTCGAGTACTAATGAAGCAGATAAAGTAAAGCCTTACATATCAGGATTTACGAATGATTCATTCCACAGATGGTCAAGAAGGGTCACTCTGTCAGGGCGTGCAAAAAAAAAAATAACGAAAGCAAGAAGACAGACCCAGATGCAGATAAAAAAGAATCTTAATCTTAACTGAAAAGGGAATCAAAAGACAAAAAAGAACCCTAAACAAAAGTCAAAGCACATAAACAAAATCTCTTGCAAAGTATCAAACTTAACTAAAAAACACTGGCAGTAACACTCAAAAAAGGCAAATCAAAGTCTCTACAAAAATGAACAAAAACAGACAAAATACTTACAAACATGAGGAACACTTGGAGGAAGACTGAAGACATGAATGAGGTGAAATATTGAGGATAAATGATCCAACAAAGACAGAGGAAAACAGAGTACATACACTACAGAAACATCAAGCACAAGTCAGACGATCACACAGGTGGAGGGAATCACAATCAGATACACAGAGAGGAGGGCAGGAAAGCACCACAGGGAACAGAAGGATTTCAAAATAAAACAGGAAACACGAGAGACAAGAGGAACAAGAGGTCACAAAGACAAAAACACAAGTGAAAAAACACACTAAATAAACAAAACTAGCCATACCATAACACACTCAACTCAATTATACAAAGATGTTGAGATGTTATGAACCTTAAAGCTTCATGATAAATACTATCCGATTATTCAAAGCATTGAGAAGATCCATGCAGATATTAAACATCCCCATATTAAGCATCAACAAGATGCAAAAGAAAGACTTATTTATGAAGCAAAAGTACAGAGTTGCTCAAAGCTGAAATTTAATACACAGCGAATAGTGAATCAAGAACTCAGGCTGTTTATAAGAAGATACAGACTCTGTCACATCACCTGAAACATGACAATGGAGAGCAGGTGACCTCTGTGATTAGGGCTGGGAAGTACGGCCTATAAATAAAATCCCAGATTTTTTTTTCAAAAACACCTGTTTTATAATTTTAATGGACTTTTTCCCTCTGGAAAAAACAAAAAAGTGACACAAAAATGACATGAATACAGTTTTGCTTCTGTCTTATCAAATTTTTTTCCCAAACCGAACAGATTTTCCCTCTTGAAGTTAAAATGCATGTCATGACATTAAAATCAAAGCTATTTTTAAAATCGTATTTTCAATAACACACATAAATCAGGTAGTCTGACTTCAGCATTAGTTCTGATTTCACTGAGAGGAAGGGAGAAGTGGGTCTAAGAGATATACCCAAAGTCAAAAGAAGTAGGTGAAATAGCAGCTCAAGTTGCTATTTCACAGAACAAATGTATAAATGATATATTCTTTCCCTATATCTCATTCAAAAATGAAAATATACCTTAAAATGTCAATGTATTATCCAGCCGTAATGTGTAGGCCAGTTTTTTCAAACAGAAATCACAGGTATTGAGTCAAGAATTGAATCAACAGTCTGAATCAGAAACATCAGATTTGAATCATGCTGCAGTTGCATCACATGAGAATCTATATGACCTCATTTTTATATTTATACAACTATCTATTCTCTAGAGGTAGGAGAAAAAAAATCAATCAAATAAGTATCAAGATAATTTGTTTGACAATTTTTAAATGGATTTTTTTCGTTCAAAAATTGTTTTTTTTTCCACATTTAATTGCTTCATTTTAGTCTGTGTTAATAAGACACTTTTAAATGCAGTCCAGGCTTTTGAAGAGAGAGTATAAACAGCTGGTTAAAATATATTGCTGAATAAATCCTAAAAACGGACTCGCATGTGATGTGTATTTTTCCTGATAGAGTTTCTAGGCATCATCATTGTTCATCTTTTTCCCTGGTGTTAAAAAAGCTAACTAAAGATTGCAAAAATCGGTAAAATAGTAGAATCGCAATTTAAATCGAATTGGCACCTAAAAAAATCATTAAAAATCCAACTGGGAGAAAAGCGTATGGTCCCAGCCCTACTATTTTCTAATATAAAAGTTTGTAACTCTCTTGTCACCATAGCTGTTTTTCATCACATGAAGATATTTCCCATCACCTCACTGTGTTTTGTGTGTGTTTGTGTAGTTGTGTGTGTATCTGTGAGTGCAGACATAAAAATCTAAATAAAGCAGACACGATCCATCGGCCTCTGTCTCATTACATTGAGTTATTGAGAAGGTGAGGTGCATGTAAAGGGCAGCACTGCAATCCAACTTGAAAGCACACATGGTAGAAATCACAGCTGGCAGCGCGGGTCAAGGCCCCCACCTGAGGTCGACCATCTCCATGCCGCTGCTGTCAGCCCCCAATTAATCTGCAGAGCGTTTTCTCCGCCCGTGAGGCTGTCAATGTGCTTATTGACATGTTAGCACCTCCTATCTAAATGCCAGGCCTTGTAATCCGATCCGAGCACGGGGTTACGAAAATAGCTTAAGGGAGAGCCTCTCTCTTTACAGAAGAGCCTGTAAAGAGGAAAAATGCCTGAATTTAACATCCTGGATTTTTTTAAGTGGAGCAAAACAACTCATTAAGCTGCTGCAAGTGTCTGTGGATGTGTGCCTGCTTTTAACTCTGCCTATGGTTTGCTCTGTCAAAGCAGCTGTGCAAAAAGAGGCTGAGCTGTGTCGGGTCTTTTGAGGGACGTTTTTCCACACTGAGACCATTCTAATGTGCACTGTTGCTGAGTAATAAATGAAGATACAGCCTGAAGCCAAGCACGGACCAGGAGAGAGGGAGACCAGCATGCCTGCCTTAATATGAAGCAGCCTCAACACTCACTTATTTACTCATGATATCTTAAAAGTGCTGGAAAATGGAGAAATCTGTTAAAAGGTACACACACCAACCACTTTATTAATGCACCCTGTTGACTACTTCTTAATGCAAAGAGTCAAACAGCCAATTCACTGGCAGTAACTCAGTGCATTTGAGTATGCAGCCATGGTCAGCGTGGAGGTTAAAACCAATCATCAGAATGAGGAAAAAATGTGATTTGAGTGACTGAAGGTGGCGCAGTTGTTGGAGCCAAACAGGGCATGGCTTATCTGCTGGGAGTTTCAACCACAATCACCTCTTGGGCTCATAGAGAATGGTCTAGAAAGAGAAAGTGTCCATCAAGGGGCAGTTCTCAGAATAGAAAGATGACATGTTGATGAATGAGTAAAGTGTTTCAGAATGATGGAAAGGCAACAGTAACTCAAACACCCATTAAGTAAACTAAAGAATGCAGAGGACCATTTCTGAATCCACAACAGACCAAACCATGAAGCAGAGAAATAGAAATCCACACACCAAATGGTCCAACGTAGGATTTTATTTGGTTTCTGGACATGACTCTGAGTTTACTGAACTCCAGTTGCCTCCACAGTCACAGTCAACGAGCAGCCCGACAAGCCTGCTGCAACCAAAAATCTCTGAGGAATGTTTCTGGAACCTTGCTGAAGCCATGTTGTGAAGAATTAAGGCAGTCTTGGAGACAAAGGGGTTCTATCAGCTACAAGGTGTGCCTAATAAAGTGGCCAGTGATAGTAAATAGGATTTGTGAGCTTCAACTTGTAAAAAAAAATCAAAAAATTACACACTGATAATTCTAGAGCACAATTCTACGCCATATGATAGAGCAACCTGCAGATAGAGATATTTTACCAGTAAATGTATCGCTGCATTTTTACTTTGAGCTAAGCTTTGCTCATAAAAAAACAAAAAGCTTGCAGACATTGTAAGTACTTTGCACTTTCTGCAGCAGTCTGTCTTTGTCAACCGGAGTCTTAAACCCAAAAGGAGGAAGCTTAGCTAATTTGCAGGTTAATAAAACATCAACATGATGAAAGAGAATCATAATATAATGGGGGAGGAAACAAAGTCTATGAGAGGGTTCATGAAAAGGTCTCCCATCAACCAGACAGAACTGGGATCAGTCGATGACAAACTAAACTAAACTACAAGCAGTGGCTCAAAATAGAAAGCCCTCTGCATAATAGCAAAACAATAACAGCCATAAAGAATGAATGAACCCCAACCACAATGGTGAAGAGTTTCCTCATTATCATGAGACAAACAACACAAACAAGATGAGACTGAAACATCCAGGCCCCGTCGAAGGCGTTCTGCTCTCTTGGCTGCCACCATCGCCGTCAACATGCAGAAACAAATGGAGACACAAATGAGCAAGTCGTTGTGCTGAGTCGCCCATTTGTCATGATTAGACATCCTGCTGCGTGAGAGCATCTTGGAGCCAAAAAATGTGGCCTTTGAGAGTGTGATGAATGCTGGGACATAACACACTGAGCGGGCTGCCATATCACACTGGAGTCTTTGACTGAAATATCAATTAATTAACAAGTCCTACTAGGTGATAATTAAATCTAACAAGCTAATGGCCCACATGCCAAAGTAAATATGATACACACCAGCAAAGAGCAAATATCTGCTACCTTGGTGTTAAAAAATCTTGAATTTTTATTGGAAAAGACGTCAAAACATTTCTAACAGGGTGGTATGTGCTGAATAGAGCTTGTTTTTGGAAACTAAAGGGTTTGGATTCCATTTGATATTTTTTATTATTAAATGTATATGCAAATAAACACATTCACCTTAAAAAAAAGACTTGTTTTTTCACTTAAAATTGTATATGTATCTTAGATTGACAGCCGTTTTCTGTGCCTCTGGAGAGGGTCCTGTACAGGAGGACACAGTCCTATGGAAGTGAGCATGCTTCTCCTGCTGCCTTATTTGGGAGGCTGACAAATGGGCCAACAAATTGGTCGTATATGAGGAGTAGGCCAGCTGCTTTGCACTAACCCAACACTAGGGTTGTCACCTCATATTCAATATAGGAATATCTGTTCAAGCATGGGGGTAAAACTCTGTATTCAAAGTTAAAATAGACTTTTGAATAGAAAATAAATAGCTCAGCAGCACATCGGGGCATCAGGAGCAGTGGACCACCCGATCCAGCAGAGGGCACTACCAGTACAACTTTGACCTCAACAACAGCTGCATCAAGTCTGCCAGAAACTTATGGCCCTTTTCCATTAGCCCTACTCTACTCTACTTGACTCTACCCGGCTCTACTCTCCTCGCCTTGTGCAGCTTTTCCATTAGCCGCAGTCGCCTGCCCAACTGGGTGCAGTTTTGCTGTAAACAGCTGAGCAGCACTGCAGTGACGTCATTTTGAGCGCGACACAATCTGTGGCTTTTTGTCACAAACCGAGTAAAAAAGGAAAGCAGAAGAAGGCTGCAGGTGGCAAGAAGAAAGCACAGGAGAGTTTTGGAAACTATACAACAGAATGAAGTCGAGGACGAGAGCAATCAAGCTACAAAGAAAAGACGTATGAGGGTAAACTAATGGTAGCTACTGCTAGCATGCTAGGTCGTCACGCTCATGACTCATCGATGACCACATTGTCTGACCAATCAGTAGCTGGCAGTTGGTGACGTCATCTTTTAGTATCGTCTCAGCTCGCTTGGAACCAGAGCGGAGTAGGTACTAACACTAGCTTGTTTTAGGAGGTACCGGGCTAATGGAAACACGCTGCAAATAGAGTAGGGCCGTGTAGAGTAGGGCCAAGGCGTGCTAGTGGAAAAGGGCTATAACAGAAGAAGTAGACCTCTGAAGAAAATGGAAACCACCTTTCCTTCTGAGTGGACAACAACAACACCAATATATAGGAGTGCCATGTGGAAGCACTTTGGGCTCCACTATGCTGGTCATGTGAGAAACATCTGGCCCACAACGACGAGAAGTCACTTGCTGATTGTTAGCCAACCCGCACTGAAAAAAACCTGCGTTGACCCACTAATTTTAGTGTGAAAGCTGTAGAATTTATAGTTGGAGTATGGATTTTTAGTCCCCTGCATACAAAGAAATGCAGGTCCTGCAAACAGGCTGAACTGATCCATCTATCTTTGTGAGGGTAAATTGTAAATGAAGATTAAAACTAACAATTATTTCTGCTTCTACTCCTCTTCAACATAAGGGCAAGAGCTGAATCTGAGGAAAGATAATAACCTTAAATTCATAATGAACTTTGCAAAGTTTGCCTCCTGGCAGCGTCAACTTTGATTCACAGTGATGCAATGGGCCGAGGCAGCCGGCATCATCACAGTCAGGATCTGTGTGGCAAACAGCGTGCCGAGAATCTGCATGCAGACAACATCCTTTTTCATAAGCAGAGCTCCTTGAACAGCACAAAGGAGCAGAATTGATTTAGTGGATAAAAAAGCAGATGGAGGAGCATCTGAATGTTGAGGTAAACAAACTTTATAGATTCAGTCCACCTCCCCGTGCAAACAAGGTGCTCTCTTGTCTAACATGCAGGTTTCCTCTGTTAAAGAACACTGACATTTGGCTGAACTCCTCTGCTCTTTTGTGTCAGATTTACAGTTATATACTCTTGACGATACAACTTTGAGCTGCCCACAATCGATAACCTACGCCACTGAACAATGAGCTGCTCAAATGGAGTATTTCTGTATGAATGTCAGAGTGAGGGCAGAGATAAATGTTTGTTGCTCAAGGGCAGAGCTCTGTTCAGCTCAGTAACAACCGCCATTGAAAACAATTTCGTTGGCAATAGATTCAATCTATGCCTCTGAAAGAGAAGAGCCGGGTATTACTACACAACAACTGTGCTCCTTCTTTAACATCAGAAAAATGGATAGAAAGTGGACTCAACACTGGAGAGCATGGAGAGAAAAAGTGACAATTTAACCCTTGAAATACCAGTTTGAATGTCCCAACTTGATTTATAAAAAAAAAGAACAACAAAAAAACACATTTGTAAATAATGAGTCAGGAGATGGGGCATTGTGGTGAGGCTTTGACATGTCAATGTGAAACTTTATAAGTGATCTGAAAGCAGCAAGGCGCAAAAACAAACCAACCTTTGTTGTCAACAACACCTTTGAGTGCAGCAACAACATATGACCATGACTTCATTCAGGTTAATTATTCCATGTACTTCAAGGAAAAAAGAAACTAAACCTTATATACCATGTGTTATCTAGAAAATATATCACGTTCTGTGTTTTTTTTCTTTTTAAATAAAACTAGTACCATCACGTATGCAAACTGGCGTTTAAAGGATTAACTTAAGTTATCACTGTGCTGGGCTTGATTTATCAAATACTTTTCTAAAAGCACAACCTGAATAAGTTTTGTCATCATGAAATAATTTGTTTTGACCAACAGCTCACACCATATAATAATCAATTAAAACCATCTTTTGGACCACCAGACAATATGACCTTAGCTGACCTGAGTCATTCTTTTTTGTTGCTGTTGTTTTAGGCTTAAACAAAAAAAAATACTGATTATCTGTTCCTGTATTTATTTAATTTAAAAAAAACTATACTGTGGTCAATGTTCTGGGAGAACATTCCACAGAAAGGCCTGGACCGGCACAGGGTTCAAATCAGCAACTGTCTTGCTGTGAGACATTAGCACTAACTGCTCACTATGCAGCCTGCTACACAACATCCATTCATTATCTATACTGCTAACACCTTTCAGGGTCGCCAACAATTCAGAGTCACCAACTGACCTACCAAGCATGTGTTTGGGATTTAGTTATGGTTAGCCTTTTGCCTAAAACATATTTTAGATTTAGTCATAATTTTGTCATCTTAATTGTTTACATTTTAGTCTTTTAGTTGATGAAGTTTTATAAAATTTTAGTCGATGAAATCTACTGTAAATCTAGCTGACGTAGTAAATATGAAGTGTAAGGTGTAAGGCATTTTTTATGTTGCTCTGAGTTTCTGAAGTCACATTTTACACCTGAATACAATGAAACATCTAATATCCCTTTATATGATAGTAAAGTTTGAATATATAAATGAACAGAAACAAATTTGACTATTGTGTGAAATGAAGTCACCTTTATTCAGGCTACCTGGCAAAGCACCTCAGTTACAATACCAGAACAGACTACAAACAGTGAACCTGCTCTACATGAATATATCAGTTCATAAAGAGAGCAGCTCTGATTGGATCACTTCCCACCACCATAAAGCTAAGGCAGCTGTGATTGGATGTCCCTCTGAACTCATCCAACCTTTCCACACAACCAAAGTAGCTGTGATTGGATATATTCTTAACTTGTTCCTACTTTGTACATGATCAAATTAGGTCTGACTGTATTGAGTCTCTATCAGACATTTTTGTTTAGTTTTTATCTGCTGAAGAAATGTCAGTTAATTTAGTTTTTGTCCATGTATGTTTATTTTTTAGTGTTGTTACTGTCTACTTTTCATCAGGGGAAAAAAGGGCTTTGATGAAAACTATGACGAAAATACTTAGTTAAGAAAATTAACACTGCTAACAGAGAAGCTACGCATGCAAAAAAAAACAAAAAAAACAAAAAAAAACAAGGCTCCAACTGACATGGGAATTAAACCAGCAACAGCTCAGTTAAAATATTTTTACGGTCCAGGGTGCTGGTTTGGCGGAGTGGTTAGCAACCAGGCACATCCCATATACATACTTCTGCCGGCCTGGGTTCAAGTCCTGCTTGTGACCAGTTTGCAGAGTGTCTTCCCCTACACTCTCATCCCCTTTCACAAGCCTATCCACTTTCATTCTCTCCTATCAATAAAGGCACAAAATGCCCCAAAAATATATTTTTAAATTCTTCACAGCCAAGCTTTATATGGCAAAGGCACTACAGGTGCCTGTAGTGCCTTTGACTTAAATCCTATTTAGGTCAAAAATTAGGTTTATATTTATGTAACGAGCATCTTTAATCCTCAGCCATCCTCTCTAACATCTGGACTGCAAAACATCAGGTTAAGGATGTGTAAGAATCCTCAGCCCAACCATCCTGGACTGAGTCCTACAGAAGATACCATATTCACAAATCTCATTATGCCATGCAGCGTGTAGGCAGCTGCTATACAGCAAACACTCCGAGCTCCTAAGATAACCAGGAGCCAGAGGACTTACAGTGAAATTCGCCTACTTCTTAAATTGGCTCATAGTTTTCTGCAGGGTAGTCGCACTTGAGTGTGTGTGAGTGAGCAAATATCAGACTGAGGCAGAGCAAACCGTGCATATATAAACCTAATTAAGAGACGTGTGCAGGGAGCTGAACACACACATGCACGTAGGCAGGTGGGTTGGAGGCACCTGCGCATGAGCAGCCAAGTACAGGGGTGCATATTTCTAAAGATGCTAATTAATTTCCTGTAAGACTTGCAGAGTGAAATTACAGAAGGGCTGATGAGTGAAATGTGCCTGCAGGTGAGGTGAAAATGCCTGAATTAAATGCACATATGTAGAGATATAATTACAAAAAGCATGATTCGAAAGTGAAGGCATGAGCGAGAAAACAGATGATGAAACTGTTTCTCATTAAAGGCCTTGTTGGCTCTACAGAAACAATATCACCAATAGTTTTATTACACACATTTGACTGTATTGTGTAAATGGTACATGCTTGTGTTACACATAAATTGTTACTTAGAAATTGCCTTTTTAAAAGGGTTACATTAAAAACGTGTAAGATAACCTGACATCAGTGAGTGTTTGAACGTTATAATCATGAAATATGAAACTGATTTCCTGCACAATGGGATGTAAAGCATTAAAGTGGGATGAACAAATGGAAATAAGACGAACACTTCCAAGCTAAACCCTTTTTTTTTATCAGTATGAGTCTGTTATTTCAAAGAAGTTTGAGTTTTTGGTGATGTTTTAGCTCTTTAAAGGAGAGGAACTTAACCTTGTAGTGTAGTTGGAGCCTCCAGATTGAATGGCAGATCAATCTAGCCTTTGACTGGCATTATAACTGTGTGGTTGACATTTTGCCACCACTATATCTAGAATATTAAAACCCCATCTTTGTCTGGTTTTCATGGGGTGTAGATGGTGCATTTGGATAGTGTGCTTGGTCAGTGTTTGGGAGGTTGCTGGTTCAAGCCCAGCCCTGGACTGCAGATGCACATGGCAACACTTAACCTCAAGTTGCGTGTAAATGGGCATGAAAGGGTGTGAATGTGTTAGAGATACTGATGGATTAGCAACATAGAAACTCTGAACCATCCGTGAGTCAATGGGAGTGAATAAGTAACCGTGACCTGCAGTGTAAAGCAGCTTTCAGTAGTCAAAAACTAGAAAAGCACCTCAGAAGCTCAAGTCCATTTACCATCTTAGTCTACAAGATGGATAAGATGATTAGTCTATAAAGTGTTTTAACGCCAATATCTATCCACTGGGTGGCGCTGCTGTACAGGAATATAATTGTTCAAAAACAAGAACAAATCATTGTGAATTAAAGTGAATCATTCAATTCACACTAAGAGCAAACATTGTATTAAGAAAAAATATTTTCACATATTTCCAGATCCTCTAACAATCATAGTTTATTTGAAAGAAACAAGTCTGACGATAAAAATGTGTCTGACACCTCAAAAAACTGAGTCAATGGCTAAATACTGTATCTAAATTTGCTCTCTGTGTTATTTTCTTGTGAAAAAAAAAGGTTTAGAAATGAAAAAAAATCTATTCACGCCCAGGATAACCCTTAATGGCAAGCCAACCGGCTGGTTGACCTGCATATCTGCTTCCTAGTTGGGTAATTTGAAAAACAAACCTCAAATGTTTCCAAATGAAGAAGGAACACAATTTTACCAACAAATAATTTGTTTGCAAATGTATTTTTTTGCTTGTAAGCGCAATAGCACCTATCACTTTCAGGGTCATGGGGGGCTGGAGTCTACCGTAGCTGACACTGGGCAAGATGCGGGGGTACATCCTGAACCAGCTGTCAGCCAATCACAGGGTCACATAGAGGGATGAACAACCATTCACACTCATATGTGAGGGCAATTTGGAGTCACCTATCGACCTAGTGAGCATGGTTTTGGTCTTGTGGGAAGCTGGAGTGTCCAGAGAGGAACTCTGCATACAAGGGGAGAATATCCAAGCTGCATGAGATGGCCTGGGGATTGAAGCAGCAACCGTCTTCTTTTGAGCCACGTGCACTACCTGATGAGCCATTGTACTACACATTAAGATTCCCTTTTGCTTTAATAATATTATCTGTGATTAAGATGTGCTATAACGCAAGACTGCCAGCTGAAATGAAGTGATGATGTAAAAGACAAGAGGCCGACAGATTTTTGAATCAATCAGCTTTTTTAACAAGCAGATAAAAAAGTTAGATTTTGTAAAAGTTTTTCCGGACCTAAGAGGTAAATTTCTTCTGATTTTCTTTTAACTACATTAAACATATTAAGTATTGATTAGCTGCAGCTCAATATTAAAGCTGTAAACTCCCAAACACTCGCTCTCATTTACACACACGCTCGACGCGACTGAGCCTTAAAGTGAGCATCGTTGAGCCACAGAGATTGAGAGCAGCAGAGAAAGAGAGGAGCGAGATGCAGGAAAGAAACAGAGGAAATGAAACAGAAGAGGAACAGAGGAAGAAGTTTGAGAGTGATGGTGAACATGGGGAGGCAATAAAAACACTTGATTGAGAGAAAGGGGAGCAGAGAGGCGAAGAATTTGCTGCTGGGAGGAGAGGATGGAGTGCCGGGTGGGAGCACACGCTGTAAACTGTATTGACTTTTTAAGATATGTTTTTAATTTCAAATGAGGAAGAGCAATAACAATTCTGTATAAAACAATAAAAAAACCTATCAGTTCCAAAATTGTTGTGGAATCAGAAGAAGCTCACGTGTGCTTATACTGATATGAAACTTCTGTGGCAGCAGTTCATTTTAAATTTAGATTTTGGTAATTTTTTCCTTCTACATCTTTGTATTTTTTATGTGAAGTATTTCTGACATAATTACCACTTGTTTTAGGTCTACTTGTGATTGTGTGAAATTGTTAATGTAACATCTGAGCAGTTACATATGTATACATCCGTGTTTGGATCTGATCTGAGCAGGATTTTGCGAGAATTGGGTGGATGAGTCAATTATGGATGCCTTGTTTGAAATTTTTGCCCTCCTCATAAGTGCTCTACAAGTTTGTTTCTATCACCAAAATATGAGCAAACAAACAAATTCAATAATATTCATATCTGATACCACTAGAAAAAGCACCTCAACCTTAGAAACTGACCCTTTTCATTGTCAAAAACATGCAAACTCCAGTTTTAATCATATTTTAACAATCATTGGTATTTAGAATCTATGGAGACCTAATGCTCTTTACATGAGAGGACCTTAACCTTGCAGTGCAGCTGGAGCCTCCTGTATCAAATCAGGCGGACCCATCTTACCAAGTTCCAATCAACAACAATCATACTAGGCCAAAAGCAGCATGGACCTATCATGATCCCTAAGGCAGGGAGATGACAGCAGAAAGTGACTGGTCCAACAGAGATTAGCATAGATGCCAACAGCTTCAGTAGCATTGTTGTCAGATCTGGACCACATTTCTTTGTTAAATGGAAAAAGCACTTATCCATAGAAAGGATATTTTAGCTCTAATTCTGATGTGTTTCGGCGGAAGTTTATTATGCACAGTCCCCCCCATTCTGGCCTTAAAACAATGGCAGTAGCACCACCTACCACATTCTCCTATTGACACAATTATCCAATCACCAGCCAGATTCGCTTCTGAAAGGTTCTGCCAATTCCCAAATACTTTCTACATTCTGTTTTCCAGATGGACGAGTGAAATATTTTGATCATTCCATCTGGTGTGTCAAATAAGACAGAGCTTTCTACATTACAGAAGTATTTTGGTAACATTTGGAAAAGTGGGTGGAGCTGGCTAGGAGCAAGGCAGACTTTTGCTCCACATCAGCTCCATCAATCTCTGTCTCTGTGCAATTAAGACTGTCTGGAAGACTGTTTGCTTCCCACTTTTGAGAAATCAAAACAATTCATTGAAATGTCAAGTATTTAGGGACTCTAGTTTATTTAATTGATCATACTCAATTTAACAAGCATTTTAGAGTTAAAATCCAGGATGTTAAAGTTTAGCAGGCTACATGATCGAATCGTATCACTTACTAGCTAGTTTGAACCAAATTATTTCAATCTTTTATCAATACAGACCAAAAATCCCTGTCAAATGTTCAGTCTAAAGTGCATTTACTGTGGACAGCTCTACTTTCCGGTACCACTGTACAGTCCTCACATGTGTATCAATATCTTTTCTTTTAACCATACCAAAGATTTTATTTAAGGTTTTGTGACAACCATATAGTCTACACTGATAAATAGACACACAACCAAAGATCATCACACATTACACACACGCGGATGGACTCTCTCGCACATCCAAGTTTACTACATCAAGCCATTTATTTATTGATGCCTGTGTTTTAAAATGCTGTCAGTGGGAGCGCTCTCAATCATCCTTCAGCATCACTGAAGGAAAACTGCAGAGTGAGAGAGGAGGGAGGGAAAGAGAGAGGAAGTCTTTGTCTGTGAAGCGACGTTAGCTCTGTCTCTCGCTCTTCATCTTTCCATCTCTCCGGCGGTGCGGTATCGAGGACGCACGCTGTGAATACTGACAAGAGAGCAGGCTTTGATCGCTCCCTCCCTCTCTTTCTCTCCATCACTCTCTCCAAATCTTTTTGTCTCTCCTCCTCTCTTTTTCTCCATCACTCTCCCTTTCTTCCTCTCTCTCCCCGCTGGCCTCACGCAGTCCGCCTCTCTAAATTTCTCACCCTCCCCTCTTCTTCTAAAAGCGTGTATCTCCCTCCTGTAGCAGCTGTAGACTTCCACTAACAGCACCGCTTCAGCAATGCTAATCAATACTACATCAAAGAGGGCCGTTTGATTAAGAAGCAGAAGAGAAGGAGAAACAAGACAGTGCGAGGTGGAGAAACTTTGGAAAGAGCGCCGTGAGATGAAATGGAAAAATTAAGCGAAGTGTGGGGGACAATGAAAGTGCTCAAATAAAAATAATTACAGAGAAGATACAGTGAAAAAGCTTAATACAGGAAAAAAAAGCAGTGTTGCAAAAGAACTTTTCAAGTAAATTTACTACTGATGCGTCTATCTACATTTAGTTGCTGTGGTTTGCATTTCTGTTGTGTTGCCATTTGTATTTGTGTTGTGCCGCTCTCTTTTTGTTGTGACAGTTGTCTTGTGGCTATTTGTATTGCAGCTGTTTTAAACTGTGTTTTGTTTGTTTTTCTTTGTATTGTAACTGTTTCCATTTGTGTTTTGGCCGTTGTTCTTCAAACAACAACTGTTTTGTCTGCTTTAGCCATTTTTCCATGATGCATTTGTTTTCATTTGTGTTGTGGCTGTTCTCATATCTGTTGCAAATGTTTTATTTTCCTTGTTTCTATACATAAATCCAATCAAATTACAGCTGTTTCAATTGTGTTGTGCCTGTTTGCATTTCAATTACTTATTTTTCTTCTATTTGTAAATGTTTACATTTGTGTTTATTAGAAGTGCTGCTTCTTACATTGAAGTGTCTAAATTTTTTCAATTGTGTTGCTGCTTTTTTCATTTGTGAAGTAACTGTTTGCATATTGTGTAGTCACTGTTTGCTGTCTGAAATTATGTTCTGTCTGATTTCCTGTATGCTGCAGCTCTCTGTATGTGTGATATTGCTGTTTGCATAAAGGTTACATTTTTTTTGCAGTTGAGTTGTGGCTGTTTGTGTTGTTTCCTGTTCTTTGTTAAGTTAAACAAACATGATGTTAGAGTTAAACAATGTTGAGGCATTTCAAACACACCTGTCTCACACAGATCTGTCCATCTGTAGCCAACCACAGCTGTCTTTTCTACTTCACTTGCCTGCTTCCATGTGGACAGTCAGAGCTGCTGCACTAAAGCCCCTGGTATCACCGCAGATGGGTCCAAATTGACTGACAATTACATGGCTTGTATACAAATTATAGTGCATTACTAGAAGCTGGTTTGAACACTGAATGAGAACAGGCTGATAATTGAATTGATGATGATTAAATAAATAAATGACATTTTTGGCAGGCCATCAGCAGCCTCTGATATTCTGGCCACTCACAGCTGAATTACACCTGGAACAGCTCCAATTAGTTGCAGCTGTCCGATGGTCGTATTTATTATGCAAACAACAGAATCAATGTGGCGGACCACACTGTTTGCATAATCAATAACTTCTTCTGGCTTATAACACCCTGAATTTATTTTAAATCTTACACTTTATTTAAGGTGAATGTTGTACCCTTACTTTACATTACGAGTGTCCCAAGAAGTTGCTCTTTGACCCACAGGTTAACCTTGCACATTAGTTGGATCAGCCTAATCCAATGTCTGTAACCAGGCAGGTCAATCTTGCCAAGCTACATTTTACAATGATTGTGCTCGGACCAAAGTGGCACAGCCCAATCAGCGTCCTCTAGAGCAGAAAGACGAATAAGGTAAATCCTTTATAATATATAAATTAACTATGAGCAAGACCATAGCAGGAAGTGACTGCACCTAAAGGGATTAGCATGGATGCTAACAGCTTCAGTAGCAGTTTTATCTGACAATAAAAGTTGAAGTAGGACTAACAGCCTATTGTGAAAGTCAATTGTCCGTTTTAATAAACAGACTTTATGTCAATAAAGTGGTCAGAAGTCTGAAATAGAGTCCAATCTGACGAGCCTGCAGGTGCTAGAGGTCCAGGATGGACGAGAGCCAGGGTACAAGCATAGTGACGTGTAGACCACTGCATGTCTATGCAGTCCAGTCTCACACATGATATACAGCTGGAAAAAACTCTGTTTTCAGCTTGGTGTTTGTCAACTTTATATACTCAGTAATAGGGCTCCAAATCTTCAGAAACTTTGAATGGCAAGCAGATGAGTGTACCGAATCTCTTCAAGATACAGACAGGAAACCATCTCATTCATACATCTTTTATAACTGGGAGGGGAAGCTGATTTCCACTGTTGAAGAATAATCCTTTTTGCAACCACCAAACCAAATCCGAGGGCATTTTGCAAAGCAGGGGGGAAGGGTCAGGATGTTAGTAGAGTAGCCAAGCATTACAAAAAGGCCATCCAGGTTGAGCTCTTTCTATTCCAAAAGACAAGACCAGGATCTCATCACTCAATCTGTACCCTTGTGCTTTCTGACTGATAATTGCATTCAGTGGGAACAAAGTTAAACTCTAATGAGGAGCACAGGCCATCAAATAAACTGACAGAGGATGTGCAATAAAAACAGACTGAAAAAGCAGCAACAGCTGAAAGGATAAAATGTTCTTTCCAGAGAAGTGAAATGCTACTAACAGGCAGAGATAGATAGTGATATTTGAAGCCAGAACATCAGCCCCAGCAGTTTGGCACAAATGATGAGGCAATTATGTATCCTGCCCTCTCAGTTTCCTGCTCTTCACAGTTGCAGCGACACTGAACTGGAGTAAAGAGTTTAAGCACTGTGAGGATTTTAAGGTGAACAAAAAGAAAAAAAAACACAGAATTTCAACTAGTCATAATACAAAGTAACAGGATTTTTACACGTGTTCAGAGGCGGCACAAATCTACAAGTGAGCTTAAGTAAGAGGTATGGGAGCTGTTTGATTACAGAGTGACAGGAAGTGAACCGAGGTGGTGCGGAGGTTAAATCATTGATGGGGGAGATAACGATAGCTGCGGAGAGGGAAAGGAATAAAAGTAAAGAAAGTGAGGAGCGCCTGATAGGAGATGAAACGGAATCTAGAAGTACAAAAGCGGGGGTTTGACAGAGGTTCTGGGCTTATGATAAGCCCTGTGCAAGAGCGAGGATGGATGGGTGAGGGTGAGAGGGGTTGGATGTTAGTGGGCCAAGTGGAGGTCAAGCAGAGTGCTGTGAGGTTGGAGGCTATAAGCCAGCCTGAATATCATGAACAATAAGATAGAGGTGCTGATACAGACTCTAATTATAGGCAGCCTCTCAGTGGTTTACAGATTAGTAGGCTTTAGGAGTGTCATGGGAATTCTGAGACAAAAAAGACATGCGTGCGTGCACACACAAACACATGACGCAAGGGAATATACTGAACAAAGGAAAATACAGTTACTGAATACACCAGCTGGACAGTACACTGATATTTTAAGGTACATCAATATACACTCAATGGCTCCTTTAAAAGGTACCAGGACTGTCACTTTTAGTAGTAGTAGTAGTAGTTTACTTAGAGACATGTAAAAAAGAAGTAAAAGTACATGGGAAAATAATCATACAATAGGGGAAAAATGTGACAATACAACACAAAACTGACTGAACATGACAAGCAATGGTGAGCAATGATTTACATGTCCGAAAAGAAGCTGGAAGAAGTAATTCATATTTATCCCACCCCTTATCCATAAAATACTCATTGGCCTAATTATCAATATAAATCAATCTAAAAATGAATTTACATCAGGAAATACATATATATATAACATCACTATTCATACAAACTGAAAGTAACACCCCCGGATAAAAAAGTAAAAATTTAAAAAAGTGGAAAAAGAAGAAAAAAAAAGGTAAAATAAAAAAGGGCGGAAAATTTTAAAAAGGGAAATAAGCCTTTAACTTGATATCCAAATATCCGTTCCAAGCATTGGGGTAAAAATCTTTCCTGAAATTGAAAACATACACCTCTGCAGCACATCAGGGTGCCTGGAGCAGCGAACTGCCACATCTAACAGAGGCCAGTCCCAGTACAACCTCGACCATCCATCACCGTCTCGACCACAGCGACCAGAAAGTAAAACTACAAAAAAATGGAGGATAGGCGAACAACAACACTCCGAGGAGGCCCGTTGGGCTCTAAAAAAAAGCAAAATAGAAACTAAGAAACTAAGCTGTGCGTTGACAATGCACAAAGCAGCTGGCTTACTCCTCACCCATGACAAATCAGCAGGCCAACATGTCAGCTTTCAGCCCAACTGCAGCGGCAGCAGTGCTTGCTTAATATCTTCCGTTATTAGTATGTATGTTTGAAAACAGATCAAGTTTGTTTTTTTGGTAAACCTGGTTAATCATGGATGCAGCTACACATTTAAACACGTAGACTTAGTCAAGACAACCTGCTGAAGTTCAAACTGAGCTTCAGAATGGACAAGAAATAGGATTAAAGTCACTTTGAAAGTGGAATGGTTATTGGTACCTGTTGGCTGGTCTTAGTATTTCTAAAACATCTGTTGTAAGGGGACTGTCACACACAACCATCTCAAGGGCTTACAGAAGAAAAAGGGAACATATCTAAGGAGTAGCCATGCTCTGGGCCAAAATGCTTTGATGCCAGAGTTCAGGGGAGAACTGCCACATAATTTTTAAGGCTGAAGAAAGAACAAGTTACTTTTACAACCACTTGTTACAACCAAGTTATGCAGGAGATCTTGAAGCAGCTGAAGATCACATTGGAAGCCACTCCTGTCAGTTCAGAATAGAAAGTGAGACTACAATTTGCTATTATTTACTGAAATCGGGGAGTAGAAGATTGTAAAAGTGTTGCCTGGTCTGCTCCGTCCAAGTCTGGGTATCAGAAGATTGGTACTTAGTGGATATGAAAGGATGAACAAGGTCCACAACAAAACTCAGTTAGGCTCAGCTGTGACCTTGGCGGGCAAAGTGTTCCAAGAAAATATCCCCCAGACCGTTAAACCACTGACACCAGTCTGAACAGTGGATACACGTTGTTTTCATTTCAAACCATCTGACTGTGGCAGCAGACATCCAGACTCATCGGACCAGGCAGTCTGTTACAACAACAATGTCACGTTAAAAGTCACTTAAATCATCTTTCTTTTCCATTCTGATGATCAGTGACCTTCAGTGGGTCATCTTGACCATGTATGCATGCCTAAATGTGAACTGCTGCAATGTGGTTGGCTTATTAGCTATTTGCAGACATAAGCAGTCAAGAGGGTGACTCTAGTAAAGTAGTCATAAGTGGTAGGCATGCTAAAATATGAGCTGCAAGAACAGCAGCTTCTGTTTTTTTATTTTTTATTAGTCTCGTACCTAAAGTCTTCTTTTGGAAAATTAATTCCTTTTCCAAAATTAAGGTGATGTTTGTTATGGAGTTGGCATAGCTGTGAGGTTTGTAGTCCCTGATGTTGTAGATTTAACTGCTCTGCAAGTGATGCAGAGACTCCAGATTCTTTTTCATTGCATTTTGATGAACCTGCATCCTGTCAAGTTCGAGAAGACCTCCGTACGCTTGCCTATATGGGGATACCACTAACACAGCCTCTCCTTTATGTAAGAGGGGCGGTTTAGTGAAGGCTCTCAGCTCTCTGTATAAGTGACCTTTGGTGCTGCCGGCTGCTCTCCTCTCTGTTTCACTCATCACTCTATATGCTCCTCTTTCCATAGCTCTCACTTCAGATTGATCACCTCAGAAGTCAGCCTTTTGTTCTGTAAGGTAGTGCAGCATGCGTTGACCTCAGGAGAGAGAGGAAAATAGAAGGCAGTGCTTGAAGAATCTTAAAGCATCACTCTAGTTAATCTACAGGGGCCTAAAGTTTGAAGTGACTGCATCAGAGCACAGAGAGTATGTTTTCCATTCATGTTCTCAATCCAATTCAGGCAACTCGTGGCCATCAAACTGTTAGTTTCTTGTGCTGCTTCTTTAGTTTTGGGAAATGAGATAAGAACTGAAGAAAATTTTGCTCTTAATTAGCTTAAATCTGATAAAGTCTCATCCTGTGAGAATGTATTTCCTGATGTGATAGTCAATCAATGCATTAATAAAGAAGAAGTTATACTTAATGAATCCCGTACTGTACCGTACCGTCTTATTCCGCTTATCCGTGGTCGGGTCGCTGGGGCAGCAGCCTAAGCAGGGAAGCCCAGATTTCCCTCTCCCTGGCCACCTCGTCCAGCCCTTCCCGGGGGATCCCGAGGCGTTCCCAGGCCAGCTGAGAGACATAGTCTCTCCAGCGTGTCCTGGGTCTTCCACAGGGCCGCCTACCGGTGGAACGTGCCCGGAACACCTCACCAGGGAGGCGTCCAGGAGGCATCCTGACCAGATGCCCGAGCCACCTCATCTGGCTCCTCTCAACGCGTAGGAGCAGCGGTTCTACTCCGAGCTCCTCCCGAATGACTGAACTTCTCACCCTATCTCTAAGGGAGAGCCCAGCCACCCTGCGAAGGAAGCCCATTTCAGCCGCTTGTACTTGCGATCTCGTTAATGAATCCCTGATGGGGAAATTCAATTCTCCACACTCTGTTGTTGAAACACGAGCCACACACATATGCTGAAATACCATGCACCTGCACAAACAGGTCCAATGATCATGCCCTAATGGAGAGATGTAAAGGTGCCCACACATCGAACCCGACTTGAGCGTCCTCCGCAATCGCTCTCCATGTAAGTCAATGTACAGCAGCGATGGGACAGGGCTAACCCTCTGGGACTGTGTTGGCTGTGTTCAAAGCGATCACTTCACTCGTCACGCGTAGCTAAAGTTGATCTTTTCAGGTGATGTCGTGCATGGTTGTGCGGCAACAGCCAATCAGCTGTATACATGAGTGACAGACTGCTTTTATTCCGGACCACAGAGTAACAATATATGTCCCTGTGGGAAACATTAGTCAGTGAGTATATTTGTTCTATATTTGCTCCCCTTGACGGACCACAGAGAACTCACAGGCGATGCTGCTGCACGACCATCAGCTGCAGTGTTCTGTGGTTGGTATGTGAGTGAAAAGGATACAGTTTAAATAAAGTCAGCCTATACATTCTATAACATGACATATGATATAATCCGGGTGAAACTCGAGCGGATGTGACTTCACCAAGCACCGGCAATGGATGACAGTGATCAAAATGAGATATTCATGGACACACGACGCGACTTCAGTGGGCAAAGTATGAAGTTGCGTTCGGTGTGAATGAGTGATGAGTAAGAGTGATGGCTTGCTGCTTCTGAAAAAGCGCTACTAAGCAGTGCTGAGCTTAAGTGCCTTACTAAAGAGCACTTCTGTAAGAAAACAGAGAGAGTCCAAGATTTTCTCAAACAAACAGCCACTATAAAAGTGTCTCTTACATGAAGTAGATATTCTTTTTAAAAGGACTTAGAAAGTATTGTGTCCATTTCATCCAAAATAGCTTGGTGATTGAATTATTGCACTGTCAGCAGAATGACTCTTCATGTTTAGGTATCAAAGATTCATTGGGGGGTTAGAAGAACAGTGGTATCTTAAAGTTTATCAATATATGATTATCTCTTGTTTTTATCCTCAGTCATCAATTTTATGTAATTAAAAATTTGATCGAAAAGATCTGAATTGGATTTGGAACATGATGGCCAAGTCACAGGGGTCTTGATGATAAATCAGAGTTCCTCCAGAGACCTTAAACACTGAAGAAGAAACACCTTTAATAGTGAAATAAGAGCCTTTATAAACAAAGAAACACTTCTGGAGGAGGGAACGCTGAAAAAACATGGTAGAGTGGTTGAGTCTGGATCAACTTGAAGCAATACCACTGGAATCTCTCAGTCGTTAGCAGGTCATCATCTCAAGCTACAATGTTGAATGAAAATTCATGAAAGGGGATTTACATTTTGACTGGGTGTGACTATTACAAATACTAATGAGGCAACACCATGTCTGATTATTGAAAAGAATTACATTTCATATGAAATAACTGTTTGAACAGATAATTCATTTGGTGGAAGACAGCACAAGTCAGTAGGAATTAAAAGTTTCTCAGGCATCATTAAAAAGTGATTGGAAAGTTGTGGAAGATCATTAAGAAGTTAAAGGGTACATAATTGTTGAAAGAATTAAAGGGGAGATTGAAAATCAAAGAACACACACATTAAAAACAGGGCAAATAAAAACTAGTCAAGTATGAAATCGGTAAAAAAAAAAAAAAACAGCTAAGTGACCTGTAAACTTTTATGTAGGCAAACAATAGAAAAACCTGGGCTGGTGGGGCACATCAGCATTTGAAAAGCAACTTCCCAGTTGTGTGATCCTTTTGCTTATTGATAGAGTACCTGAAAACAGCCCAGGATTTCCCCCCTGATGTTAAGTGACCCATTCAAGAAGACGCCTGATGGGATGGCTGCAAAGAGTGCAAGACAACACTGAAAAACCTAACATGAAAAGATCTAGGAGAAAATCTTTATCCTTCACTTTGACTCTCAACAACATGTATGAAGCTGCTGTGTGCTGTCAGTATTTTTTACTGCAGTGTTGTGTTTTGAGAGGGAGCTGTGCCATGTCTGACAGTGCACAGCAGATGATGATTGCATACGTCAAGTGTGGCAAGGACTGCCGATTTGCCAAATTGCAATACCAGACTGATCCCTTCACCGTGGTGCAGGCCAGTTGGATAGCAAACCCTAAATTTTCGGCCATGATCAGTACACAGCCGCTAATGACTGTATACCTCAAGTGTGGCAAGGACTGCCGATTTGCCAAATTGCAATACCAGACTGATCCCTTCACCATGGTGCAGGCCAGTTGGATAGCAAACCCTACATTTTCGGCCATGATCAGTACACAGCCGCTAATGATTGTATACCTCAAGTGTGGCAAGGACTGCCGATTTGCCAAATTGCCATGTGGTTACACTGCATACCGGACACTCATGGGCCAGTGAGGTTCACCACAAACACTTGGGTGGCAGGAGCACTTCAAAATTGATACTTTTCCAATGCATTCTATGCGGTCATCCTTGCGCAGGGGCCATGCTAATCTTCTCTGTATCAAATCCACTTATCATATGTGCTGCCGGCTAGCACACTTATGCTATGTAAGACCAGCTTAAGCCCTGCTCCTGCAGACTGATCCTTCAATCGGTGCAGGCCAGTTGGGCAACTTGCTAGGCCACACCCTTAATCATCACACATGTGTGGGTCCAGAAAAGGGACCTTATCCTTCACTTCTAATCTCAACAACATGTACGAAGCTTCTGTGTGCTGTCTGATTTTTCTGCCTCCATCAGTGGAATGGCATAAAAGTGCCATGGCCTGACAGTCAGCCTTCCACACATTACTCAGAAAGTCTCACCAGGGATTAAAAAAACAGTCACGTGGTAGCAATCACTTGAGTCACAACAGCAGAGGCCACAGCCACTGCGACCCCTCTTGCAGTTGATGCACGGCCATCACTGGCACAGGATTTCCCAGCTCATTTGCAGTGCAGTGCCTTGAGAGGGAGCTGTGCCATTTCTGACAGTACACAGCCGCTAATGATTGTATACCTCAAGTGTGGCAAGGACTGCCGATTTGCCAAATTGCCATGTGGTTACACTGCATACCGGACACTCATGGGCCAGTGAGGTTCACCACAAACACTTGGGTGGCAGGAGCACCTCAAAAATTGGATACGCTTCACGAATTTGCGTGTCATCCTTGCGCAGGGGCCATGCTAATCTTCTCTGTATCGAATCCAATTTATCATATGTGCTGCCGAAGCTAGCACACTTAAGCTATGTGGCAGACTAGCTTTTAAGCCCTGCTCCTGCAGACTGATCCCTTCACCGTGGTGCAGGCCAGTTGGGCAGCAAACCCTGCTAGGCCACACCCTTAATCATCACACATGTGTGGGTCCAGAAAAGGGACCTTATCCTTCACTTCTAATCTCAACAACATGTATGAAGCTTCTGTGTGCTGTCTGAATTTTCTGCCTCCATCAGTGGAATGGCATAAAAGTGCCATGGCCTAACAGTCAGCCTTCCACACATTTCTCAGAAAGTCTCACCAGGGATTAAAAAAAACAGTCACGTGGTAGCAATCACTTGAGTCACAACAGCAGAGGCCACAGCCACTGCGACCCCTCTTGCAGTTGATGCACGGCCATCACTGGCACAGGATTTCCCAGCTCATTTGCAGTGCAGTGCCTTGAGAGGGAGCTGTGCCATTTCTGACAGTACACAGCCGCTAATGATTGTATACCTCAAGTGTGGCAAGGACTGCCGATTTGCCAAATTGCCATGTGGTTACACTGCATACCGGACACTCATGGGCCAGTGAGGTTCACAACCAACACTTGGGTGGCAGGAGCACCTCAAAAATTGGATACGCTTCACGAATTTGCGTGTCATCCTTGCGCCCCAGGGGGATGGATGGTCTCGGCCCAATCTCTTACTTGCTCGAATTTAGGCGAGGACCAATCGCAGTCGCGGCCTCAAATCGCTAGATGTGATTGGCCTGTTAAGAAGCAGTGCTTGCTTCTGATTGGCCGGGACCTCCCTTCTCGTCATGGAAGCCCACACGCCGGCTTCGCAGCTCATTCAGTCTTCAGCTGTCCTCCAGAGCACACGCGAGACTTTCCACGCCGCACTTTACTGTGAAACGTAAGTACACTGTTATGCTCTTGTTATATGTGCCGCTGTTAAATTTCACCGTAAAAACACCGCCTATGTTTCGCTAACTTACTAGCGGTCTGTGTGTGTTTCCGGGTCCCGAAATCGTGGAATTATGCATTAACTGATAAACTCATAACTCTCGTGGCACTTGCTAGCGGCTTTTTACAGTCTGTTTTACCCCGTTTTCTGGCCAAATTAAGGTCCTGAACTGCGACTGTTTACGTGGTAATGGCGGCTCGTGTTCGGTCTGATCTGGTATATATATATTTATATTACAGCTTATAGATTTAAAGCCACGCTTTCGATCGTTGAAGCATTGTTCAGCAATCTTTGAATACCCCGTAATAGACCGTTATAGAAGTGATCTCCCCCTCCCCCACTGCAGACGTTGGGGTACAGTTCTGATCGAGTGATTACGATCGTCATTCATTCGACGAATATCTCGTTAAAACCCGACAAATTCCTCTTTTTGGGCCATAAATAGCACAACGGTACACATGTGAAAGCCATACCTGTGTATTTCAGGTATGCTCGTACCTTTTTCTGTATTTAATGTTTCGATCGTTTCTTAATGTAGACCCCTGTTCACAGAAAGGCTCTACAGTATACGACAAAACACACCGCTAAATCGATCAAAATAGCTATTTATAAGCCCCTTTATGCTCATGATGGCTTTTCGTAATTTTAATGGTTTCAAAGCTAAGCTTCAGCCTGAAGAAGTTACTTAAAGGTCCAGTGAATGGGGGAGGGTGTCGTGGTTTTTCATTAATAATGTACTAATAAAAGTGAAATCTCAAAAAAATGCACATTTCCATGCCCAGTTTCATTCAGGACTTGTTACTGTTAGACTGCTAAGCGACCTTACAAATGCTCTTTCTCGTTATATTTGCTTAGACTAAGAGGAAATACAGGTAAAGGTTTAAAAGGGGACAAAACGTGGAAAAAACACACCTCATGGCGTCTTAAAAGCTTTAGATGATGCTGAGATTATTTATTGTATTTTCAACATTTTGTAAATGAGAATAAAGAGAAATATATAGACCAATATTTGAAGCCAAAATAGAATGAAACAGTAGATCAATGAAATACAGATATTAAAGCTTCAGGTACTCAAATTCAAATCAAATAATACAGCTTAATACAGCTAATTGCAAAAATGTGACATTACTTCTATATAATAAACATGATAATAATAATGACAATAATAACGATAACATCTGTCCAATGATATTTCATTTCATTTAACAGTAAGAAGTCTCATATTAGTCCTGACTGCTTGCTTCTTGAACATGTGTAAACCTGAGATGATGTGCACCCTTCTTAAAATGGCAAAACTTTCTAAAACGTGTCTCTTTTGTTTTCAGAATGGCATTTAAACCTGCATTCCGCACTGTGCCCACGTCAGGCGAGCTCGTCCTCGCTCCCTCACCTGAGGCAGTGCGGGTGGCCCGAGCCTCCGCTGGGCAAGGGCCGCCCGCCGTCGCGTTGGTCAAGTCGGCCAACAAGGTGAGGGAGGAGGCCGCTGAGCGTGTGGCGCAGGCTGGCGGTGACCCCGGTTGCCATGAACTGGTGCTCAGTGCCAGTGAGCTCCAGTTTGGCAAATACCGGGGGAGAACATTCAAGTGGCTCTTGAGCCACGACGTGGGCTACGCCTGTCACCTCCTGGTTTCCCATCAGAAGGAGCGTGACGGCGGAGACACGTCACAGTCCCCCCTCGCCCTGAACAAAGACTCCCTGTCTGTATACGCCCGGCTGTTCCCCGAGATGACGGCTGTCATCCGGGGACGCATGGCGCGTGAGGGCGGCGTCTCCGTCAGGGCCATGGACTGCACCCTGGTGGGCTTCGGGGCACACGCAGGGTTGACCTACCGGGCCCTGTACGAGGCCAACACCCAGGAGACCAGGACGTGAGTGTGTTTGTCATCATCCTTATTACTGTTATTGTTTTCACTGCCCCTAATCGCCCCTCTTTTCTCGCTGTGTGCAGCTACCTACAGTGGCTGAGACGGTCGACCACTGGCCCGGGATCTCGGATGCATCAACTGAAGAGCTACGTGCTGGGCAGGGATCAAGAGAAACCTGCCCAGCCTGCAGCAGTACAGCCACCCTCATCGAGTAAGCACAGCTCAGAAACATTAGCTGAACATTTTGAGCTTATGTTTTAATCTTTATTTGTATCCATCTATTTTATCTACATTTTTAGCTGCTTTTGTATTCCTCATTTTCATCTAATTCAATTTATCTTAATGCAGCCACTGCATCCGAGATCCCGGACGAGCTTCTGCTGGAAGCTGCAGAGGATGTCGACAACCGTGAGTAGTTATTGCTCATTGAAATCTGTTATTTATCAATTACTTTCATTTATTTGGCTATGTGAAGAGGGTTGTACATCAGCTTGGATTGTGTAAAACAGGGTCTCTTTCTCTCTCTCTCTCTCCCTCTCTCCTCTGCATCTGCAGGAGCTGCTGCTGCTGCTGGAGCTGGTGCTGCTGCAGGAGCTGGTGATGGAGCTGGAGCTGCTGCTGCTGATGGAGCTGGAGCTGCTGATGGAGCTGGAGCTGCTGCTGCTGGAGCTGGAGCTGCTGCTGCTGCAGGAGCTGCTGCTGGAGCTGCTGCTGCTGATGGAGCTGGAGCTGCTGCTGCTGGTGGAGGAGCTGCTGCTGCTGGAGCTGCTGCTGGAGGAGCTGCTGGTGGTGGTGATGGAGCTGCTGCTGCTGGAGATGGAGCTGCTGGTGGAGCTAGAGGATCCAGGGGTCAGGGCCAGACAGCAGGGCGGACAGAGGGAGAAGCAGGACAGCCAGCCCCCCTGAGTGCAGGCGCGCAGGTATTGTATTTATAGACTTTCTTTAATATTTGAATGGTTTCAGTCCTTTTAAACTTGTAAAATTAGTAGGTTATAAACGGTGTTTAATCAATTTTATTAACTACTCTCATCTTGATATATGCTTTGTGCTTTATTGTGGAAAAGTAAGAAACAAGTATAGGTTTGTTTTTACTGATATGGTTCAAATGCATTCAAAACTTAATGATAATAGTCTTTATTGAAATCAAATCAAAGTATTCCAACCTTAATAAGATTGCCTAAATGAGTTTAAATAATTGAAGGAAAGATAAAGCTTAAAATATCAGACCCCATGTCACCATGTCAATGTTAAAGACGTGTATATTTCACAGATGCTGCCTCAGGGGTGGAGGAGGACCCTGCCGGAGCAGGACCAGGACTGGCTGGGCCGGGCGCTCTTCTGCAGGGACCAGAGGGGCAACGCGGTGCTCACCAGCACACTCCACCTGTGGTGGAGCCCCCCAGAGCCCCGGCCCATCTACACCCAGCCCCCCGCCTCACCCGCTGCATTCTTCCTCAGCCGGTTTTTCTTTTGGGCCCCCTACAGGATGTGGGCATACCGCTTTGTATGTCCCAACTGTAGGAAAAGATTAACCGGCGCCGGTCTTTACAAGACAGTGAGGAAGGTGCTTGACAGGGAGTCCTGGTATTTCATGGGCACCGAATACCTGGAGTGCGCTCCCTGTCATAAAAAGTACGCGGCGTGGGCGCAGTCCATCGTGGGACAGATGGACGTCATCCATCAGTCCCACTTCCCGGCGGTCCTCACCTACAAGTAAGCAGCTGAAGTCCATCCCAGCGTGTTAATGTCTCGTCCTGACGTTTACGTGACGGCTCTCTCTCATCGCTTCTCTCCACAGGCTGTCCTGCGACAAGCGTGTCATCGGGATGATGAAGGAGCGCACCCTGGGCAACAGCGCGTCTCGCCTCCGCGCAGCCCTCCTCGAGCAGCATACAGAGGAGTGGATGCGCCGGGTGGCCACCTTCCTCTCAGTGCTGAAGCAGCTGAGAGTGATGAGGCGCGGCCTAGAGGTGCCGCCCCTTCACCCCATCCCATCCCGTCACTGGCTGCTGTCAGTCTACGCCAGGGAGGCCCTGACCCGCCTGGAGGAGACCAAGGCCCGGGTCACCTCCATTTTTGGGTCCATCTTGAAGATGGACTCCACAAAGAAGGCAGGTTTTCTCTTTGTGAACGAGGTGGAGAGAGAAAATCAGAAGTTGTCAGGTCCTGTGTAACCCCTGTATTTGCTTTCATCCCCCTAGATGACTAAGAAGCTGGCTGGGGAGGCTGCGGGGTCGGCCGCCTGGGTCACCAACGTGGGCAACGAGCACGGGCAGGTGCTGATGTCCGTGCTCACAGAGTCCGAGGGCGCCGGGCTCTTGCCCATGGCGGCCGGCCTCATGCAGAGGTACAGGGAGGCGAGGCAGGACCCACCTCAGCTCCTCTACGTGGACCGGGACTGCTGTAAGGCCATCGGGATGTGCAAAGTACGCCAGCAGAATAGTTTGAAAGTGATCAGCCATGCACGTGTCTGATTTGGACTGCTGCTGACAACGGTGTGTTTTTTGATTTGCCTCCAGGTCTCAGCCATGTTTCATGAGTGGGACCAGCTGGTGGTGCGGCTGGACGTGTGGCACCTCATGCGGCGCTTCGCTAGAGGTGTCACCACTGACAGCCACCCCCTGTTTGGACTGTTCATGGCACGGCTGAGCTTTGCCATCTTCGAGTGGGACCGGTCCGACCTGGAGAGCCTGCAGCGGGCCAGGGAGGGAGAAGGCAGGGCGGCCTCTTCTAAGCCCACGGCGGAGGAGATGGCTCGCCACTGTCGGCGTCGCACCAGGGGGGCGGAGGAGACCGAGCGGCTCATCCAGGAGCTGCTCGACTCCTTCTGGCAGGTCACGGACACGATGGGCGTCCCGCTCATCGACCAGGAGAGGATGGGGGAGATCTGGAGGACGCAGCGCCACCACCTAAGCTGCATCCAGGATCCCCCCGGAGTCCAGTTGTACACGAAGACGGGGCAGGTGACCCGTGGAGGGGTCGTGTTGCCCGTCTTTCGTTGTGCGAGGGGCTCCACCTCCCTGGAGTCATTCCACCTCCACCTGTGCCGCTTCGTCCCCGGTGAGTGCGAAAAACGTGGGCGTGAACACAGGAGGCAGGGGCGTGTCTGATTCCGTCTGCGTTTTACTGAACCCTCTCCTGTCCCCCTCTCTCGTATTGCAGGCACGTCCGCCAGCGCCCTGAACTTTCAGGTGTTCCTGCTGGAGGGCCTGGTGAGGTGGAATGAGAACCGGGCACGTCAGGCAGTGCAGGGCACCGAGCAAGAACAGGTGCGCTGCTACGATGCCCGGTTCCTCAAGGCCGTTGACCTGCTAACCCAGGAGTTTCTGGGGCTCACCCTGGTACAGACGTTCACCCAGCCCAGGGAGTACACGGGTGAGAAGAGATTTAACTTAGCGGGTGCCTCCGATGTCACTGAGTGCGAGAGAGTGTGTGTTTTTAACTGTCTGTGCTTTTTGTCCTCTTAAATTCCTCCACATCAGGAGAACTCATTGGCCTTGAGTACCTGTACTCCCAGACGGGCCGGCCCCTGCAGGACGCCAGCCAGGACGACCCAGATGTGCCGGACGGGACGGAGGACTTGGAGGACAGCGCGCAGGAAGCGGAGGACGACGAGGGTTTCGAGGAGGACCAGGGGGACCTGCGGTACGTGACGGACCTGACCCGTCTCCTGCTGAAGCCGCAGGCCCCCGGCTGCCTCTGCCCCTGCCCCCCGCACCGAGAGCTGCATCCGCTGCTCCTGTCGGCGTGTGCAGCACATCTGAGGAGCCCATGGAGGTGCAGGCGGAGGAGGAGGAGGACGAGGCAAGTTTATTCTAATTATAATCAATTGTTGTCGCCGTCCATCATTTCTTTATCCGTGTTTAAACCTCGCTCATCCTCCCTCTCTCCTTGTCTGCTGCAGGACCTTGTCGGCCCCGACGGCCACGGAGGGTACCAGCATGTGGTACGCCTGGCCCAGGTCCTGGTGGAGCTGCGTGAGCAGACCTACCCCACGCAGCAGCAGGTGAAGAGGATCGTGGCCTTGTGGCAGAAGCTGTCTGCGAGAGACAAGGCACGTATCTCCTTCCCTGCTCGCCACCAGGACCGCTTGGTGAAGGGACGCTTCAAAGCGGGCCCCACCAAGCATAAGAACGTCCCAGGGGTCGACAGCGTCACTCGGTAAGTGTTGGTGTACTCTGACTGATTTTTGCACATTTTTCCTTTTCGTGTTTGGGTAAAGGAGCAGTGATTTGGTTTCCCCTCTCTCTCTGTGATGGGGCAATGATTAAGTTTCTCTTTCTCTCTCTCTGCAGGTCTTTCCTTGGATCAGGGTCTGGAGCGGCACAGTCTCCCACCCTCAGCAGGATCGTTGAGACCCTGTTTGTGGAGCTGTGCCGCATTCATTACGCTGGAAAGACGTTGGCGGGAGTGAAGGTGAACAGGTGGGGGTTGATTAGGAGAGACTACTCCAACATCAAGGCCAACCTCCACCGTCACCCAACCCTGCTGACGTCTGCGCCCATCCAGCTGTATGATGTCAACCAGCACACCCTGATTCACTGGTAAGTGTGTCTTTCGGCTGCTGCTGCTGCTGCTGACGCGATGGATTGTGAACAGAGGATGCCACTGACAAACTCATTGTTTTTTTCTCCAGGGACAAAAACAGGAGTAAAGCAGAGATGGTGGAGAGCATCACTGTGGCGGTGCCAGGGCCCAGCGCTGAGCAGGCTACAGGGGACCAGCTCCCCTCTGCCCGGGGCCTGCTGCTTCAGCCTGCAGTGCCTGACCAGCCCCTCGCCTTTGACCTCCCCAAGGACGAGACTGGTCAGGCCGTCACCCACCGTGGGCCCCTGGCACCTGGGCTGTACCAAGCCGTCGCCTCCACCTCTGCTGCTGCCTCCTCCTCTGCCTCAGCCTCCTCCTCTGCTGCTGCCTCCTCCTCTGCCTCAGCCTCCTCCTCTGCTGCTGCTGCTGCCTCCACCTCCACGTCTGCTGCTGCGCCCCCTCAGCCCTACGTGCCCCCTTCCACCGCCTGGCAGAGGAAGCTGAGGGAGGAAGAACGCCGTCGGGCAGAAGAGTTGGGTGTGGTCCTGGCACCCAGAAGGCGCCCCTCTGACCACTTTAACTGTAGCCGCTGTGGTCAGCCTAAGACCAAGGCGTACGGCCACAGTCGATACAGGGGGGAGCACTTCTGCTCAAAGGCCACAGGGCGCTCCGTGGAGGACTGGCTGGCAGAGAAGAAGCGTCAGCACACGGTCAGTTGACACAATGCTCAGAGTAAAGCCCTGCATGTTGATGTTTCAGCAGCATTTCACTCACTGTGCCGTCTTTTCTTTACTTACCACAGCCTGCAGCCCAGCCAGCAGCTCTCCAGCAGCAGCAGCAGCAGCAGCCAGCAGCTCTCCAGCAGCAGCAGCAGCCAGCAGCTGTTCAGCAGCAGCCAGCAGCTCCTCACTGGCCAGCAGTTGCTCACTGGCCAGCTCCTCAGTGGCCAGCAGCTCCCCAGCACCAGATTCAGCCACCAGCAGTACTGTGGCCAGCAGCTCCCCAGCACCAGCAAGCAGCTGTTCAGCTGCTACCAGCAGCTCCCCAGCACCAGCAAGCAGCTGTTCAGCTGCTACCAGCAGCTCCCCAGCACCAGCAAGCAGCTGTTCAGCTGCTACCAGCAGCTCCCCAGCACCAGCAAGCAGCAGTTCAGCTGCTACCAGCAGCTCCCCAGCACCAGCGGCTGAGGAGCATTAGACCAAAACAGCCCAAAAAACCCAACTAAAAAACAAAAAAAAAATTACAAAAACCCCCCCCAAAAAAGTTGTTTATTTGTAGTAATTTTGTAGTGTGACTGTACATAGTTTGTTTACATTTGAATTATCTCTGTACATAGTTTGTTTACACTTGATAAACCTGAAAGGTTTACATTTTTTACCATTATTATCTATGTACATAGTTTGTTTACACTTGATAAACCTGAAAGGTTTACATTTTTTACCATTATTATCTATGTACATAGTTTGTTTACACTTGATAAACCTGAAAGGTTTACATTTTTACCATTATTATCTCTGTACATAGTTTGTTTACACTTGATAAACCTGAAAGGTTTACATTTTTGACCATTATTATCTATGTACATAGTTTGTTTACACTTGATAAACCTGAAAGGTTTACATTTTCCTGACACTTTAAAAATGCTCTGATGTACATAGTTTGTTTTGCACCTGATAAACCTGAAAGGTTTATATCTTTTGACACTTTAAAGTGCTCTGATGTACATCGATGTACACCTGTTAAACCTGAAGGTTTTTAATGTCCTGACACTCTGAAATGCTCTGATGTACATCACGTGTTTACACCTGATAAACCTCAAAGGTTTATATATTCCTGACACTTTGAAATGCTCTGATCTACATAGTTTGTTTACACTTGATAATCCTGCAAGGTTTATACCTTTTTACACTTTAAAGTGCTCTGATGTACATCGTGTGTACACCTGTTAAACCTGAAGGTTTTTAATTTCCTGACACTTTGAAATGCCCTGAATGTACATCGTGTGTTTATACCTTATAAACCTCAAAAGTTTAACATTTTCCTGACACTTTGAAATGCTCTGATCTACATAGTTTGTTTACACTTGATAATCCTGCAAGGTTTATACCTTTTGACACTTTAAAGTGCTCTGATGTACATAGTTTGTTTGCACCTGATAAACCTGAAAGGTTTATATCTTTTGACACTTTAAAGTGCTCTGATGTACATCGTGTGTACACCTGTTAAACCTGAAGGTTTTTAATGTCCTGACACTCTGAAATGCTCTGATGTACATACATCACGTGTTTACACCTGATAAACCTCAAAGGTTTATATATTCCTGACACTTTGAAATGCTCTGATCTACATAGTTTGTTTACACTTGATAATCCTGAAAGGTTTATACCTTTTTACACTTTAAAGTGCTCTGATGTACATCGTGTGTACACCTGTTAAACCTGAAGGTTTTTATTTTCCTTACACTTTGAAATGCCATGAATGTACATCACGTGTTTACACCTGATAAACCTCAAAGGTTTAACATTTTCCTGACACTTTAAAATGTACATTGTTTGTTTACACTTGATAAACCTGAAAGGTATTTAATTTCCTGACATTCTGAAATGCCCTGAATGTACATGGTGTGTTTACACCTGATAAACCTGAAAGGTTTATATTTTCCTTACACTTTGAAATGCCATGAATGTACATCATGTGTTTACACCTGATAAACCTCAAAGGTTTAACATTTTCCTGACACTTTGAAATGCTTTGAATGTACATCATATGTTTACACTTTACAAACTGGCAATGTTTACATTCTCCTGACTCTTTGAAATGTACATAGTTTGTTTACACTTGATAAACCTGAAAGGTTTACATTTTTTTACCATTATTATCTCTGTACATAGTTTGTTTGCACCTGATAAACCTGAAAGGTTCATACCTTTTGAAACTTTAAAATGCTCTGATGTACATCGTGTAGACACCTGTTAAACCTGAAGGTTTTATGTCCTGACACTTTTAAATGCTCTGATCTACATAGTTTGTTTACACTTGATAATCCTGAAAGGTTTATACCTTTTTACACTTTAAAGTGCTCTGATGTACATCGTGTGTTTACACTTGATAAACCTGAAAGGTTTATATTTTCCTGACACTTTGAAATGCTTTGAATGTACATCATGTGTTTACACTTTACAAACTGGCAATGTTTACATTCTCCTGACTCTTTGAAATGTACATAGTTTGTTTACACTTGATAAACCTGAAAGGTATTTAATTTCCTGACACTCTGAAATGCCCTGAATGTACATGGTGTGTTTACACCTGATAAACCTCAAAGGTTTATATTTTCCTGACCATGTCAAATGCTCTGATCTACATAGTTTGTTTACACTTGATAAACCTGAAAGTGTTATATGTTTGTTAACACTTTAGATCAATAAAACTGATTGGCATTTTAATATATCTGAATTTGTGTTTTTTTTTTTACTTGATACATCTTAATTACTGAAGTTTAATGACAGAACAAATATCCATGTATAAAGTTTAATGTATATTCATTGTTAGTCAACATCAACATTTAAATAACAGCATCTCACATTCAAAGTTACAGAGGAAGCAGCAGACTTCAAATCTTACACATAAATGTACTGGAGCTTTGAAAAAACTCTCAAACTCTGCCTCAGCATTTAATAATAATGTCATAAAATGTTCTACAGTAAAACATGACACAAGTGTCATGACTTCACTCATGTTGTTGTAAATCCTGCTGCCTCACTCTTAGCTCATGGAGTAAGGCTTTTGGTATGTTTCATATTAACCATCCAAACAAACAGTTTACCATAGCACAGTACAGCTATGACAAACCAAAGTAAAATCAGTTTTACTTTTTCCTTTAAAGAAATGCTTTAATAAAGTGACAGAGAAACCTCACAGCTGGCGTCACTGTGGGAAAAGTTTACATTCTCTCTCATCCATCAGTCCAGAGGAGACAGCCTTAACTGTCCCCGGAGACGGCCCTGACCCATCGTCCAGCTCCCTGAATGCTCACTTCTGACGACTTCCTGAATGCTCACTTCTGACGACTCCCTGAGTGCTCACTTCTGACGACTCCCTGAATGCTCACGTCTGACCCACAGCTTAACTCTATTGTTTACCGGCACCGCCAGACAGCTTCTTTTCAACAGCCAAGACGTCCTCCTCACCCCCTGTGGAGAGTGACATAAGGGTCAAACCACTGTACAGACAAGGCTGCTGTAAAATGCAGAGGGCAGCTTGTGATTGGTCAAGAGTGACCTTCCAGGAGGAGTTAGTATGTTGACAGATGATGCTTAAAGTCTTCACTGACAACTGAGACATTTTATCATCTTCCTTGTCATCACTGGGTGAGTATCAGCGTTACTGTTCTCTCTGCTGTAGGGACTTGAAATGACTGTGCGAGCATAAAAATTTGACATTACTTGTGTTTCTATTACTGTGCAGAATGGAGCACAAGAAAGCCACCAAGAAGACAAAGCACATAGAGCAGGAGAAGGAGAAGCAGGACATGCTGAAAGAGGAACAGGAGCAGCAGGTCATGCTTGAACCAGAGCAGGAGCAAGATGGGCCAGGTGTGTAAAAATAACCAGCACACTACCACCTGTTATATTTAACATAAAGCACAGAGATGCAGAGGAGCACTGAAGGTTACCACTGACATTAATTGTTTACTCTGCTCTTCAATTCAAAGGTACATCCAGACAGCCCACCAGGAACACCCTGTTCAGGAGGAGGGTGTTAGAGAGGAGAGACCTGGAGGTTCTGGCCACCGTGGGCCCAGAGGGCCAGACAAGCATGCCTGGGCGGCCCTGTGACACCTGCGGGCTGAAAAGACATGTAGCAACTGGCCATGGATTCTATAGGGGCAATTTTTTTTGCATGCAGGAGCAGGGGCCGGGGGGAATGACACCCAAGGAGTGGGTGACGAGGCAAATGGAGGAGAACCCCGCGGCCCACTCCATACCAAAAACCACAAGATACAGACTCTTTCACAGGGCAGAAAGAGAGGAGGAGGAGGAGGAGAAGAAGGAGGGCGAGAAGAAAAAGAAGAGGAAGCCACACAAACTTCGAGTTTGTTGGCATTGTGGGCAGCCCTCACAGAAAGACTACGGACACAGCCAACACCTGGTGGGGGGAAAGAGGAGGACGTTTTGTGCCCTCTATGAAAATAAGCACCCTGACGTGTGGCTGGCACAAGTCAGGAGGGGCATGCTGCCAGAGGGGGAGAAAGAGAGAGGAGGGGAGCAGTCTGAGGAGGAGTGGAAGAAGGAGGAGGAGGAGGAGGAGGAGGACTTTGTTTAATGTCCATAGTTTTTGTAATCTGATTTCTTTATTTATTTATTTTGTCATTGGTTGTGTGTTTGTGTTTTGTTATTTATTAATGTCTTTTTAAGCCTGTTTATTCTGTTTTTGATTCAATAAAAATGTACATATTAATGGATCTTGTCTCAGACTGCTCCTTTCACCTTCCTGGTTTATCTTGCCTTTTAAAGACACGTTTACACACACACACACACACACACACACAGTCATAAATATACAGACACGGGGATATCTATCTATATGCCTGCCTACCTACCAACGTATCAATATCAACCAAAATGAACGTTAAAATCAAGCAGAGCCCTCGACAGAGAGACCGATGTGACTGAGCGTCCATAACAACGAGGGGGGGGTTCAAAACCAAAAACAAACACACACTCACTTCACCGCCTGATACAAAATGATAAAAACATTGTTTGACATAAGATGGATAAGAAAGGGGGGTTTCTAAAAAGAAAATAGCTCCCGGCCCCTTTAAAACCTTGGAAAGCTGGCACGGGGTCAGGGGAGGACACCGTTTACCTTTCGAGGAGCAGCACATGGCTCATTTGCATGCCACGGGGCGCATTTGCATGCCGAGGGGCACGCTGGGTGGTATTGTTTCAAGTTTTGAGGGCACTGCCCGGCAAGAAGTCCCCGGGCAATTTCTAGATATATCCCGCGGTAGGATCGTCGGGGGAAATACGCAGGGGCGCTCCACCGCTCCGCGCGCCGCGGGGCGCCGGGGGCCCGCACCTCGAAGAACCTTCCCCATCCTTTGCGCCCCAGGGGGATGGATGGTCTCGGCCCAATCTCTTACTTGCTCGAATTTAGGCGAGGACCAATCGCAGTCGCGGCCTCAAATCGCTAGATGTGATTGGCCTGTTAAGAAGCAGTGCTTGCTTCTGATTGGCCGGGACCTCCCTTCTCGTCATGGAAGCCCACACGCCGGCTTCGCAGCTCATTCAGTCTTCAGCTGTCCTCCAGAGCACACGCGAGACTTTCCACGCCGCACTTTACTGTGAAACGTAAGTACACTGTTATGCTCTTGTTATATGTGCCGCTGTTAAATTTCACCGTAAAAACACCGCCTATGTTTCGCTAACTTACTAGCGGTCTGTGTGTGTTTCCGGGTCCTGAAATCGTGGAATTATGCATTAACTGATAAACTCATAACTGTCGTGGCACTTGCTAGCGGCTTTTTACAGTCTGTTTTACCCCGTTTTCTGGCCAAATTAAAGTCCTGAACTGGGACTATTTACGTGGTAATGGCGGCTCGTGTTCGGTCTGATCTGGTATGTATATATTTATAATACAGCTCATAGATATAAAGCCACGCTTTCGATCGTTGAAGCATTGTTCAGCAATCTTTGAATACCCCGTAATAGACCGTTATAGAAGTGATCTCCCCCTCCCCCACTGCAGACGTTGGGGTACAGTTCTGATCGAGTGATTACGATCGTCATTCATTCGACGAATATCTCGTTAAAACCCGACAAATTCCTCTTTTTGGGCCATAAATAGCACAACGGTACACATGTGAAAGCCATACCTGTGTATTTCAGGTATGCTCGTACCTTTTTCTGTATTTAATGTTTCGATCGTTTCTTAATGTAGACCCCTGTTCACAGAAAGGCTCTACAGTATACGACAAAACACACCGCTAAATCGATCAAAATAGCTATTTATAAGCCCCTTTATGCTCATGATGGCTTTTCGTAATTTTAATGGTTTCAAAGCTAAGCTTCAGCCTGAAGAAGTTACTTAAAGGTCCAGTGAATGGGGGAGGGTGTCGTGGTTTTTCATTAATAATGTACTAATAAAAGTGAAATCTCAAAAAAATGCACATTTCCATGCCCAGTTTCATTCAGGACTTGTTACTGTTAGACTGCTAAGCGACCTTACAAATGCTCTTTCTCGTTATATTTGCTTAGACTAAGAGGAAATACAGGTAAAGGTTTAAAAGGGGACAAAACGTGGAAAAAACACACCTCATGGCGTCTTAAAAGCTTTAGATGATGCTGAGATTATTTATTGTATTTTCAACATTTTGTAAATGAGAATAAAGAGAAATATATAGACCAATATTTGAAGCCAAAATAGAATGAAACAGTAGATCAATGAAATACAGATATTAAAGCTTCAGGTACTCAAATTCAAATCAAATAATACAGCTTAATACAGCTAATTGCAAAAATGTGACATTACTTCTATATAATAAACATGATAATAATAATGACAATAATAAATAACATCTGTCCAATGATATTTCATTTCATTTAACAGTAAGAAGTCTCATATTAGTCCTGACTGCTTGCTTCTTGAACATGTGTAAACCTGAGATGATGTGCACCCTTCTTAAAATGGCAAAACTTTCTAAAACGTGTCTCTTTTGTTTTCAGAATGGCATTTAAACCTGCATTCCGCACTGTGCCCACGTCAGGCGAGCTCGTCCTCGCTCCCTCACCTGAGGCAGTGCGGGTGGCCCGAGCCTCCGCTGGGCAAGGGCCGCCCGCCGTCGCGTTGGTCAAGTCGGCCAACAAGGTGAGGGAGGAGGCCGCTGAGCGTGTGGCGCAGGCTGGCGGTGACCCCGGTTGCCATGAACTGGTGCTCAGTGCCAGTGAGCTCCAGTTTGGCAAATACCGGGGGAGAACATTCAAGTGGCTCTTGAGCCACGACGTGGGCTACGCCTGTCACCTCCTGGTTTCCCATCAGAAGGAGCGTGACGGCGGAGACACGTCACAGTCCCCCCTCGCCCTGAACAAAGACTCCCTGTCTGTATACGCCCGGCTGTTCCCCGAGATGACGGCTGTCATCCGGGGACGCATGGCGCGTGAGGGCGGCGTCTCCGTCAGGGCCATGGACTGCACCCTGGTGGGCTTCGGGGCACACGCAGGGTTGACCTACCGGGCCCTGTACGAGGCCAACACCCAGGAGACCAGGACGTGAGTGTGTTTGTCATCATCCTTATTACTGTTATTGTTTTCACTGCCCCTAATCGCCCCTCTTTTCTCGCTGTGTGCAGCTACCTACAGTGGCTGAGACGGTCGACCACTGGCCCGGGATCTCGGATGCATCAACTGAAGAGCTACGTGCTGGGCAGGGATCAAGAGAAACCTGCCCAGCCTGCAGCAGTACAGCCACCCTCATCGAGTAAGCACAGCTCAGAAACATTAGCTGAACATTTTGAGCTTATGTTTTAATCTTTATTTGTATCCATCTATTTTATCTACATTTTTAGCTGCTTTTGTATTCCTCATTTTCATCTAATTCAATTTATCTTAATGCAGCCACTGCATCCGAGATCCCGGACGAGCTTCTGCTGGAAGCTGCAGAGGATGTCGACAACCGTGAGTAGTTATTGCTCATTGAAATCTGTTATTTATCAATTACTTTCATTTATTTGGCTATGTGAAGAGGGTTGTACATCAGCTTGGATTGTGTAAAACAGGGTCTCTTTCTCTCTCTCTCTCTCCCTCTCTCCTCTGCATCTGCAGGAGCTGCTGCTGCTGCTGGAGCTGGTGCTGCTGCAGGAGCTGGTGATGGAGCTGGAGCTGCTGCTGCTGATGGAGCTGGAGCTGCTGATGGAGCTGGAGCTGCTGCTGCTGGAGCTGGAGCTGCTGCTGCTGCAGGAGCTGCTGCTGGAGCTGCTGCTGCTGATGGAGCTGGAGCTGCTGCTGCTGGTGGAGGAGCTGCTGCTGCTGGAGCTGCTGCTGGAGGAGCTGCTGGTGGTGGTGATGGAGCTGCTGCTGCTGGAGATGGAGCTGCTGGTGGAGCTAGAGGATCCAGGGTCAGGGCCAGACAGCAGGGCGGACAGAGGGAGAAGCAGGACAGCCAGCCCCCCTGAGTGCAGGCGCGCAGGTATTGTATTTATAGACTTTCTTTAATATTTGAATGGTTTCAGTCCTTTTAAACTTGTAAAATTAGTAGGTTATAAACGGTGTTTAATCAATTTTATTAACTACTCTCATCTTGATATATGCTTTGTGCTTTATTGTGGAAAAGTAAGAAACAAGTATAGGTTTGTTTTTACTGATATGGTTCAAATGCATTCAAAACTTAATGATAATAGTCTTTATTGAAATCAAATCAAAGTATTCCAACCTTAATAAGATTGCCTAAATGAGTTTAAATAATTGAAGGAAAGATAAAGCTTAAAATATCAGACCCCATGTCACCATGTCAATGTTAAAGACGTGTATATTTCACAGATGCTGCCTCAGGGGTGGAGGAGGACCCTGCCGGAGCAGGACCAGGACTGGCTGGGCCGGGCGCTCTTCTGCAGGGACCAGAGGGGCAACGCGGTGCTCACCAGCACACTCCACCTGTGGTGGAGCCCCCCAGAGCCCCGGCCCATCTACACCCAGCCCCCCGCCTCACCCGCTGCATTCTTCCTCAGCCGGTTTTTCTTTTGGGCCCCCTACAGGATGTGGGCATACCGCTTTGTATGTCCCAACTGTAGGAAAAGATTAACCGGCGCCGGTCTTTACAAGACAGTGAGGAAGGTGCTTGACAGGGAGTCCTGGTATTTCATGGGCACCGAATACCTGGAGTGCGCTCCCTGTCATAAAAAGTACGCGGCGTGGGCGCAGTCCATCGTGGGACAGATGGACGTCATCCATCAGTCCCACTTCCCGGCGGTCCTCACCTACAAGTAAGCAGCTGAAGTCCATCCCAGCGTGTTAATGTCTCGTCCTGACGTTTACGTGACGGCTCTCTCTCATCGCTTCTCTCCACAGGCTGTCCTGCGACAAGCGTGTCATCGGGATGATGAAGGAGCGCACCCTGGGCAACAGCGCGTCTCGCCTCCGCGCAGCCCTCCTCGAGCAGCATACAGAGGAGTGGATGCGCTGGGTGGCCACCTACCTCTCAGTGCTGAAGCAGCTGAGAGTGACGAGGCCTAGAGGTGCCGCCCTTTCACCCCATCCCATACCGTCACTGGCTGCTGTATGTGTACGCCAGGGAGGCCCTGACCCGCCTGGAGGAGACCAAGGCCCGGGTCACCTCCATCTTTGGGTCCATCTTGAAGATGGACTCCACAAAGAAGGCAGGTTTTCTCTTTGTGAACGAGGTGGAGAGAAAATCAGAAGTTGTCAGGTCCTGTGTAACCCCTGTATTTGCTTTCATCCCCCTAGATGACTAAGAAGCTGGCTGGGGAGGCTGCGGGGTCGGCCGCCTGGGTCACCAACGTGGGCAACGAGCACGGGCAGGTGCTGATGTCCGTGCTCACAGAGTCCGAGGGCGCCGGGCTCTTGCCCATGGCGGCCGGCCTCATGCAGAGGTACAGGGAGGCGAGGCAGGACCCACCTCAGCTCCTCTACGTGGACCGGGACTGCTGTAAGGCCATCGGGATGTGCAAAGTACGCCAGCAGAATAGTTTGAAAGTGATCAGCCATGCACGTGTCTGATTTGGACTGCTGCTGACAACGGTGTGTTTTTTGATTTGCCTCCAGGTCTCAGCCATGTTTCATGAGTGGGACCAGCTGGTGGTGCGGCTGGACGTGTGGCACCTCATGCGGCGCTTCGCTAGAGGTGTCACCACTGACAGCCACCCCCTGTTTGGACTGTTCATGG
Organism: Scarus forsteni; assembly: GCA_036419115.1. NCBI lineage: Eukaryota > Metazoa > Chordata > Actinopteri > Labriformes > Labridae > Scarus > Scarus forsteni. The sequence goes on from JAZDUH010000451.1 coordinate 10,940,358, forward strand.
CACGGCTGAGCTTTGCCATCTTCGAGTGGGACCGGTCCGACCTGGAGAGCCTGCAGCGGGCCAGGGAGGGAGAAGGCAGGGCGGCCTCTTCTAAGCCCACGGCGGAGGAGATGGCTCGCCACTGTCGGCGTCGCACCAGAAGGCGGAGGAGACCGAGCAGCTCATCCAGGAGCTGCTCGACTCCTTCTGGCAGGTCACGGACACGATGGGCGTCCCGCTCATCGACCAGGAGAGGATGGGGGAGATCTGGAGGACGCAGCGCCACCACCTAAGCTGCATCCAGGATCCCCCCGGAGTCCAGTTGTACACGAAGACGGGGCAGGTGACCCGTGGAGGGGTCGTGTTGCCCCTCTTTCGTTGCGCGAGGGGCTCCACCTCCCTGGAGTCATTCCACCTCCACCTGTGCCGCCGTCCCGGTGAGTGCGAAAAACGGGCGTGAACACAGGAGGCAGGGGCGTGTCTGATTCCGGCTCTGCGTTTTACTGAACCCTCTCCTGTCCCCTCTCTCAGACACAGGCACGTCCGCCAGCGCCCTGAACTTTCAGGTGTTCCTGCTGGAGGGCCTGGTGAGGTGGAATGAGAACCGGGCACGTCAGGCAGTGCAGGGCACCGAGCAAGAACAGGTGCGCTGCTACGATGCCCGGTTCCTCAAGGCCGTTGACCTGCTAACCCAGGAGTTTCTGGGGCTCACCCTGGTACAGACGTTCACCCAGCCCAGGGAGTACACGGGTGAGAAGAGATTTAACTTAGCGGGTGCCTCCGATGTCACTGAGTGCGAGAGAGTGTGTGTTTTTAACTGTCTATGCTTTTTGTCCTCTTAAATTCCTCCACATCAGGGGAACTCATTGGCCTTGAGTACCTGTACTCCCAGACGGGCAGGCCCCTGCAGGACGACAGCCAGGACGACCCAGATGTGCCGGACGGGACGGAGGACATGGAGGACAGCGCGCAGGAAGCAGAGGACGACGAGGGTTTCGAGGAGGACCAGGGGGACCTGCGGTACGTGACGGACCTGACCCGTCTCCTGCTGAAGCCGCAGGCCCCCGAAGCTGCCTCTGCCCCTGCCCCCGCACCCGAAGCCGCCTCTGCATCCGCTGCTCCTGTCCCGGCGTGTGCCGGCACATCTGAGGAGCCCATGGAGGTGCAGGCGGAGGAGGAGGAGGACGAGGCAAGTTTATTCTAATTATAATTAATTGTTGTCGCCGTCCATCATTTCTTTATCCGTGTTTAAACCTCGCTCGTCCTCCCTCTCTCCTTGTCTGCTGCAGGACCTTGTCGGCCCCGACGGCCACGGAGGGTACCAGCATGTGGTACGCCTGGCCCAGGTCCTGGTGGAGCTGCGTGAGCAGACCTACCCCACGCAGCAGCAGGTGAAGAGGATCGTGGCCTTGTGGCAGAAGCTGTCTGCGAGAGACAAGGCACGTATCTCCTTCCCTGCTCGCCACCAGGACCGCTTGGTGAAGGGACGCTTCAAAGCGGGCCCCACCAAGCATAAGAACGTCCCAGGGGTCGACAGCGTCACTCGGTAAGTGTTGGTGTACTCTGACTGATTTTTGCACATTTTTCCTTTTCGTGTTTGGGTAAAGGAGCAGTGATTTGGTTTCCCCTCTCTCTCTGTGATGGGGCAATGATTAAGTTTCTCTTTCTCTCTCTCTGCAGGTCTTTCCTTGGATCAGGGTCTGGAGCGGCACAGTCTCCCACCCTCAGCAGGATCGTTGAGACCCTGTTTGTGGAGCTGTGCCGCATTCATTACGCTGGAAAGACGTTGGCGGGAGTGAAGGTGAACAGGTGGGGGTTGATTAGGAGAGACTACTCCAACATCAAGGCCAACCTCCACCGTCACCCAACCCTGCTGACGTCTGCGCCCATCCAGCTGTATGATGTCAACCAGCACACCCTGATTCACTGGTAAGTGTGTCTTTCGGCTGCTGCTGCTGCTGCTGGCGATGGATTGTGAACAGAGGATGCCACTGACAAACTCATTGTTTTTTTTCTCCAGGGACAAAAACAGGAGTAAAGCAGAGATGGTGGAGAGCATCACTGTGGCGGTGCCAGGGCCCAGCGCTGAGCAGGCTACAGGGGACCAGCTCCCCTCTGCCCGGGGCCTGCTGCTTCAGCCTGCAGTGCCTGACCAGCCCCTCGCCTTTGACCTCCCCAAGGACGAGACTGGTCAGGCCGTCACCCACCGTGGGCCCCTGGCACCTGGGCTGTACCAAGCCGTCGCCTCCACCTCTGCTGCTGCCTCCTCCTCTGCCTCAGCCTCCTCCTCTGCTGCTGCCTCCTCCTCTGCCTCAGCCTCCTCCTCTGCTGCTGCTGCTGCCTCCACCTCCACGTCTGCTGCTGCGCCCCCTCAGCCCTACGTGCCCCCTTCCACCGCCTGGCAGAGGAAGCTGAGGGAGGAAGAACGCCGTCGGGCAGAAGAGTTGGGTGTGGTCCTGGCACCCAGAAGGCGCCCCTCTGACCACTTTAACTGTAGCCGCTGTGGTCAGCCTAAGACCAAGGCGTACGGCCACAGTCGATACAGGGGGGAGCACTTCTGCTCAAAGGCCACAGGGCGCTCCGTGGAGGACTGGCTGGCAGAGAAGAAGCGTCAGCACACGGTCAGTTGACACAATGCTCAGAGTAAAGCCCTGCATGTTGATGTTTCAGCAGCATTTCACTCACTGTGCCGTCTTTTCTTTACTTACCACAGCCTGCAGCCCAGCCAGCAGCTCTCCAGCAGCAGCAGCAGCAGCAGCCAGCAGCTCTCCAGCAGCAGCAGCAGCCAGCAGCTGTTCAGCAGCAGCCAGCAGCTCCTCACTGGCCAGCAGTTGCTCACTGGCCAGCTCCTCAGTGGCCAGCAGCTCCCCAGCACCAGATTCAGCCACCAGCAGTACTGTGGCCAGCAGCTCCCCAGCACCAGCAAGCAGCTGTTCAGCTGCTACCAGCAGCTCCCCAGCACCAGCAAGCAGCTGTTCAGCTGCTACCAGCAGCTCCCCAGCACCAGCAAGCAGCTGTTCAGCTGCTACCAGCAGCTCCCCAGCACCAGCAAGCAGCAGTTCAGCTGCTACCAGCAGCTCCCCAGCACCAGCGGCTGAGGAGCATTAGACCAAAACAGCCCAAAAAACCCAACTAAAAAACAAAAAAAAAAATTACAAAAAAAAAAACCAAAAAAAGTTGTTTATTTGTAGTAATTTTGTAGTGTGACTGTACATAGTTTTTTTTTACATTTGAATTATCTCTGTACATAGTTTGTTTACACTTGATAAACCTGAAAGGTTTACATTTTTTACCATTATTATCTATGTACATAGTTTGTTTACACTTGATAAACCTGAAAGGTTTACATTTTTTACCATTATTATCTATGTACATAGTTTGTTTACACTTGATAAACCTGAAAGGTTTACATTTTTTACCATTATTATCTCTGTACATAGTTTGTTTACACTTGATAAACCTGAAAGGTTTACATTTTTGACCATTATTATCTATGTACATAGTTTGTTTACACTTGATAAACCTGAAAGGTTTACATTTTCCTGACACTTTAAAATGCTCTGATGTACATAGTTTGTTTGCACCTGATAAACCTGAAAGGTTTATATCTTTTGACACTTTAAAGTGCTCTGATGTACATCGTGTGTACACCTGTTAAACCTGAAGGTTTTTAATGTCCTGACACTCTGAAATGCTCTGATGTACATACATCACGTGTTTACACCTGATAAACCTCAAAGGTTTATATATTCCTGACACTTTGAAATGCTCTGATCTACATAGTTTGTTTACACTTGATAATCCTGCAAGGTTTATACCTTTTTACACTTTAAAGTGCTCTGATGTACATCGTGTGTACACCTGTTAAACCTGAAGGTTTTTAATTTCCTGACACTTTGAAATGCCCTGAATGTACATCGTGTGTTTATACCTTATAAACCTCAAAAGTTTAACATTTTCCTGACACTTTGAAATGCTCTGATCTACATAGTTTGTTTACACTTGATAATCCTGCAAGGTTTATACCTTTTGACACTTTAAAGTGCTCTGATGTACATAGTTTGTTTGCACCTGATAAACCTGAAAGGTTTATATCTTTTGACACTTTAAAGTGCTCTGATGTACATCGTGTGTACACCTGTTAAACCTGAAGGTTTTTAATGTCCTGACACTCTGAAATGCTCTGATGTACATACATCACGTGTTTACACCTGATAAACCTCAAAGGTTTATATATTCCTGACACTTTGAAATGCTCTGATCTACATAGTTTGTTTACACTTGATAATCCTGAAAGGTTTATACCTTTTTACACTTTAAAGTGCTCTGATGTACATCGTGTGTACACCTGTTAAACCTGAAGGTTTTTATTTTCCTTACACTTTGAAATGCCATGAATGTACATCACGTGTTTACACCTGATAAACCTCAAAGGTTTAACATTTTCCTGACACTTTAAAATGTACATTGTTTGTTTACACTTGATAAACCTGAAAGGTATTTAATTTCCTGACATTCTGAAATGCCCTGAATGTACATGGTGTGTTTACACCTGATAAACCTGAAAGGTTTATATTTTCCTTACACTTTGAAATGCCATGAATGTACATCATGTGTTTACACCTGATAAACCTCAAAGGTTTAACATTTTCCTGACACTTTGAAATGCTTTGAATGTACATCATATGTTTACACTTTACAAACTGGCAATGTTTACATTCTCCTGACTCTTTGAAATGTACATAGTTTGTTTACACTTGATAAACCTGAAAGGTTTACATTTTTTTACCATTATTATCTCTGTACATAGTTTGTTTGCACCTGATAAACCTGAAAGGTTCATACCTTTTGAAACTTTAAAATGCTCTGATGTACATCGTGTAGACACCTGTTAAACCTGAAGGTTTTTATGTCCTGACACTTTGAAATGCTCTGATCTACATAGTTTGTTTACACTTGATAATCCTGAAAGGTTTATACCTTTTTACACTTTAAAGTGCTCTGATGTACATCGTGTGTTTACACTTGATAAACCTGAAAGGTTTATATTTTCCTGACACTTTGAAATGCTTTGAATGTACATCATGTGTTTACACTTTACAAACTGGCAATGTTTACATTCTCCTGACTCTTTGAAATGTACATAGTTTGTTTACACTTGATAAACCTGAAAGGTATTTAATTTCCTGACACTCTGAAATGCCCTGAATGTACATGGTGTGTTTACACCTGATAAACCTCAAAGGTTTATATTTTCCTGACCATGTCAAATGCTCTGATCTACATAGTTTGTTTACACTTGATAAACCTGAAAGTGTTATATGTTTGTTAACACTTTAGATCAATAAAACTGATTGGCATTTTAATATATCTGAATTTGTGTTTTTTTTTTTACTTGATACATCTTAATTACTGAAGTTTAATGACAGAACAAATATCCATGTATAAAGTTTAATGTATATTCATTGTTAGTCAACATCAACATTTAAATAACAGCATCTCACATTCAAAGTTACAGAGGAAGCAGCAGACTTCAAATCTTACACATAAATGTACTGGAGCTTTGAAAAAACTCTCAAACTCTGCCTCAGCATTTAATAATAATGTCATAAAATGTTCTACAGTAAAACATGACACAAGTGTCATGACTTCACTCATGTTGTTGTAAATCCTGCTGCCTCACTCTTAGCTCATGGAGTAAGGCTTTTGGTATGTTTCATATTAACCATCCAAACAAACAGTTTACCATAGCACAGTACAGCTATGACAAACCAAAGTAAAATCAGTTTTACTTTTTCCTTTAAAGAAATGCTTTAATAAAGTGACAGAGAAACCTCACAGCTGGCGTCACTGTGGGAAAAGTTTACATTCTCTCTCATCCATCAGTCCAGAGGAGACAGCCTTAACTGTCCCCGGAGACGGCCCTGACCCATCGTCCAGCTCCCTGAATGCTCACTTCTGACGACTTCCTGAATGCTCACTTCTGACGACTCCCTGAGTGCTCACTTCTGACGACTCCCTGAATGCTCACGTCTGACCCACAGCTTAACTCTATTGTTTACCGGCACCGCCAGACAGCTTCTTTTCAACAGCCAAGACGTCCTCCTCACCCCCTGTGGAGAGTGACATAAGGGTCAAACCACTGTACAGACAAGGCTGCTGTAAAATGCAGAGGGCAGCTTGTGATTGGTCAAGAGTGACCTTCCAGGAGGAGTTAGTATGTTGACAGATGATGCTTAAAGTCTTCACTGACAACTGAGACATTTTATCATCTTCCTTGTCATCACTGGGTGAGTATCAGCGTTACTGTTCTCTCTGCTGTAGGGACTTGAAATGACTGTGCGAGCATAAAAATTTGACATTACTTGTGTTTCTATTACTGTGCAGAATGGAGCACAAGAAAGCCACCAAGAAGACAAAGCACATAGAGCAGGAGAAGGAGAAGCAGGACATGCTGAAAGAGGAACAGGAGCAGCAGGTCATGCTTGAACCAGAGCAGGAGCAAGATGGGCCAGGTGTGTAAAAATAACCAGCACACTACCACCTGTTATATTTAACATAAAGCACAGAGATGCAGAGGAGCACTGAAGGTTACCACTGACATTAATTGTTTACTCTGCTCTTCAATTCAAAGGTACATCCAGACAGCCCACCAGGAACACCCTGTTCAGGAGGAGGGTGTTAGAGAGGAGAGACCTGGAGGTTCTGGCCACCGTGGGCCCAGAGGGCCAGACAAGCATGCCTGGGCGGCCCTGTGACACCTGCGGGCTGAAAAGACATGTAGCAACTGGCCATGGATTCTATAGGGGCAATTTTTTTTGCATGCAGGAGCAGGGGCCGGGGGGAATGACACCCAAGGAGTGGGTGACGAGGCAAATGGAGGAGAACCCCGCGGCCCACTCCATACCAAAAACCACAAGATACAGACTCTTTCACAGGGCAGAAAGAGAGGAGGAGGAGGAGGAGAAGAAGGAGGGCGAGAAGAAAAAGAAGAGGAAGCCACACAAACTTCGAGTTTGTTGGCATTGTGGGCAGCCCTCACAGAAAGACTACGGACACAGCCAACACCTGGTGGGGGGAAAGAGGAGGACGTTTTGTGCCCTCTATGAAAATAAGCACCCTGACGTGTGGCTGGCACAAGTCAGGAGGGGCATGCTGCCAGAGGGGGAGAAAGAGAGAGGAGGGGAGCAGTCTGAGGAGGAGTGGTAGAAGGAGGAGGAGGAGGAGGAGGAGGACTTTGTTTAATGTCCATAGTTTTTGTAATCTGATTTCTTTATTTATTTATTTTGTCATTGGTTGTGTGTTTGTGTTTTGTTATTTATTAATGTCTTTTTAAGCCTGTTTATTCTGTTTTTGATTCAATAAAAATGTACATATTAATGGATCTTGTCTCAGACTGCTCCTTTCACCTTCCTGGTTTATCTTGCCTTTTAAAGACACGTTTACACACACACACACACACACACACACACACACACACACACACACAGTCATAAATATACAGACACGGGGATATCTATCTATATGCCTGCCTACCTACCAACGTATCAATATCAACCAAAATGAACGTTAAAATCAAGCAGAGCCCTCGACAGAGAGACCGATGTGACTGAGCGTCCATAACAACGAGGGGGGGGTTCAAAACCAAAAACAAACACACACTCACTTCACCGCCTGATACAAAATGATAAAAACATTGTTTGACATAAGATGGATAAGAAAGGGGGGTTTCTAAAAAGAAAATAGCTCCCGGCCCCTTTAAAACCTTGGAAAGCTGGCACGGGGTCAGGGGAGGACACCGTTTACCTTTCGAGGAGCAGCACATGGCTCATTTGCATGCCACGGGGCGCATTTGCATGCCGAGGGGCACGCTGGGTGGTATTGTTTCAAGTTTTGAGGGCACTGCCCGGCAAGAAGTCCCCGGGCAATTTCTAGATATATCCCGCGGTAGGATCGTCGGGGGAAATACGCAGGGGCGCTCCACCGCTCCGCGCGCCGCGGGGCGCCGGGGGCCCGCACCTCGAAGAACCTTCCCCATCCTTTGCGCAGGGGCCATGCTAATCTTCTCTGTATCGAATCCAATTTATCATATGTGCTGCCAAAGCTAGCACACTGAAGCTATGTGGCAGACTAGCTTTTAAGCCCTGCTCCTGCAGACTGATCCCTTCACCGTGGTGCAGGCCAGTTGGGCAGCAAACCCTGCTAGGCCACACCCTTAATCATAACACATGTGTGGGTCCAGAAAAGGGGACCTTGTCATTCTGTTCTTATTTTTAGTATATTTCTGTCACTCACTCAAGCACAAAACAAATCCTTGAAAGTTTCAATATTACTCATTTTTAAGAAATAAACTAAATACTTTGGTCTTTTTTTAGATTCATCACTGAACTATCTGCAACAACTAAACAGTCACAGATTCAACATTTGTTATCCGAAGCAAACAATTCAATTTTTACCATATTAAGAAACATGACATGTTTCTTTGGAGCTGAATTTTCTTTCGCCCTTTCCTCCCTCACAGAAAATGATTAAACCTCTTAAAGTCCTCTTTAGGTGGAGAAGCTGTTTATGTCTCCCTGCCTCTCTCCTTAAAGGAGACATATCATGCTGATGCATGATTTAATACTTACATATAATATGGTAAATTTGAAAACAAGACCTTACACCCCCTTGATTTTCAAAAAATTAGATATTGTATTTTTTCTGATATCCTAGAACGAGATTTGATGCCTCTGAAAATAGGTCATTGCGAGATGTCCGCGAGATTTAAATCGTCGTGACGACACGAGGTACCTTTCTTTTTATTGGAGTAATCTGATAAAACACTTCCTCCTCTGTGATGTCTGTTAGCCACAAAACCGTCACCGAGGAACACATCCACCAGCAGCTGTATATAGGTCCCTGGCTCACACACATTACCAGCTCTGGCCTGTAGGGGGACTCAATACGTGGTCGCTGCATTGAGCCTGCGAGCCTGAGAAAATACAGTAGAAGAAGAAGGACAGGCTGGCTCAGCCCCCGATAGAATTGACCAATCAGACCACAAAGGGCAGTGACGTTGCCAGGTAACTTTAGTTCATCCTCAAATGCGAGTGTTTCAACAAGGGCTTCATCATGGCCTAAAATGAGGATACTGAGAATGCAATTGTGGGGCAATGAAGGAACTAAATGACTTTTACTGAGGGCAGAAATGCTTTACAGGCATCCTAGTCTGGCATAGTGAAAAGGAGAAACAAGCATGATATGTCCTCTTTGAATAAATTGCCTATAGGTCCGCTGAAGATCTTTTTTTTTAGGGTCTAAAAATTTGGTGGTTCACAGAAACTTTTCATCCCATGTCTACTGAAATCTGGCTTTTCTTTTTCTTGGCCTTCTTACAATTGTTCTGCTTGTCATTTTGTTAGTTTTGAATGCAGGATGCAAACATCTGGTGTGTAGACTTTATGTCCTAAGTACAAAACTGTTATCGTACGATGCATCCAGATATTCACTTCGTTGTTTGTGCAGTGTATTGCTCCTGGCAGACAGAGGTAGGGAGGCACAGCACCACAGTTCATTCCAATATTTAAATATATATCACATAGCATCATCAAGAACTGCTTTCGAAGTGGATAACATCTGCAAAGTAAAAGTGGAATGATTGTGTTTTTTCTTTCCTCCCTGTTCATGTGTGAACTGTATTAACACTCAGCCATCTGCTTTTGGGACTGGGGAGTACGGAAGGCAAGAGTCGACATGCCGGTGCGAGGATCCTCCTTATCATTATGGATGATTCTGCAAACTAATTTGATGTGGAGCTCTACGTGCTCCGTGATATCTTCATTGTATTCTACGACTGTGCTTATTCAGAGGATACTGGTGCCAATCTCTCCCACTCTACTGCACTTTCACACTGAAACCATCTGCTACAAACCTGCAGGGGAGAGTCAATGAGTATGAGTGAAGTTGGTGAATGTTTAATGTGGGATTGAGAGCACTGGATAGTCTGTCTATGACTCATAGGAAATGTTTTTGAGAATGACTGCAGCTTAGCATGATTTATATTCTTACCACAATGCTGCACCACACAGGCTCCAGTGTGGGGGGAATAATTGGAGGGCAGATATTGATTCTTGTATGTATTGTAGAATTGGTTGATATATATGTATATTCTAATTTAAAGTTGCAGATATAAAACAATTACAGACACATACATCAGCCAGTCAGAGTCACAGAGCAGCCATTAAACTGCTTTAAATGATAGATTAACTTGAGCTTATATGACTACTCAAAGCTGATTCACACCATGAGTCACATTAAACTGTGTGCCCAGTCACTCTCTCAATCCCTTGCTGATAATCCTGAGGGTGAATCTCAACTCTACCCTTTGGCCTCTGTCTTACCCCTTATTCCTGGGTTTTGTACCTTCACGTCGGGTGACGTGGTGTCCATATTCTCCATCGGGTTGAGGAGAAGGGCTAAGACCAAGTGTTACAAACCCCTTGAAATGAAGACACTTGAAATGAAGAAATAAAGCAGTATGAGAACTTTCTATAGAGCGGAGATCGAAGGAAAACAAAGGGCCAAGGGATAGACCCCAAGTTTCTTTATTAGCTATCTGTCAGTGTCACATAACACATTCACACCCTTTCATGCCCATTTACACACCACTGATGCAGCATGGGCACCACTTGTGGTTAAGTAGCTTGTCCAAGGATACATCCCTGTGTTACACACAGCTGGGGTTGAACCTGCAACCTCTCAGTTACTGAACAAGTGCACTATCCAACTGCGCCACAGATCTAACCAGCAATCTCCCTGTTAAGAGGCATGTACACTAACCTAAACATCATAATGTAGTGATTTCGTTAGAGAGAAAAATAAAATAAACGAGTGACTGAATGAATGAAAGCATTAAAGTCACATCATTCCACACCATCATCCAATTGTCTTTTCATTCACTTCATTGATTTCTAGTAAATTTTTATATAGTTACATATGCAGGCAGTCTCTATATCCCTGAGAACAATTTTAGGAATATTTTGCCAAAACAATGACACAAAGATGTTATAAACAGAGTTGTCTTTCTCGCCCACTACACTCATTTGGATGACTCAACGTTAGCCTTTCCCTAATCAAAGTGAGCACTGATGGCTGGTCACACAGCAGGAAGTAATATGTGGAGTCACAAGTCCACAGAGCAGAAGAGGAGGTCAGACAAGGTGATGAACATGGAAGTGTGAGGTTATAAGGGCTTGACTGCCATTAGTCAAAATTAAATGGTAATTGGCTTGGAGCTCATATGGCACCTTTATAGTCTTTGATGAAGCAATGTAGCTTGACTCTAAGGTTACATCTACCCATTCTTACCCTTTTACTTTCTCAGCCACTCTCTGATGATTCAGTTTTACCCAGAGCTGGGCTTAAACCTGCAACCTCCAAATACAAAAAGCACACTATCCAGCTGTGCCACCAGCCCCTCACAACCAGAAATTAGATTCTGCCCAAATTAGCAATGCAGAATATTATCTGTACAATAGCAAGTCAGTTTCTTTGAGTTGGTATCTTCTCTTAAGTACTGATACTCTAATCAAGTGTCTTGGTCTTCAATGTAAATTTACTGCTTTGGAATGTAAATTGGCAGATGACTGGAAACCTCTACCCCCTACAGGTGTGAACCTTTAGCTTTTCTTTATCAATAGACCTGATACCTAAAGGCCGCACCCCACTTGGCACTCTTGATCAAGTAACCTTGTATGCATGCTTGCAAATGAACTAATAAAATGAATATCCATCATTATGTCTTTTGTCTGCTATTGTTTCTCATGCCTTATCAAACTGTACATAAACACTGTCCTTCCCTTCAGTCTGGGTCAACTCACAGACACAGACCTGCGCTCTGTCTGTCAGTTCACCAGCTTGTCGGCATGCTTTATTAAACTCGTCCCACCACAGCAAACCCTAAACTAGACTGTGATGTTTTTTCTTCAACAGCACATAGGATTTTAGCTCGATGACATTCAGTCTTTTAGGGAGCACATTCAGTGTGTGGCTAAAAAGCAAAAGGTCTCACTGAATTTTTATTCTGAAAATAAATCCTATTTTCCCCTTCATGACACAAAAACAGCATAGTGAAATGCCGGTGGGAATTTGAAAACAAAAACATACACCAAAGCCATAACAGTGGACCGAAATACAGTAATATGCACACTCTGCAGGAAAGAAGTTTCTTTTCACCGAATCACTTCCAGCTTTAAGTATCATATTGACACGAAGCATGCATCAGCTAGAGAACCTGCTTGCAACAAACCGCCCTCACGTGGATTACACAGATTGAGAATAAATTATATTTAATGGTGATTAATCAAAATTAATCCACAGCAACCCTGTGAATCATCTGATTAAAAACTTGAATCATTTGACAGCCCTAAATTTCACAGAAAAACCATTCTTAGCAAAATTCTGGACAACTTTTCTTCTCTTTTAAACTTGAGGGACGGAACGAAAAACTTTAGTTTTATTCATCTTGTTGTTTTCAAAGTCTGGGTTTGAAAGGAAAGCTTTTAGATTCTCTGCTCCCTTTGCTTGCAACAATCTTCAGTTTGGTTTTAAACTGCATTTTTTTCCCTTAAATGTCTTTAAAACCTTAGAGAAAAATCGTCAATCCAGGCTTTTAGTAGGCAACTGTTCAAACTGATTGCTTGATTTGATCTTAAAGTTTAAAGTGTGTTGTTTGAGTTTGTGTGTGCTGTTGAAACAGTGTATTGCTGCCAATCTTGGTCAGGTGGCCCTTGAATAAAGGGATTTTTGATCTCAATAACCATTGAATAAGAATGAATAAAGATGGATTGATACTTTAATATATTGCCAAACATTGGTAGATAATAGCAAAAAATGTATTTTCTATTTCAGGGGACATACATTTTTCTGCCACTACTACCTTATTAAAGGAATTTATCAATGCTTCTAGAGGCATTACAGGTGCCAAAGGGGAGTTTCGATGAGTTGCATAATCAAAAAAAGAGCACAGAAAGAAAAGGGACAGTTACAGTTGCTGACTGAGAGCACTGCACAAGCTCAAGCCCATCTAATTGTTAAAACTGCCAAACCTCTATTGGCCAAGAGATTAGCAGATAAACACATCCATTTGTCATCTTCTTATTGCAGAGCTGAGTACTATAATAATTTCTTATTACATTTCTAAGCCCCTGAGATGAATTACATTTAAACTTTTCATCATAAGTATTTGTCAATTGCTGGCTTAAATATGCTATTTTGTCTACCATGACTCATGTTTTTAAAATAAACACCTACTGTTTTCCTTTAAGGACATAAAACCGTACAACTTCCATCATTTTAATCACTTCTATGGGTTTTCTTGGTTAGCGTCAGTGATTATGCTCTTGGTAGATGCATGCTTCAGTGTGCAATCACAAGGAGAAGTCGGAGGACATGTTCACGTGGATATGAACATGTGTGACTGAGCAGCAGGAGCATTCATGGCGGCTGAAAGCAGTGGACAGGGTGGGTGACGGCAAAGGGTCAAGGGTGGCACAGTTCTCTCTCATCGGCGGAGGTGGGAATGGATGGGGGCGGACAGGACTCCAAGACGAGGAGCGTAGGTGACACAGCCGCCTGCCCGAAAACTCTGAGGGTCAGCAGTTTGCAGCAGCGAGGGCGCGGACACAAGGACAGAACTGTGGAGCCATTTAAGCAGCTCTATCACTAAAACTGATTCATCACCGCTCTCTGCATCAGACGGCAGAAGAGGAGCAGGAGTAGAGCTTTTGTTTAGCCTCAAATTGGCTTATTAGCTCTTTTATGAGCCAATGGATGGGGAATTGCACTTGGAAAGATTTCAGGTATCATCCACTGATGATGTTCAACCCATATATATGATCAAGGGAAGGAATGAAAATGCAGAACCATTAGATATGAAGTCACCGTTATTTTTAAGAGCTTAACTAAACTCATGAATCGAAGAGTTGGAGACTGGAATGGTGTTAGCATAAAGCACATTTTTAGCTGTCTGAATGTTGTGTCCATACTGAAGAACAAGAGGAAAAAGAGAAGATAACTAGATATGACAAATCTTGCAAAGTAGCTTATTCACCAGATCTGAAAATGCCATGGATATATAAAATGGTAAGAAAATAAGATGCCATCACCATCCATTGATTCTATGCAAAATCTAGAGCTTCTGTCTCACGGCAAAGACACACTGTGTCAGTGGTGCCATAGATACAGAATTTTACAGTCCATGGTATTACCTGGGCTGCTCTTCTCCATTCAAAGAGCCTATAGACATGTCTTTTGAAGGTGTCAACCCCAGACATATCTTTACGATGATGCTAGCTGTTGATAATAGACATATGTTATGAAGTATGGATAAATGCAATGTTTCCTCTACACTCATTTAGGAGTGGCGGCCCGCCTGCGATCGTCTCACAGACTCGTTTATGTGGCTGGATATTTGTCTGCGTCTCCCCAACCACTTCTTCATCCAGATGTGTCTGGTCCTGTTTTTCTTTTTTTTGCTACAAGTAACAGCCACAGCCAGCAGTACCGCACTAGTCTCCATCTTTTTCGTGTTTTTGTTTAAATGGTGAGATGACGTAGGACCACGCTGATCACGCTCTGGTCCGATCATCTTGATGAAATCCTGCAGTGTGCGCTGGTCACGATTTTCAAATCTTGTAGCGTGTGTGTGCTTAAGATTGAAGAGAAGATAATCTGTAAAGATTCTCTTTATGTGTGATACAACCCGATTTTATAAGATTTTTCAAATCCTGTAGTGTGAGCCAGGTTTTAGTTTATAAATAGATAAGACAACTACACGGTTTTCCATGCAGTTTAAATATGTCATCAGAGCAATATTCCAGGTCAAAGCTCGGAGCACTGTCACACTTTCAGAGCCTTATTCCAGGGAAGCTAATTGGGAGTTTATCTACAAAGAGGTTATGAAGGTAGTTCACTGGAATAATGAAATGCACGCATGCATAAATGTGCAAGGGTATAATTACCAAAAGCCCAAGGCATAAATGTAACTGTGCTCCTTTGAAACCCTCAGAGTCAAACTCAGATCCCTTTCAGGGTGCATATACAGATGTTCTAGATTCTCTTTAAATGTTTATTATCAACTCATCAACAGGACATCGGGTGCTCCTCCACGTGGGGGAGTCACAGGTAGATACTTAAGTAAAGTCGGCGAGGAGTCTTTCTTCAGGGAGCAAAGCTGTTTCACAGCATCCTGTCTGGTTCAGGCCTCAGATCTCCCTCTGATCTGCTCAGACTCTTTAGAAACTTTCATGTGTGGACCGTGTACTTTCCCCTCACACAATCATCAAAGGGAAGACGTGAAGCGGTGGCAGCTCTTTCCCCCCACAGCAGAATGAACGTGCGTGTGTTCGCAGAAAGGGAAGGAGGTTTTTTTTTTCTTTTTTTTGAGGAGCTGTACCTCTGCACATCTCTTCATTAACACCTCTTCAACCAGAGCTGCTTGACATTTGATCAGGGAGAGATGCTCAGTTTGCACATCACAGGCCATTGAGCAGCTTTCCACTCATTTTATGACATAATGGCGGGTGTTTCTAACAGAGGCACGAGCGCTGACACCTCAGTGGATGTTCATATTTATTACAGCTGAGAAAAAGGTAGTGGTGGGGTGTCTGTGAGAAAAGGGAGGGGGGCAGCTTAATGGGGTAATAAATATGTGAGGGTATCTGGAGACATTTATGCTGCTTCCTCTCCCTCCCTCCGTCTGTCCTCGCGGCTGTCTGCCTCTGGCAAAGAGTAGAGATTCTCCAACACAGTTTATCATCTGGGACGGCGGCAGCGATCAGTGACATTATCTCATTTTACTTTTCTGTCAATACCTCAGGGTGCAATACACCCCTAATATATGTCGAGTTATGTGTGATTTACAGATGATGGATGTCTGGTAAATACACATGCTGTCATCATGAGGATACTTTGGTGGAGGCACCGTAAAGAAGAGGCGACATTATCGGGATATAATGTTATTAGATGCTGTGAAGACATAAACACGTCTGGCCTATTTATGCCTCTCTGAGGTTCAGTGAAAGTACTGTGGATGGTCAAGAAAGACTGCTGGGGGGGTTCTTGTAGTATGCTTTGTAGGAATCTGATTAAATAAACCTGCCAGGAGTCCTCATGCAGGACCACTCACATGTTTTTCTTAAATTCCCAAAATGGTACAAAAGGCCTTTATGGGTCAAACTGTGTTCAAGGGCGCTTTGTAAACATCTGCTTCTAAAGGTGCTATAAAATAAAGTCATCAGTATTATTATTATAACTCCTACCTCTATTGTTTTTTTTGAATGGTTGCATCCAATCAGGAGCACCATAACATTAGGCTCAAGAAAAGGCAGATGTGCATGATGGTTATGATGTCACTTCCTAAAGACTAAAAGGAAAGGGAGAGTTAACTAATGAGGTGCTTGGTATCATTTGGCCTGAAATTGCTGCAACGAATTGCACAAATGAAAAAAAAAAAACATCTGGAAAAGCAACTGCACACATAGACATATGCAGTTATTAAATGCACTTGCTACAGTAGTTTGGATGGGAGTTGTAATCCGAGGTGCCTGACGGGACTTGACTTACCTGTAGAAAGACTTTTTGGGGGTGTAGTTGAGACACTTCAGGCACTGGAAATCTTACTGGGATTAGTTGTATAAACAAAAAGAAGCTTCTGCTGCCTTTTTTGATAGTCTTGATATTCAAGCTTTTTGTTTAGTTGGGAATTCAATGTTATCGCAGTATAGGCTCTTTAAAAATGACCACAATCAAGAAGTCTGTGGGTTTGGGTGGGATGGTAGGTGGTTGTCCTTATTTTTCAGTTCCCAGCAACGTTCCCAGTAAGCATGTTGAGAATATTACTCATAGGCCAAAAACAAACATGAGGCCAGGTTTTTACCAGCACTGATCTATGATAAGGGGATCCAAGGGCCAAAACAATAAAAATATGAAGATGGCAGGGTCACCTGTAATTCACCCCATCCTAAAGGTACAAAAGTTAGTAAAATCAAATTGAATGTTAACAGCTGATACCACAACTTTTTATCGGTGGCTTTACAAGACAAATTGCAAATCACTGAAGATGACAGTAGAGTGGCTGAATAACTCAGTGGGTCAAACTGCATGCTCTCTAACCAGGAGGTCAGGGGTTCAAATCCCTTTCTGAGCATGTTGTTCCTTTGGCTAGATTATTTGTCCACCTTAAATCTCAGTTGTTTTGGACAAGGTAAATCACCTTCCATAGGGCATGTTTGCTTCTGGCTACCACTGAATGCACTCCTAA
The DNA here is from genome assembly GCA_036419115.1 of Scarus forsteni. Lineage (NCBI taxonomy): Eukaryota > Metazoa > Chordata > Actinopteri > Labriformes > Labridae > Scarus > Scarus forsteni. The sequence goes on from JAZDUH010000451.1 coordinate 10,957,639, forward strand.
TGAAGGGGAGAATAACTGTCTGCAGCAGAGTGCAAAGACACTGACTAAATCCCACATCCAAACACAAAACAAGAACAAACTGCACAAAGCTATTAACTAGAATTTTTTTGTGAATTGGATTTTAATATGAAACAGGTAGCAGGGCATTTGAGCATGTTGTTATGCTGCGATAATCTATTGTCTTCATTCATCAGAGATAGAAGGCTTTGTTTTGAATAAGCTCACCATTCCTGCTGTCCCAAAATTTTACCAAGAAACTTTTTTAACAATTCTTCAAAGAACTTATAATACAACACATCACAATAAAACTATTATTACTATTGCATCTTTGCATGCAGAATCTGAAGGAAAGCCCCTCAAAGCAGTCTTGAGATCTTGTTTCTTAAATAACGACACTGGCTTCTTAAGAGACAACTCAAAGAAACACAACACCTCCGGTTCCTGCCATCTCCGGAGCAGAGTCATAAAAAGGAGCACTGAGGAAGATGAACATCAGAGACTTACAGTATTGTGTGCTGCAGAGTCTTTCAAAGGGGCATGGGGCTTTTTACTGCCCTTTATGAGCCAATGGACATGACTCAACTCTTTCGTGTTCAGGTGCAGAAAAAAAAATCTGGCTTTCAGAGGTTACACACTGCAATGAAATCAAGCCTGGTGCTACAATTGAGTGAAATAAAGTGTTTCTGTCCTGAAGCAAGAGAGTGAGTGTTTAAGTGGTGCCATTATTACAGTATTTTGCATCATGAAATATTGCCCCAGTCAATGGATGCTTTGGCTGGAGTTCTGCTCTAATTACCTGGGCTGCTCTTCTCCATCCAAAGAGCTGTTAGACGTGTCTCATGAAGATTTAGCACGATGCTAACTGTTGACAGTATGAGGCTTAATGCACACTCTATGGTGTTATTGGGTGATACACTAAGTATATTTACCAATACATGTTCCAGTAAGTTACAGGACAAGACAGCGTTTGAAAATAAGAAGCCAAATCAATACATTATTTACACTGATATATCTCTTTGGGGTTGAAGTTCTTTTAATTATACAAAAGCACACATCCATGAACACCTTGGTTTACACCGAATGCATCACAAGCAGGCATCAGTGACAAAATTAGGCTAATTGCATGGAATTAAATGTAAGTTCCCAAACACAACATCAAAATTGAGATTGATGAATACTAATACTTTCTTAATATTTGTCAAAAAATTCAGGCAATCTGCAGGAAAGCCTACAGACTTACAGAGGGAGTGAAACTGTAGCGATCGGATATGACAAAAGTAGGAATCATACATACTTTTATAACTCATTCTGAATTATTGACTGTAAGAAAAGGCTTGATCAAGTGAGATTACTCAAACAGAGAACAGTCAGTAATAGTAGGTAGGAAAAAATGAACCTGTTTGTTTTTAATCAATGGGCTGAAAAAATGTTACCTTAAACATTAGAATATAGTACAATTAAATAAAATGAAAAATAAATAAATTAGAAGACCCTGAAAAGTAACCCCAATAAATCCAAGAAAAGCAAAACCATATATTTTTAAATTGTAAAATAATCTTATGATATGATCTTATAATAATAATGCTTATGGTTAACTTAAACATAAGCATGTTCTACAACTGAAATAAATAAAAAATGAATAGAATGAACTGCTTGTATAGGAGTTTTTTTTATATCAGAGACTTTAGATGCAGGCTGATATAATCCAATATCTGTTTTTTTGCTGATACCAAACCGACTTACGATATCAATATCAGATCGGGACATCCCTAAATAAATGCGCCTTAAGTTTGCTGGTGCACTCTTTGGATTGAGATAAAAGAAAAAGAGGATTGCTGCATGGAAGCACTTTGGGCTCCACATCGGACTGTGTATCAATTATGTGCAAAGCAGTTGGCCCCTCTCTTTAAACAAATCCATTTGCCCATTTGTTGGTCTTCCACCCAAGAGTCCAGTGGCTTTATATGGCACATAGCTTAAAATATCCAGATGAGTTTTATTCCATATCATTCCAACCTTACTGCAAAGTCAGATGACATAATGAATGTCCTCCCTAGCTATCGGAAGTCACCCAGGACATCAAATGCCTAATCAAGCAGCTCTGAGAGCTCAAACTGCAGCTGGGCATTTTCTGACTAAAAGGCTGCTCGTTCCATGACACAAAATGTCTGCTGGTGTTGGGCCTGTCTAATGCCATCTGGCAGCTCCTGCGCCTTCAAAGGAACTGTCAGGTCTCAAAGGAAGCTTTTGATTAGACTGAACAAACACAAACACAGAGCATGTGCACATCAGTACAAACAGATGCAGAGCAACACGTGGGCAAAAGCTGGACCAAACACTTTGAAACTCTAAAAAGCACACAGGTGCCCAATCCCAATCTCCCAAAGCATTGAGCTCTCATGGACTTTATTGTTTTTTTTCTGTTTTTTCTTTTTTTTTTTTTTTTTTTTGCATCTCACCAAAACAGGGCATTGCAAGATGGGAAAACGTTTCCTGGTCTGATGAGTCCAATTGTCTGCTGCCACATTCAGATGATCTTTTCTTATTTTTTGTTCTGAAAGTAAGAACTGAACTGGGAAAAAAATGTGTTAAGGATTGTAGCTCCACTTCAAAAAGACCTGAAGAATAGGTTCACTGGGCACATTTAAGACGATGTTGAGCGACTTAGAAGCGGACACATCTGGCTGCAGATGTTCTGACTAATACACTTCATCTTTCTCACATGGGTCACTTTAGCAAACCTAGCTGTCTAAAATTGTGACTTTTCTTTGTTAATGTGTTTAAGTCTTGTTTTATGTGTTTGATGACTGCATGTGTTTCTCTAAAACTGTTGAATGTTCTGCTGTCTTGGCCAGGACTCTCTTGAAAAAGAAATTTTTAATCTCAATGACCATGGCTACATGATGCTTTTGATTCAAAATAAAAGTATTCAGAATTAAATAATTCAATAAATAAGCATTCTCCTTCGTGTTTACATGGAAATAGTCATTCTGGATTGAGGTTTACATGGTAATCATGTTTATTTTTTTCAATTCCGTTTAAGGTTTGGGGGTTAGGAATGGTTCTAATGGACAGGGGGCGGACGTGACATTACGTCTACCAGAAGAAAAGAAACTTCAGTTCAGCATCTCCAGCGTCTCTGTCAACGACACCTCATCAAACTTGGATGCTACAACTTCAAACAGGTCTGCGTTTTTGCCTTACATCCATCCACTCTTTTCATTATTTCCAAATCCAAAGGATCTAATTAAATAAAGTGTCTTGGCTGGAGTCTAACACTTGTTTTGGGCGGCCATCAGAACAAGAGAATTAGCATGAACAGAATGGCCGGAATTCATTCAAAGTGGAATGAAAGTATACATGACCAAGGAATTGTTCAATTTGGATTTAAATCAGAATAAACCAGCCACCTACTTTGGAATAAAGTTTAATTCAAAATGGTCTTTTTCATTCAGGATTAGGTGTTTTAAAGAGGATTTAAGTTTTATTCTATTTAAGGAGAATTAAAGCTCTCATGTAAATGTAGCCATTGAGTTTTTTCCTGCTGAAATAAAGGTCAACTAGAAAAGCACTAGGAGAGCACAGACCTCCTCCAGCGCCACAGTCCTCACCCATATTGTCATTTTGACAACAAATATGAGTCCTACCTTTATTTCATTGAAATATTTAGATTCCTTGACCATGAAAACATAGCATTAGCAATTGGATTCATGATGATATCTATTTTAGTTCAGTAGTTATTCACAGAAACCACATTTTTTGCCATGGCAGCCAGACGCTGATCCGGATCAACACCAAAACTGAATCAGTTCTTCCTTTTCCCATGCTGAACATTTCCTGAAAAGTTCATCAAAATCCATCCATTACTTTTTGAGTTATTTTGTTCACAGACAGACGGACAGACAGGCAGACAAACAAGCTCTACCGAAAACATAACCTCCTTGGCGAAGGTAATAAATCAAACAAAAATCCCTTTTAGGATCACAGGGGCTGGAGTCTATTACAGTTGACGTTGGGAAAGAGGCGGAGCACACCCTGAACTGGACGCCAGAAAATAATAGGGCCGCAAAGAGAGACAAACAACCATTCATACTCAAAATCATACCTCAATTTAGGAGAGAGCATGTTTTTGGTTCTCTCTGGGGTGCTGGGAGAGAACCCACAAATGCCCAGGGAGAACATGAAAACTCCACACAGAAGGGTTTGACATGTGGATCAAACCAGCAACCTCCTTTCTGAGATGCATGTGCACTACCTGCCTGGTTGAATCTATGTCATTAAAAATGGAGACAGTTTGAAGGCAAAAGGATGTCCAGCTTGAAAGTAGCAAGGTGTGCCTAATAAAGTGGCCACTGAGGAATTGGCTGGTAAAAAAATCCTTAAGATTTATTCAGAGAGGCTCACAGTAATTTCAACACTTAAGGACTTGAGCTAACAGTTATTCTGGACATCACAAAAGTCCCAGGTCTTAAATCACATGACAATCATCCAGGTCCAAGTAGTACACGACTCGAGTCACAGCTTTTAGTCCTCACATACCCCTCAATGACCGCATACAACCCAATGGCCACCACTGCTCCTAGCATCGAGCCTAAGTGAGCTGAACATGGACATAATAAGTTGCAAATGCATGTGGTGGTGCAGCTGATGCAAGTGCCGAGTAACACAGGGGAGCCGAGGATGAATGTGGGAACGAGGCCTGGAGGGACAGCGCAGAAAAGAACAGAGCGGTCGAGGAAGCAGACGGCTGTAACGAGAGCGCCGACCTCATGGACGAACATGATTAGCTCTCTGTTTTCTGGAAATTATGTGTCACGGTGTGTTTACAAAGTGTTGGCTGTACCGAGACAGGTCTGCTGTGGAGCCGTGTGCATTTCTGCATGAGTAGGACAAGGTAATTATGGTTAAAATTGGAAATAGAAATGGGTTTTTCTGCCCAGATTTGGTGACAAACACAAGCTCTTTTACAGGCCATTTCTTCATTTGTGAAAGTGTTTGGTTGGTGTTATTGCTCTGCTGAGGATATCTAAGAGTACTTTTTAATACCTGAAGATGTGAGAAAAGTCTTTTAGTAGTGGGAAGAATCTATGAGGCAGGAGATCAACACAAACTATTTATGCATAAACCAAAATGACTTTTTCTGCAGTGTATTTAGAGACAAGAGCTTTGGACTCCATAACCTTTTACTGATCTTGTTGGGACAGAGTCACAGCTACATGCAACAGGATAAGATTACCAGACTGAACCAAAACATATTCTCCCAGCTCAAAATGTTAAACTGAAGGAACAGAAATGGGAAACATTACTTTATATCAGAAATGGACAACTTTGGGCATCAAAAGTGACACGTTATTTTGTCCTCGAAGCCAGGGCTCAATTTTTTGCAATACAAGATTCTCCCAACTGTTTCATACAACTATCTAACAGAAGCAACAACTGAATAGCTGAGATTCCTAACATTAGCATTAATATATTTACACTCAATGGCTGGGCAGTATACTGATTAAATTCAATTCAATTTTTTTTTTCTGCATAAGATTAAAAAATGAAAAATTGAAGGCTTTTTTAAAACTTACTTTTACCCCAATCACAAGTTGTTGCAGTGTTTGAAAATATGAAAACTTAAAATGTACAGTTTTCACGACAGTTGGCCATTTCAGATTTTGCACAATCACATGTTAAGGCTTTTATTTGTTTTGTTTTTTAAAACTGAGATTAAATTTTGATCAGAGCTCTATGCTAATATACTGTGAGAATGGTTCAGCCCTTCCTGTTCATGAGGGGAATTCTGTTTGGTATTGGAACAAATTTTGACAGTATAAAGGCAAAACTTTATTGATATAATTATTGTGTCACTAGGAGGGTGTTATTATTTTTTTTTTTAGGGAAAAATATTGATTAGAACCAAAAATTTAGTTCTGAGGGGAAAAATCAGGGATTTCAAATTCATATTAGAGCTGGGCAAAAAATCAATCAAATCGATTAATTCGAATTCCTGCAGAAGATTTAAAACATTAAAAATCAAGATTTTTTTTCTTGCCTTAGTCCAATTGTAAGTAGTTGCAATTTTTGAAAAAAAAAAAAAAAATTCATGATGGTTGGCCTTGTAGGGTTTGCATAAGCACTTTTATAGGCTTGTATTTGTTATTTAAGTAGATAAAATATTGATCAGAGAGTTTCATGCTAATACTTTAAAAATACCTCAGCCTGTTAGTGTTTATGTAGACAAACCTGCCTACGTTTATACTACATAATCAACCTTTTATGACCCAGACTTACCAAATTTGTTTTGTTTCATTTTTATGTCACTGGGAGTTTTGTTTCCTTTAGGGAGGGAAAAATCGATTAAAATCGTAAATCGAGTGCTGTGGAAAAAAATCTGGGATTTTATTTCAGGCCATATCGCCCAGTCCTAATTCATATTGGCCAGCCCCAACTCAATACTTGATTTGTCATCAATTCTGTTCATCCTTTCAGGGTCGCAGGTGCAGTTGAAGGCTTAATTCAGCTGCAGACAAAAGTGGCCTAAATTCAACTTCTATCTATATTTGACTGATATCTGACTTTTTATGACAGTCTAAATGATACAAATCAGACTTTTTCAAACAGATTCCAACCACTTTCATATGTGGTCCCAAAGCTAATACACAGATTTATGCCAAAGAGCCATTAAACAGGTGTTCTTAATAAAGTGCCCAGTGGTACATTTGACAACAAACAGGTGAAATTAGCACCTTCATCTGAAATCCTGGAATCTTACCACTTATTAACTTCATAGTTACTCTTTTGGGAAATTCATAAACTTATAAGTGCCATATGTATGTATTAGTGAATATGATCAACATTCATATCTTTCCAAGAAAGACACCGTTATGTAAGTCTGTTTATAACATCATAGAACACCAGCTTTGACTGAGAGGAGGTAAGTAAATCGATTTTGGCACTCCTCTTCCACATGTTTGAAGAATAGAAGCTTAGACACTTGACTGAGTTGTTGCATCACATTTCCAAAACGCCGTAAGACAGTCACGATGATGCACTGACTCATCGGCCTTTTGAAAACACTGGGTACTTTCTGTAAAGAATCATAAGAGTCAGACACGCCAGTTTGAGACAGATATAGTCATCTCTGTCAATCACAGCTGCAGATGCTGCAGAAACTGCTGCTCCACGCTGAAAGTTCAGCTTCCAAAATGTGCTGCTTAGTTTTTTGGGATTCGTTTTGATTGCCAGCTGATCATCTAGAACACGGTGGTGAAAATTCAACAAGAAGAGCGTGTTGGCACAGGATGTTTAGTTCAAGTGAAATATGCAAATCAAACCCACGTACTGATCAGAGCTCCACGTCGGTACGTGAAGTTCTAACTGTCACTCAAACAGCAGGTGGGAAAGGTAATGACCCTGCTCCTCTGAGGGAAGCATCATTTTCTTCTTAGAGGGGGCTGGACAAAAACAACGTTTGAGAAAGACACACCAACAAAGAGCAGCTGTCTCTGAGAAGAAAACATGAGCTGTATGACATCTCTGTTTTTAATGAAAGGATCACAGCACTTTCTTTAAGTTGGCCAAAACAAATATTAAACAAATATCTCGAAAAGAGCCCATAGAAAGTGTGTGGGGAGGGGGGAACCTTGAAAAAGCCTATCTGGTAGATGATTGGATGATCATTCACACCGTCAATCAACATTAATTACGGGCCAATCAGATAATAAAGGAGGCAGAACGTGAGCCACTTTGTACAACAATCTCTGGTCAAAACATTTGAAGTGGAGCAAAAATATCTTTCCTATAGAGAAGTTTGTAGTGTTATTTGTCATTCAATAAAGAAATGCAGTCAAAAATCTGATAAAACTGCTATCATGGCTGTTAGCATCAATGCTAATCCCTGTAGGTGCAATCACTTTCTGCTGTCACTTCACTCGTCTCTTACCTCTTCCTCCTCTAAAAGACTTTGTGCTGCTTTGGTATGAGTACAATTGTTGTAGATTGAAGCTTCACAAGATGAATCTGCCTGATTACAGCCTTTGAATCAGGCTGATCCAGCTGCTGTGCAAGGTTACAGAACATTACCATAAAGATAAGATTTGTTAAATTCCTTCATGAATTATCAAACTGATCAATAAATGGCCTATGATGGTACTTACACATTTTTCGGTTGAATACTTCACAAGTTCCAGCAAATAAAAAGAGCTTATAATTTGTTTAACTCTGGTTCTAGTGGCCTGTGATATGACGATATTAAATCGTTAAGGATTATAAAGTGGGGATGATCTCATAAAGTAGAAAGATCGTCAGATCGTCTGTGTGGGCGCAGAGACTCTAACGCGCACCCGACTAGCCAATCGTAGCACATCACACGCAGTGCATGGTGGGATCTCCTGTTTGGTTATGAAGTGTGAATCCATGGCAGAAAGAGAAAAGGAGATAAAAGCTTAAAGATGTCTGAACAAAAATCTGTTCTAAAGCAGCTGTGTTATTCACTCAGATTATAGACATTGCAGTTCGATAACATTTGTTCTAAAGTGTTACACTTTAAGAGATAACCAGTTACTTAAAGGAGACATATAATGCTGATGCATGATTTAATACTTACATATAATATAATAAATTTAAAAACAAGACCTTACAACCCCTGAATTTTCAAAAAATGAGATATTGTATTTTTTCTGATATCCTAGAACGAGATTTGATGCCTCTGAAACTAGGTCATTGCGAGATGTCCGCGAGATTTAAATCGTCATGGCGACAAGAGGTACATTTCTTTTTATTGGAGTTATCTGATAAAACAGCTCCTCCTCTGTGATGTCCGTTGCCACAAAACCGTCACCGAGGAACACATCCACGAACAGCAGTATACAGATCCCGAGCTCACACTCATTCATTACCAGCTCTGGCCTGTAGGGGGACTCAATACGCGGTCGCTGCTTTGAGCCTGCCGGAAAATACAGTAGAAGAAGAAGGACAGGCTGGCTCAACTCTCTCGGCAGCTCTGACAGAACTGACCAATCAGAGCACAAAGGGCTGTGATGTTGCGAGGTTACTGTAGGTCAGCCTGAGAACCGAGCGTTTCAACGAGAGCTTGATCATGGCCTAAAATGAGGATTTTGAGAACGCTATTGTGGGGCAATGAAGGAACTAAATGACTTGTGCTGAGGGCAGAAATGCTTTACAGGCATCCTAGTCTGGCATAGTGAAAAGGAGAAACAAGCATGATATGTCTCCTTTAAGTTTGCATTTATATTTGACCCTTTTCAATAAGCTATTTGGTGTGTTTAGTTTTTATGTTACAAAAGTGCACTTTATTGTTGTTCATTACCTTTAATGTTTACAATTATTGCATATTTTTATAAAAACTGCACTATTTAAATTAAAACCTGTTCAGAAAGTTTCTTTGGCTTAAATTGTGATTTTTTTTTCATTTAGGGTTTTTCATATTTTATGTTAAACATAGGGAAAAAATGGTCAAACATGCAAATGAGTCTAGACAAATTAATGTAAAAAAGAATCGTGATAAAATCTTGATCATGATTTTATTTTTAAAAAATCCTGATATGATATTTTTGTTATATCTGCCACCCCTATCTGGTTCACAAATTTATTTTGATGACAGCTACCAGGTGTTCAAAATACATTTCACTTTTCATACACTGAGGAGCTGCAAAAGGTCCTCAGGTCAGAAATGAGCCCAGGGCATCAGCACAAGGTAAAAGTGCTCATTTACATTCTGTGCCTGGTTTTCACTCACTGTGCCAATCCAGCACCTCCACAGAGAGACAAAATCCAGCACAAGCAAGGTGTGGTTGGTGAGTGCATGTGCCAAAATAATAAAAAAAAAAACAAGTGGGTTTTCATCACTTATGAAAATATGCAACTTAAATTCTCCATATTCTTTAATCCAAGAAAAGAGAACGTGCAGTGTTTAATCTCCTTTAACCCCCCTCGCACAGTAATTCAAAAGAAGCCCCTTTGTGACAAAAGCCAGCATTCAGACTTTCTCCAACAATTTTGAGCACAGAAGTGACGGAAAACTTTTTCTTGGTGTACAACAATATCTGCCAAACAAAGTGCTCAGCTTTTTCGAACATTCCCAGCTTTTTTCTCAGTTTAGTATATAGGGCTGGGTATGGACTCAGATTGTCTGGATGGATTCGATTCGGTATTACAAGGTCTCGAATCGATTGGATTCACGCTTCGGTTCGACATTTATTCAGTCTTGGATATCTCTTTAAAAACCTTTTAACCTGGTACATTATTAAAAATTTATTTTTACATTAAGAACTGAACCCAAGGAAGTTACATTAATCACATGTTAATGATATACATTAATGCAGGGCTATTCAATTAGAAATTCCTTTGGACCAGATATTCAGACTTAGGACACGAGCAGGCCCGACATTTTTGGTGGACAGTGAGTAAATTTAACCACGTAAAAGAAACAAACCAAAATACTGGATGTTTATTAATTTATTGCCTTATCCAAAACGGCATAAACTCAATAAAGGGCAGTACTTAAACTAAGCTTCTGCTGAAATAGAAACTGAAAAGATAATTTAAACACGTACTTACAGGAAAATACAAGCACATATTAAGGTGCGTATGAACATAAAAAAAAAAACTGCAGAATAAAAACATCTTTGGGCACATTTGAAAGTGCATTAAAGGTAACTTGCTAAACAGCAACCTTTCAGAACATGTTGCATTCAATGTCTGTAATAATGTTGGAATTTTTTTAAGACTCTGTCAGTGTTTGTAAAAGGTTTTTCTGTTTTCTCGCCAGACCTAAGTCCCAATCACGATTTCAGGCCACTCAAGGGTTGCTTTTGGGCCTCATGTGGCCCTTGGGTCCCAAATTGAATAGGGTTGCATTATTGCATATTCTGCATGTTGCTTGTTTTATGTCCAACTCGTCTTTTCCTTCATGCTTATTAAATCTGAAATAAGTCAAAACATCAGCTTTTAAACTCTCCGGTGGTCCCTCTACAGTGCTACTCGCTTCCTTCATGTTTGTTTGACTGCTTGCAGCAACATCTCACGAGATATTGTTCAGTGGAATGCAGCACTAAACACTGATCACGCAAGACTCGTAGGGTTGATACCACAGGCTGCTTCTCTGCACATCCAAAGAAGAAAAAACTTCCCAAGTTAAAAGATCAATTTTTGGATTTTATGGATCGATTATGAATCATTTAAAGGCGAAATTGATTAAAATCAATTAAACTGATTTTTTAAACCCAGCCCTAGTGTTATATATGGGGCTATATTAAGGGACATTTTATAGATCAGTATGACCTTGCTTGACGTCAAACTTTTCTGGCTTTTTTCGAAGCCATTTAAGGTGCTGCCTAAAAAAGTAAAACTTAATATGGGTTGAATGAACTCAAAGTTGCTCTTTGTGGCATTACGTCTGTGGACTGTTTTAATAAAAGGGTAAGTGTGATGACTTTCATAAATATCCTGATTTCCTTAAAAATCTCAATGTCCATTTTAATTGACCAGATAATTTCAAAGCAGGAGGAGGTAAGATTAAGGTCAATGATATCCATTTTCATGGAGAAGTGTTTTTTTTTTTCCAATTCACTCATAGGAAGGCTAAGCTAATTCCACTGAAGCATTACATTAAACCCTGCTGGCGACAGAATGCTTCACAGGTGTTGGAGGCTTTAATATTGGCTCAAACAGCTTCCTGTAGCCCGAAATCCTCTTTAAAAAAAAATAAAAAGGCTTGGTGTTAATTTTGTTTAAAGGTTAGTTTGGAGTGGCTCCAGCTGGACAGCAGTGGTTTTGTGATGGAGAGAGGGTGGAGTGGGTGCAGGTGAGGGAGGCGGAGGGGGAGTTAAGAGGTATCAGAGGTGAGGGTGATGACAGCCCTCATGGGCGAGGTTAGCGCCGAAAGGCACTTCAGCTGGAACAGAGAGAGCGAAAAGCACAAACCGAAAGATCACATTAAGCACATTAGATAAAAAAACACAGAGAAGCACATGAGGAAACCGTCCATCACAAACACAGTCTCTCTGATCCCACTGTACAAGCAGCAAAAAGGGGAAACTGTGGTTTATCACACCTTCCAGTGCCAAATATTAGACATCTTTCACTTACATTATTGTTTGAATGGTATAAAATAGATAACAATTAAAGTTTACTTTCACTAGAATCAGTAAATTATAAGGTTTATCCAGTTTTTGGGACATCTGTTGGTTATTTTAATATAGAAAATGTCAAAATAAAGGATTCACAGAGTGGGATTGCTGCTGATATACTGATATTTAAGGTGGTTCTTTATTGATCCACAGAGGGGAAATTAAGGTGTTGCAGCAGTACGAGGATACAAAGGTAAAATAGCATGAATTAAGGGTCTATAGAATAACATAAAAATATAAAGACATAAATCTATGAGCTGTACAGTACCAATGTTTAAAAAAATACAATAAAATAAAGTAAAAAATGAACATGAAAACTGAAAAAAGTCATAAAAACTAGAAAAGAATGAAGTATTTACAACTATCTAAAATAACATAAAAATTAAAGTTCTCAGAAGTGTCATACAGGACAACTGAGCCATTCAGTGCACTGCAGTGAAGGTAAAGAGAAAGTAGGGCTGGGTGATATTACCTAATCTCAGTATCTCAGTATCAGTATTTTACTTGAAAGACCCCAAATTCAGCCTTTTTTGTTCTAGTTTTTAAATTCTCTGCTTGTCCTCTCTCACATTTTTATGCAAATATTGTTATTTGTAATACCGTGTATACCTCCACCTCCATATAGATATACCCAAAAATGTGGTGTAAATATTGTTAATTATAATACCGTGTATACCTCCACCTCCATATAGATATACCCAAAAATGTGGTGTAAATATTGTTAATAGTTAATACCGTGTATACCTCCACCTCAGTCAGTCTTATTTCCACTTGATTTTTACTTCTTTTCCTTCATAAGGAAGTTGATATTGCTGAAAGGCTCATGCTCTTTTTCATTTATTTTCATTTTAGTTAGATTTATGCTATTTTCTATTTTTATTCTAATTACTTGTCTTTCATTTGTAAGTCTCTTTCTGATATGTCTCTTGTATCCTGCTGCAGCTGTAAATCTGGAATTTCCCCTTGTAAGACTAATAAAGGTATATCTTATCTTATCTTATCACGATTAATTGAAGCTCTTACCTAGATTACGATTAATGAATGATTATTTTATGGTATGCTGGAACAAATTGGTGGTGTTATTAACGGCCTTCCTGCAGTATTTACACTTAATTTATTTCTGCTTGATGTCCTCTGCACAGAATCCAAAATGTGCATAAACAATAGAGACGTAGAGACAATAGAGACACATTTCTTGGCTGTAAGGTCCTCTGATAGATTGGCGCTTGTCTCCTAAATATAGACGTGTCCATCACTCTTGGCGAAAGTGTAGCAGACTGTTTGGAAGGGGCGCAGTCACCTGACTTAAAATAACCAAAATAATCAACATGAGTAAGATGACTTTGATTAAAAGGTGTCGGTTTTGATCATTTTTCGATCAATTGCCCACACCTAAGTGACACTGATGTTAACAAGCTAATTCTTCCCCATACCATTTATGATATCTGTTCTTTACTAAAAACTGACTTGCCCTTTTCATTATGCAACACTACCAGCCATACTAGTATAACAGCTTTGAATATTAACTTAAGGTCTCTGTAATCCATTTTAGGGAGTTATCTGCTGATAGCAATGTTGCCATAGATAAAACATCGCTTTTAGGCTACAACTCTTCCACGAAGACCACCAAGTTTCTTTGTCTAACTTCTCCTATGCTCCTTGGCAAATAAACACTTTCGAGTCCAGTACTTTTGTTTATCTCCCAAGGTTATGTTGAGTGATTTGTGAGTGCTGATAAATGTGGGCAGTCCCTCCCCATCTGCTGTTTCTCTCCAACATTTCTCTTTTGACAGTCTGGTAGAAGTTCCTCTATTACACATCATAAGGCCAAATGCTGTTTTTTAGAGTTAGCAAACTTGTCTTGTGGTCCTGATGTGACTCTAAAAGCATCAGTTTGTTTATATCCGTGATCGTCCCACAGTCAGAGCTTTCTGTGCTCTGGTTGGAGGTAGGACAAAAGTCAGATCTGCTCGGCTTTCCGGTATAGAGTTGTCAGGCGTCTCGGACTTTCTGCTGTTGTCAGTCCCAAACTCCTACGACTGTCCGATCGAGCCACAATTGCAGATAAATCAAAGTGTCTGACCCTGGCATTAGCCTCACAATAAGTCCTATTTTTTCAGTTGAGATGTGATTCATGTTTTTCTTATTTAATAAAATTCTCTCATACTCACATTGTTTAATCACAGATAAAATGTCATCATCTTGTCAAACGTATTAGAACCGTCCTCATCTGAGAAAAGTACACACCTACCACAGAGGAGCTGTCAGGATGCTTTTTATCCTTCACCACTCTCAACATGTGTTTTATTAAAAAACTGTGTTTAACGTCACTGGAGCTCTAAATATCTTCTGTGCATCACCATATTTAACAAGCTTCCATCTGAGTCACAGAAAAAAACAGAATCATGCCCTTTTACCTCCTTCAAATCAATGATTTATAAGAACACTCTGCCTGATTTTGTTGACCAGACTCTTTCATAAACCTGAGAATTCGCCGTTATTTTCAAACCTTTGTGGATCCTGCCGAGCTTCTCTGGGTTTGGCAGATTGCTTTGGCATCCTCAGTTCCCTCTTTTCAAAAACATTATTGACTTTGAGTTTTCCTTTTTTTTCTCTCGGTTGACTCGGCGCTGTGCTATAAGAACAATTCATTATGGCCACTGCACCTCAGTTATCCGTTTTCAGGGGCTGACAGCCGAAAATGAAATTGTGTTTTCCCAAATGAAATGGTGGAAATGTTGAGTGTCAGAAAGCTCAGGCTCGATTTGATGTGAACAAACTCAGAGCACCTACACACCTACAGAGTTTGAACTTACGTGAACTGTGCCCGTTCATGGAGAGCAGGAAATATGATTAATTCTTGTGCCTTTAAAATTAATTATTCAATAAACATAATAACAACTGTAGTAAAATTACATTCAAAACAAACAGAGTATTACTGGCTTTTTGTTCCGTACACCTATGAGTGTGATCATTCACTATGGTTCCAATCATGTGGGTTATTTTAGAGCAGCAGTGGTTGATCAAATTACATTTTCAGCTGAAATTTCACAATTTGATGATCCATTATGAACATGTGTAAAAAAGATACTGTCATGTAACAAGGCCCACAGGGCTCCACAGTCGTACTGATGAGCTCAAAAATCATTGATTTAAGGTTTTTCAAATGCTGGTTGCAGTAATACCAAACCTTAAAATTCAGAATAAATAGCTCCAATAAAGTGTATCAACCACAAATACAGTCACACCAAACATGACCTTCGAACATAATCGCGTCGCCCACCGAAATCACGTTGCATGTCCATAAATACCTCACCATTGCCATCACCGTCACTTGCTCAGTGACACCACATCCGCTCGACCTTACCCGCGATCATATCATAAATCATATAAAAGGATGTATAAGCTGATATTATCCAATTGTTTCCTTTTCACTCATCTACCAACCACAAAACACCGCAGCTGATGCCCTGCCGCAGCATCATCTGTGAGTTCTATGCGGTCCGTCAAGGATGATCTAACGCACCCACTAAGTAACGTTTCCCACACGGACATAGATTGTTACTCTGTAAGCCGCAATAAAAACAGTCAGTCACTAGGACTGTCACTTTATATCCGATACTTGAATAACCGATCAAACTTAGGGATAATTATCCGTAACCGAATAGTAAATAAATATTCAAATGTAAACTATTGAGTGG
Organism: Scarus forsteni; assembly: GCA_036419115.1. Lineage (NCBI taxonomy): Eukaryota > Metazoa > Chordata > Actinopteri > Labriformes > Labridae > Scarus > Scarus forsteni. Next base: position 10,973,477 of record JAZDUH010000451.1, read on the forward strand.
AGCGGCACATTAGGGCGCCTGGAGCAGTGGACCGTTCCGTCCAACAGAGGGCGCTCTGAGCGCAGCTTGACCGTCAGACACATCCACTGCTCTCTTTACCTCAGTAAACAAAGAGTTTCCACTGCGAGCGGACATTAACAGCTCCAAATCATCTGAGGAGAGCTGTGTGGAAGTATTTTTGGTTCCTCACCATTGATGGCAAACTTAAAATCAAAGACCAGGCTGAGTGTTCTGTGAAATGCAGCCGTCGGTTTTTCACCCACACAACACTGAATAACTGTTGTTGCACAGTCACAGGTGACATTGCCTAAAAAGATCAACTGCGGCCAGCGCGTCACAGGAGGGTTAGCCCCCCCCCATTACTGCCATACATTGACTTTACATGGATAGTGGTTGCTGAGGTCGCAGAGTCATGTTTGGTGTGAAGGCAACTTCAGTCTTTCTCAGCCAATCCCATTTAAGCAACAACCAGTCAGATTGAAGTTTGAACTTCCTGTAAAACCAAACAGCCCTCTCAAGCCGCCTTGCCAACAATGCCAACCAAACACACAGACAGCCGAATAATTCAGCCAATCAACAATTGATTCAAATCACTACACACTGTCCTCTCAGTGTCTCCACCAGCGCAGCGAACTCAACATCCATCACCAGCATGAGTATCAGACCTACCTCTCGTCGTCTTGACGCCCAGCAGCTCTGTTTGATCTTCCAAACCACGGCGGCCACCAGGAGCAGAGAGAGGAAGCAGCTGTGGACGGACAGGAGAGGGACAGATGAGTCCAATGTAAAAGAATAATTACACAGGAGTAGAAATGACAGAGAATAACTGCCTTCAGAACATCTGAGGCTTCATTTGTACTCAAGACATGAATGACGGGGTATCACTTTCTGTCCTGAATAAAGAAATCCATCAGCACCGATGGTTTTCTTTGGGGTTTTGCATATTCAAGGTTGTTTTGGTTTGATAGCACCTGACAGGAGATGATTCCAGCTGTATGTTATGATTATAAGTAACTAAGCCGAATGTCTGAACATCTTGGACAACTATTGATCTCCCCCTGATTAGTTAGTTAGTTAATCTTACTACCATCGTGGTAGCAGGCAGCAAACTGTTTTGTTCTGACTGTTGTTGTTGATTAGACTACCATCTTTAATTTAATTACCCAACAGCAAAGTGTTTTTTACTTTGTAGCTCTGACAAACTACAATACAATTCATGGTGCAACTAATGATTAGGAAGTTTTGGGTCGTTACATTTATGTTTGTGCCATGATGGTATGTACCACCTGAATAATGAGAAAAAACAGTCAAACGAGCATAGACAGCAAGACGTATCCCAACCTTTAAATAAAAAGTACAGCAGATTTGGAAAGAAGGCATGTAGAAGTATATTTCTTAAATTTAATGCAATTTTTTTGTTTTACTAATGTGCAACACTCAATACTTCTTTTTTTGAGCAACACAGTTATATCAAGCAACCTGAAATTGGAAGATTGGGGGAAAATTCCAATGGACGTGCAAATATGGATGGATGACTTGGTATAAAGCAAAGTAGCCTGATGGACAGAATAGATGGGTGGCTGAATAATCAGATCAGTAAGTGGGCGTAAGTTTTGATGAATGGAGGTAAGAACTTTATGTTTTTACTTAACCCTCTGAATCCCAAACCCGCCGGCGGGTTCAAAAATGCACTTATTTTAAAACGACTGGCATTTACAAACCGTTTGTCCTATCAAAAAGCCGTAAAAAGTGGCGTTTTCGTCAGATTCTCAAGTTTCCGAGGGTACCTGAATGTATCACACATGACGTCGGCAACATTCCGAACAATGGCGGAAAAGACCGACGATTTTCCGCGACTGCCGTCAACATCGCATTTATTCACAGGTCCACTTCAAAAATCTGCAGAAAATGAACCGTTTGCTCTAGCTCGATTTTGTAAAAAACAAATAATTTTACACATCTTACAGCTTTTAACAAGCCTTGAATGATTGATATACGTCCTGTATTTACTTCTAAAGAATTATTTGAATAGTGCTTTCCATTTGCCTGGTGTCATTTCAGCCTGTCTGTTCATCACCAATCAGCATGCTCCATACGTCGGCTCTGTGTCTCCAGAGACTGTTTCAGGGCAGCAGGACCCCCAAAACAGTTTCAGGGGGTCCCTTGAAACAGTTACAGAGGAGTCCTGTCGCCTTGTACATACTTATTCATAGTTTTCATTGTTCTGAAAATAAATATTCAGAAAATTTCACTGTCCGTCTTTCTTTATTGAATAGTTTCTTACATTCTGGTTATGTTATATTGCTATGAGACATTGTTGAATTATATCTGGCTTCAGCCCCTAGTTCTCCTGAGCACATAGAGGTGTAGAACTTGATATTGCAGTGAAAAATGAGTCCACAGTGAGTAAAAATGTGACAGAAGCAAAAACGGCCTAAAATTCCAATCAACTTATAAGGTCCCAGAATATGTAGTTTCTGTAAAGGTAGAACCACACCACTTTTTTCCTGTGTTCCTTATGCTTGAGGGTACCTGAAAGTGTGTTGTATATACTCCCACCTTATTTTTAGAATTTTTTAAAATCAGAAAATCAGAAAAATTAAATTTTCGTTTCTCTTTTTTCTGATGATTTACAGCCTTTAAATTTTGTTACACTGCATGAAGACATAATTGAGTTATATCAGCTTATAGCCATGGTTGTCCTGAATCCATACAGGTGCTGGACTTCACTTTACAGAGAAAAATGAGACCACAGTGAGCAAAAATATGACAGAAGCAGAAAACGCTCAGAAATGGCTTGGGATTCAGAGGGTTAAGAAGAATGGATGAAAGGATGTAAGGATGGATTGTTCTATCAACCAACTGATTGTCCAGCAGTTTCAAGATGGGATGATGAAGTCATATGGATGGATCAGTGGTAGATAGTTCAATGGATGCCAAAATGGATGGATAGTTAAAAATCAATATACTGTATATGGATTAATAGTGGGTACATAAATGAATCAGTGGTTAATGGTTAATTGGGAAAAAGTCAAGCATGGATGGATACATGGATGTTTTGATGGACAATAATGTCTGATGGATGGGTGGATGGGTGGGTGGTGTAGAATCAGATGAATAAATGCAGAGCCCTTCTAAATTGGCTTTAAAAAGCATGAATGAATTGATGGTCAGTTGGGGTAATGACTGGACAGAATGATGGATGGATGGATGGATGGATGGACAGAAGGAAGAAGGATTAATGCAATGGTATAACAGCAGTTCAATGGTTGTAGGGTCTTTTCTATTTTGACTTTGCCATAAGGTAATGGATGGATGGACGGATTGATTAGTGGTTAGAGGAGTGGATAGGTATAAGGCCAGATGGATGGATGTATCAGTTGGAAGATGTATGGATTAATGGCCATCACTTAATGACTAAACTGATGGTTGGATTGATGAATGATGTATATAAAGATACTTGATATTGAGTGTGGCACTTTATTTCCCATTTCAAATCTCAATGTATTTCTCCTCCTCCATTTCTGGCATTTTTAACATTTTGCACATAAAATTCAAGAAGAAAGAGAAAGAACAGTGAGGGTTCACAATTCTCAACATTAAACTGCCTTGAGGTGATGAAGGTGGGAGTGACATGTCTTGGCGGGGAGGTCTGTTAGCACTGTCACTCCCTGAGTGTGTGTGTTCTCTGGCTGCCTCCGCTCCCTCTGGCTGCTTTCACACTTGCACTTAGGCTACTGTGAATACAACGAGGAGGAAAACCAGAGAAATAAAGACAGAGCCTGCAAGTGTGCTTCAATGCATCCGGCATACACATCCAACACAAATCTCTTGCTATCTGAACTCCACCCCCTGCCTGTTGAGTCTTTCCCTGGTTTTCTGACAGCGTTCCTGCAGCTTTTGGCCCAAACGTGCTACATCTGAGCTCGTGTCAGTGTTGGCAGCTGGCTGGTGATGAGCAAACTATCGGCAGTGTGATGGCAAAACGCCTAAACCTCAGTGATCCAAACATCATCTCTGATTCTACTTGAGGAAAACATCCACTGTGAAAACAGAAATCTACACTTGGAGGTCTATGACATCGAGGATGGTTTGTTTTTCAAAGGTGAACACAAAAATATAACTCTCAGAAAACCAGAAAACTGAGCCAGGAGACCCTCAACTGTAATGTTAGAAATAAAAAATAGATCCAGCTCTCAGGTGAGCTGAGGTTAGATGGTATTTATTCCATTTCCACCAACTATGGGGTTAGGTTTGGCATAAATACAAAGATAATCAGTGACAAAATGCCACAGAAGCACACTAGAGCATTAATAAGATGTAAGTATTACAAGATAATAGCTAAAATTTGACTGTGGATTAGGGCTTCTCAATAATGGTACAAATCATGATCATGATTGTTTTCATGGATACTATGAGTCTTCCACAAACACAGTGTGACAGTCCCAATTCTTCCCTAAACTTGTAAACAACTTCTTTATTATGGTCCTGCAAAGTTTTGTGGTGTAACAGCTCTTCTTCCAAGTGTCTTGAAGCAGTCATTTATGACTAAAGATGGTTAAAAGTGACTTTTAATTCTCCTGTGCTTTTTAGTTTATAAAAAGATTTCCTGGGTTTCTCTATGACTATTGCAACTGCAGCAGTCTTATGAAACAGTGAAAATAGCATAGCCAGGAGATGGAGGGTCGAAAGCGAGAGTGCAGTGGTGATGTAGGGCAGAGCTGGCAGAAGCAAAGTGGAAAAAAATGTAGTCTTATATCCATCCATCTATCCATTATCAATACCACGTCCCTTTTGGGGTTGTTAAGGGCTGGAACCTATCCTGGCGGACATTGGGAGTAGGGATGGGAATCGAAAACCAATTCCAGTAGAGAATCGTTAACAGCTCCATCAAAATATAAATATTATGAGTCTTTTTGCTAATCAATTCCCTTATCAATCCTCTGACTGACAGGGTTCAGAAGCAACAGAATTGTGTTCAAATCTTATACAATAGGCGCCTACTGCACAACCTTAAGTGAGTGGAAACACCAGCAACTTGCAGAAGCAGTTATCTATGCTGTGACGTGTGTTAGACCAACATTTGCCCACATGGAAAATCTGCAGGAATCAATAAGGGAATCGTTAAAGAATTAGGTTAGCAGGATCGTAAAAAGCATTGATATCGATAAAATCTTGTCAATTCCCATCCCTAGTTGGGGGAGGCACGATACACCCATAACCATTCACCAGCCAATCACAGGGCCACATAGAGATACGTACAACCATTCACTCATACCTGAAGGCAATTTAGAGTCACCAATCAAGTGCCTGGAGGGAAAAACATGCAAACTCCACACAGAAAGGACCTGGGGATCAAACCAGCAATCTTCTCACTGTTAGACATGTGCACAACCTGTTGTACCACCGTACCACCGGCAACACCCATGTCTTCTGTTAAATTACTACACTCTGCATCATTATTGCAATATTGAACAATATTTTCCTGTTTTTGTAATATCCCACAAGAGTACTAGACATTTTGAGATAGAGTTGATACTAATAAAAACTAAAACATTGGCAAGATTTGTATCCAAGCAATGTTGTCTGGGGGCCAGATGAGAAGCTTTGGGCTGGTTTGATGTTAAACTGGGCAACCCCGAAGATGATCAGTGGTCTATGGCGCTGTCCTGGTTAAATCTAAAGATCCCTGGCTGGCTACCCTTGAGTATTTGTTGCTTTTTCTTGTTGCAGACTCATTCAATGGAAGATCACCTGGATTGACCCGTTTTATAACAAGCATCTGTCTGATTGATTTCTGTGAACGTGCACCCAGACCAAGTCTGAAAACTGTTCCCTTTGATTTATCAAACACACTCATCACTGTATTCAGGCTGTGTTTCTTCTCTGCTTTAATATCACCAGGACATGCAGATATCCCCTCTCTTTGGAGGTTTAACATGGATCTAATTAGATCCTCAAGTCGAAGCATAAATTCTCCAGACATACGGCCTTACAGCCAGACATCTCGCTGATTTTTCTCAAAGTTTTACCACCTTTCCATTTTCATTCTGCATGCCTTTGCCCATTTTAACACTGACTGTGACACGTTCAGATCTTTATTCATCGCCCATATAGCAACCGCCTCCGCCCGCCTCTGTGTGGCTCTTTAAAGTGCAATCCATTCAAAAAATTCCCCTTATCTCTCCGGGCTGAAGAGGGCTCTTTAAGCGAACCATCCGTTCAGCCATCTTATTGATCTGGCTTCCTGCTCGCTGCTTAAAGAGCGACACGGCGCTGATGAACGACCCGCGTGAATAGATATCAGCGTCGCATCAAAGGCCTCACAGCTCAGCAGGGTAGGAGAGAAGAGGAGAGGGAGAGACAAAGGACGAGAGGGGGAGGAGAAGGAGATAGGGAACAAGGGAGAAGGACAGTAGAAGTGAAGGACAGAGAGATCAGAAAGTGACATCTAGAAATAGAACTATAGAACAAGTCAAGAAAAGAAGACAGAGTAAATCCTGGATGAAAATACAGCCAAACTATGACAAAAGCTAAAGAAACAGAGTGACTTCTACTCATATTTCATACGTCATTGGAGCATTTTGACACTAGGGACTTGACAGCTCACTCAGCAGAATTCAGAATTTTGAATAAACGTAATAGTTATTTTCTGTATTGTCATCAAAATGGCAGTGAGTACGATATTTCAAACATCCTACCAATAAGCAGCCTATTTAAGCAGTAAGACACAGTATGAGGCTATGGTGGCACAGCAGGTAGTGCACATGTATAAACAGCAAACAGGTTGTGGGTTTGAATACCCTCATGGTTTCTTTCCAAGTCACTCCAGATCCCTCCCACTGACCTAAAATAATAAGTCGTTTGTAACTCCAAATCACTCTTGGATGTGGGCATGAATGGTTGTCCACTTCTGGTTCAGGGTGTACTCTGACTCTTGTCCAATGCCAGCTGGGATAAGCCTCAGCCCCCCACAACTAGGGCTGGGTATTTCCACCAACCTCACGATACGATACGTATCCCGATGCTAAGGCTATGATATGATGCATATCCCAATACATGTAAATTGTGAACACTGACCACACTTTAAACAAAATTCTTGACAAGTTTCGTTTTTTCTTATAAGAAGAAAAAGAACAAGGATGAGTTTTAAGTGGTTCTACAACACAAGAGACATAAATTCAGATCCTCAAAGATGGTAGACCTAAGTTCAAATTTAGAACATATGCTTCATTATGTAGCTCGTCTTCTACCTTGAACTGTGCCACTGTTAACATTACCCAAAGTGTACTGACAACAAATACAACAACAAATGTATTGTCAAAATATTTAGGCCGTATCGATTCTGTAGAATCCATATCGATACACGTATCCCGAAGGAGTGCGTGACGATGTTTTGCCGTTTCAATATTTTGAGCACAGGCCTACCCACAACCCCACAAGAGATATGTGGATGGATAGATGATATAAGACTACATTTTTTACACTTTACGTCTGCCAGCTCTGCCCTACATCGACACTGCACTGTACCTTTTAACCATCCACCACCTCAACAAATATATGAACATTTCAGTACAGTTTCACTAGCTATCTCATGCCTCTCCAAGTCTGTATCTTTAACAAAACTATGTGGACTGATATCCAGATGCCAACTTTGAGGGATGACCCCTCAGTATGAGGACAAATACAACAGGTGAAGCTCTGCTGACAGTCTGAGTTGGAGCTCCAGGGGGGTCACATAATCATAAGTGAGCGCGAGTTGTTTTGATTAATTTGTCTGTGAGAATCCATATCGCTGTCTCTAATGTACTTACTCAATTCTTCCTGATGCACGGTTCTGTCATTACTCGAGCTCCAATTGAATTCTGCTCTCACTAATCTGAGTGTTAAAGCTCCCGGGAGGTTGCCCTGCTGACTAAAATGTTTTTATAACAAAAACACAAAGCATATAGGAAAACATTTAAAAAGTTATAATCAAGAGGAGAAAACTCACACCAGAGAAAGTCCTAGATTTGATTTGATAAACTTTATCTCAAATATATGAATAATAAAATATTAAAGTTGAAAAACAAACAAAAAATGAAAACATTATTTACAGATTTTCTTTAAAGCACCAATGCTGTTCGATGTTTGAAATGGAGTAGGAAGAAGCTAGGCTCATCTTGTCCTACCCCATTTTTTCATTGGTGTGTTAGATAATTACTCATCAGTCAGCACCACAGATCACATCTCAAGCACTTTTCCTCACAGGAATTTACAACAAGCATGAAGCAGGTGCAACTATCACACCTCAGCTTCCTGTTAATGGGACATTTTCACAGGATCAAAAACTCAAATTGAGTTATAAAAAGATTCTTTTGTCATATCTATAGGGTCATGTTTGAGTTTGGAGGAAAATAATTAAATAATTAAACAAATGCTTAATACAAGAGATTTTCCTGCTGTTTGTACGTCTAACACAGTTTTTGTAGCTCATTTCTTTGACTTAAAATTGGTAGGCTCTGATTTTTTGAAATGGGGTTGCCCATCACACTAGGAAATGTGATTGCCCTGGTATATAACAGTACATGGCAGTAACCATTGCTCTAAGACTCCCCTAAAATGTCCCCAAAAAAGTGGTGATATGAACTGCTGTGTGTACATTTCATTGACTAAATATGCGCTAGAATACCTTCATCTTTTGTTCAGAATCAGCTACTTATCACAGGTAACTGGCGCGACTTCCCTCTCATTCATCCCCGCAGCGTCTCAGCGCTTTAACACAGTCAGACGCTGAGTGTCTTCTGACTTCGATGGGGAAGCATAGAGTGGGTTGTTCCACTGTGGAAACTGGACGGTCATTGGATAAACGCTGGGCTTTGTCCCGCCCATCGGACGCTCAGCATCTCTGGGGGTCTATGAGGCAGTGGGCTGGCCTGGACGCTCGGCTTCCACATGATGATTGGATGATCTGTCTGAGGCCGAATCCCTTTCTGATTGACAGTGAAATGAGCCAATCAGCAATCTTGAAGTATAACCCTCCACCAGAGCATCTTCTAAGTTTTACATTTGTTCTGGAGAGGAGCTTCTCCTGTTTAAAGCGGCTCAAGTCTTACACACGCAACACAATGAGCCAAGGCCGTTTAAGCAGACTAGCTCTGCTGGCCACTGAGAGAACACTGGTAAAATCCCTGGAAAAGACAACTAGTTGGTACGACAGGGTCACAGATCATTTCCTTGAAAAGGAACGGAGGGTAGAATTTACATTTAAATAATAATCAAATTTATGATGTAGGCTGGAAAAAATGAGTTTCCCCTTCTTGACTGACCAGCAGCCGCCACTGGTACATGGTGCCACTTAAAGCTTCATAATTAATCCCTTTACTGGCTGAAACTGCTCAAAAAACCTAAAATGACTTGAATAATACTCTACAGAAAGATTTGTTCTCATTTAACTTTTCCTCAACAAAGTCCCCCAGTATGTATCCCTCTGCCAAAGGAAATCTCAGCCCAGGGACGGAGCTTGCAAGTCCTTCTATTGTCACTCATATTTACTAGTGTCATTGGTCTCGAGCAACCCACTTAAAAAAACTGAACTAACAGCTCACGACATCACTCATTCTCTCAGATTCTTTACCTTCTGGTTGTCCTGTTATAATAAACATGTATTGAAGAATTGCACTTCACAGGGTTAAGTCAAACAAGCATCATTTTAAGAGGTGACCTGATGATTTGTAGAAGGCTGACCACACAGATTAAGTCTTTGAAAGTGCATCGAAGAATTTTAATGAGGTTGGCAAAAGCTTTGAACACGTCCAAGTTTCCTGCACTGAATAGCTGTAAGATGTCTGAGTAGCCAAGGTCAAAGATAATTACAGTACTACTGTATTTTATGTCACATAGAGGCCCCATAAATGTATCCAAAGAAAGACAGAGAGATGTCTCTCCATAATATCTCCGTTTAAATGGAACAACTCAGATAGCTTAGAAAAAAGTGAATACAGTTCAGTTGGACTCATGATTTTCAATCTTTTTTACAACCAGAAAAAGATGTGCTGCTGAGGGGAAAAAAACATTATTATGATTTTGACTGCATTCAACCACATAAATGTATCAATAATATTTAATAGTTTTTCACAGTGTTATTAAAAAACTGTCCTTACAAGCAAGAAATGAACATAAGAATCCATGAGTTCAACCAAAATATGTTCATTTCATCCTAATTTAAGGGCAGACAAATGTGCAATTTGAAGAATATCCACTTAATTACACTAATATGTTAGTAAGAAATTTTGTCCACAAGCAACATATGACCATAGGGCTCCATGACCTTAAACTATAACCCCCCAAAATCTAACAACTTCTCCTTCAGTCAGATTGAGCAACTGTTAAAAGTTTAAAATAAAATTCAATTTGCATTTAAGAATGGCTTGCAAATGAACGGCTCACTTCCAACTTTGGATTGGTTCTAATTATTCACTTAAAACAGCAGTTCAAAAGTCTCGAGTCATTCACAAAAGTCACATTTTTGTAGCCTCTGTTTACCAGTAGAAGATAATCTGATGAACAGATGATTACGTAACATAATGTGGTTAAAAAACGAGTCACAACAAGCACACGGGTCCATTTAGAGTTGCTGAAGAGTTTGTCTGATGACTGTAGGCAGAGGCAGGCTAACACTTCCCACTGACTTCCAGCCGTTGAGATAAGCTATTAAGCAGTGGTTGAGATTTGCCCATCTCTTCCTTGTTACTGCATGCACAATCAAAAGAATGGTGTCCATCTGCTTGTCATGGACTCGGGAGTGAGGCAAGACACGAAAAGAAGAAAAAAGTTGCCCTTCTCTTTAACCTTTTATGGTCACTATAAGCACTGACACTCTAGACACTTCTCTGCTCTGATAGCAGTTATGAGTCTAACGCAGGGGTGCCCAACAAGGTGCCCATGAGCACCCAACAGAGAAATAAATTCAAGATGCTTGTAAGTATAATGTTCTCAAATTATTTCAAAGTTTGTAGTAACAAAAATTAAGATTTATTAAGAGTAAATGGTAAAATCAAAACATGTTCCTTAATTTAAAATGAATGATAACAATGAATTACTGAAAACCTTCAAATCAAGTAGCATCCTTTTATAACACTGCTCATGCTCCCAGGGTGGTTTAGGTTGGCTCTGGAGTTCATTGCCCATCCATCTGCCCATTTCGTAAAACTCCTGATTCTCTGTTAACAGCAGGGTCCATGTACCTGCGAGAGGCCTGGAGGGGAACAGCAGCAAACACTCGCAGCACAGAGATCAGCCTCCATTAAAATCTACCTTTTTATTGATCATTTTTCAGCTTTTGATGCTGCTTAAACCAGCCTGAGCTGGTCCTCTGATGGCTTGTACCAGTCAGGCTGCATTTGTGCAAAAAAATACACGCCTGAGGGGAAACACATAAAAGCCAAAATCAACTTTGTAAAAAAAAAAGCACTGACAAAGTATGATATCTGTTTTTGTCAGCCCTGATATCTGGAACTTGCGGTGAAATGTGACGGCACAAAATCCCAAAAGTGATTCATGAAGAGTGTTTCTGGCATCCTGACGCTCTTTGGGCGATGTTCGTATCCACATGACCAGCTAAAACTGTTCTAATATAAGAGCTGCTGTGATGCTTTTATTTACATTTGAGTTTATTGTCATCATCCCTGTGGCTTGACAAACATGCTGGATGCATTTCTCAGCCCATAAAGCATCTACAAAGCTTCTCATTGGATTTTTGAGAGCTGCTGTGTTTACTTTGGCTGCTGATCTCTTCTTCTTCTGCTTGTTTTATTATCACACTTCAGCCACCAACTGTTACTCCCTCTGCAGTCTGCCATAACGTCACATCATCTCCATCATGGTGCTGCAGCGTACGTGTCAGACGGACAACACAAGCTGTGAGGGGAACAGATTATCTTAAGTTTTTGTTTTTATTCCTGCTTCATTATTCTTAAAAAATAAAGCCAGACGCAGACTAATAAGCTGAAAATATTATTCTCACTCTGACAGCTCATTAGAGAACATTAAGTCGAAAATTTCCAGGAGAATCAGATATTTGGGCTTATAATTATATATGCTAACAGACATTTTACCAGCTGTTTTGACAGCATGTATTTTCCTCCATTCATGGTGAATTAAAACATGATTGTATCCGCCAGACGCCTGAGAACTTTCTGTTGGAGTAAGAAACTCAAGCTTCAATCTGTAATGAGGACCACAGTAAACACACAGGCTTAAGTCTACATAGGCTGCCCAATCTTTATATACTAGCAACACTTCCAATGAAGTAGGAACATTGTTTTTTTCACAAATAAAAACAGAATACAAAGATTTGAAAATGCTTTTCAACATATATTCAAGGGAACACACAACAATGACAAGATATTTAACACTAAAACTGATAAATTTAGTTTTTTTTTGGCAAATGTTAACTCATTTGTGATGCCTGCAACTTGTTCAAAAAAGCTGGGACAGGTTGAAAGACAAGTTGAAAGATGCTCAAAAACCTGCTTGGAAAGTGCCGCAGGTGAACAGGTTAATTGGAAACAACTGAGTGTCATGATTGGATATAAAAGAAGCAACAATGGAAGGCTGTTGTTCACAAGCAAGAGTGGGCGAGGTTCACCATTTAGTGAATGATTGTTTAAGGACAACATTTCTCAACATGTAATAGCAAGAAGTTTAGGGATAACATCACCTACAGTCCATTTATCATCAAAACATTCAGAGAATCCAGAGAAATCTCTGCATTTACAGTAAGCAGCATGGTCAAAATCCAACACTGAATGCCTGTGACCTTCAATCCCTTAGGCAACACTGCATTACATACTAACATCATTCTGTAAAGGATATCACCACATGAGCTCAATAACACCAACAAAAATCACTGTTAGCTAACACATTATGTCACTAAGGCCATGTTTACACGGAGACGCTCTGACCTAAAATGGAAAGGTTTTTCCTTTGCGTATTCAAATTCGATCTGCGCTCAGATGGAGACACTTGAAAAGAATGAAACCGCTGTAGCATGCATGCCAGTCCAGTAGATGGCGGTGTAGGTTTGCAGAGAGGCAGCGCTGCTACAACACATGTGCGAAGAAGGAAATATTTTCACAAGAAACAATGGCTAGTGGATGCACAGAGACGCAGGATTTTGCTGTCTGGACAACAAATCTATCTGATAGTTTTGTCTGGATAACAAACCGAGCACGGTAAGTAAAGTAAAAGAGTACTGCACATGCGGTGACGTCAGCGTTTCACCCTGAAACACTCTGACTCTGGTTTACACAGAGCTGCATGTAAGAGCGTTTTGAAAACTCTCCACCCTGGACCATGGTTTCAAAAGTTTACGGGTTCAAGCTCTCCGCAGACTGTTCCCATGCAAACAGGAGGCCAAAGCGCAATGAACACTTATCAGATTTGAACTTATTAGGCCTTGTTTAAACAGGCCCTAAATCTACAAGTGCAAATTAAAACTCTACCATGCAAAGCCAAAGCCATATACGTATCAACAACAACCAGTAGCACTGCCAGTTTCTCTTGGCCTGAGCTCATCAGGGGTGGACCGAGGCCCTGTGGAAAAGTCTGATGTGTCTGTTTTTGACATTATGGGCATGGTGTCTTCTAGGGGCATCAGTGGTGCAGTTGGATAGTGCACTTGGTCAGTGATCGGGAGGTTGCAGGTTCAAGCCCAGCTCCGGGCGACACATGGTGATGTGTCCTTGGGCAAGATACTTAACCCCAAGTTGCTCCCACTGCTGCATCAGTGGTGTGTAAATGGCCATGAAAGGACGTGAATGTGTTAGAAATACTGATGGAAAACTAACATAGAAACTCTGAACTATCGGCAAGCGAATGGGTAGGTGTGACCTGCGGTGTAAAGCAGCTTTGAGTAGTCAAAGACTAGAATAGCGCTGCACCTCGATATGCCTACCATACGATACATCACAATACAATATCAAAAAAGAAAAAATATTACTGTGTAATTACAACTTGTTTATTTTTGTTTGAGTTGCACACAGGAAAACACAAGGCCTAACAGGCCAAACACAAACAATAACACTCTCTCTAACCTTAGAGAGGTTAGAGAGAGTGTATGCTAATGAGCGGTAGGCTCATTTTCGCCGGGATTGTCTTCACATTTTTATGGTGACGCTGAAGGTGGTTCATGTTTGTTGTATTTGAGGCGGTGTACGGAATGACAGCATTGCAAATTTTACTCACTGTCTTAGTCTTGTCAGTTACTCTATTGTCGTCTTTGTCTTTTTTAATGAGAAAGCCAAAATACTGCCAGACAGATGACTTGTATCCAGGCGGAGGGTCCTCAATTTTGACCTCATTCGACTCCATCGTTCGGCTTTTTGGAGGCAAGGTAGTTGGCGCTAATGTTTGTTGTCGTCACTTCCGGTCACATGCGCTATTACCAGACGTGACGTCTTTATTTTGCGATGCATTTTTTTCAAACTCGATGCATTTCGTCATGTACTGTATCGCGATATTTTGCCAAACGATATTTCATCCCATCCCTAGTGTCTTCAGGGCTAAAGAGGAAAAGGACCACCCAGACTGTTTACAGAGCAAAGGTCAAATGCATCTATGATGGTATGGGGGCGTTAGTACCTGTGGCATACGTAACTTGCACATCAGTGAAGGCACCATTCATGGTGACAGGTACAGTACATACGGCTTTCCAAGTAAGGTCTGTTAATTCCAGTGCGACAGTGCCAAGGCACATGTCACAACAGCGTGGCTTCACAGCAAAAGAGAGCAGATACCAGACTGACCTGCCTGCAGTCCAGACCTGTCTCCATCTGTAAATGTGAGGTGCATTATGGAGCAAAAATATGACAATAGGGGCCCTGGACTGTTGAATAACTGAAGTCACATATCAAGCAAGAATGGGAGAGAGAGGTGATGTAACACAGTGGTAAACATGCCCCTGTCACAGCCTTTTGGAACACGCTGCACACATCACATTCAAAATGAGTGAAGACTTGCCAAATACAATCAAGTCTATCGGTTTGAAGATTGAATATATTGTCTATGTATTTATATATAAATAAAGGTCCAAAAAGTCCACACTTGTTAATACGTCCAAGTGTTTTTATTCTGAGCAGCCAAATGGATGGAGGAAGATCTTTTAGTACCCAGTCCTCGTTTCCTCTCCTGAGCTGTCACAAATGTCTCTGGTTTGGTTCGAACTTTAAAAACATGCCGAGAACAAACCTCAAGTGTCAAACAAACCTCTCCAGACTCAACCTGGAGAGAGAGTGATGCAGGCTGTCTGTTCCCGTGTCAGTGTGGACCGAGAGCCGCAGAGCGAGTGTATTACTGTAACGCCACAAGCTGCCGCCGAGGCCAGAGAGGTGAGCTCTGACGTGTCATTGGCTAACCTGACAGCGAGACAACAGCCACGGGGCAAACACCAACAGAGCAGCTCTGTCGTCCGCAGCCGGCTGAATACTAATCCAGAGCAGCAGCCTCTCCTGCCTGCTGCTGCTGCTGCTGCTTTGACTCCAGGGTGGGAGATGAAACCCGCTCACCGGCCAAACGTCACTTCATTTTCAGCGTGTTTGATGAGTTTGTCTGCTGAACCACACACTAACCAGCTTTAGTTGCCTTAGAGGTTCTGCTCTGTCCTGCACTGAAGCCTGTATCACTCTGGATTTAGCACATAGCTGAATATAAATGCTTGTATGATCGTGTCAGCTTTTAATGTTTACCCTCACTGCCAGTATGTTCCTTTTTCACTCTTTAGAAACAAAGTCTTCTTACAGGTAATATGATAAATTTCATTTCAGTGCTTGCAAGAGCTGTCAGACTGAAATTAAACAGTCTTTTCCACCTCCATATTTGAAAGTGATAAATATTAATCAGTGACTTGTGATTAAATTTGCCACAAACAGTTATCAATCTCTCTCTTTGCAAAGTTTTGAGGTGATGATTTCTTGCCTATCAAAGGTGCATCTCTTTTCAGCCTTTGACAGAAAACATTAACAGAGCATGCAGGTTGCCAGATTATTCTCCTTTTGACTCCAAGTACATTTTAAATTATCTAACAAGATCAAACTTTTGCATTGCTTTAAATCATTGACAAACCGAAGCACAACTTAATCCTGTGTTTCAAGTATTTTGTTGAGATTTAACCTGTAAACCAGGGGTGCACACATGTGGTCAATCTCAACCAAATATCTCTGTACATACAATAAAAGTATTAGATCACCACGCAATGTAAGGTTTATGCCACATCTGCCCTAAATTATCAGAATTCATAACAACCAAATCATTTATTATGTTTCTTTAATGTTAATACACCAGTATGTAGATGCTCTTTAACTGATATAATATTATTATCACCAAAATATAATTTCTTTGTTGTTCATGAAATTCAAATTTGATAGTTTACAAAAGACTGAAAAAAAAAGGCAAAGCAGATTTTAATTTTGTGTTTAAGACGTCACATTATAGTTATTTACTTGCATTGCTGAAAAAAGAAACTGGTCTGAGTGATTGAATGTTATTTGAATAATTTTTGACATGGGCGACACAGTGGCGCAGCAGGTTGTGCACGTGCCTCACGGCAAGAAGGTCCCCGGTTTGATCAGTGTGAAGTTTGCATGCGTGGGTTCCCTCCCAGCACTCCGGCTTCTTCCCACAGACTAAAAACATGCTCATTAGGCTGATTGGTGACTTTATATTGCCCTTAGGTATGAGTGTGAGCGTGAACGGTTGTCTGTCTCTATATATGGCCCTGTGATCGACTGGCTACTGGGTCAGGGTGTACTTCGCCTCTCGCCCAATGAAAGCTGGGAAAGGCTCCAGTCCCGAAAAGGAATTAGTGGTATGGAAAATGAATTAATGAGCCCAGTGAGTAGGGATGGAAATTGATACGATTTTATCGAGACCAGCGCTATTAACAATCCTGCTAAACGATCCAATTCTTTCACAATTCACTTATTGATTCCTGCAGATTTTCTGTGTGGGCAAATGTTGGCCTGTAGATTTTCAGTGTCAACAATGTCAAACACACGTCACCGCAAAGATTACTGCTTCTGCAAGTTGCTGGTGTTTCCACTCACTTAAGGTTGTGCAGTAGGCGCCTGTTTTTAAATTAAGCCACAATTCTGACACTTCTGAGCCCTGTCAGTTGAAGGAATTTTTAAGGTAATTGATTAGCAAAAAGACTCATGACATCGGTTCTTTGATGGAGCTATTAACGATTTTTAACTGGAATTGGTTTTCGATTCCCATCCCTACCAGTGAGGGGCTCAAATATGAGTATAAAACTCGGTGTGAAATTCCCTTATTAATGTCAATAAATGTATGTCCAATGACAAGAACATTTTCAGTTCTTAAGTTTTTGAAAGATTTCAGGAATATTTATGTTTTCATGACAGATGGACAGCTAAAAATCTCATTTGCAAGAGTGTCCTGACCAAGACAGGCAGCAGCATATTTACAGTCAAACACATAAAGAATTTTAGACACAGATACAGGAACATCAACCAAGTAAGTCAGCCTCACAAAGCAGATCTGAAACTTCTTTTACCCATTTCAAGACAAACTTTGGGGACAGACAGGAAGTAGATTTTGTGACTGAGTCACAGAATGAAGACTGTGGCTCCCAGAACTTTTCACATGAATACAGTTACTCTAGTATGATGGAAGCAGGTCAAGTACAGCCTTGTAAATCAGACTGTGCCAATGATTGACTCTACTGATGGTCAGACAGGCCCACCTAACTCTCTCATACAGACTCCCTTTGTCCCTTTTCAAATCCAGACTTAAACCCTCCTGTTCCGGACTGCATACTCCAGAAAACAATATCATACCTCCTCTTCCCCATTGCTGTCATTATCTGTTATGCTTTGCTATTGTTGTTTTTTTTTTATTATTGTTGATTTTTACTGTTATTGTTGATTTCATTGTTGTTTTAACCTTGTACAGCATCCTTGAGTGTTGTGAAAGGCGTCTTAAAACGAAATGTATTATTATTATTATTACTGTTATAAAGAATGTTAGAGCTAAACATATATTTATGAAGAGTTCTTTTCCAAAACGCAATAAATCCATTTTAATTTAGAAAGTATTTACAGTATTTACCCAGAGTCAGACCCACCATTGGGTTGGCTGGGGAACTGAACTTTGAAATACAGTTTAAACAGGGATATAAAGCTTCCTGGCATTCAATATTGAGGGGCAGGTGTACAATTGGTATGAAAAAGAATAGCACGTAGTAGTATATATATTTTTAAATTTTGGCTTTTATGCCATTTTGGAAAAGAACTCTTCTTATATATACCTACATATTGAAGCCCACACGTATCAGTGAACAGAATTAAAGCACAAAAACAAAGTCAGAAGATCCTGCACACGGCTTTGACATGTGAGGTCCAAGGACAATGCTTCTTTCTTCAGCCTGTATGAACCTAAAGAAGCACGACCCTTCAGGTAAACACATGCACACATTAAGGCCGTATGGATCTAAAGCTGATGGGATGGGAAGAGAAGACTTCACCCTCCACTTGGGACGCCCCGGGAGTATCTTCCGGCCCTGCTCACGTTGTTCTCCTCCTTACTTCTAACAGGTGAGAGCCAGAAAGAGAAGGAGGTTCAGCGAGAGGCTCTGAGTCAAACCAACTGATCTGAATCATTAATTATTAACGGAGCAGCTTTCAGCTCCTCGCGGACCTATCACGGGGAAGGATTTTAGCCGTGAGGTGCTGCTTGCACTCTCTCTATCTGCTCCATCTTACTCGTGGATCTATATGCAGCTCCTCGCTGGTGACCCAACAGCTCGGGCAGATTCAAAGAGGGAGTGTTAAAGAATGCAACAGGGGCGAGAAAAAAGGATGAAGCAGAGAGAGGGAAGGAGGAGCGGATGAACGAGAATGAATGTGGGAAAAAGGAAAGGGAAGCAGGAGGGAACAAGGACAGGGGAAGTGCTAAAGCGGGGAGGTGTGCAGATGTGTAGTGATGCTGCAGCAGCGTTTCAGATGATAGATGGAGAGTGAAAGAGGAGGCAGTGATTCACAAAGACAGAAAAAGAGAGTCTATAAATGTAAACCTACAACGTCCCCAGAGCTGGGTGCTCATTCTTATCCTTAAGGCAAAAAGCAAAAATCTGAATGTAAATGCAGAAACCAGAGGGCTCCATAACAACCATGACATTAATACGATGTCAAATGTAGCAAGGAATCATGGGAAACATTCCCCTCTTCTCGATTTACCCTGTTACAGTCTTTAGTAAAGTTGACTTCTTAATTTGTTTTTAAAGCTTATTTATCTAAATATATCTAAACTAGTGCTGTCAGACGATTAAAAAAATTAATCTAATTAATTATCGGATTTATAATTAATTAATCTAATTAATCACATTTTAATCTCATATCTGCTTAAAGTACCCAAATAAAGAATTTGAATTCTAGGATATTATAAAATTGTAGTGCAGGACTAATCAAATGAATACACTAAGAAGAGAAGATTTGTAAATCCACATTTTTATTGGTGACTAAATAAAACCAAAGTCAGGGCAACTTGTCCAGAAAATTCTAAGCTCAATCAGGCAACTCAAATTACACTTTAAGTGTGTTTCATAAATCAAATTCAAAATAAGAAAAAGGTCGAGAACATCCAGCAAAACAATTAGGCCTGATGCATTATTAAAGAATGTTGTACAAATATAGATAAATAAATTCAAAAATAAAATAAGACTAAGTCTTAAATATGCCATTCCTGTTGTCACCTGGGCTTTGTTTGGTTTGACTAGAGACACATGTGTGAAGTGACATGTGCCACTGCCATGTACGGGTCCTCCAGCTGGACAATATCAAAATGTTTGTGTGCTATGATTAATCTTGCGATTCATTTTTATAACGCATTAATTTGCGGTGTAATTAATTAACCTAATTAATGCGTTATTTTCTTTTCATGTTTGTTTTTAATTAATTATTTGTGTTTAACTAGTTGATCATTATTTAATTTTTCCAGTTATAATTTACATACTAATTTTATTTGAACTAATCTAACTTAATCTGCCATTATTTATTAACTTGTATTTATTTATTTATTCATTTAAATGTGCATTTTATCTGTAAAAAAAATATTTATGTGTATATATTTGTACAAACATTGTTTTTATTTTATTTCATATGAGTATTTTTTTAATATTTTTATTTAATTTGACCTTTATTTGACCAGGAAGTCCCATTGAGATTCAAAAAATCTCTTTTACAAAAGAGACCTGGCCAAAATGGCAGCCGTACAGAGTCACAGTACATAGAAAATGACAACACAAGCAACAGCTCTAAAATAAATGATCAAATACACATTATAAAAGTATCACACTATAAAAGTATGCATGAGCATGTATCACTACATATCTATATCTATCTCGACCTACCTACGCATCTATCTATCTATCTATCTATCTATCTATCTATCTATCTATCTATCTATCTATCTATCTATCTATCTATCTATCTATCTATCAAACAATCAATCTATCTGTCTATCTATTTATATCTATCTATCTATCTATCTAACACCTAATAACCACTTCAGCAACTTTTATTCTAAATTATAATATATTATTATGTTGTTTACATTGTTTTAGAAATTGATTAAAACGTATCCAATGCATCACAAGTATGGTTAATATTCTGAATACATGTTGAGTGAACACCCAACATTAGCAACACATCAATTTTTTTACTGCGTGTCAGATGTTTTTACTTTAATGAATATCTAAAATTTCTAATTAGCACCATTCAACTCAATAGATGAATTTTTGTAAATCATTTAAACACTGTTATCTTATTGAATAATGATTACTCTTAGTAAGCAAGGGGTTTCATGAGTGTTACCAGTATTTTTTCTGTAAAAATCCTGGAGTACTTTGCTTCCTGTTTGGATTAAACGGGGCTGAATAAAAAAAAGGAGCCTCTGGTAAATTAAGAGTTTGTGCACTGACCTGACCTTATAAAAGGAACTTTCACCAGATTGTTGAAAACAGCCGAGGGTGGAAATTATTTTTTTAATACTAAAATCTTCCCCAGCTCCTCTTATTATAATCTTTTTTTGTTTGTTTTTTTTCACATGCAGCTTTCTGTTGTGGTTCTGTGTTTTACTTCAGCACTTCATAAGGCGATGCTGACTTATGGTTACCAAAGCAACGAGGCCTTCTCGCCCTGCACCATACTGAACTGAGTGTGCATTGAGTTGAACAGAGTAGAATAACATTGAGAGAGACAGCATGAGGGGACTATAAAGAGGGGGAGGAGAAGAGAGCGGGAATTCTTGCACATCCAAGTTGGCAGCCCCTGCTGAGTGCCCATGGAGTCCCCTTAGGACAGCATCCCAGGTTTGAACATGTATTCAGTCTCTCTCTCTCAGGTGTTTCAGGGAGGAGAGAGAAGGCATCTCCTGTCAGTCATCACCCCATGGAGCGAGCTGAGGGCAAACATAACAGAGCACTGAGAGGAATCATGTGCAAAGAGTAAGCGTGCACACGGAGAAAACAGGCCAGGATCCTTTAACGTCTTAACTTTCTCATTCGACTAGAAAAACAAGACAGAAAAACATGCCAGCCGAGGAATTCCAGGTAAAACTTTGGGAAAAAAAATACTTTGTTAAATATCCTTCCATCAAGCCAAAGAGCTTTTCACACAGGCACAAAACCTCTACATCTTTTGGATGTTCTGCACTTGTGAACATGGAAGTAGGGCTGGGAGATATGACCATAAAAAAATTGTTTTAAACTTTTTTCAACAAAACTCAAATTATGATTGTAATCAATTTTTCCTCCACAGAAAAAGAACCTTCCAAGTCAAGTTTTGCATTTATGTGATCAAAACATGTTACAAAAATAAACAGTAGGGCTGGGTCAATACGCTTTTCTCCCAATTTGACTTTTTACAATTTTTGGGGGTTTGATTTAAATTGCGATTCTACGATATTGCCAGTTTTTGCAATCTTTAATTAGCTTTTTTAACACCAGCGTAAAAGATGAACAATGATGATGCCTACAGACTATATCAGGAAAAAATACACATCACATGTGAGTCCGTTTTTAGGATTTATTCAGCAATAAATTTAACCAGCTGTTTATACTCTCTCTTCAAAAGCCTGGATTGCATTTAAAAGTGGCTTATTAACACAGACTAAAATGAAGCAGGGTTCCAACTCTTTTCTAGAAATCATTTTCCAGGACTTTTCCAGGACTTTTTCCAGTGTCACATAACCAACTGAAGTTACATTGTTGCTGTGGGCAGTTTTTAATTCTAGTTAGCCTTCTAAAAAACAAGATTAGAGGTTGATGAACAATATCTCTAGCTATTGATCATATTGATCTTCGAATTTCTTTGTTTCTAACTCTCCAACACGATATGTATACATATTTTTTAGTCTTTATTTACTCTGCTTTTATAAGAATAGATTTTGTTCATTTAGCCAAAATTTTGTTTTGTCAATTTTTATTATTTCTTTTTGTCCCCACTGTTTTGAGTTTTTATATTTTATGCCTTAACTTGCATTATTTTACCTCCTAACATTTTCTGGTTACATGTACATTAGTTACCAAGTACATTTTTACTTCATTTCCTATGTTTCAAGCTCGAAGAAAGACAGATAATTTTCCAGGACAATTTAAGCTTTTCCAGGACATTTGACTTTTTTCCTCATTTTCCATATGTTTTCCATGACTGGAAAATTGGGCAATCATTTTCCAGGTTTTCCAGGATGCATGGGAACCCTGTGAAGCATTTTAAATTTGGAAAAAAAAAACAATTTTCTAACGAAAAAAATAATTATTTAAAAATCATCAAACAAAAAATCCAAAAATACTTATGTGAATCGATTTTTTCCCCCACCCCTTCTAAACAGACTTTCCCTTTTATAGATGAAATACATGCTGTAGTTTTGTTATAAAATGTTGGATGATGTAGTTCAAATGCAGGAAGGCCTTTCTACATAAACAGTGACAGATAAGCTATTTTCATATTACGGTATCAAGAAACCATCTGATCAATTTTTCATCTTATTTAAGAAACAAATAAAAGCCTAAATATGTGCTTCTGCAAACCTAAAAGGGACTATCATCATGAAATCTGTACATCTCTAATATAATAATTATATTTCAAACTCTACAAGGACTTGTGATTGAAGTAAGTTGAGGAAAAAAGTAGATTTTTCCTTTTGAAAGCTTCTTCAAATCAATTAATACACAGTCCAGCCCTAACAGGAAGTTCTCTGCTGGCTCTCTAGTTGACAGGCTTACAGGGAAACATCTCTCTATGAGGGGTGAGGAAGAAGAGGTGAGGAAGTTCCCTGTAATTTCCCACAAATGTAAAACTGAAGTCCATGAGGGATGCAGATGTTTGGACCAGACATTGTGTGTATCATGTTGTTCTCTTGTCTTAAAATGATGTCACTGCTCAGTAATAATTTCCTCCTTTATTCGTGACTCTCACTTCCCTCTCATGTTGCTCTACTTCCTGCCTCTGTGTCTTTCCCGCCTTTGTGATCACATGCCTGCCCTGATTGTCTTCACCTGTGCCTGATTACCCACACGTGTATTTAAACCCCCCGTTGAAGCAGCCTGCATCACTTCCACTCTGCCTGCATGTTCATGTGGATGTCCTTTCACTCTGAGGGTCATGGAGGGCAGAGTGAGTGGATTGTTAAAGCCTTTAACAGTGAGTCTGCTTAAGTGCAGGCCCACTGAACAGGTGAAGTTCTCCTCATTGTCTGCACTAGAAGACAATGTGTGGAGAGAAGACTGAGCATTTAAGCATTCTTATTTGTTTAAGTGTGGGTTTAATAATCAGAAAGTATCACAGAGTGTTTGGAGTGTCACGGACAATACCTTCACTCTGAAAAATCGCATCATTTTGGATGTCGCTAAAATAGAGGAAATGGAGGAATCTGATGAATCTCACTCCAGTAGACCATTTGATGACACATCAGTATCCACTTGAAGGTGTTCCTCATTAAGTGTTTTTGTTGGAGTTCCCTAATAACGTTTTTTTTCCAACACACCTGTCATAAGGTGAGCAAAAGAGTTTGGACCATGACAGAATTACCACGCTAACATGAGAGCTTTAATTCCCCCTTTAATTCATAAAAAAACTTAAATTCTTTTAAAAATATATACATATATAAAAACTACCTTGTCAACACCTTATTCCAAATGAAAATGATAATTTCAAATACAACTTAATCCCAAAATTAATTCCAGTCATTCTGTGCATACTCGTTCCCTCGTCCTGTGGCGATGACACACATATTCCACGTTGACAGGAACGGGATGGTCGCCCAAAGTAACTGTTGGACTCGAGCAAAGTATATTTGATTAGAGCCTTAGAAGATCAGGAAATAATAAAAAGAGTGGATGGACATAAGCATTAATATGTGGACCTTTTTAAAGTTGCACCGTCAAAGTTGGACGAGGTTTCCCTGGCAGAGACGCTGGAGACGCTGACATGTTTGTTTTCTTCCAGTACCGTCAGTAGCGCTTCTACAGCACTTCAGGGGCGTTCGTCCCTCTCAAGTTAGGTTAATACAACATTATGACGAGGATTTCATGAATTTCCATTCCGCTGACACGACATCAGCCCCGCTGGAGCTCAATTCGCGTCATGCAAGCCCCGACTGTGTCCCTTGCGCCGTGTTGAACGGGACACAGTCGGGGCACAAACGGATACATCCTTGTAAGTCGTCCCCATAAAGCTTTCAGGATTGAGCCACAATTGGCCCGACTGAGCTCCGTACATGCCACGCTAATGCCGTTCACCTTAGGACTGCATTAGGCTTCCACCTCACTATACTGAACAGTTCAAAACTGTCAGGACCCTTCCACATTCCTCGCTGTTCATCCACGTCTATACAACGCTGATCTAGACCAAGTAGCGCATGCACCACGACCAAAGCACGTTTTATCAGGATTATGACAATCGTGCACAATCGCCATGAGAAAGGGGAATGTGTGACTGGGGCTTTAGCGATATGATCTTCGCATTAATGACAAAACCCAGTCTGCCTACTTCCACCTCTGTAACACCAACTCCGGCCCGCTTCCTCAGATCCTCCTCATGGATCTGAGCAGCATCATGGGGATCAGGAGCTTCAGTAGCTCTGCTCCCCTGCTCTGGAACTCTCTCCCCCATACCTCCGAAACTTCCCTACCCCTCTTAAATTCCTGACTCAAAACTCAACTCTTCAGGACTTTATACTCTACTGAACATCATCCTGCCATAGGGATGGGAATCAAAAAACAAATTCGAGTTGAGAATCATTAAAGAATTGATATCATGAGACTTTTTGCGAATCAATTCCCTTATCAATTCTTTCCACTGACAGGGTTCAGAATTGTGGCTTAATTTTTTTTACAAAAAGCTCCTACTGCACAACCTTAAATGAGTGGAAACACCAGCAACTTGCAGAAGCAGTTTTCTATGCTGTGACATGTGTTTGACTTTGTTGACACTGAAAATCTACAGGCCAACATTTGCCCACACTGAAAATCTGCAGGAATCAATAAGAGAATCCTTAAAAAATTGGATCGATTAGCAGGATGGTTAATAGCACTGGTATCAATAAATCTCATCAATTCCCATTCCTACATGTGGACCAAGGAAAACAACATTTCATTTACCAAAAGTAATCACTAATGTTTTATCATGTTAACATTGGCCTGTCACAATAACAAATTTTGCTGGACAATAATTGTCAAAAAATTATTGTCGATAAACAATATTATTGTCAATATTATTTTGAAACATCATTTTTTCATTAATGTAATTATATAATAAAAGTGAGTACACCATATCAAAAGCAATAAACTTTAAGTACTTAGGAGTACTTAACTGTAGTCGGAAGGTCAAGAGCTTTTAAATGAAATAAATGAAACAATATAATAAATTAAACAAACAAAAAAAGAGAAAAAAACTCAATGACAAAAAACGAAGGCTCCGCTGCACCTCCCCTTCTTTGTCGCCACTATTTTCAAAAAATGCGACATATCGGCTCATTGGTGTTCATTGGCTCACACCTTTCACCATTCAGTGTAAAATTTAGTATTCCCACACTGCGGCTGTGGCAGTCGGCTTAGGAACCGTATCTTTCATGACATCATTCATACTAGTATTTGTTTCCTTGTTACTTTTTACGACGCTCACTTCAGCTTTCTCTGTGTGCACACGCGAGCGGCCCCACCTCCCCACACAAAAATTGAAAGACTGACAGATGGATCACTAACCCTAACCCCGCTCATTCCGCTATAGATCCAACGCGCCCAGACGTTGAGAAAGACGGACGTAGTGAACCATCTTCTCATCCAGCCTGTTTGGTCGAAAGAGAGGAGGGAAACAAACACACAAGCACATCAATTTATCGAGGCTGGCAAACTTACCAAGGACGTTTTTATTTATCGTGCAGTTAATTAATTTAAGGATTATCGTGACAGGCCTATGTAAACATTAAGCAGTAATGGAGTGAAGCACTGAGCTAACATTCATACACTTTGTGGATATTACAGCCAATATATTCAATCTATATGGCTACTATGATTGACCAAAGTTTGGCTGTAAATATCAATATCTGCTGTTACTAATATTCAAATTTTAAGCTTACGCATGCTTGATAAAATGAGGGTTATTGTGCTCAGAAGAAAGAGATCAGTATAGAATCCAGTGACCTGACCTTTGCACCATGACTCAGTTTATTCTTAAGCCGGATCAGGTTGTTGTGCAAACCTTCACCAAAGTTCCTGAGTGTGGCTAAAATTCAGAGTTCACCAGAAAGGCCCTGATGGACGAGACAGCCTGGAAACATGATTGCTGTGCCCCTGACTATCACTGCTGCAGAGGCACAACAAGAGCACCTGTAATGTATATATTTATTTTCAAATATAAATCAGGTTCTTGTTTCTAAAGATCATAATGAATGTAATAGACTCTGTTTATGCATCTTTACATTTCAAAGGTTCAACAACATCCCCCCGACAGCTGGATCAAATCACACCTATGGCTTTATGTGTTGGAGCTGCCGAATCCTCCCCCGCTCTGTCCCGCTGTCAATCACCCATCAGCCATCCTGTCACTGCAGCTGCTGACGCTGATGCAGCCTGACGCTTGTGGATAAACACCGAGTGTGTGAGAGGAAGCAGAGAGCTCAATGCCACCTATCACAGTTGGGGTCATTGTCACTTTCTTTTCAAAAAGTGATGGATCGCTTTAGGAAGACAGAAAAGCTCTCAGCTCGATAGCGAGACACCAGGAGGAAATAATGAGGAATGATGTGTCATTAGTAAACTGGCTGCAATTTAAATTGACATTTGGAATTGACTGTATTGAGCTGAAAGAAATTCAGGCATCTGTGAAGCTTTAAAGATACAGTAGAGAGAAAGAGAGACGGTGTATGTATCTCTGTGAAGGACAATCATGAAGCCCCTACCGAGTGGCCAGCTGCCTCCATGTTCAAGTGTTTCTGAGTGCACACGTGTGTGAGAGCTTCAGCCAACGTCTAAACCTGCAGATGTGTTGAAGAGGCGAGATGATGACAACGACAGAATTATTTATAAGCTCTTTCGGTCCACTTCCAGCTGCCAAAACATGCACGAGTGGCCACGGTGCTCCCAGTTGTGTCTCGGTGTGCTTGTGTGTATATGCAGATGGCAGTGCACCAAACCTCAGCGAACGGTCAAACTTTTGACTTTTTGTATATTGTGATAAATAAACATTAGTGTAAACATGTGTAAATAGATGCTGCTGGACTCCCTGAGGATAAAAACAGAAGCAGAGAGGTAGAGCTCTCTAATCAGCACGGACGGCCAGATGCAAAAATTACAACTGTTGGGAGGAAAAGTCGTCTCCTGTCTGCCAACATCCAAACATGAATAAATGACCGAACTGGAGCACTGTCCTGATTTTGATTTAAAACTACATCTCTAAGGAAGAGTATCTGCTTCACACAATGTTCCAGTGCATTAAAAAAGTGTCCGTTTAAAGGAACCGTAAAGAAACATATCTCAGAATTTCTATCTTAATGTTTAAGTTTCCAGTTAACGATACGTCCCCTTTCTTGATCATAGGAGAGCAAAAATCTGGCATAAAACTGTCTAGTATGTAGCCAGAATTAGCCTAGTGACAGCAACTTACTGCATGTCTTTGAATGCCTCCCAGTTCTGCATCTCTTGCAACAGTCTTTGGTCTTATCGTGTATCACGCTAAATACAAAACTCAGCATTACAAGAACAGGATGCTTTTTGAGCCTCAGTCATACACACTTTGATTTTTGCGACACTTCTGTGGAACTACTGGTGTTACAACAGCATGCTTTACTAACAAAAAAGGGCAACTCTGACACCCACTCCATAGCAACCGTTAGTTTTTAGTAATGATAAAACTTTATTTTGCCTGTAAACTAACACCACTGCACCCCAAATAAAGATTAGCCAAAAGTACAAATGTTTTTAGTTTAGTCTGCAGACTAAGCACAATAAGTTAATAAAGTGTTTAATGCATCATTGGCACCATGGCTTGTGACATTACAAAATAAATAATCAATCAATCAATCTTTATTTGAATAGCACCAATTCATAACAATTGTTATCTCAAGACACTTTACAATAGAGCATAAAGCTCTTCATATTAAGGATACGCATATATGCATAGATACAAATATACATATAAAATACATATGTCAATCAGTAGATGTTGAGGACTTACTTTGAAAATAAACATTCATCTGGCCAAAAAACCCCCAACTAAATAAACAATAAGTCCCTCTTGTTTGGACTTTGGGTTTATTCAGTGCAATTTATTATAATTTGCTTTTTTGCTTTTGTGATGTTAATGTAGGAGTTTGTAAGTTTTATTACCTCTGCAAAATAGGTTATGTTTCTGCCTGTTTGTTGTCTGTTCGTTGTTAACATTTTTGGGCAAAAAGATTTGAATTTGGTTGGGAGCAGGTAACAGCCAATAACTGTCTTAACAACTAACTTATGATGATATCAACATGATTCTGAGTGCTAGCTGTGGGTTTGCAGGGTCATGATTTACACCATGGTGGTAACTTAATTACAGAACTATTGTTTATAAATGTAACAGCTACATGTGAGCTAACTTGGTGGGGTTTGTGCTCTCTGAGTGCTTTCTACTTTGTATGTCTGTTTATTTGTGAACTTGATAACTCTAGCTCCAATCTACAATGCATGTGAGCAGCCAATGGTGTGACTGTCCAATCAGTATCCTTCGAAGCAATAAGAGGTGGGAGCTGTGGGCAGGCCAACACCAGAGAGTGAGATGGAGATTAGCACAGACGCCAACAGATCTAGACCACAATTCTTTATTAAATGAAAAAAAAAGGTAACACTTTCTATGAAGCCCACATTCATAATGCATTATAACGGCATCCGCAATACATTATAATGCATTCATAATGCTCATAACGACACTTATAAGCAAACATAATTCTTCATGATGCTTTATATCAATGGTCATAAAACATAATGTCATTTATAATTAACTATAATGACTTGTTCCATGGATGTTCATGAATACTCATGAACACTATATCCATAATGCTTTATGAGGTATGAAGCCCCGGTAATCACAATGCATTATAAGAGCATTCATAATGCTTCATAACTACACTCATGATGCTTTATGATGCACTGTATCAACAGTCATAAAACATTATGATATCACTTATAATGAATTATAATGACTAGCTCTATCGATGCTCATGAATACTTATGAGCACCACATATATTACGAATGAGTAAATAATGAATTCTAATAATTAATTTTAATAATGTATTCAAAGCAGTCAGTGAAGAGTGCATTATAATGCACTGAGTGCCCTCATAAAGCACAATACATGTAGTGTTCATGAGTATTCATGAGCATCCATGGAACAAGTCATTTTAATTCATTATAAATGACATTATAATGTTTTATGACCGTTGATATAATATAAGTGTAGTTATGAGGCATTATGAATGCATTATAATGCATTATGGATGCTGTTATAATGCATTATAAATGTGGGCTTCATAGAAAGTGTTGCCAAAAAAAAACACTAAAACACTTTCTATGAGCTCTATTCTAGATGGACAAGTGAAATGTTTTGAATGGTCCATCTGGTGGGGCAGCTAACAATCAGTGAAATCAATTTAGTGGCCAACCGACTAAATCCACATAAACCCCTGATCCAGGCTACTTATCAGTGAAAATGTTAAACACGGGCTAATCTTTTAATTTTAACAGATATGCCTAGTTCTTCCTTCTGCCATGACCAACATTTCCAGAAAATGTCATCAATATGCATGGAAAACTTTTTGAGTTATATCACCAACTATCAGACAAACTAGCAGCAGGAAAGACATAACTTTCGAGGTAATGAGGGAACAGTTCTAACACTTTCCCAGAAGAGCTCCCTAGCCTCATTCTGGCCATAATACTTACACCCATGGGATGTTTTGCATCCTTTGAGAATATCCCATAGACAGAATGAGGGAAACGAGTTGACCCCTTTAGAGGCAATATCATAGGTATAATACTGGTGAGTGGGGAGCACCCTACTACCAGTGGGGGAAAGTAGTGCTGTTGACTTTGTGTGATTGCTAATAAAGCACTGTATCATGCTCTACCAGGCTCACTCAGGGCTGTTTTACTCTTTGATTTGGCACAAATATCACATCCTCGTTGGGCTGATGTGTCTTGAGGTCAATGATGACAGAGCTTTGTTGCAGTGTTTTGTGTAAATGTGCTTTTTGGGAAGAAGTTATGATTACAGGCTGATTCAAACTGTGATAACTGTGCGAATAGTTAATGTATCAAAGGACCCAACTTCACTTTTTGGACTTTGCGTTGGGCCATTGTTGGTATGAAACAGTGTTTCCATTGGACCACTGCCATAAATTGGACTCAACTGGGAAAAAAAAAGTCAAAACAGTTAATGGCTTCAGCTCTCAATTCCAACCTCGAATAATAAAATTATGCTAAGACACCCAAAATGAAGAACGTGAGCAGGAAATAATTCAGTAATCAGTGAACAACTTGTCACATGTTGACTCCAGAAGGCTCCAGACTTTGATGTGCATTTGAGTGGATCTTGTCTGTCTCCTGGAAGTGATTTTTTAAGCCCCTGTGATCGCAGCCGGGTGATTCATTCATATCATCAAATCCCAGCTGCCAAACACACCCACCCAGACTTGGCCCGGGGCGGGCAGCCTGCTGGTGCCCCTCCTTCTAATGCCTCCGCCCCAGCCAAATGATGTCTCCCCTCTGTTCAAACAGCCGGCGAACTAATATAAACTGCTAATCATTTTAAGTACACAACCGTGATAACCCGCCACAAAGTGAGCTGAATGATGGTTTTTAAATGTGTTTCAAATGTTAATAATTTATCTCAAAGCAGAAGACATTTTTCTTGAGTGAAGAAGATGAGTCACATGATCTGTGTGTGAGGTGATGGTCATTAATGTTTCATACTTGAACAAATAAGTAATTTTCTCTTAATGGACAAACATTACTTATTCACATCTTATCAAAATGACTTAGTGAGAAGTATTTTTGAATCCAGCTACTCATTTGCAAGCCAGTACAATAATTTGACCTCTTCATGGCCCTTAACAACAACCCAATCAATTTTTACCAAAGAAAGTAAACTCATAGAGGACCGATAAATATATAAACTTTAAGTTAGCTTAGAGGAACTTGTTGAACACTGCCCCTCAGAAACAGGACTGTAAAATAACTATGTAGGCTGTGTATAAATATCCATGTTTGGTGTCTTTTGTGCATCAATTATAGCAGCAGCATTGGGTTTATGATTAATGATTTGAGAAGTCAGTTGTATTATATCCACATCATTGGTGTCTGATGTTATCTAGTGTTTGATAGCTTGCTGTATTTCCAGTATAGAGAAGTTCAGCTTCATTGATCCAATTATTGCACATACTGCAGAGCATATCTGAGTCCATGGTCCTCGACTGTAGGAGGGTGGAGTGCCCTCTTCGGGTCAGGGATGAGATTCTGCCCTAAGTGGAGGAGTTCAAGTACCTCGGGGTCTTGTTTACAAGTGAGAGAATGATGGAGCAGAAGATCGAGAGCCGGATCAGTGTGGCGTCCACAGTGATGCAGACCCTGTGCAAGTCTGTCGTGGTGAAGAGGGAGCTCAGCCAAAAGGCAAACTCTCGATTTTCTGCTTAAGATTTGTTCCCACCCTCACCTATAGTCATGAGCTGTGGGTAATGACGGAAAGAACAAGATCCTGGGTAAAAGCTGCTGAAATTATGCTGCATCCAGGCGACCCGTGCATTCGGGACTTGGAAATTTCCCAGTTGAAATCTCTGAGTTTCTACCTGAAAGCGTTCCAAGCAAATTACGACTTCGGTTTGAGCGTAAGGAATTCTGGTTTGTCAATCAACCAACATGGCAGGCGTGATAAGATTTATCCTTTATCAACTTGCTCATTTGAGTGAAACAGAAGCGGGGAAACGGCGCATAAGATAACAGAAGCTTATACTTTACAGTGTTTGTCATTATCAAGAGGCTGCCATATTGTTTAGACAGTAATGTGACGTCACAAGTCGTAACTCAGATTACATCCTTTAGGTACGAGGTCACGGGTCGGAAGTTACGAGTTTGACTGTTGAGTTACGGGTTGCCTGAAACGCAGCATTAGTATCCTCCAAAGGATGTGTGGGATCTCCCTTATGGCCCTTCCCCATTAGCCCTACTCGACTCTACCCGGCTCTACTCTACTCGCCTTGTGCTGCTTTTCCATCAGCCCCAGTCACCTGCCCAATGGGGTGCAGTGTCGCTGTAAACAGCTGAGCGGCACTGCGGTGATGTCATTTTGAGCGCGACACAACAATCTGTGGCTTTTTGTCACAAACTGAGTAAAAAAGGAAAGCAGAAGAAGGCTGCAGGTGGCAAGAAGAAATACCCCTTGAGAAGCACAGGAAAGTTTTGGAAGCTATACGACAGAATGAAGCCGAGGACGAGAGCAATCGAGCTGCAAAGAAAAGACGTATGAGGGTAAGCTAATGGTAGCTACCTCTAGCATGCTAGTTCGTCACGCTCATGACTCATTGATGAAGACGTCTGACCAATCAGTCGCTGGCAGTAGGTGACGTCATCTTTTAATATCGACTCAGCATGCTTGGAACCAGAGCGGAGTACGTACTAAAACTAGCTTGTTTTAGGAGTTACCAGGCCAGTGGAAACACGCTACAAATCCAGTAGGGCCGAGTAGAGTAGGGCCAAGGCGTGCTAGTGGAAAAGGGCCACGAGAGATCAGGTGAGAAGCTCAGTCATCCGAAAGGAGCTCGGAGTAGAGCCACTGCTCCTCCATATTGAGAGAAACCAGATGAGGTGGCTCTGGAATCTTATCAGGATGCTTTCCAGACGCCTTCCTAGAGGGATTATGTCGCAAAGCTGAGCTGGGAATGCACACGAAGTCTGGGTTTCTTGAAGAGATAAATATAATGAGGACAGATTTATGGTTTGGGCATCCCTAAGTTTATCACTATCCTAAATTCTTATTTTAGTCCCTATGTCTGGACCTTGACGATGAAACAGAGAGGAGGACCATTGTGAAAACGAGATGCCAGATCTTAAGGGGCTAACATTAAATACATTTACATTCATTTGAAACAAATGTGGCAAGGACAGATTTATGGTTGGCCCATAGATCTGTCACTACTTTCAATTTTTACTTAAGTTTAGTCCTTTTGTCTCTGCCCACCTCCCCTCCTTCCCTGGACATCATGTCACTTTGGAGCAAATATCCAAATGACCAGTAACATGCCACCATGGACTGGTGGTACAATTGTGTGCCTACAGTTTGAAGGATAGGTGTTTGATCCCTGGTTACTTCAGTTAGAAAGTTAAGACACTTGGCCCCTACTTTCTCCCATTAGATAAGAAAACATATGTGATTTGGTTTTGCCTGTATTGATGGGCACATTACGTGGGAGCTTCTGCAATGAATAGAAATGGTGTGATGTGTTGTTTTAAATTCACCTTGAGTGTTTAGAAGCCAGTTTTCCAGTCTATTGTGTGAGAAGAAATCCATATAAAAGCAGAGAGTTGTTGTCTGTGCTCAGTGTGCCATGAGAAAGGACCTTGGACTGTAGATGTACAGACTATTGTTACTATAAATCAGCTTTGGCATCACGATTAAACACTCCTCTCACTATTCAGAACATGCTGTAATGTTGCTTCATTTTATTGACAACATGTCTCATAAAAAAGAGCAAACAGCCCTCACAGCGTCAGCCTCTGGAGTGTCCGTTGCGGCTGAAGAAATGACTCGTTATTTGCTTGCTTTCCTCCCTTCACATGCACGATTCGCTTGGATAGACAACCAATCAGAGTGATTTCTCCCGCTGATGGGCTCTGCTGCTGCTTCGACATGCTCAATTGGCTGAAAAGCTGCAAACAAGGGCAAACTGCTGCCAAATGTACGAGACACACAGGGTAAACTAGAGCCACAGATGCTCACAGACTGCTGGACGATGACCAATGACCGCCTGTTAGCATTGGGTGTCAGGGTGGTAAAGTTGGTCTCACACTTCTCACTACTAAGACATGCATTTCATTAACGCCTCAGATCAACATATAAACAGGACTCCTGATCATTTTAAAGCCATAAAGAGCCACTTTCACACATGTACTCCTCTCATCAAAGCTTCCAGCATTCAGGCATACACGGGTAAACATGAATGGCTACATCTGTTTATCACAACTTGTGCAGATATTTTTTCTGCCAGGCCTCTTTTAAAAGGTCCCACAGTGTCCAAGTGAGCAGATGCAGGAACACAACTAATGATAAAACAGAGCATATGAACAACTGCTTACTCTGACAGACAGCCATATGACGAAGAATTATTTGACTTTAGAGTTCGTATCAGTGGTGATCAAGTATCATTTTAATTACATTTCCTTTTTATTACATATTTTTTGACTTTTTCCAGCCTTTATCCAGAGAGGTAGGACATTGGATAGAACTGGAAAGCAGGATAAAGACACAAAGGAGCTTCAGATTCAGATCAGATTCAAACCTAAGCCACCAGCACAAGACAAGATTCCCACTATAAAGCGAGGCAACAGGTGCTACCACTTAGCCAAACCGGCACCCCAGCAAGACTCCCCATTTTAAAATACAATCACTTCAGTGGATTCCCAAGTAGGGATGTAACAGTATGAAAAATTCATATCAAGGTTATTGAGACCAGAATTATCACAGTTATCATTATTATCGCGGTATTGTTGCAGTGTGCTCAGAATGTTGAAAAAGACTTTGACACAGTCTTGGGATCATTTAACCCCTTTAATATTATCATTTTAGCAGTCCTTTTGTCTTTTTGTCAATAACTGTGTCAGGAAATGTCCTTTCGCAATATTTGTTTAAGCTTTTTCATGAGAAATAAAAGTGAACAATTCTGACAAGTATTCAACTTTATTATGTCATAAATGCTTAAAGGAGACATATCATGCTTGTTTCTCCTTTTCACTATGCCAGACTAGGATGCCTGTAAAGCATTTCTGCCCTCAGTACAAGTCATTTAGTTCCTTCATTGCTCCACAATAGCGTTCTCAAAATCCTAATTTTAGGCCATTATGAAGCTCTCGTTGAAACACTCGGTTTCCAGGCTGACCTAAAGTTACCTCACAACGTCACAGCCCTTTGTGCTCTGATTGGTCAGTTCTATCGGGGGTAGAGCCATCCTGTCCTTCTACTTCTACTGTATTTTCCGGAAGGCTCAAAGCAGCAACTTGAGTCCCCCTACAGGCCAGAGCTGGTAATGAGTGAGTGTGAGCTAGGGAGCTATATACTGCTGCTGGTGGATGTGTTCCTCGGTGACGGTTTTGTGGCTAACAGACATCACAGAGGAGGAAGTGTTTTATCAGATTACTCCGATAAAAAGAAAGGTACCTCGTGTTGTCACGACGATTTAAATCTCGTGGACATCTCGCAATGACCTATTTTCAGAGGCATCAAATCTCGTTCTAGGATATCAGAAAAAATACAATATCTAATTTTCTGAAAATTAAGGGGGTGTAAGGTCTTGTTTTCAAATTTATTATATTATATGTAAGTATTAAATCATGCATCAGCATATGTCTCCTTTAAACTGTGTGTAATTACAAGAAAAGAAAAAAAAGACAGATTTGTACTTTTAACAGGTTCCTCTCCATAAACAATTGTTAATGAACATGTTCAAAGTATACAGATGATTAAATCCATAAAACACAAACTGTGACGGAAAAAGAAGATCTATTACGACGAAATATGGCAAAACACGGCAAATAAACGGCAAAAGAACGGCAAGAACACACTCCAGATTGATACTAATGCTGTTATTTAAAACCTTTATACATTATTTAGACAGAAAATGCTGATAAACTGTCTATAATTTACTCAGGTATGGCTCTCTGAATCCTCTCTCTCTCTATGCTCATTTACTCGAGGAGTTACTGCAGTTTTATCACCTGCATTTTTGTTTGTCACCGCAGCTTCATGTTTTGGACAGGGTGACTGTCATCAATCAGTTTCCACTTGACATCCTGTAAAATCCAAACTTTGACCAGATTTTAGCCGTTTGGAGTGGGAAAACCTGTTAAGAGTCTGAGCGAGGCTCCAACTGCCAAACTTTCAGAGACTAAGCAATGCAAGCTGTGCATGCGCGCCTCCGTTTGTGAGACACGGCTGCTTCATCGGGGGCGGACACACATAGTTCAGGCTTTTCCAGTTGAAGAGCAGCATCACCGTGTGTTATTGACACAATCAAACTCGGTAACTCTGTAATTTTAACAGGACGCAGTAACGATTACAGTGAGAAATTTTACCGCACTTTAACATTTTCCGGTAACCGTTACATCCCTATTCCCAAGTAAAGGGAACTCAACTGAAACAACTGGAGCTTATGAATAATTTCAGACACTTTATTTCTGCACTAAGAACTGAAATTTTGATCTAAACTAGAGTGAAACTGTGGAGACATCCATCATCTATTCTGCTTGTCCAATTTGGGGTTATGGGGGGGCTAGAGACTAACCCAGCTACAATCAGGTAAGAGGTGGGGTACAACCTGAACTGGTCGCCACATAAAGAGACAGCTAACCATTCACGCTCATACTCATGGCCTCTGGGCAATTTTGAGTCATCAATTAACCTAGCAAGCATAGAAGGAAGCCGGAGTGACTGGAAAGAACTCACGGGGGTACAGAGACTGAGGGCATTGAAGCAGCAATCTTCTGCTGCGTCACCATGCCACCCCAGAGGAAACATCATTTGAAGAAGTTGTATTCCTCCCAAAGGGGGAAAATTCCTTGTTTAGCTGCATTTTACAGTGTTGAAGTAAGAAAACAGGATATAACACAACATATGGACTATAAGACCATCACACATTACGATTTTTGTATTATTTTGGGAAATTATTAAGTAAAACGATTTACTTTCACTTCCCACCCCAAAGGAGAAACTGTGTAGTTCACAGAGACAGAGAGAGAAAGAGAGCTCTGTATTTATTGAAGAAAATCACTTGTTTATGCAAAGCACATCTGTTTCTCTAGCTGTATGATTAAAGCACTGGACGTTCTGTTTACGAGGGGTAAAAATAGTGCGTGGAATTGCAGTTTTAAAGGATGCAGTGTGGACAACAGGCATGCAGTGCTGGGACCTGAGCCTGAATACTAAGTCTGGACACTTAATCTAAGTTTAACTGCAATTTCAAACTTTTCTTCCAACAATTATGAATACAGAATAATCAGAATTACCATGCCACATGACATGCTGCACTTGTTTTGTCTGTTTTCATTTTATTATTAATTTAAGGTGTTTCTATTTTCACTTTTCATTTATTGTTTGTTCTCTAATGTTCAAGATAGAAGTGTTAAGACCATTAAAGCTCAATATCTGCTTGTGTGTGTAGCACAATCAGTCATGTCATCTTAATGAACTATGATCTCAATATCTATCAAATCATTATTTTGCCCTAATGGAGCAGCCTTACTGTACAGGGATTTTATCACAAACAGCTAATGATGTTTTTTTTGTTTTTCATGTATATTTTTGGGCATTTTGTGCCTTTATTGATAGGAGAGAGACAGTGGATAGGCTTGTGAAAGGGGGTGAGAGAGTAGGGGAAGACACTCTGCAAACTGGTCACAGGTGGGATTCGAACCCGGACCAGCAGAAGCAAGTACATGGGGTGCTAACCACTCCGCCAAACCAGCACCCCAGCTAATGTTGTTTTGACATACAGTAGTTTCAGGCTCTGAGAACTACCAAACTTTCTCGGTAAAAGTTGGTTTTACCAGCTGAGGCATCTGTTGCAGGGTAAATTACTTTGCTGTTGCTAAATAAGACTAATGTGGGGAGAATCAAGAAAGAGACACTCAGCTGTTGTCTATTTAAACACTCACTCATTTACTAATTTGCTTCATAAAGTTGGAGCTCAGGCCCTGCGGTGTTCAGCACTGATAGAGGGTTTTTATTATATTAGGACTGAATTTAGGGACAAGTGAGCTGAAGCCTCCTGTTGAACTTTGAAAATACATTTTTGTGTTGAAACCATTTCATACAATGCAGCTGTTCAACAGAGACATGACTCTAGGGAGGGTCTGCGGACATTAATGAAACAAAACAGACATGAATCCAAACTGTGAACAAACAGACTCCGGTATCTTTGAGAGACTTCTCAGAGTTAAACTCAGACAGCCTCAGGGGTAAACCTCCCAGTGGGACCACCAGTGTACTAAAAATATAAGTAAGCATTCGTGCTGGATGAAAGTGCCCACCAGAAAGCAGGAGTTATTTTAATATTAGCAGTGAAGTAGCACAGATGTGCCTGTGAGGTACATTCTCAGGGGAGGGAGAATTTTCTGGGACATCAGGCATCACCGCCGGGCCGACTATTAAAAGGTTAAGTTAACTTTTTGGAGAAGTAAACAGCATTGCCGCCTAAAGCGTGGTCAGTGTTCTAGAAGAACGCTCTTGAGACTTTTTTTTTTTCCATTACTTTGACGCTTCCATCAAAAATAAAACAGAGAAATAAACAACAAAGAGCTGGGATCCCTCTGCAGGTCAGAGAAGCTGAATAGCGTCTGACGGCTTCTTCGTCGTGTCTGGCCTCACTCTTCCAGGACAAGTTTGGCTTGTTGCTGAAGCAAAACCCTCATTTATGATAAGTGGTTAGTTCTGTAGAAGCTGTTCGACTGATGTAAAAGCACTTGGCAAAGTAGAATAATAAAGCAATGCAAGCTTTTAACATTTTCCAATCTATGAGATACATGAAGATGTAACCTCTGACGGGGGTCTCACTGTACTGAGCCCACGCTGAACATCAGGAAGATAATGTTCAGAAATCAGTGAGGCTGTTGATACACGGCAAGAACGTGGAATAACATTGGAGCATTCAGAGCTTTCTTTTTTTGGTGCACGTGGTATGTGGTCTATGTGCATCCAGCTAGGCCTTGAATGGGACTGCTTGAACAAAACAGGGGGCAGCGTCTCGTACCAGCTCTTCAGAGTGCCGTAACCTAGGGCTGAAAGATTTATCGTGTTTGGATTGAAATCGCAATTTCAGACATGGTCATGTGATCGCCAAGCTTAAAGGTAGGGTTGGTAATCTGATTCAGATACACTTTTTGTAATACTGGTTAAAATGGTTTTTATGACCCGATGGTAATCAACTCATAATGTGTTCTTAAAATTAAGTGAAAAATATCCGCTACCTACAGCAGGAATAAACCTGGGAAAACATCAACGAATTAAATCTTTGGAGCCCACATTTTAAACCAATCAAATTTCGTCACCGTTCTGCCCGCCTCCTGCGTGTACATTTTGCTCTAGACAGAGCCCTGAGGAGATGCTACACTCAAATTCATGCTAGTTTTTCAAAATTATCGACCCTAGCTTTAAGTTTTTTCATCGTTCTGGCTGACCCAGGCTCTGTTGTGTCAACTATTTTACACAAACTATTTTACAAATTTGCAGGCAGTTTGCATTTACTGAAGTGCTGGTGAGAAGTTCAACAACACAAACCCTCTGTTTAGGAGTAGAAGTTGGAGCATCCTTTAAATAATAAAAACAAATTATTTAACATCAATATTAGATGATGAATCATATGTTGTGTGCTTTTGATAAATGATGTGCTTACTGCTGTTGTCTATACTGTAACCATAGTGACAAATTGCAAAATCTGCCAGAAAAAACACAATTATATCTTTTCCTGAAATCGGTCAGCTCTACCAAAACTTCAATAAAGAAGAAGAATCAGACTATTTCAGATAAGTCTTTTATGATCATGTCACTCAGTTTTTAACTGTCATATTTTATTGTACATTGTACTTTTTCTTTCCCTTCTTCATTTATTAATTTTATCATTTTAAAAAAGCCTCCTGTGGACAAGTGTTGTAAATTAGCACCCGTGCTAAATCACTTAAAACAATGCACCTGGTTTGTCCAATGTAATTGTTATGTCCACATGAAATAAATAATAAATAAATAAATGTGTCCTATCTTTGCCTTACTATAAGGGGTTTTCAAAATGGACAGTGGTACAACAGGCTTAAAGAAGTAACCTGGTGCCCAGGCCACCACAAACCCAAAAGGGGAAAGTGATTTAGACTGTGACAATCGCTCCAGACCTCTTGGTGTTCCCGTCTTGCTGGCTGTGTTTTACTGTTGCAGAGCCGGACAAGATGATGAGCTAAACCTAAGCCTGGTTCAGTGGCCTGGACATTATGGTGAGCTGTTTGTTTCTTATTGTTTACACTGATTACTGAGTGAATCATCCTTCAGGTTGTAACAAGATATTGGATGAAGTCTTATTACACTGCTTGCAGAGAATGCTACTAAAAAGGACAGACTGAAAAGCAGTTTAGTCCATTTGTTATTTTATTTTAGAAATTGTATTTCTTTGGTGCATTAAAAATTCACGTACAAAGTTATTTTGTGCATTTTTTCCTCCTATTCTCAGATGTAAAGGATAGGATACGTGTAAATGTCAATTATACTTTCTATTTGCTCCATTTCAGAGCCCATACCGACCATGAACAAAGCCTTCAGAATTTATAAAACATAAAATTAAGTCAAAAGCCCAAAACAAAGAATCCAAACGAGGGTCTGTAAAGATGACCGATGTCTGAAAACTTTAAAGTTTCATCATCCTGACCTGACCTTGCATCTCAAGGATTATAGTTTTATCAAAAGGCAGAATGTTCCTGCCTACATCGAGGCAAAGTCTCTGACATATGCAGAGGCTGTTTCAACTGATACATCAACAATGAACAGGATGCTTCAGCGACTTTTATATAACAAGTCTTTGCATTTTCAAATCCATCACATCAAAAGCTGTAAACACAGGGAGAAAGTCTCACCTTTGTGAGCCCACTGAACAAAAACAAGATCAAGTTTTCAGATTCTTAAAGACAAAAAAGTAGAAAGAGGAGCTTATCCATCAGAGACACTTTAAATTGGTGTCCCACAAGGTTAGGATTTGAGCCCCTTCGTACTTTTGTTACACAACAGTCTGTTTTTATCAGCTCTTCCTTCCATTCCATTTTATTATAAACTATGTATGAATCCACTTAATTTAATTTAATTCAATTGAATTCAATGTTTTCATATTTCATTTTGGTCCTCATAGTCTCATTTGATGTTGTTGTGTCCCTGTACTGTCTAGGTTCTCTGAAGACAGTCTGGGTTTGGTCGTGAGGTATCTTTTTGGGGAATATGAGGGGCCTTTGATTGTGGGGCTGGGGACTTTGGGGAATTTGCCTGCATGTGGCAGCTTGCAGCTTCTTTGTGTTGTGCATTGGTGTTTGATTTTTGGTTGTTTTTGGTGTTTCTGGCCCTAGGGGTTGGGAGCTTATGTGGTTTTTTGGACTGTGTTGGGTGTCTGGGCCTTGATCGTTCATGTGTATTTTTGGTTGTCTGGTTCTCCTCATTGTCCTTGACAGGGTTCCCACTCTTTTTCTAGAAATTATATTCCAGGACTTTTCCAGGACGTGTCTGTTACTCAACATATGAGAAAGAGAGAGGAGATAAAAACGTCTCATTCGATATAAAACAGCAACACTCAGTGTGGCTAGTTTTGGGATATCTTTGGGGAAAAATAAGTCCATACTGGGGTCAGAAAAGTTGACTAATCTACTAACAGTCATGGAAACACTGGTAGCAGGACAGTTCTGGGGGAACATGTTAATTTGATTGGCTGGTGGCGTCACATGGGGCGATGTGCCGGCTCGAGGCAGAGAAACTCTGCAGCTCAATTTAACGGCTGAGAACGGACATGTAGGCTAAGCACACATTTTCCAGGACAATTCTAGCTTTTCCAGGACATTTAACACTTCCCCTTATCTTCCATACGTTTTCCAGGACACGTAGGAACACTGATTGAAATGTTTCACCCTTATGAGCACTGTTGGCCTGAGACAGTAGAAGTTCTCCTGCTCTCTCTCTTGCTGAGGTTCTTATTGTCCATCTATTACCTGTTTTGTGAGGAGCTACCCCTGCTGACATTGAGTTAGAGATGGGGTACACCTTGAACCAGCTGTTAGCAGATCCCATGGGTACACAGAGGCAGAAAACCATTTACACTCATGCTTAACGGTAATTTTCAGTCACCAATCCACCCAAGAGCATGCTTTTGGTCGGTGAGAAGAATCTCAAGTGCCCAGAGGGAACCCACGCATACACAGGGAGAACATGAAACCCCCACACAGAAAGGGATCCAACCTGTGAGGCAAGCGCACTACCTGCTGCACCACCCTGCTGCCTGTTTGTTATTGTATCTGGGTTCTCCTGCTGTTTTTGTTTGTTTGTTAGGTTGTCTGATTTAAATTGTGCTTTATTTCTGATGAGTTCTTTCTGTGTTTTATTGTTTGTATGTTCCTGTCTGATTGCCAAAGCACTCTGTAAAGCCTATGTCTTAAAAAGTGCAATACAATGATGTTGTCATTATTATCCAAAATGTATAAAAAAGAAGAGTCCTTTGACAAGGTACAGTAAACATTTTGAAGAATTAAACAGCACAGCAGCCTAAGGAGTGGTC
Source organism: Scarus forsteni (assembly GCA_036419115.1). Lineage (NCBI taxonomy): Eukaryota > Metazoa > Chordata > Actinopteri > Labriformes > Labridae > Scarus > Scarus forsteni. The sequence goes on from JAZDUH010000451.1 coordinate 11,016,552, forward strand.
AGCTCTCAAAAAGAGTGCTTCAGAAACTTCCTTCTTATTGATTAAAAATAAATCAGAGAAAAAAACTCACAGCCCACAACAAAGAACGATATTCCCAACAAGGGTCAGGGAAGTTGAATGATGTCTAAATCCTGTCAGAAGAAAAGGAAACTGAAGCTACGAGTCATCAGGCTCACCTAATGTAGACAATGGAAACTGGGAAATGCTGCCGAGTCCAGTGGTTCTCAACACTTTAGAAAAGTGTTTTTGCATATTTTTGATCCACCCAAAGGATTGGGGGGGGTTAGTCATGAGTTTTTGCTTCTTCAATGTGTAACTATGCTTATCATCTTGTTCTTTCTTTTGGAACATTCACTTAATTTTCAGTGATAACTTGAACCTTGCAAGTTCATGAGTTTTCCTACAAAACCTTCCTGCAGATGATTCACAATAAAAATATTATTAAGAAATGAATGAATGGTGCACTGAAACAGTAGGGGGCTCAAATTTTGAAAAAGATGCAGATCATTTTAAGGCTGTATTATACAAATTTAAATATAGTTTATTTTTAAGAACCCCTTGCAATTACACCACAGAACACTAGGGTTCTGCGGTGACAAACACTGGCCTAGTCTCATGCAAGTGTATCTGTCTGCGGCTTGCAAGGCGTGTCCTGTAGTGGGCGTGTCCTGTAGTGGGTTCTGTCGCGTAGTGGGCATGTCGTGTAGGTTAAGGGTTAGCAGATGGGTGACGTTAGGTTTTATTTGTGTAGGTTATTATAACATTAAAAGGGGAGACTTCAGTTTAGGCACTAAAAGGGTGATGGTTAGGTTAAGGGTTAGCAGATGGGTCACGTTAGATTTTATTTGTGTAAGAGAAACCACAGACCAAACGTTCTTTTCCCTCTTATTTTTCGTCGTTTCCCTCTTATTTTTCGTCTTCTTCCTTTTTATAAACTTTTAACAGTTTCTCGCGTGGTTTTCCGTGATTTCCATCAGCTAGTGGGCGTGTCGTGTAGTCATTACGTCATTACGCAACACGCCCACTACATGACACGCGTCCGTCTTGCGGGCCGCAGTCAGACCCTTCTCGTCTCATGAGGCTCAGTCTTTGCTGCAACATCCAGGTGGTGGAGTCAGAATCTGGCGTAAGCAAAATGAAAGCATGGATCCATCGTGCTTTGTGTCATCAGCTCAAACTGCTGATGGTGAAGTTGATTTGATTTTTCTTTTTGCACAGTTAAGATCCGACTGAGCATCATTTGCTGTTGACCAATAATCAGGTAGACAAATAAGGCTTGGTTTTCTCTTCAGTGCTGGTTCAGTCTTGTGTCTTCGAAAGATGAAAAATTCCTTGAATTGGGTTAAGTGGTCGAGTTTTCTGATGTCAGGAATTTTCCCTTTATAATCCTCAAATAGCTCAGTTGGTTTGTACCTTTACCTGACATTTATTCTAAATAAAAATGACGAAAAGCAGCTGGATGCAATCAAATGGAGTTTTAATCCCTTCTTCTACTTGTCCGGACAAGAGTGCTAAAGCATTCTGAGAGTTGAACTGAAAACTAGTAGTGTCATCTCCTTTTATAGCATTGTATGTGGTCACATGAGGGTGTTTTTGGTGAGAAAGATGGCCTTGCAGGTGCAAGAGGTACAGCAAGTTCACTGAGTTTGTGAGAAGAAAAGATAACGAGAGGGCCAAGAGGTCTATGTATGGTCATGTAGTGTGTGGGAAAGCAGTCTCTAGCAAGGAGGGGGCTATGTAAGGTCATGTACAGGTTATGTTAGGTCATGTCACTAAGCAATGATTTTACAGCATTTCAGGATAGTTCAAATACATAAGAAAAAACTATATACAATATATACAAGAGTCAAATTGTTCCTCACATCTGATTTGTGAGCCACAGCTGCAGCGGGATGCTAACCCTGTATTAAATGATGACCCCCACCCTCTGTATGACCACTTTCAGCTTCTTACCTCTGGATGAAGGGTTTGAGTCCCAATGTGTCGGACAAAAAGGTACAAAAACAGCTTCCTTCCTGCTGCTGTAGCTGAGCGGAAAAATCTGTAGCAATATTAGCACACATACAGCATTCTTCATTTCCTTTTAGCTTGTCTTTATTCCCAGAATTGTCTGATTATTTAAAAATTATTTTATGAGATGATTTATCTCTCTTTACTGTCCTGATTTCTGAAACTTTCCGCACTTTATCATCTTGTGTTTTAATACATTTATCTGATCTCACTGATTTTAATTGGAGCTAATACGTCTTATTTTCCCTCTGTTGTGCCCTGTGTTAAATCTGTTTTGTAATTTATGGTTATGATGGTGTCTCTGTCTTTCTGGCTGCAAGACAAGTTCACCCACAGGTAAAAGTAAAGTAACCTGAACCTGAAAGTGTCCAATGAGTGTAAATTCAAAACCCATACCAGAGAGCTGGGATCCCGCTGCAGGTCAGCAAAGTCAAACAGAGTCTGAAAACACGTTGATGCTACGATTGAGACTTCATTTTTCATGATTATAGCTGCAGCAGCAAACTGTCGCCCACACTATGGTAAAGAGGTCAATTCTGCGGCACTGCTCCTTCAGTATGAACACCTAGAATCATAAAAAAAGATATTTTTGTACGTTTTTATTCATGTCAGGATGTAAAGGATACATAAAGATGTAACCTCAGAAAGACAGTCACACTTCTCATTTGCACCATTTCCAACCCACACTGGCCATGAATGAGAAAACTTTTCAGAGGCCATAAGGATGCAAACTTTTTTCTTCTGTGCAACCACAGACTCAAACCCAGGGGTGTCCAACTATGGCCCAGGGGCCAAATGTGGCCACTTTGACTTGGCCTGCAGCAAACTCCAAAAGCTGGCTCACATAAATCTTCAATGATCTCTGCAGCAAATCTCTCAAATCACACTTCTTTCTTACCTGTCTGCAGCATTTCCAGTTTACAAAGCATGAGGTAAAATCTATTTTAATCATCTATAAGCACCGACACATGTAAAGAGTTTGGTAGCTTGGTGGAGTTTATGTCTGAATTTTAATATTAATTTTAAGGGAACTCTTCTGCCCTATTAGGCCAGCCAGGGTTCCAAATTTCTCAACTTTTATATTTAAGCTGTGCAATAATGTGGCCCAGTAATCATTGCACTTCTCTGCATGTGGCCCTAAATTAAAAAGTTTGGGAACCCCTTCTCTAACCTCAGGAATATCCATGACTGCATTCACATTTCCATAACAGATACGTCACAGTGGGCAATGTTTAAGAAGTTGGACTTTGTGACGGCTCTTTCAGCTCCCTCCATCCAGCAGTTTAGACTTCTGTAACCCAGAAAATTAGTCATTCAGGTCACTTTTACTTCAAAGTGCAATCGCTTTGGCAGCAGCCAACTTTTAAATTAAAAACATGACAGCTTGAGTGAAAAAAGGAACAACTCAAGAATACATTTTCATTGCATTTCCAAATATGTTTGAGAAATTTCATATTCTCCAGGGCTTTTTCAAGGCCCTGAAAAACAGAAAATTAATTTGCACAACTCGGCATGACAGTCGATTTGTAAATCACGGAATATTTCCCCTTAATGTTTGCGGTCATTTCAGGTCTCTGCTTGAGTTTCAGCAGGGGAGAAAATCCATGCTTGGACACAGCTTCATGTAATGAGTGTGAGGTGAGAAGCTGACGTTAATATGTGAATGCATGATACTGTCATTAATGCTGATGTATAATGAAATCAGAGGGGGGTTCAGGGTAGGGATGTAACGGTTACCGGTAAAATGGTACACTGCGGTAAAATTTCCCACGGTAATAATTACGTGTCCTACTAAAATTACAGTTAAACCGTGTTTGATCACCACACTGTGTCAATAACTCACGGTGATGCTTCTCTTTGACTGGAAAAGTCCAAACCATGTGTGTTTGGCCTCAGCAGCTGGAGCCTCGCTCAGACTTACAGGTTTTCCTACTCGAAACTGCTGAAGTGTAAAGTCTGGTCGAAGTTTGGACTTTAGAAGGATGTCGAGGGGAAACTGATTGACGACGGTCACCCTGTCTAAAACACCAAGCTGTGGTGAAAGACAAAAATGTACATGATTAAAACTGCTGTAACTCCTCGAGTAAACGAGCAGAGTGAGACAGAGGGGATTCAGTGAGCTATTATAGGCGGTTTATCAGTATTTTTCTGCGTAAATAATTTGTAAAGGCTGTAAATAACATCATTAGTATAATTCTGGAGTGTGTTCCTGTCATTCCTTTGCAGTTTATTTGCTGTTTTTCAACGTATTTCGTTGTAATCAAACGTCTTTTTCCGTCATAGTTTGTGTTTTATGGACTTAGTCAATTGTAATTTGGAAATATTAAAGAAGGACATGTTGAAAAGATCTGCCATGGAAAGGGTAAACCAGAGAAGAGTCATGAAGGGGGCTAACTGCTTCATGGACTATCGTTAGTAAAACAAAAAAATTTAAAAAAGGCCTGGACATGGTCTAATATAACAAGCTGTAACATGGACACTAAGGCAGCAGGCAAACAAAAAATGGGTGAGTGTATGTAAAATAGGTTATATATATTTTTGGCCATCTAAAAACATTGAACATTTTTATGAACAATTGCCTATAAAGAGAAACCTGTTAAAAGTACAAATCTGTTTTTTTCTATTCTTGTAGGCTAATTACACATAGTTTAAGCATTTATAACAAAATAATGCCAAATACTTCCTTGACCTGTTTACTTTCATCTCTATTGCAAAAAGTTTAAACAAATGTGCCTATAGGACATTTCCTGACCCAATTAAAGGCAAAAAAGACAAAAGAACTGTTAAAATTATGATATGAAATTTTCATACCGTTACATCCCTATGCAGGGGAATCTTTGTTGGTTGGACTGGGCAAATTAAAACAAAAAAAATCATATACAGACCCAACCTTCAACTTTCCCCTCCTTGTCAACTTCCAGCCAGTAACCAGCCACTGGAAGCCCCCCACACCCCTCTAGATGTGAATTCCTCCAAAAACTAACCCGTTTATGCATTTTTAGGTTGCTTCCTTATGACAACACTTCCCTCACAAGATTCTATAGCCTCAGCCTTTTCTTGCTTATTAGAGAGGCTGACAAAAACAACAGAGAGAAAATTTGAAACCACAACCTGCCAGGCAAAAGCCAGGACCCTATCAGGGAAAGTGGGGAAATTTTAAGTGGCTTCATCTTTAATATCTGTTTTGCTATCTTGACATTTTGCTCAAAAGACCAGAATAACTGGATTCCATGGTACCCAAATTCATCTCTCATTTTGGTACTAAGAAGAGAATACTGATGCTTGTTTGATATTACAGCACCAAAAATAATAGCCCCTGATACACACTTTGGGCAGTTCTTCATGTTCAGTTGACAACCCTGAAAACAAACCTCTATATTGGTCCGATCAACACAACAAAAGGTAGCTAATATTGAGGTTGTCCAAATTGTCTTTACTAATTCAAAGTATGAGTTTCAAAATGATCAAATAATTTAATGATATCCAAAAGTAGTGAAATTTGGGGTGCTGGTTTGGTGGAGTAGACTTGTTTACATGCTTCTGCCAGCCTGGGTTCAAATGCAGCCTATGACCAACTTGCAGAGTGTCCTCCCCTACTCTCCCTCGCCCCCTTACACAAGCCCATCCACTGTTGCTCCCCCTCCTCTCAATAAAGGCAAAACATGCATTAAAACAATCGTAAAAAAGTACTACAATCACTGCTCTCCAGTCATAAATTTAGCCCAAAAAGAGATTGAATTGCACAAAAGTATTCACTAGTTACTTCAACAGGTACACTCATCCATCACCTGGTAAATGCAAGTTAGCCAATCATAGGCAGTAACCCAATGCATGTATGTGCTACAGAACATCAGCCACTTTTTCAAGTTGGTTTGTAAAGCTGTAAAACTGCTACTGAAGCAGTTAGCATCTATGCTTATCCCTGTAGGAGCAGTCTCTTCCGGCTGTCATCCTGCTCGTAGCTTCTTCCTGCTCACAACTGATTCGTAGTAGTGAGGGAGCCCTTTTGTTTGCAAGCCATTCTGCAAAAATGAACATCTGACTCACAACTGTGAATCAGTGCTCATCGTTCACTTAAAAGAGCCGTTTAAAAGACTCAAGTCATTTGCAAACGTCACATCTTTAGTGCAAACCATCACGGACATGCTCGTTCATAGGTCAGTGAAACAAAGTCTCTGTTTAGGAGAAGAAGAAGATAACATGATGACACTAGAAGATAATGTAGCATAATGCTGTAAAAATGAGTCAGGAGGACTTCATGTCATGGCGGTGTGCTAAGTAGACATGGGTAAGCCTGCTCCGATAACTAAACGTCCAAATCCTTACAATTCTTTTCTCTTGGAACTGTGTTGAGCCTATTTACGATGACATGCAGAAGATAAAGTAACATAACGCTGTAAAAAACGAGTCAGAACAAGCACACACGATCGTTTAGAGCTACTTAAGAGTTCTTCTGATGACTGTAGGCAGAGGCAGACTAATACTACCTATTGGTCCTCAGGGTTTGAGCTAAGCTAATTAGCGGTTGGCAAGCTTTGCCTTTTTTCTTTTTTGTTACTGCACCCAGAGAATAAGACAAAACATTAAAACAAAAATAAAAAAAGGTGGCGTATACTTTAAATCAGGCAGGTCGAGCTGCTGTGCAAGGTCAGCTTAAGAGGTCATGCATGATAAAATGGTTGGATGGAAGACAGAGCTGAGATGTCCAAATGAGAGGAAGAGGATAGGGTAGGGTGAGGGTAAGTTAAAAAAAGAGCTAATGGAAAGGAAAAGATTAGTGCATAAAAAAATGGAGTGAATGACATATCGAGGTGAAAGAGAGGTTGTTTCCACGTATACATTTCTGTATTTCCTGCTCTCTGCATGCAGCAGGCTCAAGCTGCATGCCTCAAATGCTGACACACAAACATATAAATGCTGACTCGTGTATATAAACATGCAGCGTGACGAGCGGTTAACTGCAGGGTCATCATTTGTATGCAGGGAGAGTGAGGCGTGTAGCTGCACTTGTTCTCCTGCTGCTTTTTGATGCCGAATACCGTCCAAAATAAACCTCAGTGTCAGGTGATTTGTCCAGTCGATGCAGACACATATAGTTATAGAGCATCACTGTTAGCGGAGAAAATAAAGGAGTATCTTTCAAATCAGACCTATCAAATGTCTCTCTCTCTGGATCAATAAAGCTGCCTGACAGGAGCAGACAATCTCTTCCAGGCAAAAATGAAAAAGTCCTTCAATTCTCTTCTAGATGGTCGGCACACAATCCCACAGCACACAGGAGGATGAGCATACGCAGCATGTATGACACACACATGTCTACCTTACTGTCAGTGCCTTCCTATTTTAAATCGATAACACATCACAGCAGATCCTGGAGCCGCAGGATGCATCACAGCTCAGCACATGTTCACGTGTGCAGCTCTGAGCCTTTAGGAGTGTTTCTAAATCCCCCTCACAATCTAAATGTTTCCAAAAGATTGCAGAGGCTGTGTGTCAAAATGAATCATGTAGATTTGTGATAGTAATATGCGAGATAGGAAATGTGTTTCCATCTCCTTTGGTTTAAACGCAGGATTCGACTCGATCAAATAAACAGGAGCATAAAAAGAGGACATGTGAGGCTGTATCACAGAGGAGGCTTCAGAGGTGAAAACATGCAGCAGCTACACTCTTACCTCCTCCTGGAGCCTGTTGCAGAACTTATCATCTTTCACCAGAGCCATCGCTCGGGGTTTTATATTCAAAAGAACTTCTGCATACTGTCTGGTACAATATGAACCACTCAGGTGCTTCAGAACAAACTGTTGTGACCATTTGTTCCTTAGTTTATTTGAAAGGTACATTTAAAATCTGCAAATCAACTCAGTATCTCAACATCAGACTCCAAGACTTTCTCATTCTATAGATGAAACTGACAGATAGAAAATTTTCTTCTTTAAATTGTCTGCAATCATAAAAAAGGAGCAAGTGCTTAAAAACCCCAATGTCAGTGAAATTGGAACATGAATAAAAACAGAACAAAAACATTTTCAAATTGTACTCTACATATATTCATTTGATAGCACTGCAAAGACAAAATTTTTAATGGTCAAAATGATAAACTTCTTCAGAATTTGATGCAACGTGTTCCACAAAAGCTGGGACGGGGCCATGTTTACCATCACCTGTTCCTCTAACAACACTCAGTTAGCATCTGTGAACAGAGGACACTATTTGTTCAAGCTTTGTAGGTGAAATTCTTCATTAGTGGGGTCTTCAGAGATGTGCAAGTCACCCATGCCATGGGCACTATAACACCCCTATACCCTCACTGAAGCTTTTGAACTTTGCTCTGATAACAGTTTGGATGGTCCGTTTCCTCTTTAGCTCACAGGACAACACGTCCATGATTTACAAACACACTTTGAAATGCGGACTCAGACCACAGCAGACTTTTCCACTTTGCGTATACAGAGAAGTCGGTGGTGTTTCTGGGTGTTGTTAATATACTGAGTGAGGAATTTTTTGGAAAGCTTTATTTAGACTCAGTGGGTAAAATAACACCAAGGTATCTGATAGGGCTGGGCGGTATGGCCTAGAGATAAAATCCCAGATTTTTTTCCACAACACTCGATTTACAGTTTTAATCGATTTTTCCCTCCCTAAAAGAAACAAAACTCCCAGTGACATAAAAATGAAACAAATCAAGTTTTGCCTTTACGTTGTCTAAATGTTTCCCTCTTAAAGTCAAAGTCTGGGTCATAAAGGGTTGATTATGTAGCATAAACGTAGGCAGGTTTGCCTACATAAACTAGGGATGGGAATTGATAAGATTTTATCAATACCAAGGCTGTTAACCATCCTACTAATCGATCCAATTCTTTTACGATTCCCTTATCAATTCCTGCAGATTTTCCATGTGGGCAAATGTTGCTCTGATTTTCAGTGGCAACAATGTCAAATACGTCACAGCATAGATACCTGCTTCTGCAAATTGCTGGTGTGTCCACTCACTTAAGGATGTGTAGTAGGTGCAATTAAAATAAAGTCACAATGCCTACGTTTCTGAACCCTGTCTGTGGATGGAATTGATAAGGGAATTGATTAGCAAAAAAATTAATGATATTGATTCTTTGATGCAGCTGTTAACGATTCTCAAAAGGAATTGGTTTTCGATTCCCATCCCTAACATAAACACTAAAAGGCTGAGGTATTTTTACAGTACTAGCATGAAACACGCTGATCAATATTTAATCTACTTAAATAACAAATACAAGCCTATAAAAGTGCTTGTGCAAACCCTACAAGGCCGACCATCATGAACATCGTAATTTTTTTCGAAAAACTGTACCTACTTACAGTTGGACTAAGGCAAGAAAAAAAAAGTTGATTTTTAATTTTTATTAAATCTTCTGCAGAAAATAATTCGAATTAATCGATTTGATCGATTTTTGCCCAGCTCTAGTATCTGACATCATTTCTTTAGACAACTTTTGACCCCCTACAAACAGGTGGTTGGGTGAATTTTAACCTGGGCTGAAGTTCTGCCTCTGTTTGGTGCCCTGGGGTCTTTATATATACATACTGTATATTTGTGTCATGTGATTTTGTGAGTGCTGTATTTAAGGACGTTGAACTGTCCTCTCCATGCTGCATGTTTCTGAGATAAAGGAATCGTGGTCCATAACACTGTCTCTTGTTCTCTTTGTCTTTTTTGGTCAATTTTCCATATTTAGGAGGGAATAAACTCACAATGGCTTTGTCTTTGCTTAATAGAGTTTGACCTTGTAGATGTAGAGATGAACTGTGTTAACTGACAATGGTTTTCTGAAGTCCTCTACAGAGTGATTCTCAGGTTTAATGCAGTGCTGCAGCTTCCATGCACAGATTTCTCTGAATCTCTTGATGATATTATGGGCTGCAGATGATCAAATCCCCAAATTATTTTCTATTGTATGCTGAGAAAATGTTGTTCTTAACGTTTCGGACTATTAGCTCCACAGTTGTTCACAAAGAGGTGAAGCTCACCCTCATCCTTACTTGATTCTTTCCAGATCGCTCTTTTCATGCCCAATCAAGACACCTGTTTCCATTTAACCTGTTTACCTGCTAAATGTTCCAAACTGCTGTTTCAGATTTTTTGGAATGTTTTGCAGGGATCAAATTCAAAATAATTAGATATTTGCAAAAAACAAAGTTTATCAGTCTGAACATTAAATATCTTATCTTTATAGAGTACTCAATTAAAAATATGTGGAAAAGGCTTTGTAATTATTGTTTTCATTTTTTTTACATTTTAAACAACATCCAAACTTCATTAGAATTGGGGTTTGTAAAACAGAACTTGCAATAATTAAAAGAATAAAAATATAAATAGCCAAGCCAAGGGTATTGCGCCTACAAATGCATAATAGGATGTGATTAACATGGCTAAACGTTAAACTCAGACCTTTATGGTACTTTAATTACTGTCGATGCTGACAGCCATAATTTATGTACATAACTATTTCCGTCATTAATTGAGCAGCCTTTTCCTGAAACAGAACATAGACAGCTATAATTGGCCAATTAGTGCCAACTACATTAAACACAGTAATTATCGGGTTTATTTGCATTGTGAAAATATTTTGCTTCAGGTTTCTCTGGGCTGAATCACATCACATGCATGTTTCATACACCTCTACTCTCTGTTTACTTGTGAGACCGCGGAGACGCCATGAAGTCTGTGTTTAAAACTGCATGGAGTGAGTTAATGAAAAAAGACAGTGGGAGTGTTGCTGTTGTGTGCGTGTTGACCGCTAACCAGCTCAGATAAACCGTTGAGCTGCAGCGCTTCTTCATAGTAATGACTGCTGCACCGGAGCAGCAGAGCAGCTGCGGTGATCCATCACCGCGGCTCACGCTGCATCACACACACATGTACGCCCACGCAGGGATATCGAACGTGACTGCTGCCGCTTCACACTAACACATGTGTGGTTTGGAGGAAGCAAAGTGACAGAAGGGGAGAAAGAGCGGGGGGGGGGGGGGGGGGGGCTCACCTGAAGAACGTGACGAAGAACTGCACCAGATCCATGAAGTTACTGTGCTGCGAGAAGGCAATCTGAAAGAAAACAGAGACAGGACGGCATTCAGAGGCTGAATGATGCTTCACTAAGGAAAACAAGGGGTTAGCAGCATTATTAGACACTTATAAACACAGAGCTTTAGAGCAGAGGTGACCTTGTGAAGCTTGACGAGGGACAAAAGAGAGCGAGAGAGATAATGCTGCTCATAAGGTGCACAAACCATACACCACGTTTGTGAGCAGAAAAGATAAAGAACACACTTTGAGCCCGTGTTGTGACGTCTGCTTCTTCTGCATACAAACGTGGAAACAATGACTGCACAATATTATCTACAGAAGTAGTATTAATGTTGCAAATGGACAGAAATTTCCAGTAAATTCTAAAATCTTCCCAAAGGAAGTTAAGATGGAGAATTTTGTAGATATTCTAAATTGGGAACTTTCCATGGGAATTATGGGACTTTATGGGATTTCATTGGAAATTTGTTTTTGTTTTGTTTTTTTTAAATGAGCTATAGCACAGTAATAATCAAGGGCGTAGCTATGAGTTTGACATTGGTGGGGACAGAAAAGGGCTCCAAGGTGGCACCCCTGAAGGTTGATGTGTTTTACGGTTACGACTGTTATTTCACATCATGTAGAGCTGATCAAACAAACTAGCAAACTATCATATTCACAAAAACTTCTCTATACCTTCAGCCTACTTCCTTCATCTCTACAACAACGATACATGCTGATGGTTATAGTCTGAGGAGAAAACAGTTTTACAAATATTACCAATAAGTATAATTTATTCTCCAACAATATGAATGTATAACATCCTGTTTGTAATCCGATGTTTAATTGTGTTTTTTCCCACAAACTATTACTGTTGCTCTTAAATGGTTGCTGCCCTTCAATATACAAATTATACATGGATAATAAATCAAATAACCAAGAAGAGTGTCTCTTTAGCATTAAATACAAGCATTTTTTAGTTATAACTTTATATACTATGCTTGTATTTAGTGTTAGGGACCATGTGGTGGTGGCATAATACTGATAGGAATGTGTCCCTAGCGTCACTACCCAATTCTACGCCCCTGTTAATATTAATATTAACAATATAATAATTGTTTTATTTTGTCACTGGCAGCCATCCATTCAAAATAGCACAATTAAAAACATTTAACAGATTCATAAATTTGTCGTGGATGAGGAGTGGGCCAGCTGCTTTTCAAATAACCCACCCACAGTCTGGTCTTGTTTTTATTAAAAAGTGCTTCTATAGCTTTTATTGTTATGACTGATGCTTACTCTATTTTCCTTTGCATTTTTTTTTACCATTTTTTTCTTCAAGCCTTTCAAACAGAGATGTACTTCCTGTTACTGACAACAGCAGAGCTATGGATGCTGGGGTTACATTTGGGCTGTTCATCGCTCTGGGCGCCTTAATATACTGTATATTTTCAATTCTACCTTATTTAGAGTTGAGGTATAGACTTTAACTCCTATGTTCAATCAGATAGTTGAACACTGTGTGATGGTCCTAACGCGGACAGGACCTCAGGGGTTTTGCACACCCAACACATGCACATGTTCACGGCTGCCTCCAGTGCCACGTTATCAACCAAGAAAAGCCCCCTGCATGTACGACTCTGTGGTATCAGTCTGTGCTTTGTGATACATATTTTTGGGTCTTTCTGCTTTAACAGTTCAAATCTCCAGCCTCCAGATAAGGGCTTTCAAAGGGATTTCTACCCCTCATGGTAATCCAATTTCCTCGATCACGACTACTGGGAGGTTCCCAGTCTGTTTGCTTATCTGCTCTCCAGACTGCACGTCTTTAAGGGCGACATTATGTCAGCAGCCAGGCCTCTCTGCTGCACACAGCCTGCATGAGAAAAAAAAAACCTCATTCCTGGACATGTGGGCCGAAAAATTCACTGTAATCATCACAAGAGCTATTGTACTAACGACATCCCGTCTTAATCAAGGTTGCCATGGGTAACATTGACATGGTTATGCCAACTCCCCTCCTCCTCCTTTACCTCCTTTTTTCTACATTTATGCCCTTTCAAAGTGTCTCATGCTGCATTTAAACTCCTGCAGCAGCACAACACTGCCTCTCTCTGGTAATATGAGGGTACTGCGCTCATGCCTGGAGCAGATCTTGCCCTATACTTCCTCTTTTCAGGGTGACATCTCAGACCAGAACTTATCACCAGTCCTGATTATTATTCCTCAGCAAAGCCGGGATTTGCATACAGTTCTTGAGGAAAAAAGGGAAACTGAGGAAAGAGAAAAATGAGACAAAAGGTGGAAACCCAGCTGTGTGAGCGTCAGACCTGTCCATGAATACTGATCAAGAGTTACAACATGCACAGAGAGACTCGATGGGTCAGAGTGTGAATGATCCACGCTGACTCTGACAGGAACACCACAGGGTGACGAACAGGGGTGTCTGTGGTGGGACGATAGTGTGTGCGTGTATGTGTGTTTTGTGGAAGGCCTGAGGTCTAATTTACTTGTATAGTCAGCACCATCTGGCAGGCTAATGTGTTGCTGTTGATTACTGTTGAGCTCTGAATCCTCTGTGTGATCATTTTCCTCCAGACTGTTGAACACTGAAGAGAAGTTCAGGGTGCCAACAGGCCCGGAGAAAACTTTTCAAAACATGTTGACGGGGCAGATTTCACTGGGTAAACAACTCGAGCCGCCCCCTAAAAGTCGAGAATTTGAATTTAAAATGGACCAGGAGATATTTTGTTGTTTTGGTTTTACATGCTGTGGCCGTGAACAAAGCAGAAGAAGCCCTGCAGTCTCTAAACTTTGTAATGTGAATCTCAAAATGTCACTCTACTTTTCCATTACTGACCAGTCTTGCTTGTCCTCTCCAAAGAAAAAAAATTGGATTAAAGGGTTAGTTCTGTGTTTTTTGACATTGGGCTGCTTGAGGCCAATGGCACTTTCAATATAAACGCCAGCAAAGAAAGTTCTGAGCTTAAATCATGAGGTTAGGTACAGATGTTAGTCCATGCAGGACAGTCCATGATGCCACAAAATCCCTCATATTACCCCACTCTAAGGGAAAAACAACACAAAAACACTGCCTCAACTTCAGTATGCTGCATCGCCATCAGTTGTGGGATGTCATAAGAAAGAATAAATACTAACTTCACCAAAACTGAGAAAAAAAAGATCAATTCTGGCTTGACTGAAGACAACATGCTATTAGTCATGGGCATGTGAGCATATCTCTATGAACCAAAGTACACAGAAGACTTCTGCAGATGGATTCAAGGGTTAAAGTAGAGATTTAAAAAAAACTGTCCTGGAAACTGAAGAGTAAAAGCTCATTTATGTTTAATATCAAATACTTATCTAGATAGGAACAGAGCTTCTGTTTGTGCTGTGTTCATTTCATCCATATTTATGTATGCTTCTATAAAGCTTACGGACACGGAGCAGTACCACTGGAAACCTTTGGGGCAGTGTTTCTGTTACTACCCAATACGTAGCTCTAATGACACTCGAAGAAGAAATAATAATGGCAGAATTTTTGGAAGATCAACTCTACAACTTAGTGAGAAATTACAAACAACTGTATGTAGTTGCCTCAGCTGGACACCAGGACAAAAATGCAAAAAAACATCTGGGGGAGATTTGAAAACAATTGAATATCAGTTGGTCGGTAGTAAAGGAGAAGTAAAGGTCTGTGTGAGACGGACTTGTTTGAGCCTCCTGTTGGATGCACTGGTTAACAGTATTGTCAACAGGAATGACACACGGAAGCATGTGAGCAGCTACAGTAATGTCATTTGAAAAGGACGTATACATTTACAAACGTAAAGGGAGTATACATGAACCTTAAGAAGGATCACAAGTTATGTAATGGTAAAAGTCAAGATTAAGATGATAACTGTTTATATATACATCACTGAGTTAGACTTAAAAATAATGATATTGTAAATGTATCTTTTCTTGTCACTTTTATAAGTGCTGGCCGGCATGTTGATGCAGCTGATAGTGCTTCGTGCCTCACAGCAAGAAGGTTGATGGTTCAATTCCCAGGTCAGGCAGGGCCTTTCTGTGTCAAGTTTGCATGTTCTTGTCATGCTAACATGGGTTTCTGGGCACTCCAGCTTCCTCCCACAGACTAAAAACATGTTCATTAGGTTGATTGGTGACTCTGAATTGCCCTTAGACATGAGTGTGAATGGTTGTTTGTCTTTCTATGTGGCCCTGTAATTGGCTAGAGACTGTATCCTGCCTCTCATCTAGTATCAGCTGTTATCGGCTCAACTCATCGGATAAGCAGTGTAGATAATAAATGAATGATTAACATTACTGCACTGGGCACAGTAAAATGATCATCTGTGGAGTTGACAGGAAAAAATGCTATGACCCAGAATACAAATATGCCTTTTTTACTTTACTGAATTTGCAATCACAGAAAGATTTGGACTTCAGGTACTCACTTTTTAAAAAGATTTTAAGAGCAACATTAAGAAAAGAAGATTACAAAACTTCAAAAGTCCTTTTTGCATGTTCAGGGAGCATAGTGTGTAAAAATTGATGGCACTTATTGTAAGATTCCAAGAATGTTTTGCAGTTCACCTTTCAAAGAAAACGTCTGACTCTCTGTGCTCATGAATGTGAATGGGAGGTAGAGAAGAGAGGGATTTCCTAGAAATAAAAGACACTGCTGATGTACTTTAAAGCCTTTCTCACTTTGTGACAACAGCCTCACACAGCTTTCTACTTCTCAAGGTGATTAAAGTTAAAAAATGCTCCTTTTAATCACTGAACAGCCGCCATCAATGAGAAAGCTTACTTTGTCAAGCACAAAGATAATGTCGGCTTCATGTCATCGCAGCAAAACTCTTTAAGCACAAGCAGGACGTCTCTTCTCACTGAGGAGATGTGTGATAACAGTTATGGTAGTGGCTAATCTCTCATGTCAGCCTTGTGCCGTGTTTTGTCACCCAGAGGCAGGCTGACGGCGGCGGTGGGAGGTTTGGGTGACGCTCTCGTTACGTGCCCAGCAGAGGGTGACTCTTCAGGGGCCTCAAAGTGTCTCACGGCGGGCCTGTCAGGCTGCCAGCGGGCATTAAGACCGAATATATTCTGCTTTTAATGGCTTCTGACAGCCGCTCGGACTACATTGGAGTTTGGAAGGGAAGTGTGGTTATCAGCAAAAGAAGTCAGCTCAACAGGTCCCATAGCAAAAAGATGGGACCGAAGGAAACTGAATTTTAAATATGCTGAGGCTGGAATATGAATATTAGACATCTGTGCTTATTTAGACACTATCGTGATCCAGAGACAGCCAGAAATAAAGTTAAACACTGATCCAGATGAAAGAACTGAAAGATAATTTTCCCTGCAAGATTTAAAAAAAATGCCTTAGAAAGATTTTCAAAGTCCTTATTTACATATTCTTAATAGCCGACAAACTCCAGTGAGCAAATGTGATTTAAAAAGAAATGTTTAACACCCTTGTTTCTCTTGGGCAATTTAAGTAATGATAACAAACCACCTTATCTCAAAGTAAATGAGTTTTTATTAAATATTCTCAATTACGTCTGCAGAAATTGTGACTTTTTGTAGCGCAAAATCATTCTAATAGGTATAAATATTACACAACGGTTCAATAATATAAACAATCATTAATCCCAATCAAGTGTGTTTTTAGTGCCTGGTCATGTTTTTATGCTTTTAAAAAAAGCTATGTTCTTTACACACAGCTAAATTATTAAATTATGGATGCACTGATTTGGTGCAAGAGCACCATGTCAGAGTGCTTATTCTGTCACATTCATTATTTAACTGTGCTTGTATGTTAAGGAAGAATGCTGGGGTGCATGGAGAAAATCAGTCACTGGTGTCCTATCATTTCTGGTTGATGTTACAGCATTTGAAGTTTTAAGCAGTTCCAGTTTAACAGCTTTTCTGTGTGAGTAACCAAGTGTTTGTAAGCAACAGAGGTAAGAGATTACCAAAGACAAAATCTGTTTATGCTTTTGCTTTGTAATTTATATTTCCAAACTAAAGAGTTCTTTACTTCCTTTCATCAGTTCTGGTTCCTTTCATTAGGCAGTGCAGTGTGACTGTGCTGACCTCTGAACTGAAGAAGAAGAACGTTTGCCTCCGTGCATGCGCAGTACGGCTCATTGTTTCAGTTCATAGGTTAGCACAGCCACAAAGACATGTCTGGAGTGATACAGACTGTCTTGGAGGAGTAGCATGAGCGGACCATGATGAAATATTGGTGAATCTAATGAGTTTTTGGATGATAAATGCAGTTTTAGGAGCGGCGCTAACATGCCCCGTGTGCTACCATTATACAGATGTCTGCCGCTTGATTTTGGATCTAAATATCTCCTGAAGCACTGTCTGGATCAGGAAAGCCTTCTGGGTGAGTATAATGTTCTACTTCATTCTATAAACAATGTGAAAGATGTAGAAACCCAACTTTTCCTTTAAGGAGCTCTGCAGAAGTAATGTTATTACCTTAAAAGCAGGGGTGGGGGGTGGGGAGACACTGACTGATAGATGGATGGATGGATGCACTATTCTACAGATGCATGGGTGAGTGGGCGGTTATATGAATATTTGGCTGACTAGATGGATTAATACATAGATGCATAAACTAATATTTAGATGGACTGATGGATGGATAGATGGATGGACAAATCGATGGATGGATGTATTCATATAATGATGTATAAATTGATTTATTGATTGATGGCTGATACAGTAGTAGGGTGGAATGATAGATGGATGGATGAATACAATAATTTTAAAGATGAGTAATGATACAGTGATACTTGAATGCATGGGTGGATGGTTTTGTTGGATATTTAAATGGTTGGTTGAATTTGAAGATGCAAATACTAATATATTGACCGAATGATAGATGGATGGATGGATGGATGGATGGTTAGATGAATACGTAACTGAACAGATTGATGGATGAGTGAATGGAAAACTTTAACAAACATAAAGATGAATATAAAAGATTGTGTCTCTTTAAACGTTTGTGCCTGAATTGCCTTCAGGGCAAAAATGAAGTCTGGCTGCAGGTTGGACCTGTCACTTCTGCGAGCTGTGAGCGGGGCAGCCTCTCTGTTCCCTGAACCTGTCTGTAATCAGTATCATGATGCTGCCATCAGGCAGCCATGCATGGCCTAGATAAACACTACACGAGTCCACACAGATACGCAGAGCAGCCCAGCCGGCTGATAGCTGCATCTGCTGCTGCTTCACGGCGGGGTATTAAAGGGAGGCAGTTCTAATCTCCACCGTATCATGACATGTTCACTAAGGCAGGAACAGCAGATCACAGCTCTTTAATGTAATTAGTCTAGGATTTGCGTTTCATTACAAACATCATTAAATTCTGATCTATTCTTCATCAGGAATGATAAAAAAGGAGAAAAAGGAGGAGGTGGAGAACTCCACGCTGACTTATCTCACTAAAATGGATTTAGCTTTGATGATATGAGCTGATGAAGCCATTAGTGAATTCACTCTGACAAGATCTCATTTCTGGTGGGTCAGAATGATTAGATGTAAGTTTTTACAGCAATCTGTGCTGAATCTTTTTGGCAGATACACATTAGGACTTTACATTTTCTATATTTGAGGAACTAAACCAAACTGAAACTGCTGAGGAGTGCTAAAGTTAAGATTTTCTAAACCAAAACAGAGTCACTGAAGTATGAAGAGACCAAGCCAAGACCAAGAGTCTGATGTCTGTAACCAGGTGGATCCATCTTGACAAGGTCAATCTACAACGATTGTCCGGGCACTAGAGCAAGAAAAGGTGGAGCTACAAGTGAGACCACAACATGAAGGCATAACTGAGCCAGAGATGAGCATAAATGCTTACAGCTTCAGTAAAAGATTTATCAGATCTTGACCATATTTCTTTATTTCTTTATAAAAACAAATGATAACAATGAAAGCATATCTCCATAGGTAGGATATTGTAGCTCCATTACAAACATGTTCATTGGAAAGCCTTGATATCAACGATTAATGGCTTAATTTTCTAGAGTTTAAAAAATATATTTTTGGTGTCTTTCCGCTGGATTTGTCCCATTTTGCCTCTATTTTTACTTTTAGATACATTCAAAGGCATTTTAAAGGCCCATGCTATTGTTTTTGTTGTCCTGGCTTGCCTCACTCCTGAATCCATGACAAGTAGGTAACATTCTTCTGACTGTGTGTGCAGTAACAAGGAAGAATCACCTTTTTATTTTAGCTCAAACACTGGTAGTCAAAGGGTAGTGTTAGCCTACCTACAGCCATGAGAAAACTCTTAACAATGTCTAAAAAGTTTCACAGTGTCATACAAACTCCTTCACCAATCCACTGCATGTCTATGACATCTTCCATTTCTTTACCTGTTTTCTTCCTCGGCTGTGCACTGGCCAGCATGCTCCCTGCAGTTTAGTGTTTCTCTCAAATATTGCATAAAGTATTCTTAGTCTAATAATAGAAAATGCAACAGAACATGGTTAAAAAAAAGAGTCATGACAAGCACACAGGATCATTTAAAGTAGACGAGGAGTTTATCTGATGACTGCAGGCAGAGGTAGGCTAACGCTACCCATTAACTCCCAGGGTTTGAGCTAAGATAATTAGTGGTGGGCGAGTTCTGCCCGTCTCTTCCTTGTTACTATATACACCAGGGGTGGGCAACTTTAATTACCAAGAGGGCCACATAAAACCATTTTTTCCAGCCTGAGGGCCACATTGTCACAAATTTTCAGAAACTCTCGAAAATGAAAAAGAATGTTGGATGAACAACAAATGAGAATATAAATTTGTCATAAAGTTAGAATACCAATGTTCATATATTACAACAAAAATACAAGTTATATTGCATAATCAAATGAACTTAATACAAAATTCAAGCAAATTTAGCTCACATACATGGAATTAAAGCCAATGAAGCTATTTTCAAATCAATAAGATAATGTGTTTTTCAAATTTTTAAAGCTCAAATATTTTGCTGCTGCCATTTTTTAAACATAGTATTGAGTACTCGATATAATGTTAAAGGCTTCATGAAAGAGATTTAGACACTATAAGAGCAAAGTAAGGTTGGAAATAATTTACATAAGATTATATAGAATTATTCCTATTGGATGTCTGAGTTTTCTTCATATTTACAGCTGCTGGTTTTTGGGAATGAATGGAGGGCCACATTTAGTGATGCAGAGGGCCGCATTTGGCCCCCTGGCTGCCACTTGCCCACCCCTGGTATACACAGTAAAAATGGTGTCTATATGATTGTCATGGACTTGGGAGTGAGGCACAAGTGAGAAAGGGGGTGCATGTCCTGCTGCCAGTTTTCCACCCCTGATCTAAAATATGCGGGTCCTTCACTGAACACTAAAGAATTTGAGTTAGAGATCAACAAAACTTTCAAAAACTGGCCTTAAGACCAGTGCTGAGTGTTTTTTTGGCTTTTGTTAGGGCAGCTGTGGTGCACATGTTAAAGTGTCCTTGGGCAGGACAAAGATCATCAAACTGCTTTTGTGTGATGATTTGACTTCGAGAAGAACTCTTTCTTTGCATTTCAGCCTCAGAAATCCAGGATTGTGTGCAGGAGGGTGAGTGTGACGCACAGCACCGCTCTCTGAATTATTCAAAGACAACAAAATGCTGTAAAATGAAGCACATGTTGCAGATTTAACGCAGCAAGTGGAGTCGAGTCGTATGTATGAACACAAACCTGTCTGTAAATCGTACACACGCCCTTCAGAGCACCGCTTCCGACCTCATGAAGGCAAACAGACACAACCTTAGGGTGATTGAGTGAGCGAGAAAGTGAGAGTTGTGTTTAGCTGGGCGAGAGGAGAAGAAAGAGAGTGAAGGCTAAGCTCGCACACTCGGCCCACTCTGAATGCAGCATGTGTTTCAACTTAACATTCCACTTTGCCCTTGCTCTTTCTCGGCTGCTGTTTATGAACCGTTTTCCAACACCTCCGATCCCTGCCTGCCAACACCGGAGGACCGGCCGCCTACGACTGCACACACATATGCACGCACACGCCAATGCCACACTGCAGCAGACCACTGAAGGCAAGGAGAGCGAGGAAAGGCAAAACTGTTTTCAAGAGGAAACGTTAAAAAACCATCTTGAGACGAGGAGCAGTGGCAGGGAAAAGAGAAACAAGTGGAAGATTTTACCTCGCTATCCAAGGTAAAGCTCCATGAGTGCGAGGAAGAAAAATGACCCACTCGCAGACCAGCGTGCTCAAAGTTCAAGAACAGGGCCGATCTTCTGTGTGATCCCACCCACCCATGCAGAAGGTGAGGCGGACTGAAGGAGTCTGAACAGGAGGAGGA
Source organism: Scarus forsteni (assembly GCA_036419115.1). Lineage (NCBI taxonomy): Eukaryota > Metazoa > Chordata > Actinopteri > Labriformes > Labridae > Scarus > Scarus forsteni. The sequence continues at coordinate 11,037,955 of JAZDUH010000451.1, forward strand.
GGAGGGGGGGGGGGGACCTCCAGAGTCTGGCAGGCAGCAGCTGGGGCTCTGTGGATCAGAGAACTAAAAGCTCTCACAAGGCAGGACAAGGAGAGATGGAGGCAGGATTTTCCTCTCCTTCAGGAGGAGGGCAGAGGGGAAGGAGGCAGGCCGGGGCGACCAGTCAAATCACTTCCAGGAGGTGATCAGGGAGGCACAAGGGCTGAAAAAGATGGGCCCAGAATGCCTTGTGCTCCCGAAGCAGCAGCAGCCAGTCCTGTCAGTGCATTCATTTACTGCCTTTGAATTCACACTGATGCATGTTTTGTTCTCTTCTTTGTCACATGCCTGTAGGTGCTTGACCTTGATCCATTCAGCATTCACTGGTTTGACCTGATGTTTATTCAGAGCCCCTGACTGTATCTCCAAACAGTCTTCCAGGAAGAGTGAACATCAGGAGCACGAGAGACATTTTTCCTTTTGTAAACGTTTCAACTGCAGTGAATGTCTTTAAAAATGATGCTCCCTTTGCTATTGTTTCATCACTGTTTCAGCTTCTGCAGATCTCATTCTGCAATCCAGGAACTCTGGGGCGGTGGTCCCAACCTTTCACTCTGAAAAACCTGCACCAAATCACAGCTCAGTGGTATAGTTCTAGTTCCATCTTATTTAAATATGCCCACTCACATAAAAAAAGTTATTGCCTTTTCCTCTTTATTATCTAGACGAGCACTTTTGTTTAAATGGAAAGATGTGACACCTCACATCTGGCAAATAAAAGGTGGAACAAAGAAGAACTTGTTTGTCGTGCTTTGAGTGGAATCCAGTCAGCTTTGGGCAGATTATCCCCCCTTTCAAGTTAGGAGACTGCACAGTAAAAACAAGAAACTTGACACTGGCATACATATGTATATGTGTGTTTTGCATTTATGTGTTTGTATGCGCATGTACATATGTATGTGTATGTGTATATGTGTATATATACTTTTTTCTTTCCTTTTCTTTTCCTATCATTATTATTTATGTATTTATTTTTATGTATGTTTCTAAGGTTCTGCGTCGTAATGTTGGAGAAATCAAAATCTTATATAAATAAAGTGTTAAAAAAATCACAGCTCAGGACTGGGGACCCACACTTTTCCTGGAATTGGTTAAATCCTCAAAACTGTAATTTTAGGTTTAAAATTATTGGAAAAAAGCTAGAAGTAGGGTGCTGATTTGGTGGAGTGGTAAGCATCCAGGCACAATCTATAAACATGCTTTTGCGGGTCTGGGTTTGAATCCATTGATTTCCTATAAGCTTTATTTACCCTTGTATGACCCTTGGACATTTTTGTCCATTTCCAAAATCCAAAACTCCCTCACGGACAACCCCCCTCCTCACCAGAGTTGATTTTTGGTGAAGAAGTGTCATTGTGGGTAAAATTTTCAAAGCCCAACTTTCAGTGTGAAAATCCATTATTTGACCCTGTAATGCATTTTTAACCTATCCATGACCCTTCGTGGACAAAAATGTCCTATTCTAGAAAAGTAATTTGGGGTTAAATTTGAGGATGCCAACTTTCAGCAAGAAATCCATCATTTGACTGTGTCATGCACTTTTCTCCCATCCATGACCCTTCGTGGACACTTTTTTTAGACACTATCTACAAAATGGACATTTTTGTCCACCGGAAGGGTCATGGACAGGAGAAAAGTGCATTACACCGTCAAATGATGGTATTTTCACACTGAAACTGGGCATCCTCAAATTTAACCCCAAATTACCCCTGCTTGCCAAAAATCACGCCCCTGTGACCTTTTACTGGACACTTTCCAGAAATTAACAAAAATGTCCACTTTAAGGGTCATGCGTGTAACTTTTTGGAAAGGTCACTCAAGGGTTAAATCTGTGTATATTATAACAATGATTGTTACTAAAATCTGCTAATAATTTTATTAAGTAATATAAAATGTGGCTTAGAAAAGATCTATTGCAGAGAAGGTGAACACATGGGTATGCTTAGTATTGAGATGTTTACTAAAACAGGAATGTACAGTCAAATAAGTATGTTAGTTTATACTTTATTTATACTAAATTGCTTTTCTAACTGAAGCAATTGTGAACACACCCTAGCAGCCATTAGAATTGAAGCCAAATTTAGGGAAAATATGACCTCTTAAAATATAAAGTAAAAACAAAAGGAGCTTACAGAGTTTATTTCAATAACAGAACTGCATGTTCATCCCCTGATGATAATAACTCCACAAATGTAATGATCACTAAAGCACCTCAGCCTCTTTTGACCCATCACTGTGATTTCACCACGCTTCACAGACACACTCAGAGGTTTGATCCAGTCACATGTGAAAGGTGTTTTAGATCGAGGTGACAATCCTACTGCAAACACAACAGTTAACACCAGCCTCACTCTGGCTGCACCGCCTGAGCTCCACTGAAGGATAGCTCTCCCTCTGACCGTCGTCCACGCAGCAGCAGTTCAACAAGTGCACTGCAGCTCTGCTACATAAACACACAGCGCAGCCGAGCAGCCAGAAAATACAGACCTCCATTCACGGCTGCTGCCAAGGAGCCACATCAACACTGGAGGAAAGCTGCAGCTCACCAAACGCAGGAAACTTTCTCCCTCTGGCTGACCACACTCCTCTGGTGACTGCCAACATCTACATTTTGACATTTCACCAGCCAACAGTTTGGCTTATGGGGAAGAAAAGTGGCTTTTTGAGGAGACAGGCTGGGCAGTCATGGTGAAAATGGACTTCAGTTTTGATGAACTTCAATTTGGAGCATGTGAAGCTATAAGAGCATCAGTAAGTGTTTATGTACTTGCACACACGGTTTGACCCTCACGTCACAGGACATGATGTGACATTTTGTCCGAGCTTATGCACTCTCAGCAAAGAGAAGTGTAAATATTTAGATGTTGTTCTTGAGAAAATCAGTCGTTTTTTTACATTAAAGGGAATGTGAGGAGAATCTATGACCGGTGACATAAAGACTCTGCTACCCATGAGCACGTGCTGCGACTGTCGTAATGCTGCGTTCCAGTAACCTCAGAACTGGAAGTGACATCATCTCCGACTTATCGGCGTTCCAGTTGAAGTCGGGAAAAAATATGCCGATCTACCAGGCTATTGTTAGCTGTTGTTAGCATGCCCTGCGTTGTTGTTCACAAATATCACATGAAGAATGTGATTATCACTATGGCAGCATTTTTGTAAATATAAGTCTAACAATACTATGTATACAGCTGATCTAGAGCGACACACCCCAGTCAGAAGTGCAAATAAATTGATTATTACAGGAGCTAAATAACTGTTCACACTGGGGGCATCCATCTTCGATTGTCAACTCGGGAGTGACGAGGTTTCCAGTAGGAAATTCTGACTTCAGGGGTCGTTCCAGTTGCAGTTTCCTACTCAGAACCTGGAAATTCCTACTTCTGACTACAACTGGAACGCACCACAACACATTACCGAAGCCAAAGCGTGTGTTTGTTGTGTTGTAGCTTGGACCGTTCTCAGAACTCTGCATTGATTTACAGCTTCTTTTTTCAACAACTTACAGGATGCAAAGCGACGAGGCAATGTATCTCTTTCTAGTTACGTAGCGGTAGTTTTTGATGTGTGACAACAAGCAAGTTTTGAAAAACTTAGTATCGTAGTTTTGTAGCCGGCTATATATCGCTACTTACAGCTCGGTGCTCTAAGATGTGTCTGCATAATATAAATTTGCTCTAGTTTTAAATGTCTTGTTCCCGAAGTTGAGTATCCAGGCCAGCCCAGCCCTGTCCTGCAAAGCTAAGGAATAGCATCTATAGATAACCTATTTTGATGTTAAAAAACTCATTGATAAGTGTGTATTTCAATCAGGCATATATCTAAAAGTGAGACTTTTTTGTAATTACTTAGAAACTCCTCACAGTCCCTTTAATGTTTGGCTTAAAGGTTGCCACAACTTTTTTTGTGGGTGTGTGTGTCTTGACTCAATTCTGAGTCCATGACAAGCAGATAGACACCATTCTTTTGACTGTGCGTAAAGTAACAGGTAAGACATGGTCAAAGTTCACCCTCTGCTAACTAGCTTAGCTTAAACACTTGGAAGTCAATGGTTAGTGTTAGCCTGCCTCTGCCTGCAATCATCCTGCCTGCAAACTCTTCAGCAACTCTGAACGTGCTTGTTATGACTCTCTTTTTTTAACCACATTATGTAATGTTATCCTTTTCTATCTTCACATTGTCTTCCTCTACTTGTGAATAGAGAGTTTGGTTTGTTGACCTACTTCAAGGGAGTTTTTTTTCCTTTTAAAAAAAAAAAAAGGCAAAATGACACAAAAATGGCATGAATCAAAGTTAGCCTTTATGTTATCAAAAATATCACCAAACCTGTCATCTATTTCTACTTCTAAACAGAGGCTTTTTTTAGTTGTCCTACTTACAGTCAAATTGGCAGTGGTTTGCTTTTGAGATTTAATGTTTGCAAACAAGTCGAGTCCTTAAACGACTCTTCTAGGTGAACGATCAGAACCCATTCGCAGTTAAGTGAGACCTCGTTTGAAAGAAATTCTTAAATGCAAATTTGCCTTCAAAAACTAACGGCTCACAACTGTGAATCTATACTCATTGCTCAAAAGACTCAACTCAATTGCGAACATAACATCAGTTCAGCAAACATTGTGGACGTGCTTGTAAGTAGGTCAACAAAACAAAGAATCTGCTTAAGAGTAGAAGAGGAAAATACAATGACAGTAGAAGATAATGTAACATCACAAGGTAAAAAAATGAGTCACAACAAGCACACAGGATCATTTAGAGTTGCTGAAGAGTTTATCTGATGACTGCAGGCAGAGGTAGGCTAACACTACCCATTGATTTCAAGTGTTTGAGCAAAGCTAATTAGCGGTAGGCGAGCTCTGCCTGTCTTTTCCTTATTACTTGCACAGTCAAAAGAATGGTGTCTATCTGCTTGTCATGGACTCTGAAGTGAGGCAAGACATGAAAAGAAAAAAAAAAGTTGGCATATCCCTTTAAGTCTCTCGTTGTTTATGTGTTACTCACAAAGAAGCAACAAGCTGTGTGTCTTGGAAGAACACAAACACAGTTATGTTGACCTGATGTGGGTTTAAAGTTTTGCTGGGGTATCAAGTAAGTTTATTTTTTAGATAGCTCCTCATTTTCTCCTTGAGTGATGAGTTATTATTCTTGACTGTCATATTTAATTCACAAGTTTGCAGGCTGTGCTTTCGTTTCTTCATGCTTTATAGTGTCAAGCCTCTTATTTAATGACTCCTCTTTTTGTAACAGTTAAACAAATCAGTCAAAAAGCCTTTTCTTCAACGTCACTCTGAAATGTGTCAAAGTCTCTCAGCGTTTAATTTGTTCAGTCTGAATAAATCTGAAGACTCGAGAGCCTTTTCTTTTATGATGGATTTAAAGAGAAATGAGTTTTTATTTCAAAGTATTATTAATATCACTATTGCGTTTTATATGTAGAAATCAATTTACAACTCTCAACCCCAAAAGACATTTTGTAGTATGAGAAATCCATTTAAACCTTAATTCAATAAAATATAGCCCAAAAACCTGATAGATTTAAGTTTTAACTAATAAAATTTGGTGTATTTTAGAAGGATACATGCATTCTCAATTTGATGCCTGCAGCAGATCTCAGAAACAGCTGGGAGAGGGCCAGAAATGACTGAACGTGTTGTGAAATGTGAATACTTCAGACATTCAATAGGTCAGTAAATTACCATGAAGAGAATATGGATAAACCTCTGCGTATAAGGGGAAGAGACGAACACTGAATTCCTGTGACCTTCCACTCTTCCGGCATACGAAGTCTGTGGTGAGCGCAGCTACGTGGGCTCGGGAACAATTCAAAACTTAAGTTAGTTAACAGAGAGTGTTGCTGCATCTATGATAGAAAGACCCTGCCATTAAACACCCAGAGCTGCAGGCATCTCCCCTGGAGTCAAACTCAACGGAGATGGACTGACCTTTAATTCCCACATAGCTCAATGCTCATGAATATAAAAAGCTTTGTTAAGATACGTATTTTCTGATGTTGATGTGACAGGATACAGTATTAATATAACGTTCATATATGTCTACTATAAATATAAACCTGTGTTTTCTCCCTGTTTGCTTTTATGGTCCTGCTCTATCCATCCATCCACTATCTACTCCGCTTATTCCTGTTGGGGCCGTGGGGTACACCCTCGGAACCAGTCGTCAGCCAATCACAGGGCCACATAGAGAGACAGACAACCATTCACAATCACATCTAAGCGCAATTTGAAGTTAACAATTAACCTAACAAGCTTGAGTTTGGTCTGTGGGATGAAGCTGGAGTGCCCGCAGAGACCCCACACACCTTTAAACACAGCTGAAGACGTACTTCTTCACCTTGGCCTTTGGTGGAGTACAGCCACTTTTATTTGGAACTTTTATTGGTTTTACTGAGCAGAATGCATATTTAAACTGTACTGTCCCTGTTCTTATCGCTTTTGTTTTATTACTTTTATTGCTTTTTATTGTTTTATTGTTTTTATCATGTCTGCCTTTTCTACTGTAAAGCACTTTGGTAGGCTGCTGGCTGTTTAAATGTGCTATATAAATAAAGCTGACATTGACATGCACAGACAGAACATGCAAACTCCTGCCCCTCTTAATGAGAGGTACGTGCACCACCTCCACTGAACCCAGCAGAAGCTTAATGGACCCAAAATAAATATTTTTATATTATTTGATCTTTCCTCTAAAAACACTCCAACTTTTTTGAATTGAGATTATTATTTTTTATGAACACTGCCCAGCATAAATGAGCACACCCCCTTTTAAAAGTAATGTATTAATTAATATCTACAGTTGCAAGAACATTTATGTAAACCTTTAGGATTAATTGGATTTCTGCTTAAATTGGTCATAAAATATGTTCTGATCTTCATCTAAGTCACATCCCTAGACAAACACAGTCTGCTTAAACTAATTTCACAGAAAAAACTATAATTTTTCACGTTTTTATTCAACACACTATGTAAACGCCATGTTTAAGCAGAGTGTGTTTGTCTAGTGATGTGACTTAGATGAAGATAAAAACATATTTCAGGACCAATTTATGCATAAATTCAAGTAATCCCAAACGCCGCGCTCACATTGGCTCGAAAACATTTGCAGTCCAGATTCGGAGCGGATTTTCCACAAGCTGCCACTCACATCAGCTCCAGATAGAGGCTGCGGCTGGCTCCGGTGCTGGGTGCGGAAACGGCACTCGCGAGAGTAGAAGCTCACGTGGGTTCACGTTCTTGTCTGGACTTCGCACGAGAACAAGCCCCATATACAGGAACTACATGTAAGGAGATGCTGTGCTGCTCACTTTTGCGACCTCGTGTCACCAGGTGTGATGTTATGTTTACATTTCCTACTAGCACGAGTGTGCGGTCAAAGAAGAGTCAAGTTACATTTGTTTGTACACTGATTCTATTTTGAAAATCAACGTATCATCATGCCACCCGGCATTTCACTTCCTGTATAGCTCGTCATATTTCAGTCAGCTTGACACAGACCCTCTCCAGCGTCCGGGAAAAATAGACTTCTTATGGATTGTTTCCGTTGTGCCGTACGGCCCCCGCAACGGGAGTCGCAATGCGTGGGTCTAATGTGAGCCTACAACAGTGATTTTTAATGATACGGGTTACATGCGGAAGCCGCACTGGACCCGCACAGGATTCAGTGTGAGCCTGGGGAAAGGGTTCACATACTTTTTTATGCAACTGTAAATGAGAAAAAGAACAATTTCTTAAGTTTTGACAAAGCTGAGTTTAACATAACATTTTTGTTTACCATAAGATGAAAATAAGGGTAATATGGTTACTAAAGTTTAGCTTTGCTCCCACCTCTCGATTGGCATGTGCTCATTTTTGCATCCTGATCTTAAACTGAGAAAAAACAGTTTTTGTGGGCATCTTAAAAAATCTTGCTTGCAATCCATGGCCCACATTTGGAGGAGGATTTTGTGGTTTAGTATGCCAAAGAAAATGTTGATTTTGCAAGGAAACTAAAGGCTTTCTAACAATTCTGAAGGGGTGCCCACATTCATACTGAGCACTGTATGATGCTCAATTTCATCATGTATTCTTTGAGCTTACTTCACAGTAAGTTTATTCTTAAACTTTTAATATCTTCAGTAATGTTTTTTAATGCTGTTACATAATATTTGGGGGGTTTTTAACTCTGTGAAGCACTTTGAGTCTGTGTTCCAGTGATTGGCTGTCTCTTAATCAAGTTATCTGCCTAAAAAGTTTTTTGGGAGGCAGATTTCATCCAGGGGGGGAAGATTTAGGGATAAAATGTACGATTAAAATCAGAGTTTGCTTTGAATTTTGCATTAAAACTACCTTTTAATTTTGGTTTTAATCAAGGCGCACACTATATGATGTGCTTACACCTCTGGTTTAACCTATTTTTAATATTTTTACATCCACAGTTGCTGGACTGCACTTTCAAATCCACAAACTTTGAATCGGTTTGGCTTTTTTTGTCTTGTAAAATGTAAAAGGGCTCACTTGAATCTTTATGGGCCATGTGAAGTTGCTGACGTAGACGAAGAAGGTGATGTTGGGGTTGTTGCGGAAGTCAAAGTTCTCGTTGGAGAAGCTGTCCTTGAACTCCTTGATGTTGCTCCGGCAGACGATGGGAATCTCCTCCCCTGTTTGTGTGCCTGCTGAGAGAGGGGGAGGAGGACGAGGAAGAAGGAGCACAGATGGAGAGACAAGAGGAAAGGAAACAAGGAGGGAAAGAAATAAAGATGGATGAAACAATAACACATCAGCACTGGTAGGGTTGACCTTTAGTGTTTCTTTCGTCTATTTTCTGTGCTATTTTTTTTGTTTTTTTTTATTTTATCAGCATGTATAACATAAATATCATTCAGTCAAAACAGTCTCTGGATGTTTCTTACTTCCTGTCAACACCAAATGCTTAAATTCAGCTTAGTAAAATGACGTATGATAGAAAAAAAAAGCACATTCTCGAGCTCATTCAACTGTTTAAGGGGCATTTCTGTATAACTGATGAATATGTAACCATAAATATAATATAATTTGTGTTCTGTTCTGTTCTGATATAACCTGACACCTACCTGTGAAGCTCGTGGCCCACGTTATGTTCAGGTTGAAGTTCTTTGAGGCGTTGATGAACATGTCTAGATCCCGATTCGGCTGTTAAAGAAGAGAAAGCACAGAGCATGAGCTGTTATTTTTTAGCACTTTCCTCGACATGTGTCCAATTTAACAGAAATGATACATGAACTGAAAGAAAATGAGCAAGACCAGCACCAGGGAGGCTCTGCTTTAGCTTTAGCTTCAGAGCAGAGCCTCCAGTCATTCTTCTGCAGCTGTACAAACAGTTATCGTAATGCAGAGAGGAGCAAATTTGCTCTGTTAATGGAACTGAATTAGCAAAACAACAAGAGCCAATGAGGAAGATGATATGTATTAAAATGCTGTCTGTGCAGTTATTAAGTCCCATCAGCTGTGATTGAGTCAAATAGGTGTACGTTCAGTTTTAATGAGTGTTAGCAGACTCACTTCGTTAATCGTGACTGTATTAAGTTCCATCGTGGAAGTTGTCAGTAAATTAATGATCCAGTATGTTGGATTGATTAAGCTTTTTATCATTATGTGAGGTAAAATTTTAAATATGTCATTTAAACTATTACTTGTACACTCAAGATGTTCAATGCAACAGGAAAAATATCAGTATCAGCGAGGGATGCACTGAAATGAAAATCTGTGACCGAAGCTGAAGCTGAATAAAATCTAAACGCTTGGCCAAATACCGAATATCCAATGTGGAGGCTAAGTCGTTCACTATATTTTTTAATAGTGCCTAATTAGCTTAGAATAAATTTTAAACATGTTTTTAAAAGAAAGTAATTGTTTATTGAATATTATGACATTTTTTAATATTCCAGGAGCCTTTGCTTTAAGAAAAAGCACAACAAAGTTTTTCATTCATATTAGGCCTTCAAACAAAACAAAACATGCATTAAAAAAGAAGCTAAAGTGGATTAACCTGCAACAAATGAATTATTGTCCTTTTGACACAAGTCTGCTCCGCCACAGTCACACAAAATGACGTATTTGATTTTGTCATTGTGTCACACGGTACTATTCGGCCTTGCTATTACCTCACTCCACCGAAGGCCAAATATGGCTTTTTTTGCAATATTCGGCCAAATATATTCAGTCATCGAATATTCGGTGCATACTTAGCATCAGAAGATGTGAACATTTTTGAAGATATTTTAGCCATCTGTTTGGACTGTTTACAGCCTGTAAACTGGCTGTAATATTGTCAATATGCACAAATACATCTCTTGGCTTACCACAATATCACCGAATGTCCACTTAAAAAAAAAACAAAAACTAAAGTATATTTTATTTAAGAATAAAAGTAGTTTGTATTGCTTAGCATTGCATTATAGAACACACAGTCAGTCACTGTGACGGGAACAGGGCAATTTTTGTTAAGTGGAGTCATTCTACTCTCGGCAAAAATACCTGAATCGATATCGGGATAATGAATTTGGAAATATACATTTTGGATATTAGCAAATTTCAGTATCACCCCTAATTTAAATCCCTGGATTGACATACTAATCGCAATTTATCACAGTTTTGATTTCGATTCAGCAGAGACAAGATTTGCAGAGTACAGATTTGTGGTCTTGGCGTCCATAAGTTTGTCTTTATAATAAAGTCTTATTTTTGTCCTTTATGATAAATGACATAATTTATCACAAATTATCATTTTTTAAATCAGTTTAGTTGCAGTTCAGTTTGATTCAGCTGTAATATTTAACAACAGTTCTCTATACCTTATAAATGTTACAGTTATTAATGTTAATATTAGAGTCATCTCTTTATTCATGGTTGTTATTGATTATACCTCTTTACAACAATTTAAAGGTACCAACTTTGTAAGATTTATAAAAACTTATATAAAACTGGTTTTATAAAATGCGATAGACTGTCACTACCTTCAGTTCTTACTTCAGTTCCTTTGTCTCTGGATGGGCCGTGAAAGTAAAAAAAATAAAAAATGAAAAATAAAAATTAAGGTACTACTGACAGGCAGATAGCTGACAACAACAATGGTCTGGATTTCCTGTTTTTATTTTCATAAATGAGTCTTCTTGGTCATCCTGCACAGCTGTAAAATTGGTTAATAAACTCTTATTAAAGTATATAAACCTACTTCCATGATGATAATACAGTTCTCATTATTCTTAAATGATTTTTTTTTTATTTCTGACTTATTTTTGGCCTGAAGTTTCAGCATTTAATTGCCATCTTTAAAAAAAATGAAAGCAAGAAAACATAAAAAGTCACAGCTAAGTGTAATTTAAGGGACTGCAGAAGTAGATTTATTTTTGCATGCCTCTACGGCTTTAAAAAGAATCACTGGCTGCTTTTTCTTCCATTAGGAAAAATCTTTGTCAGGGGAGCGACACCATCTGGATCCTTTAAATCAGGTCCTTGTTTGGGCTCCAGATGCTGCAGCCAGGTAAACATGACTGGACAATCTTTCCACGGCAGGAAAACATCTGTGTTACAAGCTGTGAGAGTTTTCATGCAACTTGTGTTACATCTAATTCTGCTGTTAATAATATTAGTTTGAGCTCATCAGTAGTAAACTGATAGATGTTTCATAGAGATTACATTCTGAGGATTTTATACTTTTACTGATAAGAAATGAGGTAGAAGAGAAAACAAGCCCTCATACATACAATCAGTGTGACTTCACCACAGATCCACTGATGGTCTGTTTGCAGTTCATAGAGGATATGATCATCTTTTACTGTTAACTTGGTTTATGAGGTTTTGAATATAACATCTGCCTTCCTGTTAGTGCACTTGCCTGTAATGTCTTGAATGTCTGTGTTTTTAACTGCCTGATAAATATATAAAGCACATTATTGTTATATTTCCTAAAATGGACTCTAAATGCATTTTTCTTTTGAGTTAAAAATCTTTTCTTATTTATATTTTTCTCATATTTTATTTGGAATCAGGTGTTTACTGACATCCACACAACAAATATTTCTAAGTTTACTTCATTGTGATCCAATCTTACATATTTTTTTATACCATCAAAAACAAACAAATACAAGCAGCAGTAAAGAAAAGTAAAAACAAAAAATCTATAATAATGGGATGTTATAAAATATGGAAGTGAGAGAACGGACATAAACTTTGTATATAAAGTAGTTTCATAACAATCAGTCTGAATTGATTACAGGAAGAGCATTTAGATAGCGTTTAACCTTTTACATTTTTCCCATAGCTCTAAGGATTTATGTTTCTGAAGCATCCATGAAAACAAAGGCCTTTTTAGAGAAGACCTTGGGACAGAATTCACTAAGAACTGGGAATTGAAATAGGTAAAATGGTCGTTCGTTTGGAATTATTGGATAATACAACAGTGATAAGGAGGTAATTCCATACTAAGTAAAGCTGAAATCGCTGAGATAAACATCCACTAATAATCAATAAGTTCTGCAGTGTACCATGAAGTTCTGATTGGATAAGGATGTTTTTTTTTCATAATTCCATGTATGAAACCTAGGAAACTGTTTTCGTGGAAACAGCTTCACTTAATCATTGTTGATACCAGTTATTGGGGGGTTATGTTGTAACAGCCAACAGCTAACGGAAGAGTTACCAAAAACTAAGGGTGAAGCAAGCCTGTAGTAACCTCTTCTTTGTGGAGTCCCACAAGGTTCTGACCTTGTACCTTTCATTTATTCTGCTTCTTCTGCCCTCAATGGCTTCATTCTTCAGAAAAGTCATTTAACTGTTATGCAGATGACTTATTAAATTACCTGAGTTTGTAGCAGAAACACAATGACTCAGGAAACCACAGTTGGAGAGTCGCGGCAGCAGAGTCAGGCTGGCTATAAATCTTCTAGATCTTGCATATCTGGCTCATCTCTACAATGTCTGTCCACAAATCCAGTCCAGCCACTCTTTTGCTTGGTATACTGTTTTTTTCTTTGACTTGCAGTTTTGTCTTTCAGCGTTGTTGTCCTATTGTGCTATCCCTTGTTTCTGCTAAGTTTTGACCTTACAGTCTCTTTATCGGCAGTTTTTTAAAAGATTAAGTACTGACACATTTGAATATAACTGGATATTTTGAAAGAGAAGCAAACTCAGAGGAGCCCCTGATGTTTCATTGTCATCCCTGCACTGTTGTTTTTCACTTTTGAATCAACTTTCTGCACAAAAACATCATCATCTGGATCCTCCAGCCTAATAAACGTGACAGCTGCTGTGACAATGGGGCGTTCGTTGTTAGACATACCTCCTCAGGTGTGGCCACGAAGTTGATGGCGGTGTAGTAGCGGTCGTCCTCCTGCGACAGACTGAAGGTGAACTGGTAGTCGATGAGGAGCGTGTCTGTTTGAAGTGTTGGAGCCGGCGGTGAGGGAGTATGGAGAGGATTACACAAGAAGAAGAAGAGGGGTAGCTCGATTAGTTGTTTGAAAGTCACGCAGGAGTGCGTTTTCACACAGCATGAAGGTGCTTTAACTCTCTGGGATGATCCCGAGGACTTTAGAGTGTTTGATTGCAAGTATCGTGAGATGGCTGTAGCTCAGACGTAAATTACTGTCTGTTCATACATTCATAATTCAATTACAGTTTTATCCTAAAGGAAACATTGCATTTTTTTTCCTTATTTCATTTTAAAAGAATTAATGATTGAAAACTAACAAGTAAAGAATTCTATGTACATTTACATATATACTTAAACATGTATACATATGCACCTACAAACTCATACTTAAACACATACATCTGCAGGCCCTCGTACATATGTACGCTATACCTATCACTATGTTAACATATAACAAACAACAACAAAATAACAAAAAAACAAACAAAAAAAAAACCCAAAACAAAACAAAACAAACTAAAGATTGGGGGGGGGACACTATAAAGTTGTATAGTCTGCCAATCTTTCATTGGGGTACATCTTACTTAGATTTTTTATATAAACTCTTATTTCATAGGCTAATTTTTCAGATTCTGAAGTCTCCTCTATCGTTGTTAACCAAAGATTGAGTTCTGGCAGTTTTTTTCCATGTAATTATTGTCTTTCAATAAGAAAGTAAAACACTTTGTTTCATTTGCCTTTCCAGCCATCAATGCATGAATGTGGCATGTATTTACAGTGCTTAAAGTGGTAACATATCTTAAAAAGCACTACTTAACCCTTTAAGGCCCAAGACCATAGATTATAGCCAGAAAGTTCTAATTTTTTGGAGCTGAAATGCTTGTTTCACTTTCTATTAGAATCCTAAAAATATCAAAATGTCCATAAAATTCAACATATAGATTTTTGGTATCTCATTTGATACATTAGGTGTTTTTGGCAACTGATAATCCATTTGAGGACATTTTTATCATTTATCTGATTGTATTCAGATTTTTTTTTGTAATTTGTTGATCATATTGAGTAGATAGAGGTATTATAAAAGTATGTATCAAATATGATACAATTGGCTTTATAGGGTTAAGTACAGCTCATAAAATTCAATCTTAAATCAGGCTTAAAAACATCATCATACATGTTAATTTCTTCAATTTTGACCAATTTTCCTTCCCTTCTGATGACCTGTAGAAGCTCCCATTCATTCTCAGAATTTGCCGACTTGCACAGGAAGCTTATTTCCTTCACGCACTCTGATCACATTTTCACCAAATCCCAACACTTCTGCTGGTTGTAATAAACCTGGAAAATATAGCCCACCACCAGAAGAAACATTTTAACCTTTGGATTATTAATAGCTTTTTACAGTGTGGGTCTGCCGAGCATGCAGCTGAACCGCTGAACCAGTGTTTCTCATTGTATGCCTCCACATGTTAATATCCAACTCTAACTCACTTGGCATTTATGTACAAGTCTGGATTTACAAAGAAATGCTTCAGATTAATGTTCTTCATTCAACAGTGAAGTGGGTTTATTTTCATACACAGTCACACACTCTGTGATTGTGTGAACTCACACAATGAAACTCAAGAAGCAGGGAGAACTCAAACATGACGAGCAGACGAAACATCAGAGAACATCAGAAAATGCAGAACCCCAGAAACCCAAAATGAGATGAGGAGGAGCATTTATACAGGGGGATAACAAAGTAAAAAAAAGTAAAGGAAGACAATAAATACAATAAAATAAAAACGAGAAAATAAATAAAATAAACAATAAAAAGGGTAAAAGCCAAAGAATGAAGCAAAGAGTAAAAAGGGTACAGCAAGATAAAATAGAAAGTATGGACTGATAACCTATTTTAATGTTTGACTTAAGCTCCACCTATGTACTCCAATAGACTTATCATAAAAGAAAATTATATAGACTTATGAAATATATCTATACATTCACCTGCCTATTTACTACACACATATAAATACCTCTCTACCTATCTGATTACCTGCTCATATCCATATATACAAAAACTTTAACACCCACACCTATATATGCACCTATATACAAGCAGATATCCA
This sequence comes from Scarus forsteni, assembly GCA_036419115.1. NCBI lineage: Eukaryota > Metazoa > Chordata > Actinopteri > Labriformes > Labridae > Scarus > Scarus forsteni. The sequence goes on from JAZDUH010000451.1 coordinate 11,053,506, forward strand.
TACATTTATACATGAATTTACATAGCTGTATGCATAAATTTATGTATACATATTTTCCTTTGCGCACACACATGCACACACGTTTTTTTTTTGTTTAATACACTCATAAGACTTGTTGTTCCCCCTCAAGATTCCTGTATTTCTCCAATATGACTGATTTAAATTTCTTTTTAAGCCTGATTAAGTTTTTGCTCTGTTTCAGATCATCATCCAGACTGACAATATTTTGACACATTGCATTGTTAAACAAAAACTCCTGATTGTTGTTATTATGCTTGGGATTTTAGGATTTATATATCCCCACATAATACACCACATACACATCAAGACTCAGAAATAAGGTTAAAAGGAGAAGAGGCTAAAAAGACTAAAATGGAAGAAAGACGACATCACATACATAAGAAGTGTTTAAAACAAAGTTCTTGATTTTTCATGTCTTATCTCCTTGGATAGGTTCCAAAGTCCCAGAGCTCTGATGCAAAAAGCTCAATCACCTTTAAGTTTTAAGTCTCAACTTCCTACAACCAGAAGGCCCAAGGATTTAAGGCTGTGGGCTTGTTCACAGGGTGGCACCAGTTCAGTGATAAAGTCTGAAACCAAACCCCTTAGCGCTTTAAAAGTGTTGACTATAAAAGACTAATGGCCCTTTTCCATTAGTCCTACTCTACTCCACTTGACTCTACCCGGCTCTACTCTACTCGCCTTGTGCTGCTTTTCCATTAGCCCCAGTCACCTGCCCAACGGGGTGTAGTGTCGCTGTAAACAGCTGAGCGGCACTGCGGTGACGTCATTTTGAGCCCGACACAACAATCTGTGGCTTTTGTCACAAACCAAGTAAAAAAGGAAAGCAGAAGAAGGCTGCAGGTGGCATGAAGAAATACCCCTTGAGAAGCACAGGAGAGTTTTGGAAGCTATACAACAGAATGAAGCCGAGGACGAGAGCAATCGAGCCGCAAAGAAAAGACGAATGAGGGTAAGCGAATGGTAGCTACGGCTAGCATGCTAGGTTGTCGTGCTCATGACTCATCGATGACGACATTGTCTGACCAATCAGTAGCCGGCAGTCGGTGACGTCAACTTTTAGTATCGACTCAGCTCGCTTGGAACCAGAGCGGAGTAGGTACTAAAACTAGCTTGTTTTAGGAGGTACCAGGCTAGCGGAAACACGCTGCAAATCCAGTAGAGCCGAGTAGAGTAGGGCCAAGGTGTGCTAGTGGAAAAGGGCCATAAAATGGAAGAAAGACGACATCACATAAGTTCTTGATTTTTCATGTCTTGTCTCCTCGGACAGGTTCCAAAGTCCTGGAGCTCTGATGCAAAAAGCTCCATCACCTTTAGTTTTAAGCCTCGACTTCCTACAATCAGAAGGCCCAAGGATTTAAGGTTGCGGGCACAGTTCAGTGATGAAGCCTGAAACCAAACCCCTTAGTGCTTTAAAAGTGTTCAGTTAACTATTAAAGTCAATTCTAAGACTTACAGAAAGCCAGTGCAGAAATGCAAAAATCAGGGTGATGTGATGTCGTCTATTACAACCTGCTTCATTCTGAACCAGACGGAGGCAGCAGAGTGATGTCTGATTTATGCCGGGAAGAAGTGAGTTAAACCAACACTATGTGGTTTTTCAAACATAATATAGTCCTTAGATATTCATCGCCATGGTCCACCACTTTACAATAAGTTGAATGACACCTCTGTCGTGTTCTGAAGTGGTCTGTATTGCTTTCACTAGCGCTATGTAACTTCGAGGTGGATGGTGGGAACCCTGCCACACTAAAAACTACAAGTTTGGACTGCTTTGCGGCATAGGCTACGTCACTTTCCCCGATTCCCGATTTGTTTAAAACACGGAAGTGTCGGCGAAAGCTAAACGCGGAGCTGTAGTCATGGCGGAGGCAGCAAAGAACGCAAGAAAAAGAAAAGTTTATTTTGAGGATACAAAACAAAGAAAGCGATAGAAAAACAAGCTGGATGCTCGGACCAGAATAAACATCGGTTCAGTGTTCACTCGCTGGCGTGAAATAAAAGACGAGGAGGGACGTCCGACCGATGCCGACTTGGCCCTGTTATTGCTGGACTTGTAAGTACTTGCTGATTGTTTACCATCCGTTTACAGTATTCGTGAGAACGTACCAGTATGTAGTTTTGTTTAGACTTATTTCAAGTGTGTGATATCACCAGCTCGTGGTTGTCTTTACTTTTATTCACTTTATCGCTTCAACAGGACGGGGGCGACTTCACGGTAATAAAACCAAGTTGAACTTAGCGATTTTTAACATCGTCATTTAATCAAAAATAAATAAATTACCTCGTCGCTATCCATCCTGCAAACAGCCGCTGAAGACAGAAGAATACTTTTGAGCGAAGTCCTGGCTTCTGTGATTTGCCTACAAAACAAATGCACGCGACCGGCAGATCTGTACCTTTACAGCAGTATGCACGCGCTAGAGCTCATGGGTAGTTGTGTTCTCGTTCCGGTCAAGCGAGAATCTTCCGTAGTGCTGCTTTAAAGAAGTCGAGTCTTGAAAAAAATTAGGGTATGGATGACTTTTTCAAGGTCTGTTGCTGTGAGTAATTTTAAATCTTTGGAAATTGTTCATAAGTGAAAAAAGCAAGAGATGATTTTTTGTTTTTAACGGTGGAAAGGGTGAGATTTGAATTAAATATATATCCTGTCTGTGGGTTTGATGTTTATTGAAGGACCGAAGTCGGACTGAATTAATATTTCCTTCCTACACAGTAATATTGACAATAAAAAGAAGGTGTTATAGCACAGACACTTCAGTTTGTCTCCAGCAAAAAAAAAGCACTCAAACTAAAAGAAAGAAAAAATCACTTCCTGAAAAGCTCCACCAACGCTCTTCTGTATTCACTTTTATCCGTGTATCAGTTTCGATTTTTCCCCACCTGCAACCTGTTTGAAGTTCACTTTCTCCTCTGGCTGTTGGTCCTGTAAACATCAAACTACCTGATATCTACTTTGATTTAAGAGACGTGTTACTGTCTTAGCATTGACCTGAACAAGTGAGAAGAATCAGACCCTGCAGTGGTCTCCTTATACAATCCCCTGCCTCGCATTCAAACCCAGTGTTTAAGGTGATAATTAAAATTCCACTTACAGTAGCATGTTCCTTTGAGAGGGTTGCCTTGGTATCTGTTCTCCACTTCACACCTGAAAAAGAAATGGAGGATAGATTAATGGAAATGAAATCAAGTTTTAGATAAAGGAACCATGAGAGGAGGACTGAGGCAGGAGAATTAGGATGATTCATTGGCTGGATAAGAACTGAGTAGGAGGAATTCAAGGCTTCAGACATTCCTGAAGTTGATCTTAGCTTCAGAAATGATGTCAAAATGAAGTGAAAACAAAAGCAAGGGTCTTACTAATCAATCTGGAAGGTATGTGTCGAAGATTAGGGCTGGTGTGCTTTTAGAGGTATGTGATTGGGTAGTGTAGAATGTCTTCTTCTCTGGTTTTGGTTTTGTTACAGCACCACTTACAGGCCTGGCATATGCACTACAGCACATTCAGTGTTTTTATGTGGACGGACACGTTTCTTGAACCAATGCCATTCTTATGGAGAGCATTTTCATTACAAAAATGTTTTAGTCTCCATGTTGACCGGGTCCTGGTTTCCCCCTGGAAGTGTCACATGTTTGGTCTTCTGCTCCTGGGTAGGGTTGTTGTTTTTGTTTGTGAAATGAATCCAGAGCTGCATTTTATGCTGGATGTAAGTGTCTTATTCATCATCTAATATTGATGACAAGTTATCTGTTTTCACAATTTAACTTCTACTCCTAAACAAAAGCTTTGTGTTGTTGACCAGCTTACCAACACTTCGGTAAATGCAAATTGTCTGGAAATGTGTAAAAAAGTTGACACAGCAGATCCTGGGTCAGTCAGGAGCATTGACGATCACATGATTGTGTTGTCTAAAATTCGGCCCCATAGGACACATCTGCTTGCTCTACCACTCCACCAATCCAGCACCCCATCACTCCAACAGTAAGTCAGAAAGGACACTGGTACAAAGGTTAGGGAAAAAAAATCCTTTAAGGAGTTCAAAGTTATTGCCTTGGACTTCTAAAACCAAATCAGCTCATCCCTGAGTTGGTGTCAACATTTGCATAAAGTTTGGAGTGAATCCTTCAAAGGTTGTTTGAGATACAAGTTTTGCAAGCAAGAGATGAGCACGAGTTAAAGAGGATGTTTATGGAGTTTAAAGAAAACACCTTCAATCATCACTGAGACACCGCATTCAAACAGCAAGAGTTAAAAATGGGACCAAGTGTCCGTGATCTTTGACCAGTGAGCTCTAAAATCAGTTTGATCCTGGATCTAAGTGACCATTTGTACAAACTTTACAGACAATACTCTGAAGAGTTGTTGAGTTATTGTACTTTTACTGATGACCCAAATGGAGGGACGTTCAGACAGATAAGTGGATGGATGGATGGACGACCCATGAACAAAATGAGCTCAGCCCTTTCTATCACTGAAACAGAGGAATAAAAGAGCCTGAAGAAGCGAAAAGGCCTCACAGCCGACTCCCTCTGACTACAGAAAGAGGCTCATTTTCATACTGATGACCACTCTTTTCTCAAACTGTATCTCAAGTTTCTTAACGGGCTCTGGGAAGCTCTGCAGTAATGAAGGCCAGGGTTAAGATAAGTGCTGCCAGCGCTAATGAACAGCTGCTCCACACTGAGCCAAAAAAAAGGACACAGAGGGAATTCAGGCTTTTCTTAACGTCTACAGACATTAGCATGTGGCCTTGTTCATCTTGAACCATCACAAAGAAGGACCTTGGATTTTGAGAGGCTTCACATTTGTGCACATTTTGACTTGAAAGATGAGAGCACACAGAGGCAGCTGTCAAATTTCTCAGCACTTTAGACAAAAGTGATTTGTCTGTCTGGAAATGAGAGCTGGCCTGCTGCTCCTGTACAGTTTAGTGCTTAGTTAGGAAATTACCCTTCACTCCTGTAATTAAGATCTTAAATGAGAACATAATCTCCTTCACTCCTGTAAGTTCATCATAAAATCTTAACTAAACACACTAAAGCTGCTAAATACAGCTCTTTCTTGCTTTGATATTGATGATTACACAACTACAGAGGAGGTGATGTGACGTTTCCACACTACAGATTATCCTCTGGACCGAATCACGGACAAATTTGTTATATTGTTGCACAGTTACCTCAAGTCTGGCTGCATGTCTGTAGCCTTGCAGTGCAGCTGGATCTGCCTGATTCTATGTCTGTAATCAGGAAGATCCATCTTGCCAAGCTCCAACCTACTACTGTGAGTAGAGCTGGGTGATACGACCTAAAATTAAAAATCCAATTTTTTCCACAAAATTTGATTTCTGATTTTAATTGATTTTTTCTATCAAGACAAATAACTTCCTCCAAGTGACACAAAAATTACATTAATTAAGGTTTGCCTCTATGTTATCAAAAAATGCTCCAAAACTAAACAGACTTTTCCTTTAACAGCTGAAGTGCATGCTGTCATTTTGTCATAAAATGTTGATTATGTAGTTCAAACGCAGGCAGGCTTGTCTACATGAACACTGAACGCTAAGCTATTTTCACAGTATACTAACATGGAGATCTCTGATCAAACATAATATAATTTAAAGAACAAATACAAGACTATAAAGAGGTTTGTGTAAAAACTGAAAAGGCCTACCACCATGAAAACTGCACATTTTCAGTATTTATAATTTCAAACACTGCAACAACTTATGCGTGAAGTAACAGTAAGTTGAGACAAAAGAAAACAATTAAAATCAATTTAATCAATATATATTAATAAAAGGGGAGCATGAACTGAGTTAATGTACAAAGACTAGCACAGATGCTAACAGCTTCAGTAGCAGTTTTACCAGATCTATACCACATGAATAACAAAAGTACAAACTTCTCCACAGAAAGGATATTTTTGCTTCTCTTTCTCATGTTTTTGAGAGATTGTACTCCACAGCAGTAGCACCCGCCTAAAACATTATCTAATGAATTTGATTGATAATGTGATCATCCAATCACCCGCCAGAAAAGCTTTTGAGAGCTTCTTCCCATTCCCAAACACTTTCAATGAGCTCTTCCCCAGATGGACTAGTGAAACATATTGAAAAATCCATCTGGTGTGTCAGGTTAGCATGTCTGATGAACAAGGATGGTCCTCCACAGTTGATCAGAACTTCATGCAGGAAAATAATCCCACAAGTGATCAGAGTAAGTAACTCCTGTCTGGTTTTGGGGGCTCCAAATACATGTATCAATGTTGGTAAAGATGTTTAAAATGAGGAACATCAGCAGCTCAAAGGCATTACTTTATATAAAAAACAATTGAAGAAGACTCTAGCAAATGAACCCCAACACAGTCCGTGGTTCCACTCCTCAAAACCAGCTTCTGAAGCAGCCTTGGAGAACTTGTAGTTTGGTCCACCTTGAGGTTTGATTTGACAGCTTTAATTCAGTGCAAACAAACTGCCATTGAAAAGAAATGTTCTTTTAATTGTTATCTTACCCTGTAGCACTTTTAAATTGCAAAAATGTAAAGTGCAATTAAAAATAAAATGTATTATTGCTATTATCACTATAATTACCATTATTGCCATTGTGATTTGCAAAAAGACTTTACTTTGTAAAGCCCTGAGACATAAGGACGCATTAAGAGGTTTAAAAATAATGTTCTGCTGACAGGAAATGAGGGCATTCTTGCATAAAATCCTACAAAACATTGATAACTGCATAAGATATGAGAAACATGGGAAGTGTATTCAAGTTTAAGCAAAACTTTCATTGTGAAAATAAGAGCAAAATAACATTTCTTTCTGAGCCCAGTCTGTTAAAAATTCCTCTCCATATCAGAGCTTCCTCTACTGAGGTCACAGTAAGTATTAAAGCAGCAGCGTGCACACTGAAGCTGCAGGACCTGCCATTGCACTCAGATCAGCACTTGTATATTTTAAAAGCCCCGTTATAGAGTGAACAGAGATGCTCAGACACTCACAGGTGGCAGCGGTCTCCTTTAATGCCCTTGGTGGTGCAGAAACACTTTCCGTTGTTGGGGTTGCACATGCTCGCGTGGCCGTTACACTTGCAGGCTGTAGAGAAACACAAAAGCATAGCAAAGTTTTGACACAAATACAAATAAGGATGTCTCACAAGGAAACATTTCTAAAATGTTATCTGTGTATTTATTCTTACTAAGTCTGTTTTTCCATTTTTTAATTTTTGTCTTGATGTCAATACAAACCACTAAAATGAGGGCTTTAAAATGCTATTGTCTAGTATCCTTGTTGAGTCTAACTTTAAGTACTTAACATTGAAGCTATGCTTTTGACCTTCTCTTATCCCATAAAATATCAAGGGGGAAAAAGTAAGCCAATATTATCTGACATTAATACATGTAAACAGCGTGAATCAAGTCAAACTTTTTTTGTTAATATAAATTTTAAAAAAGCCATGGGTGTTTGTGCTTTCCTCACATTTCAGGAATCAAACTGCATCCTTGCATTTCAAGATAAATAGTGATGTTGAAGGAATTTAAATTAAAGCTATGAAAGGTTATAAGCCAATGGTAATATTGGTGACCAATTATTTTCATCATAGTTTTTGTCAACAACCTTTGCTCCCCTGACAAACACTAGACAGTAACTAATAAAAACAAGCGCACATGGACAAAAAACTAAATTAACTGACATACTCGTCAACAAATTAAAACTAGACTAAAATGTTTGACAGATACTTAACCCAATCAGACTTAATTTGGTCAAGTAGAAAGTTGAGACAGGTTAGAAATATATCCAATCACAGCTACTTTGGTTGTGTGGAAAGGTTGGATGAGTTCAGAGGGACATCCAATCACAGCTGCCACAGGTTGGTGGTGGTGGGATAAGTTGTGGAGCGATCCAATCAGAGCTGCTCTCTTAATGAACTGATATATTCATGTAGAGCAGGCTCACTGTTTGTTGTCAGCTCTGGTGTTGTAACTAAGATGCTCTGCCAGGAGCCTAAGTAAAGGTGACTGCATTTCATACAAAAGGAACATTTGTTTCTGTTCATTTATACATTCAAACTTTACTAGGATTCAACTAGAAAAGCACTCGGAGAGCACAGTTCAGCGCCACAGTCCTTCCCATATTGTAATTTTCCCCCTAAATATTAGTCCCAACTTTATTTCATCTAAATATTTAGATTCCTTGACCATGAAAACACACCATTAGCAATTGGATTCGTAATGATATATATTTCAGTTCAGTAGTTATTCACGAAAATCACATTTTTTGTCCTGGCGGATCCAGACAGTGATCCGGATCAACACCAAAATCGAATCATTTGTTCGTTATCCCAATACAGACATTTCCTGAAAATTTCATCGAAATCTGTTGACAACTTTTTGAGTTATGTTGCTGACATAGAAACAAACAAACTAACAAATGCACAAACTAACTAATTAACAAACAAAAATCAAACAGGAGGTAATTAAGTGTTATTATATGTTTCCTTTTACCCAAGTGTAAAACATGACTTCAGAAATTCAAGAAAAATGCCTTACACTTCACACTTCTTATTTTAGTCGACTGAATTTGCAGTAGATTTATAACTAGACTAAAATTCAAACAATTTAGATGACTAAATAAAGACTAAAACTAGAAAATGCTTTAGGCAAGAGACCATAACTACTGGCAAAAGTACAGAAAATTAAGGCATTTTAAATCTATCCCCTATTTATTATTAGAATGTTATCTCCTCATTAAGGCTGTCTGTGATAACACTGACAGCCCTGATTCTTACTAATCTACAATTTTGATCATGCATTGACCTTTTTATTCAAGACAAAATGTGCATAACTCTTTTGTGTATCTACTCAGCGTAGAGCCAGAGCTACTCCTTTACAAAAAGATGAGCCCAACATTGAAGGCTGCATCTCCCCCCCGCCTCGGCTCTGGCTCCCCCCGGCACTGAGGTGACTTGCAAAATCCCATGAGGCAGTTTTTGTGGCCAGCAACAGATGCCAAACGTCTATCCGGTTTGTTCATAACTGAAGTCCTGATTTATGACACCTGCATGAATGTTTCTCACCTGTTAGGCTGTATTAGTTTACTGTGTTGAAGATCACTGAGCCGCTAAACATAAACCGCTGGAACAAACAAGCCATAAAATGATTTTCTTTATCTTTATTTCATTTGTGTATTGTGTTGGCTGTTATTTTATTGGCCCCTATGTAAAGTATTGATTGTTCGTTTTATGCTCACTGATGTACGGAATGTGAGTTTGTGTGTGAAGTTAAACATGCCTGAGGGGCACTTTGTGGTTAAACCAGGAGGCAGACAAACAGAAACATAAACGCTGAATTCATAATGCCGACAGGGTGGAGACGTGCAGAAAGGCTTGTTTATTGATTGGCTGTCACCGACATAACGCTGGGTAAATATACACTCCTCTGAGACGCCTGTAATAAGAGCTCTAAAATAGGGAGGAAATGTTAAAGCACATAGACCGCAGCTGTAAATATACTGAAGAGCCAAATGAAGCTGTTGGAGGAACAGAGGATTGATTTGTAGTCTGATTGACTGTTTGTCAGTATTAGCTGCAAAGAGCGTTAAATCTTCAATATCCCGAGGGGTTGCTTCACTGTGCAGCCAGGAAATCAGGTAAACGGCCGACATAAAACTGAACTGTAAAATAGTGACACCTTAAATGAAGCCCCGTGCGGACTGCTTGATTTAGTGCTGGAGTTAATCCCCCCCCAGCGTTCATACTCACGCTGGCAGCTGCCCCCGTTGGTGGGATCCCCATAGAAGCCGGAGATGCAGCTCTCGCAGTGTCGGCCGGTTGTCAGGTCCTCGCACTTCTCGCACACGCTCTCGTTGACACACTGGCTGTGGCCGTTACACTGACACGCTGACAGAGAGGGAGCAAACACAGAGAGTGGAGCTATCACAGGCTGGAGAGATGGTTCATACAGAAGCTGCAGCACAAAACAGAAGTGAAATTATGTTTGAGACGTGAAGAAAGTGGCGGTCTGGACAGGACAGTCTGTTAGAGCTGTGATTCAGGTCCTCATGTGGATGATACTTTTTAAGAGAGGCACGTGCACCATCAGGATTTACTACATGAAATGCACCAACTTTGTTTATTTACCTATTTCCTGCACATTTTAACCTCTAATTTAATACAACTGTGTATATTTATGCATGGTACTTATCGACTACATTCACTGCATTTGTATAATTGTATCTGTACTCTGTATATTTCATTGTACTTTAAATCCTGACCAGGGACAAAGACTGCAAATTAGCTGAAGCTATACGTCTTATATACATTCACATTTTCCATTTTCTGTGGCAATGTTGTATGTATCGTCCCTGTTAAATAAACATTAAATAAATAAAAACATGTGTACATACATATATTCTTATATATACTGTATATTCATATATCTTCTATACATATCTGTTTTTACTAGGTGCATACATATTTTCTTATACTCTAATTAACTTCAACTTCGACTTCAACTTTATTATAATCCCATGGGAAAATTGTTTCTCAGCAGCAGGTATCAGCACATAAATACATGATAACACATAAATCATACAGGATTAACCAAATCCTGAAAAATCCTGAACCCAAGTAAAAAGGGGCGGCACTTAAACCAAAAAAATGCCAAAGACCAAGAATCAGGCAAAACCCACAAAGTGCATTCAGTCATCAAAAGTGCTGTGCAGTAGATAAATAAACAGCAATGAAGAACATACAAGATAAAGCAGAGAAAAAGAGATTCAATAAAAAGTCAATAAATAGTCAAGGATTACAATCAATTCTATCCACAAGATTCATGAAGCACAAGAAAAGAAAACCTGGTCAGGCCAATGAATTAAGGTTTTCAATAGCAACTGGAATATTAGACAAATTTATAAACAGGTATTTTTTTCTATTGTGGTTATTTTTATATTTGTTGCTGTTTATATCATGAGCGACAGCACCTGCAGAATCAAATTCCTTGAATGTTGTGTACATACCTGGCCAATAAAGCTGATTCTGATTCTGAAATGAAGTCATGATAACTTTTGCAACTGCTGATCATAATAAAATATCCCAGCTAATTGCTCAGGCTGATTTCTTGTGCAAGAGAGAGACAGTGGATAGGTTTGTGAAGGGGGTGGTCACTCTGCAAATCTGCCACAGGCTGTATTTGAACCCAAGCTGGCAGAGGCATGTACATGGGTCGTGCCTGGTTGCTTAGAACTCCACCAAACCAGCACCCCGCCCTGGCTGACTTCTGAACCTCAAATCCAGCATAAATCAAGTGGATTGCTCCCTAGTTGTGGATCAGTGGACCAGCTGTTTACCCTTGCAGGGCCTCTTGAGGAATCATGGAAGTTTAGTTTGGTTTAGGAAATTACTTCATTCAGTCTTTAAAGGTGCTATGAGGAGAATCTACTCCCAGCGACATAAAGACTCTGCTACCCATGAGCACGCACGGTGACTGTCGTAATGCTGCGTTCCAGTAACCTCGGAACTGGGAGTGACATCATCTCCGACTTATCGGTGTTCCAGTTGAAGTCGGAAAAAAACATGCCCATCTACCAGGCTATTGTTAGCTGTTGTTAGCACGCCCTGCGTTGTTGTTCACAAATATCGCATGAAGAATGGGATTATCACTATGGCAGCATTTTTGTAAATATAAATCTAACAATACTATGTATACAGCTGATCTAGAGCGACACACCCCAGTCAGAAGTGCAAATAAATTGATTATTACAGGAGCTAAATAACTGTTCACACTGGGGGCATCCCTCTTCGATTGTCAACTCAGGGTGGCGAGGTTTCACCGAGTTCCCAGTAGGAAATTCCGACTTCGGGGAACGTTCCAGTTGCAGTTTCCTCCTCGGAACCTGGAAATTCCTACTTCTGACAACAACTGGAACGCACCAAAAGACGTGACCCAAGGTACGTAGCGGTAGTTTTTGATGTGTGACAACAAGCAATTTTTGGAAAACTTAGTATAGTAGTTTTGTAGCCGGCTATATATTGCTACTTACAGCCCACTGCTCTAAGACGTGTCCGAATAATATAAATTTGCTCTAGTTTTAATTGTCTTGTTCCCGAAGTTGAGTATCCAGGCCAGTCCAGCCCTGTCCTACCCGACCGGAAGGCTAAGGAATAGCATTTATAGATAACCTATTTTGATGCTATAAAACTCATCTTAAAGTGTGTATTTCTATCAGGCATATATCTAAAAGTGAGACTTTTTTGTAATTACTTAAAAACTCCTCACAGTCCCTTTAAATAAAACATTCAAAACAAACAAAAAAAAATCTAAAACGTGTGAATGAAAAGGAGCAGAGAGATGAAAAATCTTATAGTCTGCCTCTCTCAAGATTTTAATTAACTAAACACACAATATAAATTAACAAGAGCTGCAGGCCAAGTTGACTTTTTGCATTTCATTTATTTTCAGAAACAACCTATCCAGTTCACATAAGCTTTGTGGACTTGGGGAAGGTCTGGGACTGTGTTTCTTGGAACTTTCTGGGACTACTGCAGGAGCATGGGGTACTAGAGCCTTTGTTAAGAGCCACCAGGCCTTTGTATAACCAAAGTTAAGGTTGTGTCTCTATATAAAGCTGAATGTGTTCTGGGTGCATGTTGCTCTCCATCTTTGTTGCCCCCTTTTCCTCCCATTTTGTTTTGGATTTTTATGAACAGGATCTCAAGGTGCAGCCATGAGGTGGAAGGTGTTCAGTTTGGAGATCGCAGAATCTCAGCTCTTCTTTTTGCAGATGCTGTTCTGAAGGCTTTGCAGCCAAGGACCTTCAGCAGGTTTTGCGGCTGAGGTGAGAATCAGCATCTCCAATACTGAGGCTGTGGTTCTCTGCCTGAAAATGGTGGATTGCTCCCTCCAGCTGGGGAGTGGGTTTTGCTCACAAGTGAGGGTAATATGGACAGAGAGATTCAGCATCTGCAGTGCTGGAGGTGTTGATCCAGACCGTCATGGTAGAGAGGGAGCTTAGCTGGAAGGCAAAATTTTCAATTTACTGCTCCATCTTCATTCATGAGCTCTGGGTCGAGAATGAGACTGCGGATACAAATTGCTGTAATGGGTTCTCTAAGGGGGGTGGCCAAAATCAGCCTCAGTCTGTTCCTACTCCTTCAATGCTCTTACAGATGAAACGGCGGATTGGCAGCATCAATCTGCACAGGGGAAACAGCCCATAGCAATTTGCTACATCATATAAAAATATACTTTCATGGCTTTTTTATGCAAAACTCACACAACTGCATGATAAAACTGCACTTTCTAACAGTGTACCTTCATGGTAGTCTGAGCTTCTCTCCTTAAAGGTACAGCACTACTGGGGACTATCACAAGTACCTGGTAACCACCCAACTTCAATATGCTGAGATATCCCTCTAAAATGGGATCGGAGTCTAAAAATACTAACAAAAGAGCACGTGAAAGACAGCATTAACTGGTTACATTAGTTGATGAATGAACTCCTGCTCAAGCTCAATCCTCATTTATGATGAGAGGTCACACCATATGACCCATTTAAAAAATATATATATATTTAAATACTTAAATGGCATTTCTATAGTCTGTCACTTTTCACTTTATAAGAGGGCATTAAAATCTGATTTTAAATCTATGCCTGAAAAAATGAAGCAACTTAAGGTGTACTTTGAGTATGCCTACATCTGTTAAAACATGATTGTGAAAACTCTTTTGTACCTGGGCAGTGGATGAAGGACCAGTTATATTTGGCCTCTGCAGGGCACATGCTGGCGTTGAGTGCAGGCTGGGGGCTCGCAGGCACACCGGGGAGGGTGGACGGGGCAGGGACCGAGGTCTGGAAGGGCCCTCGGTAAGAGCCTTCGATGCACTGACCTTTGCCCGTGTTGCTGGGGTCAGTGCACCAACCGCAGCCCGGCTGGTCCAGACACGTGCCACACGTTCTGTAGCCGGAGCAGTTCTCTGCTGCAGAAAAAACAGACACAGAGAATCGTTAAATTCATCGTAAAAGGCAGACGCGATGATAACGATTTACAGTGAAAGCGCTGAGATGTGTTACACAAGAACAAATTCATGCATATCATCTAACTCAGACATCTACTGTAAGATACGTGTTGTACTGCTCACTGAGGGTTTCTTAAACTGCGCCGTTGAAGAAAGTCAATGAAAGCATGTTGTTCACTGAATAAGGAGGACCATGTGTAGGAGATCCCAGAGCAAGACAAACTAACAGACTACCTGTTAGGCCTGTGCTCAAAATATCGATACGACAAAATATCATCACGCACTCCTGGGTGATACGTGTATCAATACGGATGCTACAGAATCGATACGGCCTCAATGGTTGGACAGCTGTTGTAAATACTCTTTGGATAATGTCAACAATGGCACAGTTCAAAGTAGAAGCCAATCTAAATGATGAAGCACATGTTCCAAATTTAAACTTAGGTGTCTACCATCTTTGGAGACCTGTATTAAAGTTCTTAAGTAATAGAGTCATTTAGAACTCATCCTTGTTCTTTTTCTTCTTGTAATAAAAAACAAAAGTTGCTGGGAATTCTGTAAAAGTGCAGTCAGTGTTCACAATTGATGTGTATCGGAATACATATCGTATCTTGGCCTCAGTATCAGGATACGTATCGTATCGTGGGGTTGCTGGAAATACCCAGCCCTACTACTTGTTGGGCTAACAAACCAACAATAGGATCAGAGCATCCCACGTTTTCAATGTTAGGCTATTTAAAGCAAGGTTTCAGTTTCTGCCTTGTCACATAAGAGGTATGGCTTTTTAAAAACTAGACTAACGCTTAAATCGAACTGTACTGCTCATAAACACTTTTAAAGTGTCCTCTCCTTCTGCATCTACACAACGCTGCATTCAGTCTTCACTGATCAGAGCGGTGCAGCAGGTCTTCTTCAGACAGTTGTCTCAGATCCTCAGTCATTCTTTTCTTAACTTCTTAAAGAGCTGTGGTCTTTGTCTTCAGACTTTTTCTCACGTGTAACAACAATTATTCACTGCTGACTCTTCTGAAACCCACTCCTCCAAAATGATCCCCTTAATGTCAAAGAAAACATCAACATTGCCTTGAATGTGGGCTTTGTCGTGCTCCTTTATTTTTTGGAGACAATGGCATTTTCCAATAATAATAATGATAATAATAAACTGCATTTAAAAGTGCCTTTCAAGACACTCAAGGACAACAACAATAAAATCAACAAAACAATACAACTATAAAATCGGCAAAACAAAAAAGACAAATAACAGATAGGTGGATGACAATGGAAATTCATGTTAAATGAAGTATGCAGTTCTGAATCGGTGGGTTTTCAATTCTTAGCTCAGTCTCAGGATCATATTTACAGATCAAACTTTCACCTCATGCAATCACTCAGTTTCTTCCAAAAAGTCTCCACAAATGTGCTCATGTTTTCCTTCTGATTAGAAGTTGCCAAACTTGCAAACCAACAGAGATGTTTTCTGCTCTCAAGCTTGCACTGAGTTGTACAAAATCTGTTGTGCCATTTAAACACACGTGACATGCTTCGTTCCTCACACACCTCAGTTAAAGTACACAAAGATTGGACTGCTGTTTTGTTCAGTTTCACCAGAAATTTCAAGCTAATGCATCGCTTAATTTGAACTAATCATGTTCCCTCAGCAACAACATGTCAATCAGTAGCTGCAGGAAAATTACGATGACATTTTAAAGCTGCAGCAGGTGTGCGTGAACACACAACCTTCATATCTAATGCTCAGTGTGACTGTGGACCACATGGTTTATCCTCATAAGCACAGTCTCTTTATTTAATAGCCATACCTCATACCTATAGGCTCAAATGTAAACACCACAGTGTTATTAAATAAGCAGCGGTCAGTGTGTGAGTGTTATTGGTTGCTGATAAATGAGGTCAAGACTTTTCTACTGTTTACATCGATATCACCCGCAGCACCTGTTCAAGGCTCAACAGTTCATTTGGCTGACTTCTCCGCTGCTGTTTCCTCCACCTGCTCTCCACAGATATTTGCCTTTATTTAAATTCCTTACTCTTGGCCTCCGAGGGGCTTTCTCTGCATATGGCTGTAAGCAACAACTTGTACTTAATTGACCTGCCAGGTTAAATGAATGAAAATTGTTCTCTGCTGTGCTGTACAAAGACAAAAGCAGCAGCTGGAGACTAAGTTATCAAACTGAACCAGATTATTAATCCACATCTAATCTACTGCAGGGGCCAGTGTTCAAAGTGCTCAGCCTAATGGAGGTGAAAAACAACCATTTAAGAAGTTCTGCTCCGTGGAGTCAGTGTTGTTTAAAAAGCTACCTTCAGGCTGTTTTTTAAGGGTGATGAAGATCAGCACATGAGCTGAGGAGGTGAGGACATTTACAGCGTTCAGTGTTTTGATTTATTTCATTTTTGCCCTCTGTTTGTCTTTAGATATGTTTACTTCTAAAGCTGGGTAAACACAAAAGGATTTTCTAAATCTGAAGAGAGTTTTCATCTCTCAGAAACCCCTGAACATGAAGATAACAAACAGACATTGAACAGCTTTGATCGTACTGTGTACTCAACACAGCACACCACACGCATAACCACTCTGTCCCACCACTGATCTACAATCTAGTCCTCCAAGACAGAAATCTTTTGTGGTCAAATGTGTAACAAACTGAAAAAAGAAGAAGAAACATAGCAACAATTGAAAACACAGCACGTAACAAAGAAGAGAACATACGAGAAGAGGGGTTTATGGTGGTCTTCGGACTATTATAGATAGAAAAATCAGACTGTGGAAAAAAAGTTCCACTGAACTTTAATTGTCAGGTCAGCTGTGCTTGTTTTAATATGCTTACTTCCTTGTTTCTTAGTTAGCTTGCTTCTTGATGGGCTTCATTTCACTCCACGTCACAATTCACTGAGTCAAAACATGGGAGTCGTCTGCTTTCCACACACACAAAGATTTTTGGTTGTAAATATTGAAAATTTGTATTACTTATGATTGTCGGGACTCATTCATTCTTAGCAATAATAAGGCTTAAAATTATCTAGCATTTCCCGTCCTTAAAGGTGCTATGAGGAGAATCTATTACCGGCGACATTAAGACTCTGCTACCCATGAGTACGCGCGGCGACTGTCGTAATGCTGCGTTCCAGTAACCTCGGAAGTGGGAGTGACATCATCTCTGACTTATCGGCATTCCAGTTGAAGTCGGAAAAAAACATGCCCATCTACCAGGCTATTGTTAGCTGTTGTTAGCACGCCCTGCGTTGTCGTTCACAAATATCACATGAAGAATGTGATTATCACTATGGCAGCATTTTTGTAAATATAAGTCTAACAATACTATGTATACAGCTGATCTAGAGCGACACACCCCAGTCAGAAGTGCAAATAAATTGATTATTACAGGAGCTAAATAACTGTTCACACTGGGGGCATCCATCTTCCATTGTCAACTCGGGGTGGCGAGGTTTCACCGAGTTCCCAGTAGGAAATTCAGACTTCGGGGGACGTTCCAGTTGCAGTTTCCTCCTCGGAACTCGGAAATTCCTACTTCTGACTACAACTGGAACGCACCAAAAGACGTGACCCAAGCCAAAGCGTGTGTTTGTTGTGATGCTAATAAAAATGCAGCTCGGACCTTCCTCAGAACTCTGCAATGATTTACAGCTTCTTTTTTCAACAACTTACAGGATGCAAAGCGATAAGGTAATGTATCTCTTTCTAGCTACGTAGCGGTAGTTTTTGATGTGTGACAACAAGCAATTTTTGAAAAACTTAGTATCGTAGTTTTGTAGCCAGCTATACATCGCTACTTACAGCCCGGTGCTCTAAGACGTGTCCGAATAATATAAATTTGCTCTAGTTTTAATTGTCTTGTTCCTGAAGTTGAGTATCCGGGCCAGTCCAGCCCTGTCCGACCCGACCGGGAAGCTAAAGAATAGCATTTATAGAGAACCTATTTTGATGCTATAAAACTCATCTAAAAGTGTGTATTTCTATCAGGCATATATCTAAAAGTGAGACTTTTTTGTAATTACTTAGAAACTCCTCACAGTCCCTTTAAGTGAGAAGTGGAAAGTCGGGACAAAAACAGCCCAATAAACTTTATGTGTGTACTCCTTTCTGCAGCACATCCTGTAGGAAGTGGGAGATGTTGCCACCCAAAATAATGTTATTACTTTCTCCTCTCTCATGTAGGGGTTATAAGAGGGGCTCATAAGAGAAACCTCCTTTTATTGAAATCTCCTCAACCCCTATCAATCAAAATCTGGTGGCATGACATCTTAGAAAGGGTGTCCCGATCCGATATTGATACCAGATATCGGTCCGATAACAGCTAAAAAACAAATATCGGATTATATCAGCCTGCACCTAAAATATCCGATAAAAGCACTCCAATAAAGCAGTCCATTCTAATTTATTTTTAATCTATTTAATTCAATTGTAGAATATGCTTATGTTTAAGTTGAACACAGTGGTTATTTCGCAATTTAAAAAAATATATTTTTGTTCTTATTGGATTTCTTGAGGTTACTTTCCAGGATCTTCAAATTTTTTTATTTTATTTTATTCAATTCTACTAAATTCTTATGTTTAAGGTTAGAATTTATTGAACCCATTGGTTAATAACAAATTGGTCCGTTTTTCTCGTACTTGCTATTGCTGACTACTGTTCTCTGTTTGAGTAAACTCACCTGATCTAGTCTTTTCTTACAGTCCATACTACAAAATAAGTAATAAAAGTATGTATGATTCCTGCTGATATCATAAAGGATCGATATCGGAATCGGCCAATACTCAAGGCTGCAATATCGGTATTGTATCGAAGGTGCAAAGTTGTATCAGGACACCCCTATGTCTAGTATAAGGGGTACAGGCCACCCAGCAGACTTAAAGCAGTCATGGTGTCTGCCTGAAATGAGTAGAAAACACAAATGTAGGAGGAGGCTGTACAGCTATGACATCATAAACTCCAGGAAATCAAAAACAGAGCTTTTTGGGGCCGTTTACACAACAACAAAAACAGTCATAAGAGAGGTTTTATTGCATTTGCAGCTTCTTTTACACAAGAACAGAGACAGGAGTGTCTTATCCACAAACTTTTGAAACCAGGGGGAAAGTTTTTAAAGTGTTTCAGCATCCATCTCCCTGTAAACAGAGAAAACCTGTGGAGTGGCGCATGAGCAGTACTCTTTCAGATAAATGGAATAACCTACGAAAAATGACGAATCTCCCATTTCACACTGCAGTCCAGTTGGTGGCGGTAATGCGCCTCTAAGTTGGTTTGCCAGCTATCATAAAGCAACAAAGAAGAAGAAAATGAAGGCTCCTGGTCAACAATCTCCTGACATTTGGTGCATTTGTAGATGAGTGCCACATCCAGCAGCAGCCTAACTCTGTTGTCTGTCCAGACTAAAAAACTTGTGAAAAGTTTGTCTTCATCAGAAAGGCCTAGTGTGCAGACACGTATAGGAACACCGCTGTTTCACGACAAATCTACATCGTCAGCGACGCAGATTTTTTTCACATCCTCTCCGTGAACATTAAGTGCTTTTTAAAAAGCAACATAAAAGCCTTTCTGTTTCTGGTGACAACATTGTCGTGTAATCAGGGCATATTCTTTCAATTAGCATCGTGCTTTTCTCCATAGACTGAGAGTTAAGTAAAAGGTGTCATGTTCAACCAAAGTCCCCTCTAACAACATTAGAAGCAAAGGAAAATGAATTTGCAGGATATGGGACCTTCAAAAGTTGAAATTCTATTAAAATTCCCAGTTCAAGTCATGTATCCTTAGGCTTTAAATCAATTCATTTTTGATGACTGCTGTAATGTGTCCACAATCACAAATGTTAAGAAAATCTTCTAGTTGTCATACACAGTGTAGGCCTGATCCAGTAATCTCTTTGTCTGTCAGAGCTCTGGCCAAACAGCAAGAAAAATAATCAGGTAGACGTGGCCCCATCCAGGACTACACTGGTCCGGGGTCAGGAAACGGGCACTGCAGATCCCTTATGCCCCGGACACTCACTGCTCAAACCACCCCCCAGGTTAGCATTACAGAGCACTGTACCCAAAAACAAGCCGACATCAGCACAGCTTCCTCCCCAAAGCAGAGCGGTCACAGAGACACAGCACCCACCGGGCCTGTAAGTATGATAATTTAGCATCTTTATGTGCTCTAGTTTCTTAATCATGTAAATATCACTCCCTCATCTGACAAATATCCCTGAACACTGTTTCTTTATTTCAGCTGTTACATCATGATTTTACTCCTAGGGATGCAACATCACGTGTACAGCAGGGATTCAAAAACTTCAATAAAACACTGAGCTGTTCTGTGCTGTGTCCATGATCAAATCAGTGTGTTTATATTTCTGGTTATATTGACTGTGCCTTTAATTCAAGAATAGAATAGACGAATAAACCTTTATTCACCCCACACGGGGAAATTTACAGCACTGGGATAAAGAACTCTTGCACATAAGTAAATGTCATACCACAAAATGCTCACTCTTATGGGTCACAAGTCTTCTGGCATCATTTTGTCAAGCTGATGATGCACATACATAGAAACTCTGATTCTAATGACGCTGTGTGTGTAAAACAGAATAACTTGATTTGCAAATCCTTTTCAACTTAAATTCAATTAAATAGACTAGTGGTGTGCCATATGACAATATTAAATCGTTAAGGATTATAAAGTGGGGATGATCTCATAAAGCAGGAAGATCATCAGATCGTCTGTGTGGGCGCAGAGACTTTGATGCGCACCCAACTAGCCAATCGTAGCACATTAAGCGCAGTGCATGGTGGGATCTCCTGTTTGGTTATGCAGCGTGAAGCCATGGCGGAAAGAGAAAAGAGATTAAAGCTTGAAGATGTCTGAACAAAAATCTGTTCTACAGCAGCTGTTTTGTTCTCTCAGGTTATAGACATTGCAGTTAGATAACATTTGTTCTAAATTGTTGCACTTTAAGAGATAACCAGTTACTTAAGTTTGCATTTATATTTGACCCTTTTCAATAAGCTATTTGGTGTGTTTAGTTTTTATGTTACAAAAGTGCACTTTATTGTTGTTCATTACCTTTAATGTTTACATTTATTGCACATTTTCATAAAAACTGCACTATTTAAATTAAAACCTGTTCAGAAAGTTTCTTTGGCTTTAATTGTCTTTATTTTCTTTTAGGGTTTTACATGTTTTATATGTTAAGCATTGGGAAAAAAATGGTCAAACATGCAAATTAGTCTAGAAAAATCAATGCAAAAAGGAATCGCGATAAAATCGTGATCGTGATTTTATTTTTAAAAAATCGTGATATATTTTTCCCATATCGCCCGCCCCTAAAATATACTAAAAAGACGAGATATTTCATGTTCAAACTGATCAACTGTGTTTATATTCAGTCATTTTGAGTTTAACGCTGCAGCATCGTCTAAAAAAGCTGGGACAGGGGCGTGTTTAAAATCGTGTTGTTCACCTTTCCTTTAAACACATTCAATAAAAAGAGAACACGAATTGTTGAAGCTTTGTTCTTAAAATTCTTTTCTATTCTTGCTTGATGTTTGACTTCTGCTTGATGTTTGAGCCTATTTCTGTTCTGCATCACAGAAATTCTCAGCCATTCATAAGCAAGGATGAGGCGAGATTCACCACTTTGAGAACATGACTACATAGTCCAGTAGTTTAAAAGTGTCTCCCAATTAGGGATGTAACAGTTACCGGTAAAATGGTAAACCGTGGTAAAATTTCCCACGGTAATCATTACCGCGTCCTATAAAAATTACCGTTTTACCGTGTTTGATAACCACAATGCATCAAAAACGCACGGTGATGCTGCTCTTTGCCTGGAAATGCCAAAACTATGAGGCTCTTCCTGGATGAAACAGCCTCATGGGAAGCACGCATGCGCAGTTTGCATTGTTTGGCCTCAGTGAAAGTTAGAGACAGCGGAGATTTCCCTCTGGAAACGGACTCTTAAGTCGGGTTAAATTTTGGATTTTACAAGGATGCCAAGGGGAAACTGATAGAAGACAGTCACCCTGTCTAAACACGAAGCTGCGGCGAAAGAAAAAGACGTGCACGGTTAAAACTGCCATAACTCCTCGAGTAAATGAGCTGACCGAGCCGTAGAGGTAGAGAGAGAGAGCGAGAGAGAGTGAGAGAGAAAAGATTCAATGAGTCATACCCGAGAGAATTACAGGTAGTTTGTCAGTATTCTCTATCTAAATTATGTATAAATCTTGTAAACAATAGCATTAGTGTCATTCTGGAGTGTATTCTTGCCGTTCTTTTGCCGTTTATTCGCCGTAGTTTGAAATAGATCGTCTTTTTCTGTCAAAGTTCATGCTTAATGGATTTAAACGATTGTACTCTGGAAAGATTAGAGGAGAAAATATCAAGGATATCTACCAGGGAGAGGAGGAGGAGGAGACCAGAGGAGAGTCATGAAGGGGGCTAACTGCCTCAGGGACTATCGTTGGTAAAAAAAAAAGGCCATGACATGGTCTAATATGACGAGCTGTGATATGGACACTAATGCTGCAGGCAAACAAAAATCTGTGAGTGTATATAAAATAGGTTATTTGTTGTTCATTTTCAACTGTTTATAAAGAGAATCCCATTTAAAGTTCAAATCTGTTGTTTTCTTTTCTTGTAATTACACACCGTTTAAGCGTTTACTACATAATAATGACAAATACTTGCTAGAATTGTTTATTTTTATTTCTCATGAAAGAAGGGTACAAAAATGTACTCAAAGGGCATTTCTAGACACATTTATTGACAAGAAAGACAAAAAAGATCTGTTATTATTATAATACTAAAGGGGTTAATGATTTCAGCTTTGTGTTAAAGCACATTTTGAACATTTTAAGCACACCGCAACAATACCGCGATAATAATGATAACCGGGATAATTTTGGTCACAATAACTGTGATACAAAATTTTAATATCGTTACATCCCTACTCCCAATGTACAAATGCAATGACTTTATGAACTTCTTCATGAAAGAGCGCAGAAATTGCTGATAGTAGACACATTTTGTCACTTGTCCTTCATTCAGAAACACTTCCTCCAGTTCTTGATAAACTCTGAAGTCATTCAGCGACTTGAAAAGGAAAATCTTAACCTCCAAATGCTATGGTGCACTTACTGCCAATGAATGTAATAATGAAGGGACAATGTCACAAATCTAATGAGTGTCCCGCCGCAGGGCTTTTTAAATCATTTCTCTGGACCTCATCCCCGGGGCTTAACGTGTATCTCAGTTTTAATTTAAGTCCTCAAAATGCAGAGAGTGAGCGAGGAAGCTGAGGGGCATAAATCACTTTTTTGGCAACTTTTAGTAATTAAATTACTTGAATTATCTTCAAACGAAAATTTATGTCAATGCCTCCAGCTTCTCATAAATCATAGCTGGGTATGTTTCTTGAGTGGCAAAACGAAGTATACAGTATACATTAATATTAGTTTCATGTAAAGTAAATAATCAGGATATCAGTTATTCACTTTCAATTATTCCTGACTTTTTGTGAGATTTATTGACATTATTTCATTATTTGTTAATTTAGTCACTTGTGGGATGATTGACTGTGTGTAAGTGAGTGAAGTCTACATCAGGGAATGGGCCTCTTGCCTTCAGATGCAGTTTTCAATGTGGCTAACACTGCATTGATTTTTTTTCTCCCTTTCTTCTTTCTCTTCTTTGCTTTTATATTGTTAGTTCCACTGCTTGAATGGATTTCATGGACAGTTGTGTATATGTATTTATGCATGTATGTTGTTGAATATGTATGCATGTGTATGTATATGTATACATTGGTGTGTGTGTATGTGTTTATATGTATATATTTCAACAACATTCTTGTGCTTGTCTTTTGGAGGGCCACTTGACAAGCCCTTATGGGTTTTTTTGGCCCCTCCAGCACATTTTTTTTTTTAATTTTCTCTTGAAGTTACTGTCTTGTTGTTGTTCCATTAATTATGTATTGTCACTTTTTTGTATGTTCATATTTCTATATGTGCAATAAATAAATAAATAAATGTGGCAAGAGGATACTGGTGTGTTGTTCTCATGAGTGCTTCATAACATTTTATTTGTGCCTGTCCCATGATAAAACTTAAGAAAAATACATGCCAAAAAAAAACCAGTTACTCGCTATGATATGATTCTCTTAAAAATCAAACTGATTTAATACCTGTTTGATAACACAGTGACAAAAATAAAAGTCAGAGACACATTATAATGTACCTGAATTTATCAAAAAATAGCACAAAATGTGTGGATCTAAAGACGGCAAGGTTCCTTCTTTTATTCATTAACTTCTTTTTTTACTATTTTTATTTTTCCTATTATTTTCCTGTTTTTTGTTTGTCTTCCTTTAGCTATGGTGTCACATAATAATGGTGAAATGCAAATGTGTTTGTTAATCCTTTAAATGTTCAATTAAATCTCTTAAAAATTAGCAAAAAAAAATCCTACACATTGACAAAATTGTACAAAAACACTGGCAAAATTGAGTTTATCTTTTATTTGCACTCAAGGGCCAATAATTCTTTCCTGAAACTGATATATAATGCTTGTATATGAATATATTTTTTTCAGCTTATTTATTGCCACCAGTCACCTGTTATTATTATTCCACTTTTATCCATGGTTTTATTTCTCTACTTGTTACTCAATTTTCTAACTTGATTCTACATATTTTACTTATTATCTGCTTCTACTTGTTTTTTATCTGTTTTTATTATCCGGCTTTTACCCATGTTTTCTTATCTTCACTGCGTATTGTGACGAGCGCTGCACTTTAACATCCTTGTGCAAGAACTTCTGACCATGCTTGCCGCCGGCCTCTTGCTTATGTTATTGTTGTATGTTGTCTAGTCTTTTTTTTATTTATAATATGGCGTCCTTGGCCAGTAGTACTGCTGTCTAAGACAAATTTCCTGCAAGGGACAATAAAGTTGATCTATCTATCTATTGCCTGAGAGGACTTAAACACTGGAAAGGCAGAATTAGCTTTTAACTCTATTTTTTATGAAAAATTATCTTCTTATCAAGCATTAGGCCCGGCAACTCTGCTCTTCTTTTCTCAATGGACTCCCCAAAAGCCAGGTAAGTTTTAGTATCGTCTCAGTCTGACATAAATTCAGACTCAGATTTTTTATTTCAAATTTTATTCTTTGTTAAATGCTTTTCCTTTTATTATCTTATTTTAGCTGATTTTATTATGCACCTGATGTTACATTTTCTCATTTTACCATATTCTTTATCCAACTTTTATTCTATACTGTTATATTATTTTATCTATTCATGTATTTACACAGTTATTTATCTTACCCTCGAGTATTTTCAAGTATTTTCAACTATTATTTTAGTTTTAGCTCCTGTGTTTCCTCATTTTTAATTCAAGATGGTGTTTCCTCAGTCCTCCAATTCTGTTTTCTGTCAGAATTTCCTTTTTATGTCTTTGTGTGTTTGAGTAAGTGAGTGTGTATATTGAATGTGGTTTGGAGGAGGGGGGATTGTGGGGGTTTTATGTTTACATTTTTTGCAATTATGCAATTTTCTGCTTTTAATTCCACTTATTGTTATTTTATTTGATCTTTTTCGCATGTAAAGCACTTTGTATTACAAAGTCCTGTTTGAAAAGTGCTATAGAAATAAAGTTTGACTGATGGATTGATAAATTACACTGATATCAACAAACTGCCTTACCTTCATCTCTCATCTGTCTCCTGCCTTTAAATGACTTTAGAAGAGGGAATAAAAGGATGAGAAAAAGTTTTCTTACGTGGACAGACGTTCATGGTGTACCACTCCATACACTGTCCGAAGGGGAAGGAGGCCACGTAGGCGTTGGAGTCGACGCACTGCTTCATGTTGCTGCACCACATGCACTCGGAGCTGCTGCTGGCACACTCACTGCAGGTGGCTCTCATGGCGCACGGCGTCCGGCACTGCTTGGCGCTGTGGTTGGCTGGGAGACGATATCAGAAAGTTACTGAGTGTTCAAGCCCATGGGAGAGATCAGGAGGCATTCAACCAACAGCATGGAAGTTTCAGTGCAAGTCAAAACCCCTCTGGTGCTTTAACTTTTACGAACAAAACACATTTAAAGAATGTTATAAGAATTTATACGGCATCAATAAGTAATGCAGCTGAGGATAGAGCGTCAGCCCTCAAACTCTCTGATAACATGCAGCTAAAAAGATTATAAAACTTGTTACATAACTTTAAACTTCCCTCATAATTCACTTAAGCTTTAGCCTGTATTGTGGCACATTCTGCAACTTGAAATAATAATAATTATATCAAAGTGGCAAACATTTACCCTTTAAATGATTGTGAACAAATAATTAAATCTTTAATGAAAGCCTCCAGGCCACGTTTAATTCAAGATGTTTTTTAGATTTAATATTTATTTGTTTTAAGAAAGGGATTAGATAGAATTTTTGCAATCCCTTGGGAAGTCTCCTTCTTGGAAATTAAGGTTCCAGTAGAACCATACTGTACAGAGGTATAAAACAACACAGGATATCTCCAAGCAGAAAAGGAAAAAAAATATATAGCAGATATAAAATATATGTGTCTATAGATGTTTATATATATGAATACATTCAAGAAATCTCAAAAATAAAAACAGGAAATAAAATAAAACAAAAATAAAATAAAATTTAAATTAAAAAAATAATACAATAATCTAATTAAAAAATAAAGGACAGGAAAAATTAAAAATAAAATACATTAAAAAAATAGAACAAAAAACTGAATTAAAGGACAGGAAAAACAACAGGGTTAAAACTGAGAGAAAAGGGAGGACAGAAAAATAAATGCCAAATGGACCCACAAGACAAACTCAAACCGAGGCCAACCTATTTCGAGGATACAAGACTCTTCACAAAGGTGACGCAGACATAACCACAGTGCCCTACACCCATTATAGTTTCAGTCTGGTTCAGTCGACATAAAACTCAAAACCATGAGTCATGTTGTAAAATGTGACTAAACTTTGTTGACTCACCGACTAAATCAAACTCACCTGGTCGTTCGCACAGGCTGCCGTTCACCGGGCTGATGCAGGTCTGTGCTTTCAGGCCGCTGGACGCCGGTTCAGCTAAGTAGCCACAGAATCCGGCGTCACTGGGCTCGCCGGGCAGCCACTGCAGGGTGGTGTTGGTGAAGGGCGACATGTCCTCCCAGCACCAGTACGACACGTTGATCTTCCTGAGCCCCACCCAGGGCGTCACCGTGGCCTTGTACTGAAAACACCAAGTTTGTCAAATCAAAACTCAATGTATACATGCTGTTAGCTGTTTCTGTCATTTATTATGCTTTTGATTCTGTTTGTAAATCAGTGAATTAAAAACCTTTTGACCATATGCTGGGCAGATGTAACCCGACATGCCAGATGGACAGTTCCAAATTGGAAATATTTCACCAATCCATCTGGGGAGGAGCCCTGCGAGAATGTTTTCAGGGGCAGAACCTTCAAAAACAACAGCAGCTTGTGATTGGACGATCTTTTGGCTCAAAACACTCATCACTGACCAATCCATATGAAGCAGCGCTGCTATGACGTAGCATATGTAGTGGCTAAACGAAGCAGATAACGGTTAGCCATTAGCTGCTATGGCTGACAAGGGCAAACAACAGCAAGCAGCCATAGCGGCTAACTGTTGTTAGCTGCTACGGCTAACAGCAAACTGTTGTTTGCCACTTGGGGGGATTTTCCAGCTGATCATAATTATTTTTTAACTTTTATTATTATGCAATTATTACTGTTTTAATTTAGTTCAATTATTTTATAGACTTACACTTATTTGTATTCTTTCAGTCAACATAAAAATATAAGCATGTGATTACCTTATTTATTTATCTATTGGGATATGTGATTTACTTACGTTTCATTCCCTTGACACTATTTGTGTGTTTAATTTGATACATGTTCATGTGTTGTTAGGTTAGGCCAAGAAGGATGGGGAGAGAAATGGGGTGGAGTGGGAGGCTGGTTCTGTTTATAATTTGTTTGTTGCCAATTTTTTAATGTTGAAATATGTGTTCTGGTCATGTTGGGCTGTAATATCAGATTAAATATTCAATTAAAAGATTTGACAAAGAAAGCAACTTTAGAAACAAATTAATTCAAAAGTGCTTATAATTTGCAGAATTGGCAACCCTGCTCTTGGTCTACAACTCAGGAGCTTTACAACCATCTTTCAAAACAGAATAAAAAATAAGAAAGAAAAAAAACTCTGAAAGTTTGTGATGTCAGATCATAGTTTCACCTTAAATGTTTTAAATAAGATAACAGTTGCTGGTCATTTTTTTGTTGAAATTAAAAGGTAGAGCTACATCTCGGTTGTAAAAGGAGCATTTTAGCGTTCTGTCTTTCATCTATAGTGACATAAACTTCCTCAGACGGTCTGAGCAGCTATAAAAGCAGCTTTACTTCGCTCCTCCTGGGAGGCTCTGTTATCCGTCCCATCTCTAATCAATGTCCAGGTTGTTGCAGTAGTAGTAAACAAAAGGAGCTCGATCTCCCACAGACGTGGGTCGAATTACTGTTCCATCGAGATTTAATTGCTTTTTTTGGATTGATTGATCCTGTCTGGAAATGGAACTCCTTAACGACAGAAACCGTGTCGATACAACACGGGGAAGACTTGTGAAGCATGTTTCTGTGCCTGTACAGGATTTTTATTATTGAGTTGGGCAGATTGAATACCAATGTTACTCCAGAGAAGTTGGATTTTATTTCTTTTTTTACCTTAAAGCACAAAGATTACCGCGGACTGGGGCCGAATTGGATTTAGAGCAACAGGGGAAATCTAAACAACTTCGTTAGTATGGATGGAGGAGGTTTCTCCATTCCAGCTCCAATGTTTTAGTCCTTTAAACTCCAACATTTCAGATGATGCGTGGTGGCCCTTGAGCACTCTGTAGTATCATAAGTGGCTTACATTTATGCATGGGTGTCTTCAGTAAAGACAGAGTCGGTGTTTGTTGGATGATCTGTAGAGAAGCTAAAGCAGGGCTGCAGCTGGAGATGACACTGTGCTTTGTTCAAGTGCAGACGGGGTCGTTCAGAAATGAACGCTCGCCGTGCCTCTGACACATTCAGGATGATGTAACACTCTCCTGTGATCTCATGTGTACACATACTGTAAAATATTTAGACAGATTTTAATTTGGCTGGGCAAATGTGTGACTCCTTAAACATCTTCCTTCATCAGTGGGAGAATTAAAGACTTCTCTACAGAGAGCATCTTAACTCATGAAGTCTGAGTGGAAGTTTTTGTATGTTGTAGGAAAATACTGTGACGCATGCAGTTACCTGTACCCTTAGTCCCTGAAAGCATTATGAGAGGAAGTGCCTTTACTTATCAGGCCTCTCTTCTTTGTAATCATCTATGAGGCATTTCATACATACAGTAAATCACAGTGCCTCAGAGTTAAAAACAAAGACATTAAGAGCATTAAAGACAAAAAATAGCCAAAACTGAGAGTAAAATTAGAAACATCAGAGCTTCAAAGTAGGGGTGGGCACCTGGTGGCCCTCCACCTCACAAAGTGTGGACCACCGGTCATTTCCAAAAATCAACAATTATGAAGAAAGCCCAGATATCTAATAGAAACAATTCTGTAAATCTGGATTCATATTTTCATTGCTTTTTTTAAGTTATAGAAGAACTAACTGTGCTATTATAGAATTTCTAAATCTCTTTCATAAAGCATTAGAACATTATATCAAGCATTAATACTGTATTTAGAATATGGCAGCACAAAAATAGTTGTGCTTTAAAACAGACAACACTTACTGTTTCATAGCTTATTGGCTTTAAGTCTGTGCGTACTGGCTAAATTAGCTTATGCATAATGACTTGTGTTTGTGTTATAATATATGAATATTGGTATACTATTTTCATGACTTCTTTATATTTCCATATTTTGTTTATCAAACATTATTTTTCCACATCTAGAGCATCTGGAAAATTGCTACAATGCGACCCTCAGGCAGAAAAAATGTCTTTTGAGGCCTTCTTGTAATAAAGGTTGCCATCCCCTGCTTTAAAGGGATATGCCCACTTTTTTCATTTAACACCAGAGTCCATGAAAAGCAGATAGACACCACTCTTTTCTGTGTGTGCGCAGTAGCAAAGAAGACACGAGCAATACCCGACCACGGCTAACAAGCTGTAAATGGGTAGTATTAGCCTGCCTCTGCCTACAATCATCAGATAAACTCTTCAGCAACTCTTTAGTCCTGTGTGCTTTGTGACCTGTTTTTTTTTTTTACAACATTATTTAATGTTTTCTATTTTTTGACAAAGATTAGCATGTCATGTAATTTTTGAAAGAATAACATACCAAACTAGACCACAGGGCACATCGACAAACCCAGTGGAAGTGCTTGCAAGCGGGTCAACAAGACAAAGTCTCTGTGTATGAGTACAAGACAATTGCTACTTTAGATTTTGGTTGACTTTGTAAGAAAGGAAAGGGATGATTTCTTCAAGACTGATGAAGGTTCATAACCTTACCTGTTTGAATTAGCATATACGAAGAGAAGCTGTTAGTTTGTAAGTATTTATTTCAAAAAATTGCATAAATTGCTAATCTGAGTCTAAAAAGAGATAATGTAGCATAACACTGTAAAAATGAGTCACAACAAGCACTAGGGACCATTTAGAGCCACTGAAGAGTTCATCTGAAGACTGAAGGCAGACTCAGGCTAACACTACCCATTGACTTACAGTGTTTGAGCTAAGATAATAAGCAGTGGGCGAGCTTTGCATGTTACTTCACGTCAGTGGCGATCGCTCTAAGACTGCAAGGGAAGCTCAGCTTCCCCTAAAATGTCCCCAAAAAAAGTGGTGATATGTACTGCTGTGTGTACATTTCATTGACTAAATATGCACCAGAATACCTTCATCTTCTGTTCAGAATCAGCTACTTATCACAGGTAACTGGCGCGACTTCCCTCTCATTCATCCTCGAAGTGTCTCAGCATTTTAACACAGCCGGACGCTGAGCGTCTTCTGACTTCGATGGGGAAGCGTAGAGTGGGTTGTTCCACTGTGGAAACTGGACGGTCATTGGATAAACGCTGGGCTTTGTCCCGCCCATTGGACGCTCAGCGTCTCTGGGGGTCTATGAGGCAGTGGGCTGGCCTGGACGCTCGGCTTTTGCATGATGATTGGATGATCTGTCTGAGGTCAAATCCCTTTTTGATTGACAGTGAAATGAGCCAATCAGCAATCTTGAAGTATAACCCTCCACTGAAGCATCTTCTAAGTTTTACATTCAGTTGTTCTGGAGAGGAGCTTCTCCTGTTTAAAGCAGCTTAAGTCTTACACCCACAACACAATGGACCAAAGCCGTTTAAGCAGTCTAGCTCTGCTGGCCGTTGAGAGAACACTGGTAAAATCCCTGGAAAAGACACCTAGTTGGTACGACAGAGTCACAGATCATTTTCTTGAAAAGGAATGGAGGGTAGAATTTACATTTAAATAAATGAACAAATTTATGATGTGGGCCGGAAAAAATGAGCTTCCCCTCCTTGACTGACCAGCAGCCGCCACTGCTTCACGTGCAGTTTAATGAACTGTGATTTATTAGCAAAAAACACAATTGAAATTTTAAAATGTCTGTTTATTTCAAGTTCCATGATGGTAGCCTGCGCTATTTTTTTAAATGTTCCTGACAGTATCTCATTGGCTCCCTTGTTTGGTACCTAATACCTAAGAGTTTTTATTCAGCCTTAATTTAAAGCAAAGATTAAAGCTGACTCCGTACACCCCCTCGACTCACGCTCACATCCATCTGTAGTCATGTGAACTGCATGTGACTGCTTTTAACGGCAGCTTGTGCTGGCTCATCGATTGCTGGGATGGATTTCTGCATATGTGCTCTAATGGAGCAGTTAAGAGGGGGCTCAGCTCTCAGGAAAGATTCTCTTAAAGGAAAATCTTATTCATGCTCAGTGGTCCAAAAAATCCCACCCAAAAGGGAAGTGAAGCTCCCCTGGATTTAGAAATTTTCCACATCAAATGAAGGTGGCTGACATCCTGGAAACTGGTCACGATTTTAAGCACCAGAAGAGAAAATTCATTAATAATGATGTTTTCTTTGGTTTGTTTCCCTGTTTTGATCTGGTATTAGATGCTACCTCACCACTGACCTTTGTAAATTTCTTTGCTTTAACACGATAACTCCTCTCTCCAGCTTACCACCACACTCATGATCTGCAGCTCCTTCAGCACAAAGTCCACCTTCTTCTGCGTGGTCAGAGAGGCCAGGACTGCATTGTGGCTCCTGCAAGCCAGCTTGGCGTTGTCGTATGAGTCCTTCGCTGTGATGAACTTCAGGCAGGAGTTACCAACAAGATGCCAGCTCTCACCGCACACATTTTCTGAAAAAACAAAACAGAATTAAAAAACTAAGGAGTAAAAACAGCTATCAGCATTAGATTATCACAATATGTCGAACCAAAGGTTTGAAATGTGGTATCTATGGTGTAGCTAAGACATAATGCATGTTAAAAAGATACAGTTGATATTTGCAAGCACAAAGTTTTGTGAAAGATAATTTCCTGTCCTTTCCTGGTCAACCCCCTGATTGTGTCATGAGTTCTGTACTCCTACCTGAGCCATCAAAAAAGGGATCTATATCTAAAATCTATCAAAATCTAGCACAAACTAGAAAGCACTCGGAGAGCGCAGACCTCCGCCAGCGCCACAGTCCTCAGCCATATTGTCATTTTGACCATGAACATTACTCCTACCTTTGTTTCATCTAAATATTTAGATTCCTTGACCATGAAAACATACCATTAGCAACTGGATTCATCATGATATCTATTTTAGTTCGTAGTTATTCACAGAAATCACATTTTTCGCTATGGCAGCCAGACGCCGATCCCAATCAACACCAAAATCGAATCAGTTCTTCCTTTTCCCATACTGAACATTTCCTGAAAATTTCATCCAAATCCATCCATTACTTTTGAGTTATTTTGTTCACAGACAGACGGACAGACGGACGGACGGACAGACGGACTTACGGACAAACTCTCCCGAAAACATAACCTCTGGAGGTAATGAACTGCACAGCCACACTTGAATACTTGAAGGAAGCTTGGCAGGAAGACCCTGCAGTTAACATTTCAGGAAACCAATGGACAAAAGCTCTGGGTCTTGTACATTCTTCATTAGTTTGTACAAGACATGGACTAATACAATTCAAAACCTTACACAGGCTTCATTTATCAAAGTTAAAACTTTCAAAAATGTTCTCTGGTGTGAATCCTCTCTGTGATCGTTGTAGTCTGGTTCCGGCCTCACTGGCACATATGTTCTGGACTTGCCCAAATATCACCACTTACTGGATCAAGATATTGCAGAGTTTATCTGAGATTTTCTATAAACCTGTCAAACCAGACCCAGTCCTTGCAGTGTTTGGGGTTGGGTCAGCCACTCTGGAGCACTCCAGTGTTTCCTCTACACTCATTTAGGAGTGGCGGCCCGCAACTCCTAAATCCTTCCCGTCACTCCTTCAAATTTTTTTTTTTTTTTTAAACTGCAAATACACCACCACAGCATCATGTCGCCGCCTTCACAGCAGAGTCCTGCATTAAGTCGGGTGTAAAAAAGGCCATAGCTGTTAAAATTGTGCTGAATAGTGTTACTACTTTTCACCAGCAGATAGTGGACAGGTGACAGGTTTCTATTCAAAGTTTGGGTGTATATTTATTTTGAAACACACACACCGGGCGGACGGAGGGATGCGAGTGTGGCTGTAGAACGGAGCAGAGAGAGGGAGGGAAAGACAGACACGCACAGAGTTATAGAGTTAGGGTACTAACGATGCTGAGAGTACTTTGTCAAGTACTGGCTGACTCTGAATCTGAGGAATATTTACTCCCTGAGGATGACGGTCTGTTGTCCAGTGAGGACGAAACTGGCGGCGCGTGTTCGCGCAGCGGGAGCGGGTCCGCGCGCCATTACAGTCAACGAGCAGCACATACCGAGGCCGATGCTTTGCCTCTCCGGGGCCGGTGAGTGTCGAGTAGGGGACTGGCCTGGGATGCAGGGAAGCTCAAAACACCGTGAAAAGTGACGGTGTTAGCGGGGATGAGAAAGACCGCGGAGCTCTGGTCAGACGAGGGAGAAGCCGGGGGTAAAAAGCACAGTGAAGGCAGCAGAGGCGTTCATGGACGGCCCGTAAATTACAGGGATGATGATGGGTGGGAAAACTAACCACTATGACTCTATAGCCTTTTTAAATCTTGATAGCAAAATTGAATATTTTCTTGAAAAATCTCTGGTGCCAAAAGGGTTAATAAGCCACTTTTATATGCAGTCCAGTCTTTTGAAGAGAGACTATAAACAGCTGGTTAAAATATATTGCTGAATAAATCCTAAAAACAGACTCACATGTGATGTGTGTTTTTCCTGATAGTCTGTAGGCATCATCGTTGTTCATCTTTTTCGCTGGTGTTAAAAAAGCTAACTAAAGATTGCAAAAATCGGCCATATCGTAGAACCGCAATTTAAATCAAATCTTCACCTAAAAAATCGCAATCGCATTTAACTTTAATACACTTTACAATCATTCTGGCAGATGCATATATCTCTCCTCCTCTGTCAGCTCTGTACAGTCTGTTTATGTGAAGCGTGTGTTAGGAGCGCTGAGTCCTTGGCCGTGTACAGTCATGCGCCAAGAAAAGTGCTATACAAATAAAGTTTGATCGATTGATTGATTGATAATTCACGCGCTGAGCCGCTGTAAAGTCACGCGCTGAGTCTCTGAACGTGTACAGTCGGTTTTCCACCCAAATCAGGCCATTACTGGTTCGTTTCCTCATTATTTTTGTGGAATTTCAGTATTGTACCTCGCAAAACATATTCACTTTCTATCTGTCGGTTAACGTTAGTAGCTAGTAGGGCTGGGATGATTCACTTTTCTCCTGATTCGATTTATTGCGATTTTTTTAGGTGACGATTTGATTTAAATTGCGAGTCCCCAACTCAACACTCACTGGCCCCGGAGAGGCAAAGCATCGGCCTCGGTATGTGCTGCTTGGGGACTGTAATGGGGCACACACGCCGCCACTTTCGTCCTCACTGGACAACAGACGGTCATCCTCAGAGAGTAAATATTCCTCAGATTCAGAGTCAGCCAGTACTTGACAAAGTACTCTCAGCATCATTAGTACTCTAACCCTCTAACTCTGTGCGTGTCTGTCTTTCCCTCTCTCTCTCTCTCTGCTACGTTCTACAGCCTCTACAGCCACACTCGCGTCCCACGGTCTGGTGTGTGTGTTTCAAAATGAATATACACCCAAACTTTGAACAGAAACCTGTCACCTGTCCACTATCTGCTGGTGAAAAGTAGTAACACTATTCAGCACTATTTTAACAGCTATGGCCTTTTTTACACCCGACTCTGCTGTGAAGGCGGCGACATGATGCTGCGGTAGTGTATTTGCAGTTCAAAAAAGAAAAAAATTTGAAGGAGTGGCGGGAAGGATTTAGGAGTTGCGGGCCGCCACTCCTAAATGAGTGTAGAGGAAACACTGACTATAGATGTAAAATCAATACATCCATGTATAGAGAGATCAGTTTAATATTAAAATCAATATCTAAAATGACTATAATCTGTAGAGGAATGACATTGATTAATGTAGCAGCATTTAGCTAAACTGCCATTAAAATGGGTTAACTGGTCTAACGTATGATTTAATGTTAGATTAAGTCATTTCTGTTGATGGTTGATGCAGGATAGAGCACATGGAGTCGTGCAGGACCACAGAAGCAGGTAATCCATGATTGTTTGTCACAGTCACACAAACATACAGTATGTGTGCTGTTGGAGCTAACATGTATTTAATTTTGTTGATCTCTCTCAAGTTAATATCAGGGACTACATAATTTTTATTGTAGTATCGAGGCTTCATAAGCCTACAGCAGCAGGCGATCTAAGCCAAGTGTCCCAGGTGGCCTGAAAGACAGATATAGTGGTATTATCTCTGCAGTTACCTGGCAGTGAGATACACTCCTGGTTTCTAGGTTCCCACTGACAGTTCTGGTCCACGGCACAGCTCTTGCAGCTGGTTTTCTTGTTGCAAACGTATGATGGGTTGTCCTTGGGGCAAGCTTCAAACTCTGCTATGGCTCCCTGGAAAAGGAAGCAGGAAATAAAGTGACTTGAAAAACCCAGTTGTTACTTTTTTTGCTTTACTACAGAGGAGCTTCTTGAGAAGTTTCTAGCTTGTCCAGAGGTGGGTTCGAGATGCTTTATAAAGGGACTGACAACTTTTTTCTCTTTTCATGTCTTGCCTCAATCCAAAGTCCATGTCAAGCAGTAAACACCAATCTTTTGACTGTGCGTGCAGTGACAAGAAAGAGACAGGCAGAGTTCACCTTCTGATAATCAGCTTAGCTCAAACACTGGCAGCCAACGGGTAGTGTCAGCCTGCCTCTGCCTACAGTCATCAGATAAACTCTTTAGTAACTCTAAACAGTCCTGTGTGCTTGTTGTGACTCTTTTTTGTTATCGTGTTATGTTAGGCTATCAATTTTTAGACTAAGATTGGCAAGTAATGTCATTTCTGAAGGAAATAAATACTAAACTATACCACAGTGCGCATGAGCAAACCACTACGGTGTTTGTAAGTAGGTCAACAAAATAAAGCCTCTGTTTACAAGCAGAAGAATGGAATGAAGGACTATGGCCAACTTTGTAAGAGATGACAAGGATGATTAGAGAAGGAAGATGACGTCAATCACACAGGAACATTAAGGGTGGCAAAACAGTTTATCTGATGACCGTAGCACTAACACTACCCATTGACTCGCAGTGTTTGAGCTAAGCTAATTAGCAGTTGACAAGCTCTGCTCAGCACAGGTCAGTTTCTCTCACCGAGGTTGACGTGCAGTTGCTTCCCAGAGACATACACTGGCCCATGCACCATTGGCAGCTGTTGGTGTTCGCAGTGCAGCTGTAGCAGTCTGTGTACTGGTCGCACCTCTCAGTATCAGCATCTGCAACATATGGAAGCGAATTAATATCCTCATACCAAAAACACAAAATGATAACACCGATAACAAAAATTATGCTGCAGGGGAAGAATAATTTGACTGTCTGGTGGCCAAAAGATATTTTTTTTGTTTTAATATTACTATGGTATACCTAGAGTGCAAAACAAAACAGATTAAATGAAAAGGAAACAACATTTAAAGAAACAAAATGACACAAATGAAAAAAAGGCAACAAAAAAATGTAACATTCGAAAACTTGTCAGAATAACACAATAACAATGCTAAACCGTATTAACAAAAGAACCATCAAAAAACAAAAACAGTAAATAAAGAGCACAGACAAATAGAAACATACCTTTGAAAAAAAAGAAATCTACAAAATGAAAATGCACAAAACATATTGAGAAATTACACAATAACCACCAGGGAAGCTTCCAGGAGGCCTCCTGAACCAGATGCCTGAGCCACCTCAGCTGGCTCCTCTCAATGTGAAACAGCAGTGGCTCTACTCCGAGCTCCTCCCGGATGACCGAAGTTCTCAACCTATCTCTAAGGGAGTGCCGGCCACCCTGCGTAGGAAACTCATTTCAGCCTCTTGTACTTGGGATCTTGTTTTTTTGGTCACGACCCACAGCTCGAGACCGTATGTGAGGGTAGGGGTGAAGATCAACTGGTAAATAGAGAGCTTCGCCTTCCGGCTTAGTTTCCTTTTCACCACGATGGACCGGTGCAGAGCCAGTATCACTGCTGACGCTGCACTGATCCGCCTATCAATCTCCCGATGCATCCATCCTCTGCTCGTGAACAAGGAGATTAAAGAGGTCTTCAAAGTATTCTTTCCACCGATCCACAACCTTCTGAGTTGAGGTCAGCAGCGCACCATCCCCACCATAGACAGCGTTGACAACACACTGCTTCTCCCTCCTGAGATGCCGGATAGTGGTCCAAAATCTCTTCGAAGCTGTCTGGAAGTCTTTCTTCATGGCTTCTCCGAATTCCTCCCATGCCTGGGTTTATGCTTTGGCGATCACCGAAGCTGCATTCCGCTTGGCCAGCCGGTACCTGTCAGCTGCCTCCAGAGTCCCACTGGCCAAAAAGGCCCAATAGGACTCCTTTTTCAGCTTGATGGCATCCCTCACCTCTGGTGTCCACCAGCTGGTTTGGGTATTGCTGTCACAACAGGCACCGCCACCACCTCGATCGATCAGCCGCCTCCGCAATAGAGGCCCGGAACAAGGCCCACTCAGACTCAATGTCCCCTGCCTCCTCCGCCACATGGTTGAACTTCGCCCGAAGGTGGGTGTTGAAACTCTTTCTGACGGGAGACTATGCTTCTCTTTTCACCTCAGTGCCCAAAACATGTGGCTGCAAATCCGATGATACAACTACAAAGTCGATCATCAAACTGCGACCTAGGGTGTCCTGGTGCCAAGAGCACATATGGACACCCTAGATGGAGATGTCAATGATGCGGCCCTCCAAGCATTTGGTTTGATGACAAGGGAACTGGGCCGTCTGACGTCTACTCTCGTTGTCACACAACGTCAGGTTTGGCTGGCCCAGGCGCCAATGTCTGATGATTGCAGGCAGGCTCTGCGGAAGCTCCCAGTTGTGCCTGGCCAGTTGTCTGGGCCAGAGGCAGAGAAGGCGCTGGAGCGCCGGAAGCAGTCCAGCCAGGCATCAGAAGCTTGGGGCCGTCAGAGTAGGGGGGGCATGGGCCCTCCAACTCAGCGCCCCAAAAAGCGAGGGGCCAGGGACCCTCGTCGTGCTCCAATTAGTCACCCACCACAACAGCGGTGGCAGCAGGATAGCCAGCTGACCGGGGGTAGTTGGCATCGGCCCAGAGTGGATCGCCTTCCCCAACGCAGATCTCAGCAGGCACAGGCACATAACCAGCGCCCCCCCAAGCCCCCAAATAACCCTCAGGGCACACGCTGAGGGCCCGGGGCCGGTGGCGGGCAGGTTTTCACAGCAGCACCTGGAATACTGGGCAGCCCATTCCCAGGACGAGTGGGTTTTAAGAACAATCACTCAGGGTTACAGGTTGCAGTTCCGCCACCTGCCCCTCCGCCTTCAGGGGTCGTGGTGACTTCGGTTACAGATCCCATAAAGGCACAATGTTTGTCACAGGAGATAGCAACCCTCCTGGACGAAAAGGCTATTACTCCCATTCATCCATTTACTCAAGACGATGGGTTTTACTCAACGTATTTTCTGGTTCCCAAGAAAGACGGCTCACTTCGGCCTGTCCTAGATCTAAGGAGACTGAACAAATATCTGAAGGTCCTTTCATTCCGTATGCTTCGCACGGTCGATGTCCTCCAGGTCATTTCCCCAAGGGAGTGGTTCACCTCCATAGACTTAAAGGATGCCTACTTTCATGTCCCCATTCACCCAGACCACAGAAGGCCTGTGGTCTGGGCGAAGGCCTTTCAGGGCCAAGCATACCAATTTGTTGTCCTTCCGTTTGGCCTGTCATTGGCCCCCCGCATCTTCACAAGATTTGCAAAGGCCGCCTTAGCACCACTAAGCCTGGCCGGGATGAAAATTCTCCCCTACCTCGACGACTGGCTCATTTGCGCTCCCTCGTCTTGGGAGGCAGAGCAGGCAACATTAAAGGTTCTGACTCACATCCAGGCCCTGGGTGTGTCAGTGAACTGGGAAAAAAGCTCACTAACCCCAACTCAACAAACCTCCTTCATCGGCTTGTCCCTGGATTCGGTGTCGATGAGGGCACGCCCAACAATGGAGCGTGTGGAAAAGATCCAGAGTTTACTGAGGTCGTTCAGCCTTGGGGCACGTCTCACTGCCCACATGTGGCTCAGACTGCTGGGGATGCTGACGGCTGCCTCAGCCATCACACCTCTGGGGTTGCTGCATCTGCGTCCCCTGCAGAGATGGTACAACAGCCTCCACCTGGACCCTCGACTGCACAGGTGGGTCAAGGTCAAGGTCACCAAAGGGTGTCTCACACATCTGCACCGGTGGCGGGAGAGCACTTTTCTTCTTCACGAGGTTCCTCTTGGCTTGGTTCCTGCAAGGCGGGAGGTTGTGACAACAGATGCCTCACCCCACGGTTGGGGGGCAGTATGGCAGAAGAGAACAGTCCAGGGGGTCTGGGGCCCTCGCTGGAAAGGGCAACACATCAATATTTTGGAACTACGCACTATCTAGCTGGCACTCAGGCACTTCTTCCCCTCTCTCAGGGGCAAGCATGTGCTTGTCCGAACAGACAGTACTTCAGCTGTGTTTCATGTGAATCATCAGGGAGGAACCAGGTCACTGGGGTCTCTGAGAGAGGCCCAGAGGCTGTTGAAGTGGGCCCATTCTCGACTTGCATCCCTCAGGGCAAGTCATGTTCCAGGCAGATCCAATTCAGTGGCGGATTTCCTCTCACGCAAGACCCCTGCCCCCCGGGGAGTGGAGGTTGCACCCTCAGGTGGTAAAGCTGATCTGGGACCAGTACGGAGAGGCACAGGTGGACCTGTTTGCTTCAGAGAGCACAACACATTGCCCTCTGTGGTTCTCTTGGGCAGAGACCAGTGCTCCACTGGGAATGGACGCCCTCGCCAATGCTTGGCCGAGGGGGCTTCTGTATGCATTTCCGCCGATCCCCTTGATAATGCCAGTCCTCCACAGGGTGAAGTTGTTTGGCCACAGGGTCCTCCTGGTAGCACCCAGATGGCCATCAAGGATTTGGTTTCCCACACTCCTCAGTATGTTGGAGGGGGTCCCCTGGCAGCTCCCAGTGAGGACCGACCCCTTGTCACAGATGGATAGCAGGGTGTGGCATCCATCCCCGGGCCTACTTCAGCTATGGGTGTGGCCACTGAGGGGGAGCGGTCACTTTTAGTTGACCTTGAACCTTCGATTCTGGACACTCTGCATAATGCAAGGGCTCCTTCAACAAGGCTAGTATACAGGAACTGTTGGTCTGCATT
The DNA here is from genome assembly GCA_036419115.1 of Scarus forsteni. Classification (NCBI taxonomy): domain Eukaryota; kingdom Metazoa; phylum Chordata; class Actinopteri; order Labriformes; family Labridae; genus Scarus; species Scarus forsteni. The sequence continues at coordinate 11,094,526 of JAZDUH010000451.1, forward strand.
TTCTTGTTGGTGCAGAGACAGAGGGTTGGACCAGGGTCCTTACAAGATGTTCTTCGCTACTTGCAGCATTGTTTTGAGGCTGGCCGCGCAGCTTCAACGTTGAAAGTTTATGTGGCAGCAATATCTTTACATCATTGCCCTGCTGATGGCAGACCAGTAGGATCACATTATTTGGTGTCACAGTTTCTCCGTGGTGCTCGGAGACTGCGCCCCCCTAGAATTAAACTTACAGCTACGTGGGACCTTCCTTTAGTCCTGCGAGCTTTGAGCCAGGCACCCTTTGAGCCAATGGCAAAGGCAGCCCTGAAGCAGTTGTCATTTAAGACGGCTTTTCTCTTGGCAATTACAAGCGCCAAGCGTGTAGGCGAGCTCCACGCCCTCTCGATTTCTCCCACATGCCTACGGTGGAAGGCAGACTACTCAGGTGTGACACTATTGCCAAACATTTCTTTTTTGCCAAAAGTATTGCCCCACGATTATATTAACCAAGCTATAGAATTAGAGGCCTACTGTCCTCCTCCATTTAGATCGGAGCTGGAGCAGGTGGCCAATTTCTTGTGCCCCATCCGGGCACTGCGCTCATACATTGAGGCTACACAGGGCTTCAGACTCTCGGAGCAACTGTTTGTCTGCTTCAGTGGACGAAATAAGGGGCGTGCGTTGTCTAAGCAGAGGCTCTCCCCAGTGGGAGAGCCTCTGCAGCCATTAAGCAGGCTTACAAGGCTAAAGGTTTGTCTGCGGCTTCAGATGTTATCCGCCATTCCACCAGGGGCATGGCTACATCTTGGGCGGCGGTGAGGGGGGTGTCTCTTTCAGAGATCTTTGCAGCAGCATCCTGGCAGACGCCTTGTACATTTTCAAGGTTCTATCGCCTTAATGTGGCTTCGGAGTCCACACTGGCTTCAGCCATACTTCCATTGGCCCACCTGGAAGTACCGGACCCACCTACTGACTAGATAGTCAGTAGGTGGGTCCGGTGACATTGCTGGCATAATTCATCCACTTTGTTTACTGCCACTGGCAGTCAGAAAGGAATGAAACAGAACGTAAGTTACAAGGGTAACTATGGTTCTGTGAATTCCTGGATGACTGCCAGTCATTCTGGTCACTCGGAACTTTTCATTGCGAGAAGATTCTGAGAGATCGGAAGTAGGCTACCACGTGGTATTTATAGAGGCGTAGTCAGGTAGCCTACATGTCACTCACGTGACTTTGTTTACATTAGATCTCGACCTGCACGGAGTGCGAGAAGACACATTCACTTTGTTTACTGCCACTGGCAGTCATCCAGGAATTCACAGAACCATAGTTACCCTTGTAACTTCCGTTAGCTACAAAATGAGACTGGGAAGCTGAGTGCAAAAGCAATTTGAGCTCAACCCATAGGGAGGGCTATGAACACCACATGTCTATATCTCAAAGACAATTGGTCAGAATTTCACCAACTTTGGTGGGCATATTCTAGGGGCATGTATTAACTGAAAATTGCAGTTTTGTGTTAGTTGGATAAAGTGGGCGTGGCCTTTTTAGCATTAAGTGCCAATTCTTCAAAAGCAATGAGCTTGAATGATCTACAGGGAGGCTGTGGTTGCACTGAGCTTGAGAGGAAAAAGCATTTGAGAGTGCAAGCAAGTGACTTTTAGGGCATGGGTTGTTGAAAAGAGCCTGAAAAGTTTGAACCAGCCAATTGCTGCTTGGGACTATTTTTTTTTCTGCTTTTTTGTACCAAAAGATCTTGGTATGTGGGACGTACTGGAGCAACTCAGAAAAAACCCTAACAAAAAAAAAAAAAAGGAAAACAGGAAGTCCAGACTGAAGGTTGCTTACTTCAGTCAGTGAGGACTTATTGTGGTGTGAGGCTTCATGACGGCCCCAGCTCAACCAGCTTCCTCTGTAGCTTGAACTCACGCCTGCTTGTTGGGGTGCAGAATTTCTTTAACCTTCTCAAAGAAGACATGTTCTCAGTGTCTCGGCACAACTGTATGGCCTCCTCTAGATTGTTCTGGAGCTTATCAGCCCTCCGCATCTGGAGGTCCCTCTCCTTCTGAACCTCATCCAAGTCTCTTCCTAGAGCCAGGGCCTTCTCTACCTGGACCTCAAGCTTTAAGGAGAGCTTAGTGATGCTGGTTTTCAGCTCCTTCACCTCAGCGTTGGAGGCCTCCAGCTGAAGCCTGGTTGATGCAATCTCTTTTAGGAGATAAACCTCATTTTGTAGCACCTTTATGACATCGTCCTTGCTCTGTTGTCCAGTGACCACGTCTGCACTGTCGTCGTTGGTGTTTTGATCCATCTGTTTACTAAAGACCAACATATTATTGGAAGATGTAGTGTTACTGCAGTGGTTGTTCCTTAAGTTGTCCTGCAGAGCTGTTACCTCATTATTGACCTGGAGTATCAGGGATCTCCTGAGCGTCTCATTCTCCCTCTCGGAGGCCTCCAGCTGCTCCTTGTGCATCTGGTCCTTGGTTAATGCTTCATCAAAAAGGTTATCAACCACATCCTCTAGGTCCTTTACACGCTTTGTCAAAAAGAGCTCAATTTCTTCATACTTATAGATACTTGTTTTCAGCTCCATAACCTCAGTATTTGTGGCCTCCAGCTGCTGATCCTTGGTTGATGCCTCTATTTTTAGATTATCTACCTCGTTCTCCAGGGACATCTTCTCAATCTTCAGATTGTCTGCATCCACCTTGAGGCGGTCCTTATCAATCTGACACTCCTCCAGAGCCATCTGCACCATCTTCAAGGTCTCCAGGTCTTGTGCTCTGCCATCTCTCTCCTTCCTATACGCGGAATCGAGCTCCTTTATGTTGCTTGACAGATCCTCTTTCTGAATTTGGAAAGCCTCCAGCAGCTGATCATTGGTTGATACCTTGTCTTTAAGGGTAACAACCTCCCTCTGCATGGACACGTTCTCTGACTTCAGACTGTCTACTACAAGTTTGAGGTGTTCATTATCAATCTGGATAATTTGCAGCCTCTTTTTGGCTTCATCCTTGTCTTGTTGTCTGTCAACCCTCACCTTCTTGAGTTCTAAATAGGCGTTCTTGATGATTTCTTCCTGCTCAGACCTCTCTATCTTCAAGGCCTCCAGCCACTTATCCTTGGTTGATACCTCTTTTTTAAGGTCGTCAACCTCCTTCTGCAGGGACATTTTCTCCTTCTCCAGATCATCTGCCACCACTTTATCAGTCTGACACTCCTCCAGGGCCCTCTGCAAACCATTTTTGGCCTCCAGGTCTTGTGCTCCGCAAACCATCTCATTCTTAAGTTGTGACTTGAGCTCAGAGATACTTGTTTTCAGCTCCATAACCTCAGTATTTGTGGCCTCCAGCTGCTGATCCTTGGTTGATGCCTCTATTTTTAGATTATCTACCTCGTTCTCCAGGGACATCTTCTCCTTCTTCAGATTGTCTGCATCCACCTTGAGGCGGTCCTTATCAATCTGACACTCCTCCAGGACCATCTGTAGCCTCTTGTCGGCCTCATCCTTGTCTCTCCGTCTGCACACCATCTCATTCTGAAGTCTTGATTCCAGCTCAGTGACGCTCTTTTTCAGGGCCTCCTGCTCACTCTGTAAGATATCCAGCTGCCCTATGTACAGCATGTCTTTGGTTGAGATCTCCTTTTCAAGGGTATCAACCTTCTCCTCCAGGTCCATCTTCTCCTTCTCCAGATCATCTGCCACCACTTTTGAGCCATCTCTGTCAATCTGACACTCCTCCAGGGCCATCTGCACCCGCTTCAAGGTCTCCAGGTCTTGTGCTCTGCCATCTCTTTCCTTCCTATACGAGGTATTGAGCCCCTTTATGATGCTTGACAGATCCTCTTTCTGAATTTGGAAGGCCTCCAGCAGCTGATCATTGGTTGATACCTTGTCTTTAAGGGTAACAACCTCCCTCTGCAGGGACACGTTCTCTGACTTCAGATTGTCTGCTACAACTTTGAGGTGTTCATTATCAATCTGGATCATCTGCAGCCTCTTTTTGGCTTCATCCCTGACAACCCTCACCTTCTTCAGTTCTGAATAGGCCTGCCTGATGATGTTTGCCTGATCAGACCTCTCTATCTTCAAGCCCTCCACCCACTTATCCTTGGTTGATACCTCTTTTTTAAGGTCGTCAACCTCCTTCTGCAGGGACATTTTCTCCTTCTCCAGATCATCTGCCACCACTTTATCAGTCTGACACTCCTCCAGGGCCCTCTGCAAACCATTTTTGGCCTCCAGGTCTTGTGCTCCGCAAACCATCTCATTCTTAAGTTGTGACTTGAGCTCAGAGATACTTGTTTTCAGCTCCATAACCTCAGTATTTGTGGCCTCCAGCTGCTGATCCTTGGTTGATGCCTCTATTTTTAGATTATCTACCTCGTTCTCCAGGGACATCTTCTCCTTCTTCAGATTGTCTGCATCCACCTTGAGGCGGTCCTTATCAATCTGACACTCCTCCAGGACCATCTGTAGCCTCTTGTCGGCCTCATCCTTGTCTCTCTGTCTGCACACCATCTCATTCTGAAGTCTTGATTCCAGCTCAGTGACGCTCTTTTGCAGGGCCTCCTGCTCACTCTGTAAGATATCCAGCTGCCCTATGTACAGCATGTCTTTGGTTGAGATCTCCTTTTCAAGGGTATCAACCTTCTCCTCCAGGTCCATCTTCTCCTTCTCCAGATCATCTGCCACCACTTTTGAGCCATCTCTGTCAATCTGACACTCCTCCAGGGCCATCTGCACCCGCTTCAAGGTCTCCAGGTCTTGTGCTCTGCCATCTCTCTCCTTCCTATACGAGGTATTGAGCCCCTTTATGATGCTTGACAGATCCTCTTTCTGAATTTGGAAGGCCTCCAGCAGCTGATCATTGGTTGATACCTTGTCTTTAAGGGTAACAACCTCCCTCTGCAGGGACACGTTCTCTGACTTCAGATTGTCTGCTACAACTTTGAGGTGTTCATTATCAATCTGGATCATCTGCAGCCTCTTTTTGGCTTCATCCCTGACAACCCTCACCTTCTTCAGTTCTGAATAGGCCTGCCTGATGATGTTTGCCTGATCAGACCTCTCTATCTTCAAGCCCTCCACCCACTTATCCTTGGTTGATACCTCTTTTTTAAGGTCGTCAACCTCCTTCTGCAGGGACATTTTCTCCTTCTCCAGATCATCTGCCACCACTTTATCAGTCTGACACTCCTCCAGGGCCCTCTGCAAACCATTTTTGGCCTCCAGGTCTTGTGCTCTGCAAACCATCTCATTCTTAAGTTGTGACTTGAGCTCAGAGATACTTGTTTTCAGCTCCATAACTTCAGTATTTGTGGCCTCCAGCTGCTGATCCTTGGTTGATGCCTCTATTTTTAAATTATCTACCTCCATTTTCAGATTGTCTGCAACCACTTTGAGTCTGTTTTTATCAATCTGACACTCCTCCAGGGCCATCTGCACCCTCTTCAAGGACTCCAGGTCTTGTTGTTTGCACACCATCTCATTCGGAAGTCTTGATTCCAGCCCAGTGACGCTCTTTTTCAGGGCCTGCTGCTCACTCTGTAAGATATCCTGCCCTGTATACAGCATAGCTTTGGTTGATACCTCTTTTTCAAGGGTATAAATCTTCTCAAGGTCCACCTTTTCCTTTTCTAGATTATCTGCCACCACTTTTGAGCCATCTCTGTCAATCTGACACTGCTCCAGGGCCATCTGCAGCCTATTTTTGGCCTCAAGGTCTCGTGCTCTGCTAGACCTTTCATTCTCAAGTTCTGATTTGAGCTCAGTGATGAGGATTTTCATCGCCTCCACCTCAGTATTTGAGGCCTCCAGCTGCTGATCCTTGGTTGATGCTAGTTTCTCCAGATCCTCGACTTGCTGCGCTAGGCGGTCATTCTCTCTCTGATACTCAGTCTTGCTCATTGTCATCTCCTTCTGATTCTTGTTGTTATTCATACTAAAGGTAATTCGGTGTGTATGTGTTCAATGAAGGACTTTCAGGTCTCTGGGTCATATTTATAAACTTCGGTGGGAAAGTACTGCGGCATCAAAGCGAATAGTGCTTTGATGTGCTTTGATCCCCTTGCCTGTTCTGTGATGCTTGGATGTCAAAGCTTTGTATCCATGACAACACATATGAACAAATGGGGCAGCAATTTTGTTTATGTTTGAAATAGAACACAAAAATCACATTATATATTTAAAGGTGCAGTGTGTAGAATTTAGCATTTTAGCATCATCTACCGATTCTAGAATGAACCTAACCGTAGCCAAAACATCACGTCGCTGAGCAACAGAATCCTGTGAAGACCAAAAAGGATCCTGAACACAGCACACAATTTATGTTGTGTGTGTGTTTATACACATATTTCGAATCCCTATGACAGAGTAACAGCTCTCTATGCATCCACTGCCATCCTCTCCTCTTCTTCGCATGCATTCCAGGTAGATTACAGAACCCGCAGACAGATTCGCGTTTCGTTCTTTTTGTCCCTAAAAACCACCCGTAGACAACAGCGGTTCAATATGTCGGCCTACACGAAACAGCGGCCCACAGTAATGTAATTTTTTTAATAAAGATTTTTCTAACTAAATAAAAATAAAACAAACGTTTTATGGGGGTGACTGTACTCCTATTTTGATGGACTTTACATAAAAATATAAACATCTATCTCCTATATCCACCGTTTCTGTTTGGCGAAATGCGGTGGATGTGTAAAATGCCACATTCTACACACTACACCTTTGAGCAATACTATGTTTACCAAAGCTGTTTGCAGCAAGAAAAATGTACTCTTGAATTATACTAATATACTCCTACACAATATAACCTATGACAACAAAGAAGAAGTAAAAAATAGAAATGGTAATCCCAAATTGAGGTTTACATGGAAGCATGTGAATTCGCCTTTACTCAAAGCCTTGGGGTTGGGAATGATTTTGACTGATTTTGACCTGTGGCCCCACCTCCACAACAAACATGTATACAATAATAAAAAGCTGTGGTTACAGGCGAAACAAATGGGTGTGGCACTTGCTTCCACTCAGACCCCTTAAGGTGCGTTCACATCGCAAGCGACCCAGCTACCAAAGTCGCGTCGCCCACAGATGTAGCGTCGCGTCCATAAATACCTGTTTGGTCGCCGTTGGCGTCGGCCGTCGCTCGGTGACGTCACGTCCGCTCGAGTTTTACCGCGATCATATCATATATCACATAAAAGGATGTATAAGCGGACACTATTCCAGCTGTATCCTTTTCACTCACTTATCAGACACAAAACTCTGCAGCTGATTATGCAGCGGCATCCTCTGTGAGTTTACCGCGGTCCGTCTGCAAATGTCCTCACTGAGATTAGTTCCGCCTAGAAGGAAGTCATCCGCCCTGTAGTCCGGATGAATAACTGCACCGTCACACGTACACACACCGCTGACTGGCTGATGCCACACAGCCACACACGACATCGCCTGAATAGATCAACTTTTTTTTAACTTTGACATCGCGCGACGAGTGAAGTGGTCGTCTTGTCGCCGTCTGTCGCGTCGCGGGAGGGTTAGCCCCGCCCCATCGCGGCTGTACATTGACTTTGAATGGAGACTGATCGCCGAGGTAGTACAGGTAGCGTCCGGTGTGAACGCACCTTTAGAGCGCTACATCCCCAGAAGCTCGCAGGAGGAAGAGAGTATGCCAACATGATCATACCAGAGTCATACAAGAAGAATTCCCACAGAGAATTAGGGTAGATAAAACTTTGTTATTCGAGCAAAATTTACAAGGTAACACTTGGTCAGGAAAGGTCAGTTGACTAACGCGAGTTTATAGCAGGCAGATGGAAGCACAGAGGGGAAAAAATTCACAACAAAAACCCATACAAGCCAGCAGCAGTCATGTAATGTTATTAATATTCTAGTTTGCTGATATACAGTCATGGAAAAAATTATTAGACCACCCTTGTTTTCTTCAATTTCTTGTTCATTCTAATATCTGGTACCACTAAACGTATAATACAATGAACACAACAAAAAATGCAGCTGGTCACATAATACTTTATGTCCTATTTGACATTCTTAAGCTTAATTGATTCCCAGGGTATATAAGAGGCCATTTCATGTCACAAGCAGCACTGCACATGCAAAGGCCTAGAGTGGTTTCCTGCTTACATTCAAGCCATAGCACAACTCAGAAGTTGTCAGCTCTCACATAATGCCTAAAACAAAAGAATTATGTGAAGCCACAAAGGCAGCCATCTTGGCACTGCTGGAAATTGGCATGAGTGAGAGACAGGTAGCAAAAAAACTGAAGATCTCCAAGACAGCCGTTCATTACAACAAAAAAAAACAAGCTGAACATGGCACTACCAAATTGCTACCTGGCCGTGGCAGGAAACGCTCTTTCTACCCCCACGAGATGACTATGCACTCATCCGCTCCTGTGTCAGGAATCGCCGCCAGACCTCCAGGGACCTTAAAAATGAGTGGGCACTGTCGAGAAATGTGACTTGTTCAGCAAGGACAGTTCGAAACCGACTTGTTGAAGCTGGTTTGAAGTCACACAGAGCACGCAAGAAGCCCTTCATCAATGAAAGGCAGAGGAAGGCCCGGTTACTCTTTGCTCGAGACCACAAGGATTGGACTGTTGATGATTGGGCTAAGGTTCTCTTCAGTGATGAATCCAATTTTGAATTCATGCCCACTCCAGCCAACTTATTGGTTAGGAGGAGGCTGGAGAAGCTTACAACCCAGACTGTCTTGCCCCTACAGTAAAACATGGGGCTGTTTCAGTCTGAGTGGAACAGGGCAAATGCAATTGTGAGAAGGCCGAATGAACCAGGTCATGTACAGGACTACCCTTGAAAACAGTCTTCTTCCATCAGCTGGAAAACTCTTTCCTGCCTCGAATGACTGGATTTTCCAACAAGACAATGCCCCTTGCCACACGGCAAGGTCAGTTAAAGCCCGGATGGAGAACCACAACATTCGCACCATGACTTGGCCTGCTCAATCACCAGATCTTAATCCAATTGAAAACCTGTGGAAAATCATCAAACTCAAAATGGAGAACCACAAGCCCAAAAACAAAGAAAATTTGTTTGAATTTGTCCAACAGGAATGGGCTGCTGTGACAGCAGAACAATGTCAGAAGCTGGTGGAGAGCATGCCAAGACGCATGGCTGCAGTCATCAAAAACAATGGTTATGCAATCAAGTATTAACTCTTGTGTGTATCATGTGTTTAAAGCAAACAGAAAAGAAAACACGGAATGCTTAAAAGTAGTGTTTTTGGCGGTACAATGCCATAGCTATTGATGTAAGAATTTAAGTAATTTTGGTTATTATCAAGAAAACCATGGAAAATGAATAGTTCTCAGTTCTTAAATTAAACTCTCATGAGCTATTTTTGTTGTTATCATTATAATTGTCCAAACAAACGTACCTTTAGTTGAGCCAGGCATTAAAATTAACAAGAAATTGAAGAAAACAAGGGTGGTCTAATAATTTTTTCCATGACTGTATTGTGTATTCCTACGTAGAGCTGAAGAGATGGGTCTAAAGGCTGAGAGGTCCACAGGAAGAGAGCCACTGAAAGTTAGAGTGATTTACAGTAAGACCACAGAGCAGGTCACAGAGACAAGTGAAGATTGCAACCAGAAAGAATAAAGTGATGATAGAAAAAAACAGTGCTTCAAGCATAAGTGAGAGAGAGATAGCATTAGGAAATATACAGTTTAATGAACTTTTACACAATACAGAGGTGGAGACCCTCGTGATTCCTGAGTTGATTAGTACCACAAGTTTATTTTTCCTTGCATGCGTGTGTGTCCATGTAGTATATATAAAAACTGGTCTTTAACCGCCAATGACATCCATCCACTCTTTCATTATATCCAAATCTTCTAAACTGTCTCGACTCCAAGGCTTGCGTCGGGCAGCCATCCTGTTCCCATCAGCGTCTCATGCAACACCACGACAGGACAGGGAAACAGGCATGTGCACAACAACCAGAATTAAATTAACCCTTTCATGCATCATGTCCACTACAGTAGACAGATACTTGTCATAAATTTTATGCCCTTTAGGTTGCTGGTTTCCCAACATACTGTCAACTCCCTGGAAAACCAAAATGATACCAGGATGTGAGACACTGTACCCAAGCCTAATCACATCTGTCAAGTCAAAAAAGCATTCCATACTTCAAGTACTTAAGTAGTCACATGAGACAGTTGTGGAAGACATTACAGTAACGGATAGCTGAAGTAGAGCACAAGTCGCAACTGAACAAATATTGTGCAGATTTTTATTTCACCCTTCACATGCAAAAGAAACTTTCAGTTCATGCTCCCAAGCATTTTTGGTTTTAAAGGCAGGATGATGATGATCAAGTGTCATACGTTTGTTGTGAATGTTTGTGATCAGCGACTTCTGCTTTGAAGGTCATAAGATCTTTCCATGGGTGGGTGTTTGGAAAGGATAATAAGGGAATAAAGAAGATATACGTCTTATTTGAAAACCAAAAACTAGATGAGACTTTGGTAAGTTAAAATAATCTGACAAGAAAACATTGGTTATGCAATATACAACAATATCAATCTTTATCAATCTGACACTTCTCTAGGACCATCTGCAGTCTTTATTTGGCCTCATCCTTGTCTCGTTGTCTGCAGACCATCTCGTTCTGAAGTCTTGATTCCAGCTCAGTGATGCTCCTTTTCATCTCCTCCACCTCAGTCTTTGAAGCATCCAGCAGCTGATCCTTGATTGAGATCTCCTTTTCAAGGGTATCAACCTTCTCCTCCAGGTCCATCTTCTCCTTCTCCAGATCATCTGCCACCACTTTTGAGCCATCTCTGTCAATCTGACACTCCTCCAGGGCCATCTGCACCCGCTTCAAGGTCTCCAGGTCTTGTGCTCTGCCATCTCTCTCCTTCCTATACGAGGTATTGAGCCCCTTTATGATGCTTGACAGATCCTCTTTCTGAATTTGGAAGGCCTCCAGCAGCTGATCATTGGTTGATACCTTGTCTTTAAGGGTAACAACCTCCCTCTGCAGGGACACGTTCTCTGACTTCAGATTGTCTGCTACAACTTTGAGGTGTTCATTATCAATCTGGATCATCTGCAGCCTCTTTTTGGCTTCATCCCTGACAACCCTCACCTTCTTCAGTTCTGAATAGGCCTGCCTGATGATGTTTGCCTGATCAGACCTCTCTATCTTCAAGCCCTCCACCCACTTATCCTTGGTTGATACCTCTTTTTTAAGGTCGTCAACCTCCTTCTGCAGGGACATTTTCTCCTTCTCCAGATCAACTGCCACCACTTTTGAGCCATCTCTGTCAATCTGACACTGCTCCAGGGCCATCTGCACTCTCTTCAAGGCCTCAAGGTCTCGTACTCTGCTAGTCCTCTCTTTCTCAAGTTCTGATTTGAGCTCAGTGATGATGATTCTCACCTCCTCCACCTCAGTATTTGAGGCCTCCAGCTGCTGATCCTTGGTTGATGCCAGTGTCTCCAGATCCTCGACCTGCTGGGCTAGGCGGTCATTCTCCCTCTGATACTCAGTCTTGTTCATTGTCATCTCCTCCTGATTCTTGTTGTTATTAATACTAAAGGTAATTCGGTCTGTATGTGTTCAGTGAAGGACTTTCAGGTCTCTCTAAAAGTGCTGAGATGTTTGGATGTCAACACATTGTATCCATGACAACGCATGCAAACAAATGGGGCAGCCATTTTGTTTATGTTTGAAATAGAACACAAACATCACATGTATTATATATTTTTGTGATACTTTGCTTACCAAAGCTGTTGGCAGAAAGAAAAATGTACTCTTGAATTATACTTCTATCCTCATATACAACATAACCTATGACAACAAAGAAGATTCAAATCAAATCAATCAAAGGTACTTTTGAGAGAAAAATCGGGAAGTTGGTTTTAAACCAAGAAGACCAAGATGAAACTAGCAGTTAACTTACAAACTACTTATAGCTGCAAGTAACTGCAATGAAACCCTAGCTGTGTTTAAAATCGTCCACTCATTCACTCACTCACTCACTCACTCACAATCCCCTATGTAGTGTAGGGAATGACCAAACGACATTTCAGACATTACACTGAAAATTTCTTAACATCATAGCGTCAGTAGATGAGCTGGATATTATTGCGACGGAAGTGGGCTCGCCAAAAATCACGTAAACAAACCGGGGACTCTGGAGGATAAGTAGCAAATTTTGAAGCCGTTTATAGACGCTAAAAGACTTTAAAGAGCTACACTACGAACATGTTAAAGATACTTTAACCTTTTTTTTTACATTTATGAATGAAAGCAGCGCCTAACGGCTTTCCTTCTCTTCTTCTTCTAAGGAATAAACACGACCACATTGCATTGTGGTATACGGGAGTACAAAGTAGGGTACATCGTACGTACATTCACTTTTGCTGTGCATTGTGGGTATTTAGTAGTGCACTATAGTAAATGAAATTAACTGCTGAGAATTTGAACAACACTACAAAATGGAGAACACACTATATAGTGCACTATATCCGTGATAGTGAGCGATTTCGAACACAGCTACTGAGTGATCAACAGAAGACTACCTCTAGTAAGTTAAACTAGCATATTGGCCACGGTCACAAGATGTTTTTTTAATTTGGAATTAATTATTCAGAATTAAATAATTCTAAATTTAAGTTTTCTACTTAGTGCTTACATGGAAACAGTGATTCTGAATTGAGGTCTACATAGAAAACACATTTATATGCCTTTAGTCAAGGCCTGGGGGTTGGAAATGGTTCTGACTGGACAGGGGGCTGATGTGACGTAGTGACGTATTTATATCTACCGGAAGAAAAACTCCAGTTCAGCGACTCCAACGTCTCTGTCATGGAAACCTAAACCAACTTGGACGCTACAACTTTGAAAAGGTCAGGTGTGTCCTGTAATTAGCATCACAGGTGTCTTCAAGCTTGTAATCACATATGCTGCCTATTTAAAGGGTGAAAAGTAGTCACTGTGCTGTTTGGCATCATGGTGTGTACCACACTGAACATGGACCACAGAAAGCTAAGGAGAGAGCTGTCTCAGAAGAATAGAAAGAAAATTATTGACAAGCATGTTAAAGCTAAAGACTACAAGTTTTTAAACTATAAGCTAAAGTCTACAGTTGCACATATTATTCAGAAGTTTAAGGTCCACGTGACTATAGCCAACCTCCCTTGACGTGGCTGCAAGAGGAAAATTGAGGACAAATTAAAGAGATGGATAATACAAATTAAGGATCGACCGATACATCGGCCGGCCGATATATCGGGCCGATATTTGCGTTTTTTACTTCAATCGGCATCGGCCGATTCGCGCGTGGGTTCACCAGTGTATTATTCTGCTGCCTGATTTACAGACAGGCATCCACGGGCAGCTTCATGTTGCCGGAAGACCATGTAGCACATGCAGGCACGTTACCTGCCCCCCACTGCAAGAGTGGTGACAGCAGCAGATGCTACTGAAACGTTAAGTTTTAAACTTTAAATTAGCCTCGGTTAAACTTGGTTGAAATATTGTCTCCCACTTTGAAATAGGAAACATGAAAGCCAAGTGCATATACTGACGTGCTTGCAAATATAGTTAAGGTTGTGGGTCAGAAAAATGTGAATGCTGCTGAATGCTTCGTCTTTAAAACTACTTAGCATAGTATTTAGTGAACGGTTGACGTAGTTGTAGGTTAATGTACAGCTGTTACGAACACCGGTTTAAGGATTAATTATTAATGGCAGCGCTGTCAATTCTGTTCCATGGTGTTTGGAGGAGTTCAACTCAGCGAACACCGGGATGAGGTTAAATGCGTGCGTGTGTTTGTGTTTGTGTGTGCGCTCTCTCCGGAGTGGAGCAGCTATGTCTGCTATCAGGGAGGTCTTTAGCGTGCACAGGAAGAACTTTAACGATGAGTGAAATGTTTTATATGTAGTACTAAATTGTGTCAGTGTTTCGTGAAAACGTGTTCAGAGCCGTTTTGCTGCCTTTATCAACCCAATGATGGCGGAGTTTTTCAGTCAGTGTCAACTCAGCTGACGCTGACTGCGTGTGTGTGTTTGTCTCACTGGGGAGGAGCAGCCATCATATCGATTGGAAATAAAACTTAATTAAACTGTGATTAAACTATGAGAGAATGTTTTGTACATTGAATATTGTTGAATATTTATTCCTTTTAAAGTTGATACTGCCGTTTAAAACTTAAACAACTTGTGGCTTAATGTGTGTATGACATCAGTTGTTTTCCTGCTGATTTATGTTCTGGTGTTGCCAAACCTGACAGCAGCATAGTAGCCAAAGACATGATCATTTTATTTTGTGCAGAAAAATTAAACCATGGCAGTCTTAAGTTATAAATCAAACACTTTCTGTTAATGGATGCTTTTCAGGTTTATTATATATTTCCAAAAAGATTTGAGTGTCATTTTTTAAATGTAAATAGAGGGAGCAAAAGCAGTATCGGCCACATATATCAGCCCAAGAAAATCGGTAGTCCATAATCGGTCATCGGCTAAGGGTGATGAGGAAAAATCGGTATCAGCATCGGCCCTAAAAAATGCATATCGGTCAATCCTTAATACAAATAGCAAAAACAAGCCCAGAACAACTTCCAAAGAGATTAGAGGTGAACTCCAAGATCAAAGTAAATTGGAATCGGATCGGACCATCTGTCACTGTTTGAGCCAAAGCAGACGTAATGGAGGACATCACTGCTGAAAGCAAATCACAAATGCATATTGTCAAGCCACCAAGCTTCTGGGAGAATGTCCTTTGGACAGAGTAAACAAAATTGGAGCTTTTTGTAAAGTCATATCGGCTCTAGGTTCACTGATGCAAAAATGAAGCATACAAAGAAAAGAACACTGTACCTACAATTTTCTCAAAGTCTGTAAATTTTTTGTCGGTTATTTTCAATACAAATATTTTCTTAAAATCAATTTCAGTCTTTTGAGTTTAATTAAATGTTGTTACAGGTGGTTTATGTTCCCTCCTTTTGAGTTTAGCATCTTCTGTTACAATTTACCATTAAATTATGTTACAGGTTACAAGTTTATGTCTAAATGGCAATTTTAAGTAAACATGTGCTACAACAAACTTACACACTGACTGCATCAAACCCAAATTCACAATCTCCACAGGAGCGTCGTTTACAGACAAGCTTTGAAACATGGATGTTATCTAAAAACAGCACATGAACAGTTTCTACACACGTATGAAGACTATTTTACAGAGCAACACACACAGTAATCCCACACACAAACACACTCTCCACTCCCCTTGTGACACTGTATCTTTTCTTCTCTGTCTCTAGTAAAAAGTCAGTGTGAGCGGTCCATGACCAACCCGTCTCTACAGTGTCTCCGTTTCCTCTCACAGTGCTGATGTAAATACGGATGTGCTTCACAGACATTCAAGAGCAGGAATCTAAAACATCACCAGTGTGTTTTTAGTGTGCCACCTACATGATCGTGTGTTGCAGGACGCCAGTATCTGCTGCTCCGTCCCATTGGAGTTGCTCTCCCAGGGCAGGCAGGTCCCCAGGGTGCTGTTCCAGACACACTGGATCCCGGGCCAGGCCTGGCTGCAGGAGGCGGGGCTGTAGAAGGCTGAGCAGCTGGGTGAGGTGTACATGAGGACGTCACTGAGCAGCAGGCTGTTGAAGCCTCCAAACACGTACATGACACTGCAGGAGGGAGAGGAGAAGAAGATGTAAGAGGGGATGAAGGAGGGAGGGATCCAGGATTCTAGCCTCCCAAATCCCACCCCTGTTTCGACCTTTAGTGCAAAATGAGAGCTGGAGAAGCTTTAGCCCGAGTGCTCTTCTTCTTCTGTGGTTTCAGCCCTCCACACAAGTCTGCTAAATCCCCGACAAGCCCTCTCCTCCTGAGCGGATGGACCTGACAGACCCCCTGCTGAGTGCGTGGGTTTGGCTGACGGTTTGGGCATTTCTGAGGATCCTCGTCTGCTGGCCTCTGTTCGCCTGCCAGGATTACTCAGTGTGTTGTTTGTGTGTTAGTGGCAGTGTGAGCAGAGTGTGGGGTAACTGGAAGCAGGCTGATCACAAAGGGCGCAGCTGTTTTAAAAAATAACTGTACCTAAATACTTCTCTGTCCCATACTTTAAAACAATATGAGACAATAACCATTTAAATTCAATAGTATTAAAAACATTGAAACTTAAAAAAAAAAAAAAAAAAACATATCTAGAATCACATTTTTCCACCCGGGCAACAAACATAAACAACAAGGGGAGAAGATCGAGTGACCCCCCCTGCTGCTCGGTAGCTGCAACAAACCTGACCCATGGCATCATCACTCAGAGAAGCAAGCCTGGGAGACATGTCTTACTGACTCTGAAAGTAGTTTTATTTAAAAAAAAAAAAAAGGTAAAGTAAAAGTGTTTTGTGGAAATGTCCTAAGTAAGAAGCAATGCAGAATGTGGCCTCTACTCAAATTAGTGTTGTACTGTTTATAGTTTTAACCTAGGGCTGGGAAATAGGGAAGTATATTGTTGTGATTTTATCGGTACTGATACAGAAACCGATACTCCTTATCGGTATTGATACTGTTATCAATACTACAACATGTAATTTTGTGTAAATAATAAAGACTTCACAAGATATTAAAAGATTCAACCTTATTTTTATTACCACAAGGTAATAACAAAGCTTCAACAGAATAGAAGTAATGCATTACAAATGCTTCTTAGAGGCATAAAGAAAGCTAAGGAGATGGCAAACCCCTTCATGCCACCCAACAGACTGCATGTGCAGACAGACCCCAGATGCTGCCTACAAGATTAACGTAATATATCAGTGGTGCTAAAATCGATGCTGTAAAGAGGACTACAAACTAGACAAAAAACTGACTGTGACTTGACATAGCAGAAACAAAACCGGGTGCCGCCACCAGGGTGCTGCAGTCTTTAGTGTTAGCCGGGCTGCTAACTTTACTCGTGTTGCTATAGCAATCAAACAGCTAGCATTCCTTTAGCTTTATACTATATGCGCGCTCCAAGTGTTTGGTGATGTTGCTGGTATTTCCCCCTCTGGACGCAACTTTTCTCTGACAAAGATTACATTGTTGCGAGTTTTCATTAACTTTGCTAAAGTGAGCCCATACCAACATGCTTGAGCCAGCTGCATAATCACCTGTCAACGGCAGGTGACAGTTCAAGAGACGTAGACCACAGTACAGTTTTTCCAGATTCTTAACGGTACTCGGGTGCCGACCCAATTAGGGACCCGTACATTAAAGTACCAGTCCGAGGTATACCTCCCTATCTATCGCTTAAATCGATTGATTTGAATTGTTTTATGCAGATGATTTAACAATTAAACATCTAGACTTTTTTTACTTACTCCAATTGTAAGCTGTTGCAATGTTTGAAAACAGATATACTCAAAATTTACAGTCTGTATTTGTTTTTAAATAAGATTAAATATAAATCAAAGAGTTTCATGATAAGATTCATAAAAATTGCTCAGCTTTCAGTGTTTATGTGGACAAAATACAATATGTTAGGCTTGGGAATATAATTTGATAAAATCAAGGCAAAAGCGGATTCATGTAATTTTGTTTCACTAGTTTTTTTTTTGGTTGTTTTTTTGGGGGGGCATTGAGAGGGGAAAAAAAAATCATCACAGAAATAGGTCAACAAACCAAACCCACTTTCAACAAGTAGAAGAAGATACTATGTAGCTAGCAGAAGATAATGTAACATAACGTGGTAAAAGAAAAAAAACAGTCAAACAAGTCAAAGGGCTGTTTAGAGTTGCTGAAGAGTTTATTTAATGACTGTAGGCAGAGGCCGGCTAGCTATACCCACTGACTCCAAATGTTTGAGCTAAGCTAATTAGCGGTGGGATAGCTCTGCCCGTCTCTTCCTTGTTACTGTATACACAGTTAGAAGAATGGAGTCTATCTGCTTGTCATGGACTCAGGAGTGAGGCAATACATGAAAACTAAAAAAAGTTGGCGCATCACTTTAAGTACTCTACTGCAAATGTGCTATATTTTCTTCATCTCTGTTATGGTTGGGCTCTTTCTTCTTTATATAAAAAAACAGATTTTGACTTGTTGGGAGTTGTTTCAGATAAACTTGTAACCATATGAACCTGTTAAACTTTAAGAAGACATAAGGTGAATTTCAAATCCTTGCTTTTGCTTCTTTATTCTGTCCAAAAATACAGCTGGTTAGCAACATGATTTTAGGGAAAATAGCAATTTCTAAAGCTCAAACTCTTAAAGAGGAGAAATCCAACATGCTGAAAACAAGATCATGAATGGAAAATTAAATGGAGTTAAAAATATTGTAGCAGAAATTCAAGTCTATTCAGGCGCTGGGGGGCCTTGGCAGTTAATGTACTGTACTTTTGGCTCTGGTCTGAAGTCTAGACCAGGGATTGCTCGCAGGGTGTTGTACCAGGAGCTGGGGTGGAGTGCAGATCCACTCTGGGCAGAAAATAACCCTCACAGATCTATACTGCATTCAGACCGTGGAGGAGCTTGAAAGTGAGAAGGAAAACCTGAAAAAAATCAATTCTAAACTGAGGTTACAGCAGGTGAGGTCTCCAATGGTATTTATTGACTTATTTACAGACTCAGAAATACTTCTTTATTTTCCTCTACTGTTGTGTTTGACCCAAAATGAGTTCAAGTGATTTTTAGCCCATTTTTTTAATATGCCACTGCTTCTAATTAAATTTTAACCCAATGATCATGTTAAATTTTTATTTGATCAATACAAAAACAAATGAATGCTTGAACAAAATGCTGATTGCTGCAGAAGAACAGACGTCACCAGGGCCGCTGATCTGTGTTAATATTTAATGTGATCTCTTTTAACAGCATGGATAATTTAATATGGACCTCATCGCCTGGCTCTGCTGGTGGTGCAGATGAAACTTAAAGGTGAGTCATCCCTCTTGGTTGAAATATCGTTATTTCAACCTATTTCTACCGAAGATAAATGTCATATATGAGGTAACAAGCTGAAACTTTCACTTTAACCACATTTCAGCACTTGATAACTGCTTCTATAGATAGCCAATATGTCAAGTCCTGATAGTGGTTTTCAGACCTACAGATCCAGATGCTTCTATTTCCCCCTTTAAGCCAGCTGCCTGCCAACTTCCAGCCAATTACCAGCCACTGTAGGCCCATCTGCCTCTCTGGGGTTGTGCCTAAAATCCACTGAAACACATCCATTCATGCATCTGCAGGATGTCTCCATGAGATGGTGCTTCTCTCACAATATTACATACCCCCTACCTTTTCCTTGGTTAATTAAGTAGCTACCCAATCATCACAGAGCAAACTCGACACCACAAATCAACACAAACTTGTACAATTTATAACTGTCAGATTAGCTAGGCTCTGTCACAGACCTGCCAGGGACCAGCCAAGACCCTATCAGAGATAGTGGGGAAGTTTTAAGTGTCTGCATTTGCAGCTAAGTAACTGAAAACAGGTTCCCATTGAGCCCTGTTGACCTGATTGTAAAGCCTGTGAGCACCAGAAGCTTAAAATAAGAGTCTGTGGCTGGATCCCAAGTCATTTACATTAAGGCCTGGGTCTTTGATGGGTCTTTTCCTCTTTCCTCGGTCACCCCAATAGAGAAAACTGAAGTGGCTGCATCTCTATTTAATAGGGCTGTAATCAACCAAAGAAATTGTTGGTCGACTAAAACACAGTAACTGTTGACCAAAAATCGACCAATCGACCCCCCGCGTTTCGCCCCTGTGTGTGCCTCTCCTTCTTTTTTTCTCTCAACACCAGAGTCTTTGCTTTCCAGTCTTCATCAATGAAATAGGCAGTCACTGTCATATAGGACTCCATTCGAGGAGACGTACACATCTGTTATCTTTATCTATTAACTCGGAAGCTTTCTATTTTTTTCTCCCTCGTATTTTGCCATTGCTGCATGCATAATTGTGCGGTGCGCTGGCACTGAATATCCATAAAAACATTGGAACCTGTATATTCATGGGACTCTTTTAGTGTTTCCACACAGAGTTTCATATGAACCACGTTGTTCACTACAACAGACACTTTTTTTCTTCTTGAACTTTGAAAACATCTGCAAATCCATACAGTCACGCATCGACGTTTGCGCCTCTCCATTTTTTTCCTCTCAACACAAGACTCTTTGCTTTCCAGTCTTCATCAATGACATGGGCAGTCACTCTCATATAGGGGTCCATTCGAAGAGACGTCCACATCTGTTATCTTTATCTATTAACTCGGAAACTTTCTCTTTTTCCTCCCTCGTATTTTGCCGTGAGCGCGTGCGTAATTGTCTGGCGCGCCGGCACTGAATATCCAGGTTTCAATGTTTTTTTTGGCCTTCCACGACACCAATGGGCCTCATACCCTCATAAATAAACTGTCAATTCCTTCTGTGATGTCGTTTTTGCATTTATGAGGCATAAAATCCAGCGCGGACTGGGTGAGGGATGCCG
The DNA here is from genome assembly GCA_036419115.1 of Scarus forsteni. NCBI lineage: Eukaryota > Metazoa > Chordata > Actinopteri > Labriformes > Labridae > Scarus > Scarus forsteni. Next base: position 11,114,976 of record JAZDUH010000451.1, read on the forward strand.
CCGCTGCAGCGCGGGCAGTGGGCAGAGCGCATACAGTTATAAAACGAATAAACGATTATTAGAGTAGAATATCGAAATGTTGTTGAATAAAAATATTGATATGAACGATAAATACATTAAAATGGTGTTCTGAGACATGATGGGGTGCTCAGAAAATACCCCCATTTCACTTGATACGTTTCTCCTGATGAAATGAACTGCTGGGGGAAAAAAAACAAAAAAAAAAGACAAATTTGGTCGACCAATCAGAATTTTGGTCGACTGAGAACGCATCGACCAATTAGTCGACCAGTCGACTTGGACTTTACAGCCCTAGTATTTAATTAACAATTTTATCTATGTAGTTTATATTTCTGACAGTATTAAAATCAGAATGATCAAACACATCATTTCCCATACAATCAGTCCTTAAATTAAAGTTTATTTTTATGTTAATGATTTTAAACATGTTCTTCCCTAGCCCTGCAACTGACTTCATTATTTTAGTAATAGAATTAAACATACTGAAGAAGAGGTTGGTTTTGATACCATTAAGTTTAAACACTTGGATAAAAGCTGTTAGGGCACAGGATGAAATAAGAGAGTTTCGTTGCCTTTTTGCCTTCCTTCTACACAAAAACATTGCCCAGAGTTCCTGAATCCGAAAACTTCTGAAACCAGAGACCAGAGTGAAAAGTTAGAAAATGTTTTGGTATCCATCTCCATGTAAACATGAATCAGCACTTTCGGGAAAAGGATGCCATGCAGCCGATTACTGTGCACTGTTCGTCCAGACAAAAAAATTAAACAGATTCGTTGTCCAGGCAAAACTCCTGCTTCTTGATGCCTCCACTAGCCACTGATGTTTATGACAAGCTTGTCTACATTGGAAAGCATATGCGCGTTGTAACACTGATGTTTCACTTCAAATGCAACTCTGTTAAAATGTGCGATTAAACTCCTCTGCTGTTGTGAGGTTTTGTTGAATTCCTTGGCATTGTAGCACCCAATCAGTCAACAATATCCAGCATGGGGGCGTAACTGTAAAGTCGTTTCCGCAGAGTCATTTTTTTGTCTCGTCCTTGTATCCTGATATGGCACAGTCCTAAATGCCTGAGTAATACATTCCCGTTTCTCATAGCGATTGTGCACGACTGTACACGATTGACGAGGCTGGTGTGATCGCTATGATAAGGGATGAAATGACTGTCTCAACCCTGGACACACCCCGTAAATACACCATCAGTAGCGCTTCTACAGCGCTTCGGGGGCGTTCGTCCCGCTCAAGTTAGGTTAATACAGCGATATGACGAGGATTCCATGAACTTCCATCCCACTGACAGGACGTCAGCCCCGCTGGAGCTCAGTTCGCATCACGTAAGCCCCGACTGAGCCGTCTTGAATGAGACACAATCAAATGGATACATCCTTGTCAGTCATCCTCATAAAGTTTTCAGGGTTGAGCCACGATCAGCCCGACTGAGCCCCGTACATGCCACGCTAATACCGTTCACTTTAGGACTGCATTAGGCTTCCATCCCGCTACACTGAGAACGGCGATTCTCCACGACAGTTTTGAATAGTTCAAAACTGTCAGGACCCTTCCACGTTCCCCGCCGTTCATCCACGACTATACAACCACCCAGACCAAGTGGCACATGCACCACGACCAAAGCACGTTTCATCAGGATTATGACAATCGTGCATAATCGCCATGAAAAACGGGAATATGTGACTGGGGCTTAATATGGCAGGTGAGAAACTACATCTGGTTTCCAGCAAAGACCCAAAGACCATCGCCCTTAACAAATTACTTGGGATGTAGCCATAGTTACAATCATTAGTGAGTGAATGCGGGAGTGAAAGGGTGGGAATAGGTAGATGTGATCCACCATGTAAAGTTACTTTGAGTAGGCAAAGAGACTAGAAAAGCACTGAAGAAGCTCAAGTTCTAAAATGTCTATTCTTTAATGAAGGGGTGAAAGAGCCAGAGAAACCTGCACTAAATCAGAACAGAGGCAGAATCCAGCATGACGAGATAACAAGAAATGACAAAGTTTGCTGTCTCCTTCCAGAAATGTCTCAGAAGTTGTCTTCAGTTTGTTTATGAAAACGATGTCCAATTTAAGAACCAATAACAGTGGTTTGTTGTGTTTGTTTCCCTTCAAACAGACAACTCAGATCTGAAGGTTTTGATGACAAAAAGAGGAAGCATTTGAATTTCAAGATTTTTGAAACCCATCTTTGTGAAACTTCAGACAGCACTTGAAAACAGACACTGCACTGCTCTCATCTCCCTGCTCCTTCTGGAGACATAGGCGTGAATTTATAACTTCAGACGATCATAATGAGCCTTTCATTCTGCCTACCAAAAAAAGGGGAAAATCTGGTTTAACATATTTTCTATTTTTCTCTTCTAACGGTCTCTCCTGAGTGTGCATAGTTTGCAGTGTTCTTACACCGACATGTTCAAAGTGCAGAGATGTGCTGATGAATAAAAGAACCATGAAAGGTAATTTCCCTGCAGAAAAGCCCAAAATCCCTCAATGTAAAACTTTGTATCATACATATGAAAATGTTCGTCCCAGCGTGTATTTCTGTCAGCTGAAGATGCATATGGAGCATGTTTGCCAGCATAACACATTCCCTTTTAGCATGCCTTTAAATACCATGAGAGCATAATTAAACACGTGTGAGCCCTGATGGAGATGAAAGCTGTCACCCTGGTTTATATGCATTAAAGAAACAAGGTTACCCAGAGAAATCAGGCTGAAACTGGGAGCATCAGAACATGCTGTCATGCTCTGCTGTAATTTAAGATTAGCTATTTCTCTGGGTGTATTCAAATCCCATCAGATCCTTTAAACATGACTTCAAACTGAACGGCCTGGTCAGTAAGAAGATAGATCATCACATTCTCAGTGCTATTTAACATTAACACTGAACTTTAAGGATAAGTTCGGTTTCTACAGCTTTCACATTGTTTATAGAATGAAGTAGAACAATATACTCACCCAGAAGGCTTTCCTGATCCAAACAGTGCTTCAGGAGATATTTAGATCCAAAATCGAGCGGCGGACATCCGTATAATGGTAGAACATAGGGCATACAGCGCCGCTCCTAAAACTGCATTAATCGTCCAAAAACTCATTAGTTTCACCAATATTTCATCACAGTCCGCTCGCGATACTCCTCCATGACAGTCTGTGTCGCTCCAAACATGTTGTGTGGCTGTGCTGACCTCTGAACTGAAGAAGAAGAGCGCTTGCCTCCGCGCCTGTGCAGTGCGGCTCATTGTTTCAGCGGAAGACAGCCGGCTACACAACGACTTTCTTCTTCCAGTTTTGTGCAAAATGGACGAATATCTATCAGATGAAGACGTTGTGGAGGAGAACTTTGGCTTGAAACTGTAAGGACGCCCATCATATTCAGAGTATACAGATGAGGAGCTCATCGAAAGGAGGACACGGAGGCAGCGCTCCAGAGAGTACTGCACAGGCGTGGAGGCATACGTTCTTCTTCAGTTCAGAGGTCAGCACAGTCACAAAAACATGTCTGGGGCAACACAGACTATAATGGAGGAGTAGTGTGAGCGGACCATGATGGACTATTGGTGAAACTAATGAGTTTTTGGACGATTAATGCAGTTTTAGGAGCGGCGCTGTATGCCCTATGTGCTACCATTATACAGATGTCCGCCGCTCGATTTTGGGTCTAAATATCTCCTGAAGCACTGTTTGGATCAGGAAAGCCTTCTGGGTGAGTATATTGTTCTACTTCATTCTATAAACAAAGTGAAAGCTGTAGAAACCGAACTTATCCTTTAAGTAAACGACAAGAGCAGGAAGTGCAATATCAAAGCATAGATGTTACAAATGAACAAAATGAAGGTTCATGTTCTGTACACAGTAAACCAGAGAATGTCTTCTTCATAGATCCAATCCAGCACATTTTAACAACAAACACAAAGTGCTGTACATAGAATCAAAGAAACCATAAAACAAACAACAGTGTTCCTGCACCATTTTAAAAGTCAAATTTAATGCTTTTAAAGACATTTTTAAGACCTCAAAAAATATTATTAAAGACCCCAAAATGTCATGACACTTTCTGTGGTAGAAACAGACAAGAACAATGAAATGTTTAGTGTGCTGTTAACCATGGACTATTATTGAATGTTGCTGTTTTATAACTTTTGTATTTTATTATTGTTTTTTATTGTTGTATTGTATAATTTATTACTGCAGTGTATATTTTTCTGTGTCCTGCCCAGGGACCGCAGATGTAAATTAGCTTCTGGCTAACTCTGGCTTGACAGTCCTTGTCTTGCATGGCCCCTGTTAAATAAATAAAAAAATAAAAAAATAAAAAAATCAGTAAATAAAATTAAATACTCTATTTTATTGTAAACACCATCAAAGCACATGTAGGGCATTTTTTTCTTTTTTTTTTGCGGGAAATAACGTGCTGTGTCCTCGTCTCACCACAAATGAAGGTTCATCTTTTTAGTTTTAGTAGTTTAGTTCATGCTCTCACCAAACATGACAACGTACAGTATGTCTTCTCACTGATGCTGCGTGAATTTAAAAAAAAAAAATGGTTAAACTCGACTTTTGACTTGCCAACTCGATTTTTAAATCTTATCAATTTTTGCCCAGGCCTAATAAAAAGCACAAAGTATAATAAACATGAAGGCACTATGAACACAGCCCGAGGTATGTGATGCTATTCATTTTAGAGATATTCCCTCATTGGATGTTTTGATGGCGGTGAGGGTGAAGGGTCCTTATATCTGTCCTTCTCACTGTGGCTATGAAGGCGACAGCTCATGATTCATATAATCCTCAAACTCATCACACTATTCAGCGACCTGCTGTGCCCCTTCTTGAAGCATCTGCACTTGTGATATCTGCTATTCAGATTTTTCTCCTTGAATTTTCACTCATTTCTCTGAGGACATGTCTGTTTTATTTCTGTGTGTGACTTTGTACCGACTGTTGACAGAGAGCTCACAGTCTGTCCTTTAATATGAACAAGTACAACCAACAGTCTCCTGCATTACTGAACTGAACATCTTTGGTTTTGATGGATTTATTACATTTAAAGTCCTAGTTTGGATTTACCTTTTGAAGGAGAATGATCATATCATCCCCGTACCTTGTGTTTTCATGCACGTGGCATTTAAATGAGGGAGTTTGAGAACCAGAACCTGACTTTTTGATAACCAGTTAAAAGCAAAAAAGAAATAAAGCAGGTGGCAAACAGACAGAATGAAAGATTTAATTTGGAAACATTATTACTTATTCAAGTGCTTGTTGTCCCAGAAATTTTCATCAAGTACTTGTCTTGATTTTAAAAAAAGTGTTCAAAAAGTGACCAGGGACCAGCACATGTTTTCAGCTAGGCCTGTCACAATAATCAACTAGAAAGCATCCGGAGAGCGCAGACCTCCACCAGCGCCACAGTCCTCAGCCATATTGTCATTTTGACCATAAATATTACTCCTACCTTTATTTCATCGAAATATTTAGATTCCTTGACCATGAAAACATACCATTAGCAACTGGATTCATAATGATATCTATTTTAGTTCAGTAGTTATTCACAGAAATCACATTTTTCGCCATGGCAGCCAGACGTTGATCCGGATCAACACCAAAACTGAATCAGTTCTTCCTTTTCCCATGCTGAACATTTCCTGAAAATTTCATCCAAATCCATCCATTACTTTTTGAGTTATTTTGTTCACAGACGGACAGACGGACGGACAGACAGACAAACTCTCCCGAAAACATAACCTCCTTGGCGGAGGTAATAAATCCATTAACCGCACGATAAATATAAACGTCCTCGGTAAGTTTGCCTGCCTTGATAAGTTGACACTTGCACACAACCAAACAGGCTGGATGAGAAGCTGGGTCACTCTGTGCAACTTTCTCAACACCTGGGTGCATTGGTTCTATAGAGGATTTCCCGCAATTTAGCGGAGTGAGCATTTGTCATTCATTCAATCTTTGTGGGGGAGGTGGGGCCGCTCACGCGTACACACACAGAGAGCTGAAGTGAGAGCCCAAGGAGTAACAAGGAAACAAACACTAATATGAATGATGGCACGAAAGCTATGTTTCATTAGCTGAATGCCACAGCCCCAGTGTGGGAATATTTTGGTTTTAAACAGAATGAACAAGGTGTGAGCCCATGAACACCGACGAGCCGATAAATCGTATTTGTTTGAAAGTAGTGGCGACTAAGAAGAAGAGGTGCAGCAGAGCCTTTGTCCTGACAGTCAGCACTTACTGAGGCGTTTGGTCTGCAAAGGAAATATTAATAAATGTGCAAAATAGTGCGCTCACAGACAGTGTGGTTCACTACATTGCATAAGATATCTAACCCTTCAATACGGTTGAAAAGCCAGCAATGTTGCAATCGTTTGACAGACAATAGGAATTGACTGGGAGAACGTACATGTCACAAACAATTCAGGAACTGGATAAACTACATTTTATACATTGTTTTTTATCGTTGTGTGTGTTTTTTTTCTTTACAGAGACAGGGTCTATTTTTTATTGTTTTGATTTGTATAATGATTTTTATTTACATGCAATTTTGCCCAAAAGAGAGTCCATTTTTTAATTATTTTTTTCTCTTTTCTTTTTGTTAATTTACTATATTGTTTAATTTATTTTAATAAAAAGCTCTTGACCTTCCAATTACAGTTAAACACTCTTAAAAAATTAAAGTTTATTGCTTTTGATACAGTGTACTCACTTTATTATGACATAAATTATAATTACATTAATGAAAAAATGATGTTTCAAAACAATATTGACAATAATATCGTTTATCGGCATAATTTTTTGGACAATTATCGTCGAGCAATATTTATTTTCGTGACAGCCCTATTTTTAGCACTTGTAAACAAGCACTTTACCTCTTGCCAAATTGTTCGAATGCTAATTTGATATGTGACTACAAATGTCAACCAGAAGATGGTCTGATGGTGATTTCACAGAGGGGAATACCACCATCTGAGTGGCTGAAACAGGTGTACATCCATCATACTGAAGTTTTCCCCGATGCATGTATGCTGGTACAGAAACGATAGGCCATTAAAGACCTTAAAGCCTAGGTGCGTATCTTGGACGAGACTGAATAGAAGCAACTCTAACTCCGGACACCCTATTAGTGCTCCAATCAACACCTCACTCCTTATGTTTGCTTTATTGGAGTCATCCCTTCCTCATACACAATCCCAAGTAACCCAAACTTGTTTTTTTGTTGCATGTAGCCAACATGTCATCAGTAGGATCAGTGTGGAGGCAGAGGAGAGACGAGAGATTGAAACAACAATGACAGAAAGTTTAAAAGACAAACCGATAAATGAAGACCACAATCATCAACATCTGAATAATATGTGGGACTGAACACAACTTGACAGTTCATCTGACTAATGACAGATAAATTCTCCTTTATAAGTTGGGAAAAAGGGAAACAAATGTGGTGTGCTTCTTTAAAAGGTGACCGTGTACATTGGTGACCTGAAGTTGACACCATGGTTGACTTTTAAGCGACTGCTAGCTGTGAATATGTAAGTGAGATAAATAAGTGCTATATAAACTGTATCATTTTTTTAAACCAAGCCTCACCACTTGGTGGAAACACAGCTTGACCCCAGAAGTCCTGTTAAAGTAACCACCTTAAGTGTTGCCATGTTTGTAGTTTACGTCCCACACATCATGTAGATGAATGAGGCCAAGATGATCTCATGTGCCCTTAATTAAATAATTCTTAAAGTTAATCACTTAAACTGTTAAAAACCTGAAGTTTGCTGTGTTACTTCTGGCATATGACTTACTGTAAAATATCAAATAGCCGGGGCATTTATTTGTTTCAATCACTGAGCAGACCAGGCGTTTATTTGGAACCAGGCCACTATTTGGGACAGGTGTTTAATTCCTTTCTTGCTCAGCAAAAAATGAAAAAATATGGTAAATGTAATCAAATTACTTATTTATAAATATCACCTTTACATTTTCAATGCAGGACTACTGTACCGTAGTTATACTTTTTTCTTCTTCTTTCAACTCAGCTCTCTCTAAACACTCTTAAAACTAGTCGGGAACTATCAGTAGTTAAGTTAAGGTCATACTTTTTTTTTTTGCTGCACCAGGGCCATGGAGAGAAGCAGCAAGAAACATGCAGCGGCAATGGCAACGTCTTCTTTTTTGTATTTGTAAAGCCCTAGTATGTAAGATTCAGGCCTTCTGCACTCTAGTGGCCTCTGTGGACGTTAAGAGTAACTGCACTGTCATGAAAAAGAGCGCCGTACACCAACGTGCATTTGTTGACACACAGAGGGAGGAGAAGCAAGCTGGCAGGACGTCAAGAGGGACACATAAACCATGTGGACTGTTAAGGTACAGTCTGATCATGTTTCTTTTCAAGCGTGCACTGTTAGTTGTGAGCTCAGCGTTCACATGTGTGTTCTGTAAACTTCAACCATAACTTGTACGCTGTGCCGAACAAATTACACTTATTTGGGACCCATCAATTAATTGGAAGCCGGCTCTTATTTGGTATTTTACAGTTAATATTGATCTGAGGGATGCAGGATGTTGGATTTTTGCCAAATGCTGATATTTTTAGATTCATTGGCCCAATACTGATACCGACATTGGTATTTCTGGTCAAGAGTACTAGCTCTGTATCAAAAATAGACGTGTTTCTGTCAGTGTTACAGTATACTGTTGCGAGGAACAGATGTAAAACCAGAAAAACAGTATTTAACTCTCTTTAAATGTACCCATGCAGTGATGAGAAGGTGCATTAATATTGTACTTTTGTGTTTGACGATATTCCAGCCGATATGTGTGATCCATATTTCAGCCGTTAATATCTACAAATCATCCAACACCAATATCTAATCGACAATATTGAGCATTCCTAATTGATATATTCACTAATGTGCCTTATCCTAAGCAAAGTGTATCAATAAATGATGCAATAAATGAATATAAAGCCATCTATGAGTTGTTATCCAAACTGTTCTCTCACATTAAGAGTTTCAGCCTCTTTATGAAGCGCTCTTCTCTAAGTGAAATGCTGCGTGAGTGATCACCTGTCACTGAAGACGGCCGAGTGTCCGAAGCGATTGACGTCATGGTAGAGGTCCGGTCGAGGCAGCACAGTCCACTCATCACATGCTGCAAAGAAGACAAGACACCATAAGGTCACTCCTGCTGACCCTGCACGTTAAATCATACCTACATGTCTTCAGCTGCTGGAAATTCAGCTGACATGCCAGGGGGTGGCTGGTGAGACCTTTGACAGCTCATAACCTCGTGTCAATCAATGAGGCTGCCGCCCGAGTGACCTTGATAGAGACACCGACCGCCTCGAGCAACAAACCAGTCAAGATGATGTATCCAGACAAAAGTCTCTGCCGCATGGAGCAGTTCTGTTATGTTCTGTTAATCCTCAAAATAGGTCAAATTCTCTGTAACCCCTTTTCAACATTACAAATTTCCTGAGGACCTCCTGGCTTTATTAAAGGTTTTGCCCGTCTATCTGGGAAAGAGCCCATAGAAAGTGTTTGGGAATGGGCAGAAACTTTAAACAGCAGACTCTGCTCGTGACTGGACGACTATTTTGTCAGTCTCACTCATAACAGGCTAATCGGATAATGCAGCGGGCAGGCTCTGTAGTAGCAAACATGAGCCTCGTCATTCAACAAACTCGCCAAAACATGTCAAGAGTGGAGCAAAAATATCCTTCATATCATAAAAAAAATCTGTATTTGTTTTTCATTTAATCAAGAGATGTAGTAAAACTGCTACTGAGGCCGTTAGCAACCATGCTAATCTCTGTACAAGCAGTCACTTCCCGCTGTAGCTCCGCCTCTTCCTGTTTTACAGGACACTTGCTGGTCCGTGTTGCTTCAGGCCGCTCACAGTTGTTGTGGATTAGAACTTGGCAAGCTGGACCTGCCTGATAAGAGACACTGTATCAGGGGGATCCAGCTGCACTGCAGGGTGAGTTATGCACGGCTGACAAAGCACCATTAAATTATGTAGTAAAGCTTTCAATATCCTGAAGCTACAGCAAAATACTTCAGATATTATACCAAAAAAGAAAAAATATGATTAAAAAAAAGCCATTATTGCCCTTATAAGGCTTTATACAGATTGGCTGGAGTTATCTTAAAAACAAGGAAGTTTGATGGTTTTATTGTTTTATGTAATGTTTATTTATTTGGGGACAGTTTGAATCAAGAGAATGTTAAAACAGCATTTGTTTCCTGAGCTTATTTGCAATGCCACCCTGGATTGGGCCATTAAAGACATAAAAAAAACAACATTAATACTGTTCAAACAAACAAACAACAAACAAACAAACAAGAAAGCTAACAAACTCAATAATTATAGACAGCAATACCAAACAAATACACACAAGTAATTTCGGTTAATCAGAAGCAACTATTTCTGACTTTCTGTTCAAACCATTTCATTTTTTATTATTTGTTTAGTCTAATGTTTTCTGTTTTTCAGAGCAAGAAAATGTTTTATGTATTTTATAAAAACCTTTTTTTGAAGAATAAAAAATCTGCGTTTGTCAAATTTTGGAAAAACATTTAAACATTGATCAGACTAGTGAAAGATTTGATCAGAAAAATTCAGTCATTTTATCTCACTAAAGGAGGCTCCTGTTGTGATCTAACACAAATAATTCATACAAAGAAAGAAGGATATGTTTTTTTTCCTTTGTTTTTAAAAAGAACATCATAATTCTGAGATTTTTTATAATGTATTAAGAAACTTGTAATTTCAGAAGTAAACTCAACAGCCATTTTAATAGGTACACAGTTTAACCTCCAGCGCTACCTTAATTCTTTGCGGCAGAAATTCAACAACATGTTAGAAACATTTCTCAAAGATTTTGATCCATTTGGACAAGATACCATCCCTCTGTTGCTGAAGATTTGTTTGCCATACATACATCCACAAGGCAAATCTTCCACTCTACCATGACCTAAAGGTGCTTATATGGAGAGGAGAAAACTGGTGTGGCAGGAACACAACTATCTAAACAAACTACTATTCAATGTAATTACTGTCATCAAAAATTACACATGTGGAATTGTGATGGCTATTTGTTTTTTTTTATTATTTCAAACTCATTAATTTTTAAACATTTTTAAACAATGTAAAACTGCAGCATTCTGATAAATACTTTGACATTTAAAGACATTAATACGTGACATCCATTCACTAGCAGAAAATAAAGCCTATAAGGACATGTCTGATTATTTATCATGTTCTGTAATTTTAGTTCCACGTTGCCACAAAAGACCCCATATCTCAGTATTTGCTCAGCAATTAGTCCTCCAAGCATGTGTTATTGAGATGAAATCTTTACTATTTCATCAGTGTTGATGTTCGCTAATTACTCTGAAGAAAACTATAAAAAGATTTATATTTGAAGACATAATTTCTGTTCCTTATTGCCTTTTTCTTAATGCAGGACAGCATTCTGAAAGCGTGCCACTGTATCTCAGGTGTTTTATAAATCTATGAGGATAAGAAAATAAAATACTATCACAACATTTAGAGCTGCTGCTGATAAAACGTTATATATCACACAACATTCACAAAGATAAAGCGAATCTCTGACTTCTATATCATTGTGTGCTTTCTCCCTTGGTAGAGCAAAGAAAGAATGATGTGATGTTTTTGTCCCGGCTTGTTTATTAAACACAGCAGCCATGTTTGACAGAATCCAGCCGCCATGAATCGGCACAAACAAAGAAACAAACGAACAGCAAACAAAAAGAGCTGAAAGTCAAAGCTTCTGGAGCAGAGCGCACTGACTGCAGTACATCACCTTCACTCAGCACAATGCAGTGCAAGTCATCATGTTCTCCCAGAGGAGAGGGGACGAGCGAGGGAGCAGCACATCCACAGGCGGACGCTGCCCTCTGCTGGTTCACACCGGCACTGCAGCCTCTGTGGCACATCACCTCTCAGACAGCGGATTTATGATGACAACGTCTACCAATGTCAGGACAGCGGACGACCCGTAAATTCAGCTGCCTAATTGAGTTCAGCTTGTTAAGGGGGGCGATTAGTCTGCATCATACAGGCTCATCTTCACTGTAATTAAGAGACGATTACTGAGCTGCTGCTGCTGCTCGAGCCTGCAGCTGCTGCCAGTGGTGGTCGAAGGTGAAAAAAATAGTCTTGTGGCCTTTCTCTGTCCGATTACAAACTCATACATAGGAGGATGAGGAGGGAGAGAGAGGTCACGGTGCAAAGAGAGAGAAAAAGCAAACATAAATAAAGTTTTTAATTCCTGAAGCCGGGCTCCAAAGCAAACTCTCCAGGGACACCGTGAAACAATATGCTCCCTGCTGTGGGCAGATTAGTTTACACTCATTATGCCAATCAAGGGAGGACACCTGGTGCTTTAATGCAGAAGTGGGATGCTACAGGGGGAATTTGAGGCAAAATATAAAGAAGTTTAGCACTTTAATGTCTAACCAAACTTTCAAAAGTGAATGATCTTTCATTATTTGTATGTTTCAGTTTTAAAAGTTGTAATTGAAGCACCTGCAGTGGTTTAGGTAAGTGTGTTGACAGCCATGAGAGAGCCAGTATGACAGATACGTCCTGATGGTGCATTCCAGTTGTTTTGGGAAGTCAGGATTTCTGAGTTCCAAGTAGGAAATTTAAACTGGAACTGCCCCCAGTGTAAACAGTTATTAAGCTCCCGAGCCCCGCCCCCCTTGGTTACTGTTGCTACGCCGGTCAAGCTTTGCCTCATAGAATGAGAAATATGGAGTTTTTAGTGGTTATCTGCTAATTTCTGGACATTTTCTTCCGATAAATCAAAAAGGAGTGGACAGAAAATTCTTCAGTATGCTTTTGAGAGTTTTATTTACCAAATCAAATGTCAGAGTTCATATGAAGAGGACATTAAAATAGAGGGGAAAGCACTCTCAATGCAAGCGTCAAGCAGCCTGTGTGCTGATACTTCACTTTAAAATAATTACATACAAGAACAAGAACAAGAACAACAATGTTCTTGTCCAGCAGGGTAAGTTGATATATAAATTGTTTGAATTGAAATTAATAATGTTATCGTTTGTACCTTTTTAGAGCGTCTGTCCATGAAAATGAGAAAAGATACAGTATGTCAGAACTTCTCTGCTGTAACTAGTATTTCTTTTGCCTAGTTATTACCCAGTGGCTCAAGGTTTAACAGAAGTGACCTACTACTGAGACCTCTTTGTTTGCTAATGTTGTCTTACCCAGCACACAGAGCTATAGTTAGCTAATGTTAGTTAGCACCTTACTTTAGAACAAATATAGGTGTTCTCGTACTTTATCCACACCTGGCGTCTTTCTGCTTGAGTCTTGGGCTTGGAGAAGACAAAAAAAAATCAACACCAACCTCCAAACTTCTCTGATATCAACTGTTGGACTTGCTAGTCCCATATGCACACTGCTCGGGCATACTATTTTCTGCTGAGAGCTTGACAGGCCACTTGAGCATAGTTACAGTTGCTAATGTGGAATTGACAGTAGCTGTCTGTGGGAGGGGCTTAGCGAAGGGTCAATTCTCTGGTTATTAGCCCTTCTGACTTGTGTTAGTCACACTAAATCAGGCGTATACACAGATTTGTTTGACGTGTATATATGGAAATTCTGCTATAGTGTTATTTACATTCTTCATGTGGTCAATGTGAACTACAACGCAGTTTGCTAACGACAGCTATATGGATGAGGACTGTAGAGCTGAAGGAAGTCTGCACTCTATGAGTGCTTTTCTAGTTTCCTCTTGTTACTGTCTTTATTGTACCACTGTTAATGTTCTATTGCATAATGAACTAATAATGATATCAACATGATTCTGAGTGCTACATGTGTTTTCAGGGTCATGAATCATTTTATGATGGTAACTTTATCATTAACTGTTCTTTATAGATGTAACAGTAATATGTGAGCTACCTTGGCGGAGGTTTGTGCTCTCTGAGTACTTTCTAGACCAGGGGTGGGCAAGTGGCGGCCCGGGGGCCAAATGCGGCCCTCCACATCACTAAATGTGGCACACCATTCATTCCCAAAAACCAGCAGCTGTAAATATGAAGAAAACTCAGATATCCAACAGAAATAACTCTTTATAATTTTATGTAAGTTATTTACAACCTCACTTTACTATTAGTGTCTCTAAGTCTGTTTCATGAAGCCGTTAACATTATATCAATTATTACTTACTTAAAAGGCATCAGCAAAATATTTGAGCTCTAAAAATTTGAAAAACATCATTTTATTGATTTGAAAATAGCCTCATTGCTTTAATTAGCTAAATTTGCTTGAATTCTATGTCAAGTTCATTTGATTATGCATAATAACTTGTATTTATGTTGTAATAGATGAATATTGGTATGCTAACTTTAAGACAAATTTATATTCTCATATGTTATTTATCCAAAATTCTTTTTCATCATCGAAAGTTTCTGAAAATTTGCAACAATGTGGTCCTCAGGCTGGGAAAAATGGTTTTATGTGGCCCTCTTGGTAATTAAAGTTGCCCATCCCTGTTCTAGACAGTTACTGAACCAAAACTATTGTTCACTAATGGCAGTTTTCCGAATCACCACCAAAATCTAATCATTTTTAGGTTGGGCCATTATCAACATGTCCTGAAAATTTCAGCAAAATCTGTCCAGTAGTTTTTGTGTAAACTTGCCAACAAACACACAAACAAACATATGCCAGCAAAAACATAACATCTTATGCTGCGTTCACACCGCAAGCAACTGGGCGGTCAAAATTGCATCACCCACTGACATATCGTGGCGCTTCCATAAATTCCTCATTTTGGTCACTGTTGCTGTCGGTGACGTCACGTCCGCTTGAGTTTACCACAATCATATCATATATCATATAATAGGATGTATAAGCGGACATTATTCCAGATGTATCCTTTTCATTCACTTATCAACCACAAAACACTGCAGCTGATGCCCTGCAGCAGCAGCATCTGTGAGTTTCCCGTGGTCCGTCTAGGCAGAACTAATGTCCTCACTAACTAATGTTTCCCACATGGACATGGATTGTTACTCTGTAGTCCGGATGAAAAACTGTCTGTTACAGGTACTGTCACACATGCACACACCGCTGATTGGCGGTCGTCCCACAGCCACACACAACATCGCCTGAAAAGATCAACTTTTTTTTAACTTAGATATTGCGCGACGTGTGGAGTGATCGTTTTGTACACATCGCGGGAGGGTTAGCCTCGCCCCGTCGCGGCTGTACATTGACTTTGCATGGAGAGTGATCGCCGAGGTAGTACAAGTAGAACTGCATCGAACATTATAGCCAACACCGAGAACCAGAGGTATGTAGTATATGTGAATGGGCGGAGCTAAGAGACTGTTCTCAAGAGCCCCCTGGAGGCAGCAAATACACACTGCAACTTTAATTAAAGTGATGCCTCTCCATGTCCTCCTGCAGCCTCCATCCTCCTCCTCTCCCATGAGCTGAAGACAACAAGCTTTCCTGAGAAGCTCCAGCTCCAACAGGCACTCATCATGGACAAAAGCCGTTTGCATAAAGAGGAGGAAGGAGATGCTCGAACCCCCATAATTGTTATTTCTCAGCCTGTCAATCATCTCTCTAATGACACAGAAAAACAGAACGTCCTGGGGCGATTTCACGGCCTGCAGGGAATTCTGCCTCCCATCCACACACTGAATCCACCCTTTAATGAGCGGTTTATGACAGCGCTGTTGAGGAGGCCGGCTCAATTTACAATGATGTTTGAAGGAGGTTTACATAATGAGGGGGCTAGTTTGCTGCCCGACAAAGCCCAATGAAACTCCTCAAGGACACAACAGGAGACATTCACTGTGATTTTAGATGAATGTGGATGAACCATCAGTTCTATACATCGACTTTTAATCTTTATATTCAACAGTGAAGAGAGGAGACTGGTTATCTGTGTGTAAGAAACCACTGAAGCATGAGGCAGAAATGGCTTCAGATGCTTTGCCTCCAGTCACCAGCAGAGGGCGACTCCAAGCTCTGGAAAACAGTGATTGACTTCAGTCATGATTTGTTTCCTCAACAACTTATTTAAAAAAATGATCTTAAGGTCTTATCTGCTGGTTCAACGTCATCCTCAATACTTCAATAATGTTGCTATAAAAGGCAAGATCATCTTGATCGCAAATATAAATCCCAGTTCCAGTGAAAGTAGGATGTTGTGTAAAGTCAACCAAATCAGAGCATCATGATTTGCAGATTCTATCCAACAGATTCAACTGAATACACAACAAAGGCAACACATCTAATGTTCAAGTAACTAATAAGCATTATTGTTTTTTGCTAAAATTCACTCATTTTTAATTTCATATCTGCAACATGTGCCATAAAAGCTGGGATGGGAGCAACTCATGATTGTGAAAGTTGAAAGACGCACAAAAAAACACCTGTTTGGAACATTCCACAGGTGAACTGGTGAGTGTCATGATTGGGTATAAAAGAGGCTTCCCTGAAAGGCTCAGTCTTTCATAAGTGTTGATGGTGCAAGGTTCATTACTTTGTGGACAACTACGTGAGCAAATTGACCAACAGTTTAAGAATGTACAGTTTCAAATAATTTAAGAAACTCATCATCTAAAGTCCACAATATCACCCAAAGATTAAGAGAATCTGGAGAAATCTCTGAGCATAAGTGACTAAGATGAAAACTAATATCCAACCAAAGCCCTTTGTCATTGTACTAAATGTAAAATGACACCGGAGACTTTCTCCTTTTCCAGTGAAAACAGAAAGTTAGAAGTGAAGTATAGAATCGTTATATGTTAAGTATTAGTTTGAATTATATACAAGATAAAATCCTAAAAGACAGTGCAATTGAAATCTCTGTATACAAATACAAGCAGTGTTTGTTACTTTGTGACTCGTTACAGTAATGTAACGCACAACTACTGAAAATTTGGTAACGAAACGTAGTTCCTTTTTTAATGCAGCCCAACGTTAATTTTCCAACGGACAGATCTGACACCAGTGCTGCTCTCTCAGCTGCCCACATTAGACAAGAGCAGTGTTGCCAAGTCTAAGGGCTAAGCGGCCCTTAGATAAGCGTCTAAGGGCCGCAAATCTCATGAGTCACGTCCTGGGATCGCGTTCTTTTCTGGCTTGTTTCTAAATGTGAAGTTGCTTCTTGGGGCCTTCTGTCTGTGTGAATCCCCCTGATTACCTTCCAGCTCCTAACATAAAGCAAAGCACGACTGCGGTAGGCAGTTTGTTCACTTCCTCGTTTCCTGGTCATCGCACACACCCCCAAACACACTCACGCACATGGAGCATGCACCATGGCAAAAGTTGCCAGGTCTACTTATTATAAGCGACGTGTTTTTTTAAAAAAGATGCTTGGCACTATAATATTGAAATGTAATGTAGACAAAAATTAACACACTTCATGTAGATTTCTCTTTTTAAAAAGTAATATATCACATCAGGAGGTTGCTTATTTTGGGCTTGTTTTTATTAGCCTGGTTGCTTCTTTCAGAAGAAAAATATGGAAACACTGGACAGGAGCTCTCATTCCACACGGTATGTGACATGACTTTGAAAAATAAGGAGTACAAAAGAAACTAGAAAAGCACTCGGAGAGCGCAGATCTCCGCTAGCGCCACAGTCCTCACCCATATTGTGATTTTCACCATAAACATTAGTCCTACCTTTATTTCATCGAAATATTTAGATTCCCTGCCCATAAAACATACCATTAGCAATTGGATTCATAATGATATCTATTTTAGTTCAGTAGTTATTCACCAAAATCACATTTTTCATCATGGCGGCCAGACGCTGATCCGGATCAACTCTAAAATCGAATCAGTTCTTCCTTTTCCCATGCTGAACATTTCCTGAAAATTTCATTAAAAACCATCCATTACTTTATGAGTTATTTTGTTCAAAGACAGACAGACAGATGGACGGACGGACGGACGGACGGACAAACAAACTCTCCTGAAAACATAACCTCCTTGTCGGAGGTAATAACTGTTATGTTCTCTGTTGTAGAAGTTCTAGTAGGCCTTCACATTTAGGAACAGATATGGGGTTCTGTCCAAAGCCAAGCAATGTAAAAGTAACATAAAAGTAACAAGTAACATGAAAAGTTACTTTTCATAGAAGGTAACTAAGTAAAGTAGCATGTTACTTTTTTAAGAAGTAACGAGTAATGAGCAAACACTACTTTTTAAAAGTAACTTCCCCAACACTGAATACAAGATAAGAAAAAGGATACATATTAAGAATGTTAAAAAAATATAGAAATGTATTGCACAGGAAAGTTACATTTTGGAGCATGATGCACACAGTCATGACCCTGCTTTGCCTAATGGTCAAACTTCACTTTCTGCCAATAAACTGGTTGATCTGCTCATGGATTTGATTCACTTCAGCAGTTTAAGAAGGACCGACAGAAACTTGACAGACTTTAAATCAAACAATGACGATGCATCTGTGTGAATCCTGCTGATCAGTTTAGTGCTTACATGATTAGACTTTGATCACTTTGTATTTACCATCACCCAAAAATCCTCCAGAGTCGAGTGAACTGGGGCTCGAGAGGGAGTTCTTTCTGGGATTGTTTTTCTATTTGTTTAGTATTTATGTGCTCGGGCCCTCTGGGAGCTCTCCGAGAGTGTTTAATGTTTGTTTTGTCAGGAAATCAGACAGAGGACTGAACACACAGGAGAACTGCATTTCTAACTTCAGTACAGGCTGACGAACAGGAGAATGGAAACCAAAACAAAACAAAATGTCATTAAAACCTTCAATTTCGTAACACAACTGGACTTTGCTGATGTTGCACAATGCAAAACTCACATCTGAGATGCACTTATTAGCAAATTATCTCCTTACATTTAATACAGACCACCTCCACCTACAAAGTAAAAAAAAAAAAAAATTACAGCACAAGAAGTAAAAAGAGGGCA
The DNA here is from genome assembly GCA_036419115.1 of Scarus forsteni. Taxonomy (NCBI): domain Eukaryota; kingdom Metazoa; phylum Chordata; class Actinopteri; order Labriformes; family Labridae; genus Scarus; species Scarus forsteni. The sequence goes on from JAZDUH010000451.1 coordinate 11,133,973, forward strand.
TAGAGAAACTCTCATTTCAAGACATTTGAAGTAAAATTTGGTTTGTTCGTCGGCAGATTAGACTAATAACATGTTGTTAGGACTTGAATTTTGGTTTAAGTATCATAATATATATCTATACATCTATTTTAGATTTGAAGGATGAATGTGGCTTATCTTTGGAGGAAATGGATCAGTAATCAAACATCAGTGTTTTTATCAAAATGATAATCCACATCGCAAACCTTTACATCTTTCTTCTGTAAAAGAGATACTTGATAAATTTGACAGTATTAGAATTATACATTTTGATATGAACCTAGTAAAACACAAACAAAGTCGCTCAGAGTCAGGAATCAAAGTCCTTAAGACCCAATAGTGAGATATTTTTACATTACAATAATGAACATTGCAAAAGTAAATAAATAAGAGAATCTCCTTTACTGTTTAAACTGGATCAGATGTACTGGCAGGTACTGAAATTCATACTAATGTGTGTGTTACTCACCCAGACTGTAGGCGAGGAAGTCGGAGGAGAAGCACTTGGCGCCGTGGCTCATGGACGTGTCGTTGTGCGTGTTTCCTCCGAACACCAGCATCGTCCCGCTGATTATCTCGGCTGTGTGGAGGTACCGGAAGAAGCCGCTGTCTCTCAAAATGGTCCTGCAGAGACACAAAGTGATGACTTAATAACTACTTAGTTGTCAAAATTGAAATCTATTTTTAAACTGTTTTTATTTGCCAAATCCCCTGTTGTACTAATGTTGCTTAACCTCACAGCAGCCTTTTACACAGTGGACTGTTCAGTCCGCCTGTCTCACCTGAGTGAGTATGCTGGCATACACGGCACGGAAATACTATTGTAGTTTTAACTTACTTATCCAGCAGAATCTATTCTGTTATGATCAGTGACTTGTCCTCTTCCAGTGCTCCTTTCTCCTGTGGAGTCCCACAGGGTTCTATTCTTGGCCCTATTCTCTTTTCTTTTTACATGTTGCCTCTTTGGTCAATTATAGCTAAGAACAACATTTCATTGTTATGCAGATGATCTGCAGATCTATCTCCCAGTGAAGCCCAACATTCACAATGCATAACATTCTTTTTTTTCTTGTATCACAGATATCAAGCAGTGATTGGCTCAAAACTTTCTTCATCTAAATAATGTTAAAACAGTATGAATTATGTCTGGGGATACAGGGACAGCTGGCTTTGGAACCTTGTTTTCAACGCTTAGTCAAACAATAAGAAATGTGGGAGTGATTCTTGACACATCTGAAGTTCAACAAACAAACAGACAATGTTGCCAGGACTAGTTTTTTCATCACGACCTTGAGAAAGCTATCCATGTGCTTATAAGTTCAAGATTGGACTACTGCAATGCTCTTCCCGTTGGAGTGTCCCAGTCTTCTCTTGACCGCTTTCAACTTGTCCAAAACGCTGCAGCCTGTCTTTTAACCAACACTAACAGACGAGACCACATCCCCCCTGTTTTTCACTGGCTTCCTGTCCATCACATGATTGATTTTCAGCTTTTAATGTTTGTTTTAAAGCTCTTAATGGCCTCTCCCAAATGTATTTAACTGAGCTTTTAACTATTTGGGAGCCTGGTAGAGCTATGAGGTTATCCAATCAACTTTTGCTGGAAATGCCCGGGTCAAAATACAAAATAACTTTATTATTTTGCTATTGCCTATAGTTGTAACAGCAATATGTGAGCTACCCTGGCAGAATATTACACTCTTGTAGTGATTTCTAGTTAAGATATGCATTGGTTCCTGTGGATGCTTTGGACTGGAGGGCATTTTTATCATCATGTGTCTTCCATTGTGAACCTCACCATTTCCTCTTGTCCACGTCGAACTTGTACAGGTCTCCAGCAAGGCCGTACTTGGTGGCACTGAAGGCCTTGTAGCCCCCGTGGATGTAGATGGCTCTGGTGCCGGGGTCAAACACACTGCTGTGGCCGTATCCGCCCTGGACCAGCGCGCCGTCTGTGTTCACCAGGCTCCAGGAGTTCTTAGCTGCAGAGTCATCAGAATATTTTCATTTAGGAGGCAGGATAATAGAAATGACTGCAAAATACTGAAATACCAGGAGAGTAAGTAAAGGGCGAAGAACTTGGCCCTGCGGGGGTGATGGATGTAATTACAGCTGATCTGAGTTTACACAGCATTTTGTTAACTAAAAATCACATTATTGTCTCTAAAAAGTCTCATTAGATTTCATCGGTGATCATTCTGAAAATGAAATAACCAGAATCTGTCTCACTCGTGAGAAAATAGTAGACAGTCTTGTCCATGAGCTGCAGTTTTAGGTTAATTTGTCCTATTTTCTCTCACAGATTGGCTTTCAGAAGACAATAAGGCCTCCAAATTGAGTCTGGCTTCCTGCCAACGAGGTGGGTGGATTTAATGAACACACCATGGAGTCCTAAACTCGTTAGCTCCGTCTTGGTGGCCGGTGTGAATTTCCTGTTGTTATAAACTGATATATTCAGGCTCTAACGCCCAGGCAGAGTTATTATATGAAGCAAGGGAACAGCAAGAGGTTTATTGGACACATGGCGAGGATGAAGAATAATCCTGTAGCTTCACAACGGCACATGGACAACAGACTTTCACTGATCTACATCACCGCTCACCGATGTTGTACTCCTGCACCAGGCTGATATATCCGTACAGGGGACAGTGTCCAAACAGGACCAGCATAACAGGACTGTCACCCTCCTGTAGGGGAGGAATGATGTGGGCTGAGTGTCCCACCACAGCATACTGATCTTTGGCCCGAGGGCTCAGGAGGACCCACGTCTGGTTCTGGATGTGGAAAACCCAGAGCTGGCTCGACACGTTTCCTGTGGAGTCGATCTTTCCTCCGTACATGTAGATCCTCCCCTGGAAAAAATAAACATTCCAACAGTTAATTTATTGATATCATAGATAGATGCCAGTAGTTATTGTACAAGAGGATTAAAGTGCAATGTGAGTTCCAAGAAGCAGTGAAGTTAAAAATGGTAATGAAATGAAATGAATAATAAAACAATAGATGAAAACAGGATAACAGTAACAGACTAGAAAAGCACTCAGAGAGCACAGACCTCCGCCAGCACCACAGTCCTCACCCATATTGTGATTTTCACCACAAATATTAGTCCTACCTTTATTTCATCTAAATATTTAGATTCCTTGACCATGAAAACATACAAATATGCACAAATGCCAAAATTGGTCCAATCTCGCAATGTTAAAGAATTCTTTAAAAAATTCCTGGATCCAGAATCCGTGTATGGTTTGTTCTTTCGTTACTCTGTTTCAAAACAAAATCAAAAAAACAAAAAACGGTCTTGTTTTGTTGTTTTTCTGTTTAAAAAGCAAAACAGAAAAATTGAATAACAGAAAACCAGAAAAATGCTGTTTTTCTGTTCTGGTTTTAAAAATGGAAAAACAAAAAAATAAAAAAAATGATTTTGTTTAAATTGTTCATGTGATATTTTGGTATTAAACATGAACCAGCACCAGAAACGCAGAGGATTGTTTTGATCTCCACTCCGCCAAGAATAATAGGGATAAGCACTTCACAAGGATAATATGACAGCGCTTGAGCCCTACGTTGGCATCATGACACAACTTTTTGAGAGCGGCAAGACACATGCAGAAATCAGCACTGCTTTGTGGCGTTTCGGTGCTCCACAGTGCTCCGTCATGACTGTTCGGAGGTTCTACCAAGCACACAACCTCAGAAGATAAAATCATGTCTCCAACACTGAGTTGAAAACAACTGTGATTTCTTCAATCTACCGGGTATGTGATTAAACTCTTGAAATGAACATGCCATCTTCATCTGTTGGAGGATATTATTTTATTTGATCTGTTTTAACAGACGTGTCCTTCCTATGGCCGTAAATTCATGACAGGACACCTGTCTTCAATTGGTGTGCATGCCGGGGAAAGCAGGGTTGGGAGAGTCTTAAGAGAAGTCCATCAGCCTTACCATGATTTGCAACGACATGTAAGTAACGTAGGCATTTATTTAAATGAAACACCTGACCTGTGGTAGGAAGTATCAAATTATGCACATGATTTATTCACTCTTTAAGGCAAAAACAAGAGCTTTCATCATCATAACTTACAAATTTTTATAAACAAAACTTCAGCACTCACTAACATATGAACGTAAACATCTCAGGACCAGACAGCTGTCATCTCCCGCTCCTTCAGCCTCTCAGTGCAGCCCCCACACCAGATTAAAGAGACATAGACGTTTATTTCTGCAGATTCAGAATGAGTTTTTTAAGTTATGAAACTGATCAGCGCACATCTGATTACCCAAAGTGCTTCTGTGGTGGTGAAGAGCTTTAAGGCTGATGTGAAGAGGGGCTAAATAACACGAAGAAACCAAAAACATGCTGCGCAATGTTGGAGAAGTTTCCATAACACAATCTGGTGTTTTCACACCTGATGTCATTATTATGATCACTATTTTAAGTGAGCCAATATTGAAGTAATTATGGGTATATTTTATCTATTTCTTATGATCTTAAAGGCGGCTCCTTTACCGATGAGAGATCACTGCTGAGGAGGAATAAAGGCACAAAGCCGTTAGGCATGAAGTGAGCCATTATAAAATTAATTATTGGTATGTTTCATTTCTGATGATCCTAAATGCAGCCTTTTTACTGATGAGAGAGCGCTGCAGAAGAGAAATTAAGGCGCAAAGACGTTACGCATGAAATGAGTCATAGCGCGGAACAGGTGAAAAAGAGAGAGAAAAAAACATTTTATTATCTGTTCTGATGTTTCTTGGTTTATCTGAAAGCAGATCAGACAGCAGCAGCAGACTGTGCACTGACTGATACTGTTTCATAGAAACACACAGGAGTGCGCAAATGCGCGCTGATGAGATGGAGTGCAGTGTATGGTCAGCGATCTGTTACTTATAAAGAAGCTCAGGAACATGTCTGTATAAACCTTCAGTGTGAATTATTTGTCTAATTTTTATATAAAGCTGTTAAAAGCATTAGTTTTTAATGGCATGTTCATTTCAAGAGTTTAATCACATACCCGGGTAGATTGAAGAAATCACAGCTGTTTCCAGCTCAGTGTTGGAAAAGGGATTTTGTCTTCTGTGGTTGTGTGCTTGGCAGAACCTCCAAACAGTCATGACGGAGCACTCTGGAGCACTGAAACGCCGCAGAGCAGTGCTGATTTCTGCATGTGTCTTGCCGCTCTCAGAAAGATATGTGATGATGCCAACATAGGGCTCAAGTGCTGCCATGTTATCCTTGTGAAGTGCTTATCCTTATTATTCTTGGCGGGTGGAAATCAAAACAATCCTCTGCGTTTCCGGTTCATGTTTAATATCAAAATATCCCAGAACAGAAAAAACTTGGTTTTTCTGTTATTCCGTTTTTCTGTTTTGGTGTTAAAACAGAAAAACAACAAAACAAGACCATTTTTTCGTTTTGTTTTTTTTTTAGTTTTGAAACAGAATAATGAAAGAAAGAACCATACACGGATTATCCAGACGGTGATCAGGATCGATCCCAAAATCTAACCATTTGTTCCACGTCCCAATCCGGGCCTTTCCTGAAATTTCATTGAAATCAGTCTATAACTTTTTGAGTTATGTTGCTAACAGAGGGGGAAAAAAAGGGGAAAAAAAAAAACCGGCAACAACATAACCTCCTGGCTGAGGTAATAAGAGACTAGTGGAAAAAGAATAGGTTGAGAAAATATATAAAATATCATAATTGCAGGATAGGAATTACTTTGACTGTTTGTTGAAAAGAGATATGAATGTTTAGAGAAGGAGAAAGGAGCCAACAGCGGTCTGCTATGTTAAATTAACTTTTTCTTCTCTTAGTTTATAAAATGTTTAAAAACAAGCAGGAAGAGTATTATTCAGTTTAAAATAGTACGTTTTAGGGATTAGGGATTCGCAAATCAATGTATTTTGTTTCTATTTACAGCTTAAACAATATCCAAACTTCGTTGGATTTCAGTTACAAGAAACGGCTTACATTTCTGAACACTGGAGTGAATGAGTCTGGCTACTCAAACAAAAACAATAAACTGGTGATGCTACACTGAAGGCCCTTGAAGAATCTTCTTGAGTAAGGGAATAAAATATATCTATAGTTTTTTTAATGTATTTTTTGGGCATTTTGTGCCTTCATTGATAAGAGAGAGACAGTGGATAGGCTTGTGAAAGGGGGAGAGAGAGTAGGGGAAGACACTCTGCAAACTGGTCACAGGCAGGATTTGAACCTGGACCTGCAGAAGCATGTACATGGGGTGCTAATCACTACGCCAAACCAGCACCCCAAGGGAACAAAATATTTTTAAAGGGGTACACTTTTTATTGTTTAGTGTCTAAAAAAGATAATGTAGCATAACAGTAAAAAATGAGTCACAACAAGCACTGTTTAGAGTTGCTGAAGAGTTTATCTGATGACTGTAGGTAGAGGCAGGCTAACGCTACCCACTGACTCCCAGTGTTTGAGCTAAGCTAATCAGCAGTGGGATTCTCTTCCTTGTTACAGCACGCAGAGTCAAAAGAATGGTGTCTCTCTACTTGTCATGGACTCAGGAGAGGCAAAACAAGAACAGAAAAAAATGTTCGTGTTTCCCTTTAAGAGAAAATCAGGAGTTTCTCAAACTGCCAAATGCTTTAATAGTTTATTTCAACAGAGGCTGACATGGTGCTGTATCATAAACCGTTCATTTATAGTCCAGTGAGAATGTGCGAGCTCGAGGGCCTGAAACGGTCCATCATGTGCTGTTAAAAGACCTCCATTAGCGTGATCTGTCGGGCATCAACACTGATCTGGTTTCAGATTTCTCTTGCCTGCCCGTGCCGACTTTAGAGACGCCCTCAGACGCCCTGATGCAATTTGTGCATCACAAACGCTCTGCGGCTCCTCCTGCACTCAGAGCCGACCCACTGCGTCTCCCTCTGAATCCTCCTCGCTCTAATTTATTATTCCATCAGCGGCTCCTAACAGCCTTTCTGGCTGAGGAGAAGCTGCTTCACTGACTCACTGCAGCAAATCAAGAGGCTGCAGATTTTATGGATGACTTTCGGGGGAGAAGCAGACATCACTGAGCGGACGGAGGGTTGATGATGTTTCTGCTTTGACTCAGTTTAATTTAGTTGTCATCTGTTTCTCATTTTCTTTTAAAGCTCTGCTCATTTCCCCTGTGTGAGCAGGAGCTGCAGATGCATGTTAAATGGTTATAAATACAACAGAGTGTCAGAATGTAAGGTCTTAATTAGTGAAGTGTGTAATCAGTCGACTTAAAGATGTTGTAACACTCTGCTGCTCAGCACCTGAAGCTCTGTTCATTTAAAATAAACACTAAGGCTGTCAGATGTTTTTTTTTTCTGATTACAACTGGAGGATAAACCGTCATCATTTATTACAATTTCTGTGAGTCTTATTGGTTATTATACTTCACCACCTCCCTTGACTCAGTCTTGGCAGGACCATGGCAGGTCCATGATGGGACCCATGGCTGTTCAGATGAATACACTACAGTGGCGGCTGCTGGTCAGTGAAGGAGGGGAAGCTCATTTTTTTCCGGCCTACATCATAAATTTGTTTATTTATTTAAATCTAAATTCTACCCTCCGTTCCTTTTCAAGAAAATGATCTGTGACGCTGTCGTACCAACTAGGTGTCTTTTCCAGGGATTTTTCCAGTGTTCTCTCAATGGCCAGCAGAGCTAGACTGTCTAAACAGCCTTGGCCCCATTGTGTTGTGGGTGTAATACTTGAGTCACTTTAAACAGGAGAAGCTCCTCTCCAGAACAACTGAATGTAAAACTTAGAAGATGCTCCGGTGGAGGGTTATACTTCAAGATCGCTGATTGGCTCATTTCACTGTCAATCAAAGGGATTGACCTCAGCAGATCACCCAATCATCATGCAGAAGCGGCGTCCAGGCCAGCCCTGCCTCATGGAGCCCCAGAGGCGCTGAAGCGTCCGATGCGTGAGACAAAAGCCCAGCGTTTATCCAATGACGTCCAGTTTCCACAGTGGAACAACCCACTCTCCTTCCCCATCAAAGTCAGCAGGCGCTCAGCGTCCAGCTGTGTTCAAGGGCTGAGAACACTGCAGGGATGAATGAGAGAATCGCGCCAGTTACCTGTGATAAGAAGCTGATTCTGAACAAACTCCTTAGAGTATTCTAGCGCATATTTAGTCAATGAAATGTACACACAGCAGTACTTATCACCACTTTTTTTGGGGACATTTTAGGGGAAGCCGAGCTTCCCTTGCAGTCTTAGAGCAATCGCCACTGATACACTACTATGTGAAGATATTTAATTTTCATACTGATAAACTTCTTTTCTATATTCACTCATTTGGAATTTGACACCTGGAAGGTGTTTTGAAAGAGCTGGGACATGGGGCAAAAAAGAACCGAAAGTTAAAGGATTAGGGCTGAAAGTTTTCAGATCGAAATCACAATTTCAGTCAACTCCATATTTTACTATTATCTTTCAGGTAAGCCATACAGTATGTAAACCAATACATCATTACATTAAGGGGGTAAACTGGGGATACAGTGTTATCATGACTGTGATAATATCGCTGATTATTACTAACACAATAACACATAACCAGTTAATGTAAATCCTTTCATTATTATGATCACTATTTTGTAAATATTACTTTTGTAATACCGAAGCTGAACATAAACAGTGTGAGATGCATTAACAAAAGTGCTGGTGAGCAACAACACAAAGTATCCCTTAAGTAATGACAACAGATTATTTATAATCAATGTTGAATGACGAATAATCTGTTATGTGCTTTTGATCACTGATTTCCTTCCTGTTGTCTATACTGAAAACACAGTGAATAATGCACTGCAGCTTCGTTTGAAGAAGATCAATCGAAATGAAATCACAATATTTGCCAGAAAAATGCATTTAGACCTTTTCCTAAAATCCTGCAGCCCTATTAGGGATGCTTCATAAACACCTGATTGAAACATTTCACAGGTGAACAGGCTGTTTGGAAACAGGCGAGTGTCATGATGATAAAAGGAGCATCTCTGAAAGGTTCAGCTGGCTTTTTAGGAGCATGCTGCAGGCATCAAGGTAAAAAGATATTGATATAAGTCTATTTCAGGCCCTTGTACATCACAGACTTTTGCCATTTCTTTCTTTAAATATAAGTTTGAACAAGTTACATCTGCTGAGCGTCCTACTTTTGGGCCCCAAACTACCAGCTGATAATCAATGTGATAAATGGTGCTAAAGAAATGATTATTTGCATCTCAATGAAACGCAGGCACCTCTAACCTCACTTATATCACAATAAAATAGAAAAGGTTTTTGAGCATTGTCACCTTCATTTGACTCAGGCTCTGTACATGCCATCTCCAGGTAATGATGCTGACACAACCTTCACTTTTAAAAGGTAAAATAGTGTTGAATTCATAGGTCCGTAGGGAGTTAAGACCTTAGAGTTTGCATTTTTCTTCATTTTTTTGTTTTTTTAATTGATTTTTGTAAATCTAGCTTTCCTAGTTTTTATTTTTTTTGTATTTTTAGATTTTATTTTGCACCCAAGTTGATGTCCTTTTTTCACAATCTCACTGCTGGCAGCTACTGATGTATTGAACTTAGTACAACCAGTACATGCACATATTTATGATATATAGCATTTTGTTATGGACATCCAGGATTGTATTTTGGACAGTAAGATGTATTTTGTGTGTCATGTATGAGGGATCTAGATGAGGATGAATTTGTGGTGGCCAAAGTTGTTGTTTGTATATTGTGCTGTACTGTTTGCTTTCCTGTACAAAAAGTGAATAAAATATTGTGTTAAAATAGTATTTTATAAGATAGCTGTATAGATATTGTTTAACCATATTACATAACCTGAATTCTGACTGTGTTTTATAATAATGCACTTTTGTAAAATACAGTCTCACCATAAGACTTGTTGACGACTTTGAATTTTAACTTCCAACTAAGAAATGAGCTGCAGAGATCAGCCTACTCCGACTATATGGTTCATTACTCAGTTGCAGTTCCACCTGTACGTACCTCATGTAGAGCGAGCGAGTGTCCGTATCGCGGGGTGACGGTGTTGACGGAGGGGTCCAGGACCAGCCAGCTTCTTCTACTGAGGTTATACCTGAAGAGAGGAAATACAGAGCTCAGTCAGGACTGAACAGCTATTTGAAGAGTTTTTGCTTACTCTAAAAACTGAATGAGGATTCCATTTTCTTTCTTTTACATGTCAGAGTAAATACAAAAAGGCTTCTCCACCAAGACTCTTTTCATCATGGAAGTACAAAAGACAAGGTGAACCCTCTTCAGTGAGGATAAGACGGGCCTGAAGGAGACCATGTTAGAAAAAGGAAGCTTTAAAGGAATGAATATTGTAGGACTTTGCTCATCTCAATCTTCTTTAGTCGGTAAGATTACAGCATGTTTGGAAATTTTGTGTTCAACAACAGGTCATGAGACATTTATTGTCTCGGTGCTCTGCATGAAACATATCTGAACTTTAAACTGCAGAGAGGAAGTCAAAATTTAGACCTGAGCGGAAAAAACTGAACAGACTGTGAGTAAGAAGTGAGTATCAGTTTACTTCCTTCTTCTATTTTATGACTTACTGAAATATAGTGACACAAAATGAAAAGACTACGTGACTGCTGAGCTTTAAGAAGAGCCTGAAGAAAGCTGATAGTAAAATACATAAGTTCTTAAAACGCTGTGCCTGAGAATTTTACAGAAAGTCTCAATAAAATTATTAATGGAATATGACGACTCATATAACATTACTGGCACTTTCTTTGTCCCTTGGTCTACATGTATCATATTTATTTACACTGAGTTCTTAAAGTAACGAAGGACACTCTGATTTTTTAGGTTATTTCAGGTTTAATGTTAAAAATCATATCTGGGTTTTGATTGTGTATATTTTTTATGTCTGGGCCCCCTAAGGACAAGCTCTGGCTAGCTTTTGTGGAGTCACATTTCACAAATGGTGGGAGAAATTATGACTGCATACATCTGTTATTGATATAATTTGTGAATTAGTATATTAATTGACTGATTGGCTGCTGCATGTTGGCATGTTACTACATGGAAAAACATGCAATTATGTTATTTTAGTTCACATTAATATGATAAAAAACCCAAAAAGTTCAACTAACAGCACAATTTAAAGATGTTAAGAGCAGGGGACCTATTTTATAGTCATATTTATATCTCATGGCCTCCATCATAAACATTGTGTAAGCAAAAAGGGGCAAATGAATTGATCCCCTCTTTGTTCCGTCTCCAGAGGTAACAGAGGTTTGATATCAGAGAAAGAGGCACAAGAACTCAGCGGGAGACAGGAGCGCTGCAAGTGAGCATTTCTGCCTAATGTGAATGTGCACATTCAACACATCGGGCTCTAATTTCGTGGCGCAGCGCAGGGGGCGCAAGCCTGGCGCACCTCACCCAGTGTTATTTTCGTGCGGCGCACCGCCGTGCCCTGCCAGTTTGACAATTTGGTAGACCGTCTGCGCAGAGATGGGTGTGACGGCACACCAAGGCAGGGGCGAAAATCCCTTTTCATTGTTGGGGGGGACAATAAACAGTAAAATTTAAGACATCAATTCCTGGGGGGGGGGCATAAAAATAAATGCTATATTTTTTGCTGTTTTTTTATATTGTGATATTAAACAGTGACTATAATCATGTCATTGTTCCTTTTAAGTCCATATCCTACCTGTCTGCAGGTTTGTTTATACTCAACTGGCAATTCCAAGTGGTGTTGGGTGATAGGTGTCAATAACACCAGTTGTGACCAAACAGAATTTCTTTTCTCACCATGAACACTGGTCTGATCACAATTACAGCAACTTTACAAGAACTGAAAGCTCAATACAAGTGCTACAGAATGTAATTAGAAACTGGATCTGTTCAACATCTAAGTCAATTAACTACTTTATTTTTAAATAAATAAATCTAGAATAGAACATAGAACTCAAATAAATAATGGCCTATATTAATGAATTCATAAATCCGGACAATATCGCACTAGAGGCATCTTAAATAGTTTAATATTGTGTCATAAATAAGAGGATGAGGATGTCAGCATGTCACCTGTCTGTCTTATCTAACTGTCACAGCCTTTTTTGCATCATAAAGGAGAGGCTGTTTGCCAGCAAGCAGCAAACGGTGTAATAATTAACTTATAAATTGTTTAGTGTTTTAATGCACATAATTGCGATCGTTTGCGCTCTGCAGTCCGTGTCTGTGTGTGTGAAAGCTGAATCAGTGTCTTGTGTTTATTTAAAGCATACTGTCAGACTTCAGACAAAGGAGTTGACATTTGCTTTTCATTTTCTCTGTGTGTCTGTTGAACAAGTGAAGTTATAACTGTTCAGTCTTTCAAAGAAAGCTACTTACTTAACCGCGATCCTCTGCTTTGCCTGTGCGTCTGTATTTGTGTGCATGTGTGTCGAGCATCCGTGTGCCGGGAGAAGGATTGGAGATTGGATCAAACCACTGCGAGAATCGCGGGGGGGGGGGGGGGGGGGGTGAGTATTTAAAATCATCAAACAGTGTGTTTTTGTAGCATGACTTGTATTATATCATTAGGAAAACTTTACTATAGTATTAGAAAATTAATCTACAACTGAATTTTTTGGGGGGACAACTTTATGGAAGGGGGGGACATGACCCCTGCGTCCCCCCCGGGATTTGCGCCTATGCACCAAGGGGAGGTGACGGCACACCAGGTTCGAGTGGCGCAGTGACGATTTCGTGCCAAAAAACTGTGCGGAAGGTGCGCTGAAAGCTCGCCAGCTCCAACCTGGTCTATCTTCCGTGCAGGGCGGAGCGCACCCTCCGCAGCTGTAATTTGGTGACAAGCGCACATGTGCGCATGCCTCAGAAGCAGTTTTCCAGAGTGTCAGGCACATTTTAATGCAATAAACAATCACAGCAATCAATATTTAATGTAACAGTCTGAACCAGCATATACATTTGTATCTATATTAATTGTCCCGTCACATCTGATGTCGGATTAAAGCCGTTTGTCATAATGAAAACTTAACCTGACGGCAGCTGGGAGTTTGATGCACATCTTACAAGTCAACAATAAACATCCTTAACATCTGATACTGAGTATATATCTGGCCTCTCTCATTTCATTAAATTCAAAGAAAAAAAGGAGAAAAAAGATGAAGAAAAAGGAGAGAAAATAAATGTCTGTCACTCAGGATTTACCCGTGATTTCCCCTATCCCTCTATTTTAGTCTTTATTTTTAACGTGATCTAAAAAGATGGAGTACATTATTGCAAGGAGGATGAGGAGGAGACACCGGGAGAGTATACAGTATATCACTAAAGGCTCTGCTATTTGGCGATGACAAACCAGGAGTGCAGGTGGATCACAAGTATTATGAATGGATAAGCCAGCTGGTGTGAAACTGTCTCTTACTTTTTTTTACTCCTATTAATGACAAAGGAACAGATTACATCTGTCCCGGGAGCTGGCCCACACGGTGACGCGCCCCGCTGTCCATTCTCCTGCTGAAGGGACAGCGTCTCCACTGCTGGGTCTTTCCAGCACACTGTTTCCGCGGTGGCGGGGATAATTCAGACCAATCAGACACTGCGCCTCGGCCACAGCGCATTTAAAGGCGAGGAGAGGCGCTCATTTGATTGGTGAAGACAGCGATCGGCTGTGTTAATCCCACTCACGTCTATTCTCCTCCTACTCTGACATTTGCGCGGAGAGGCAGAGACGTGGGCGTGGACGCGCTCCTCTGCGCCCCTCTGCGCCTTGAGTGCGCCTCTCTTGGCACTGCAGGAAACTTGCAAAGTGCGCAGGTCACGACCTGTCCGCGCGGCGAAGGCCGGCGCAGGGAAGATACGGCTGCGCTTGCGCCTGGTATACGAAATTAGAGCCCATCATGTTTCTAGCTTTGGCAAATACTAATTTTTCTGAGCCAACCTGAACGCATCACTAAACATGACATGCATTTGTTTTATTTCATGTTGCTAGATTAGCTTTTATGCTGTTGGTCTCAGCTTGAACTTCAGGACAGACTTAGACAACTGTTTAATATTTTGGACTTTATGAACGAAAGACAAAGGGCCAGATCTACAAAATATGGAATGCTCCTGCTAATATCAAAAAGTGATACTCTCCTCCAATAAATCCTTATGTTAGCCAGGCAAAGGCACCTGCCATGTCACCTGCCACGGTGCCTTTGCACCTCTGATTGTAAACTAATAGCAGAAAATACAACTCAACTAACCAAAAAAGTGGTCCAGGTTTTGGCATGACAGACTGTATTTAGGCAGATCATTCATTTGAGCAAAAAGAGAGAGAATGAGGGAGAAAGAACACAGTAGGCTATATTATTGTGCATCATTTAATGTCATGAATCACACTGGCGTTAAATCGCACCTCTTTACTGCCTGTCAAAAGTGATACTCTCCTCCAATAAATCCTTATGTTAGCCAGGCAAAGGCACCTGCCATGTCACCTGCCACTGGTATTTGCCTGGCTCAATCACTTGCATAGGAAGGGGGCAATTTTAGGCTTACTTTATAAATCATTTTGAGCAAGAGCTTGCAGTGAGCAGTGCAGTTTGCAGATTTAATTCATGAATCACACTGGCAGTGCAGTCCTTTTACTGCCTGGCAATTAGCCCAAAGTTTTGGAGACTAAAGTTAAATGCTAAAGTTTATCTAAAAAGGGAGTCAGAGCAGTGGGAGTTACATGAGGCTAATCTGCAGGTGATCAGTGTAGGTATCATGTTTGCATTTATTTATTCTGATCAAATTTTTTGACAAATTCAGACAAAATTGATCATTACTGATACTATGGGGGCATCTGTTATAATTAGATATGCAAAATGTATTAAAACTTCATCAACTATCTCTTCTAATCAAACGTAATATTCATCTATAGTTTATTTGGACAGTTAATCTTGTATTCTCAATTATAACTACCTATATTTCAAATTGAAATTCTCAAGCAGTCATACTATTTTATCATGCTGTGCATACCTCACCTTTCTCAGTATGTTCATTTTTCCCTTTTTCATAAATATTTGACATGTAATGACGCATAACACCAGCTAATAATTACATATGTCAAATCTTGTTCTTCTGATAAAAATTTTTCCACAACCACATTATCCATAACATGACCCTACTTGACAACCACATTATCCATCACCTGAGCTGTGAATGCTGGACTTTGACTCGAGCAGCTTTACGTTAGAGTTGTTGGGCTAATCTTTTGCTGTTTGGCTCTGATCATTCAAAGGTCTGCACACCCAACCCTATAAAACAAAGTTTCCACAAAACCACGGAACAAACTGTAGGCGACATCGTTGGCTCTGAAAAGCTCTTCACTCGTCTATTATGTCAAGAACAGGATATAATAAGATTTACAGCCGCAGTTAACAAGGTGGATTAAATATAAATGTGAACATAACGCTGGCAAGGTGACCAACAGGAGTGACATCTTACGTGAAGCCTGTTACAGGGAATAAAGTTATTGCCTTGTCTGCAAACTATAAAAACAGAATATGAGCAAAGGGAAAAAGTGTGACCTTCTGGGTGGAGTTCAGGGTGAGGAGCATCGTGCTGTCCTGTAATTTTATGGTTTTAAATAAATCCTCCACCCTGTCACTACCCAGATCTGCCTCTGCAGAGCTGTGATGTGAGATGTGATGATAGTAATTCAGCTGTCTTTCCTGAGAGCACCCACAACAGCCATCTTTAAACCAGATATGAAAAACAGAGGATACAAGCAACAACTAAAAATGAAATGATAATACTTGGATTTATTACAATGGTAACAAAAATGTGGCTCACGGTGACCTGTTTTTAGCACTTTCTTGGTTTATATGATCAGAATGGTGGGTAAACTCCAGCACATTGCTGAAATTGTACTAATATCATGAGAAAAACGATATTGTACAAGTGCTTTTAATAGCAAGGAGCAGCATTGAAATGCAGTTTCAAAGTAAAAAAAAAGCTCATTAAGATTTTTTTTCTGTCTTTGGACAAATATTAACACCTGACTGCTTTGACTGTAGACCATAAAGATGCAGTTACAAAGTTACAAATACTTAAAAAAGCTCCTGGACCCTCATCTGAGTTCTGATCACCACTAAATTTTAACCATGCATGTACCTGTACCAAACCTGCCTGTACTGTGAGCTCTTAGATAGACAGTTTCATTCTATCTATATACTCTTCTGCAGAAATCAAGGAGCACCTACGCCTCATGCTCTTGTGCAATTTACCACATAAATATGCCCAGAGTCCTAAGTGAACGGGGGAGACGGGCTTTTTGTTATGCTGCCCCCAGAGCCTGAAGCACTATACAGACAGGACTAAAAATGTCAGAACTGGTTTCACTTTAAGCTTTTTGTTCCATTTTACTCACATCCTAGGCTTAAATGTCTGTCATCCAAGTGTGTGTCCAATCAGTTTTTTACTATTTCAGCCCACGACATAATTTCATTTGTCTGTTTTCAATGGCCCTTCATAAAAAAAGCCCTCCCATCACTCATACTACAAATCCCACAATGCTTTGCAACAGCTCCTATGCAGCTCAAGTGCTTTCACAGTTACTTTTAAACTTTCACAAAATAAAAATAGGGTTCAAAGTAGAGGTGTGCGATATGACGATATTAAATCGTTAAGGATTATAATTAGAGTCCGACCGATTTATCGGCCGATTATAGCCCTTTTTAAAGTAATCAACATCGGGAAGAGTTTTGCCGATTTTACGCCGATATATTCTTAATTTCTCATAAAACACCAGACGCTGTTCGGTGTCTAAGCCGCACGGAATGATGACGTTGTGAAACATGGAGATGCGCATCGTTAGAGCGGCTCTTACCTCTCTGTTGATGCTGTGTGTATGGATAACTCGTCTACAGTCACATGGAGTTGTTCTTTAAAGCCTGAAGGTCCGACATGACGAACAATCTTCCACCGTGTACATGTCCCCTGCTTGGCTACAGATCAGCCTCACAGACAGACCGGGCTCCGCCAACAGCTTCCTGACGGTTTCCTCCTCTGTCATTCTCAATACTGACCAACTGGACCTTCTGATGGCAGGGGATCAGTTTAGCAGTGACTGTTTTTCTTTGGATTATGACGGAAATCTGGCTTTATCCGCTTATTCCCGACACGGCAGCTAAGCTAACCAGCTAGCAAGCTAACTAGCTTTAATCAGCCTCTTTAAATAAGTTTGTGAAATATGTGCAGAGTCCCACAACATCTTTTTAATTTCCTCACGCACATTAACTCATGTTTAAAACTACTACTACATTACAACATCCTACCTTTAGTTTTCATCAACAAAAAGTACAACATACAGAGTGACTTTTTTTAAGGTTATATAATTAATGTACCAGAAGTTCAATGCTTTTTATTTGCATGTTATTGTACTGTAAAATATCTTACTGGTGTAAAGTTAAACAAATACTAAAGGACCAAAACTATAAAATGTTCTGCCTGTAATTTATATATTCACTGTTGTGTTTTGGAATCAATTTTTTTTTTAAATCGCATTATATATATGTTTTAAATTTATCGGCCGGTTAATCGGTTATCGGTATTTTTTTCTGCCAAATATCGGTATCGGCATCGGCCTCAAAAAATCCATATCAGTCGGGCTCTAATTATAATGTTGGGATGAACTCATAAAGCAGAAAGATCGTCAAATCGTCTGTGTGGGCGCAGAGACTTTGATGCGCATTTAGCCAATCGTAGCACATTATGCGCAGTGTTAGGTAGTATCTCCTGTTTGGTTATGTAGCGTGAAGCCATGGCGGAAAGAGAAAAGGAGATAAAAGCTTGAAGATGTCTGAACAAACATCTGTTCTAATGCAGCTGTATTATTCACTCAAATTTTAGACATTGCAGTTAGATAACATTTTTTTTAAATTGTTGCACTTTAAGAGATAATGTTGATATTGTTGTTCATTACCTTTTGTGTTTACATTTATTGCACATTTTTATAAAAACTGCACTATTTGAATTAAAACCTGTTCAGAAAGTTTCTTTGGCTTTAATTGTCTTTTTTTTCTTTTAGGGTTTTACATGTTTTATATGTTAAACACAGGGGGAAAAAATGGTCAAACACGTAAATTAGACTAGAAAAATCAAAGTAAAGAAGAATCGTGATAAAATCCTGATCATGATTTTATTTTTAAAAAATTGTGATATGATATTTTTTGCCATATCGCCCACCCCTAGTTCAAAGGTCATGTTTCTGATGAAAACACAGTCAGTATTAGACTGTTTAATAAATGTTTTGCCCTCATCTTCGACTATTTTAAATGTTGGCCCCTCCTGAGGTTCAATTTGACACCCCTGTGAGTTCAAGAAACATTCAGATTCCAGCAAAGACTTTTTAGACATGCCACTCCAGTGAAGCAGTGACAGCAGGGCCTCTGTCTCACTGCCCTCATGGATGACTGAAGCAGCCAAATGCCTCAAAGGGAAGACAGAGGACTTACGCTTTGACCATGTGATAGTCCGAGGAGTTGAAGACGTAACCTCCAATGACCCACATGATGCCCTGGTCCACCACGGCCTTGTGGGACGCCCTGGCCAGTCCGGCCTCCGTGTAGTCCTCCCGCGTCCAGAAGGAGGAGTTGGCAGGCACCGAGACAGAGCAGTCTGGACCTGAGGAGGGAAACGCCCCACAAAGTTAGAGTCAGAGCTCCACAGGAGGATTAAAGTTGCTTAAACTACACTTGTGTGGAAAAGAGAAAATAAACAAGCCTACATTTTTAATGGGAAACACAATCAGACTGTTATTGGACGGAGAAAACACCAACAAATCAGTGAGAAAAAACCTCACAGATGATAAAAAAAAAGTTCCTGCAGAAGGAGAGAAACTCCCACAGGCTTCATTAGTTCACTTTAATGTCTGCAGACAGGCAGAGGGTCTAATATACTGGAGCCATTTTCCTCCAGCAGACAGACTGAGGATGTGTAGGATAAAAACATGGTCCTCATTGACTTTATCTCCTAAATTAAAAGAGGACGGTTCAGGGGAGGGCAGAGAGGGTAAAGGCACATTAATGTCTACTGATAGCTGAACTATTATGCAGAGCTGGAGCAGTTTTGTTTCAGGATAAAATGCTTCAAGTTTTTATATTTAAATTTAAGAGTCTAGTAAAAAAAAAGATGATAATAAAAAGCTTAGTTTTGAAAGTGCTGAATACTGTTCTTAGACTTAAGTGATACGCTCACAACAACTTGATAATAATATCTATTAAAACAATCATGGTCAGTCAGAGCCGTCAGTTTCAGTTGCAGTTTTGGCAGTCATTTTCTTCTGAAAACATTCTGATCAAGGAAATGCAAAAATGTATGTTAGGATTTGTTAAAAGTCTGTTGGGGCTGCTGTCTTTGGAATTTACAGACAGTGAAAGTGTCTGATAGCAACAGTCCACCATTTGCTCCTTTCTAGATTCACTGTACTCCAGTGACCTCCACAGTCACTGGATCTCAATCCAGTAGAGCACCTTTTGGGATGTGGTGGAAGAGAAGATTCAGGAGTATGCAGGAGCTATCATGGTCATATGGACCAAAGTCTCTGATACCCCTTTTCCGCCAAGCTGGTTCAAGGGCTGGTGCTAGTGCTGGTGCTAGAGCCAGTTCGCAGTTGGTTCAACTGCGAACCTGTTTAGAACCGTTTGTTTTCCCACAGGGTGCCAGCCAGA
Organism: Scarus forsteni; assembly: GCA_036419115.1. NCBI lineage: Eukaryota > Metazoa > Chordata > Actinopteri > Labriformes > Labridae > Scarus > Scarus forsteni. The sequence goes on from JAZDUH010000451.1 coordinate 11,153,687, forward strand.
TTCTACGTCATCACGCCTCAATGTATGACAGCTGTATCGTCCACTCTTTGGTTAATATTAACAACTGAACAGAATTCAAGTAGAAGCCACTACAAGATGGAGACAAATGTTCAATGTTGCTGTTGGTCTACAATCTTTGAGGCCTGAATTTGGTATGAGCAAAAGTTGGCGATCCAGCAAGTTAATGCTACTCGGCGATAATGCAGCGAACAGCGATCACGCTTGAGAAGACGAAAGGTAGAATGCTTCCGTGTTTTTACTCTGCTTTGGTGCTTCCGTGTTTTCAACAACTTACAGGCCCCCATGCGTAAGCGTAGCCCCGAGCGTAAAGTGGTTCTTTCTGCTGGCCCAGCAAAGAGTTTTGATGTGCTTGCAACAAGCATTTTTGGAAAACTTAGTATCGATTGCTTAGTCTGTGGATAAAACCAAAGAACTGGTGCTCTAAGCTGGCTCTAGCTAATATACCTTGCCCTGGAACCAGTCTTGGTTCCTGAAGTTGAGTATGAGGATGCACCTGTTGAGTCTGACAGTAGGTCTGTGCATTTCAAAGATAACCTATACAGCAAAATATTGTCCTGCACTCCTTGGTGATACATGTATCGATACAGATTCTACAGAATCGATACAGCCTCAATGTTTGACAGCTGTTGTCAACACTCTTTGGTTAATATTAACAATGAACAGTTTAAAGTAGAAGCCAAGCTACAAGATGAAGCAAATGTTCCAAATTTGAACTTAGGTCTACAATCTTTGAGGACCTGAATTTAAAGGTGCTATGAGGAGAATCTATTTCCGGCAACATAAAGACTCTGCTACCCATGAGCACACGCGTGGCGACTGTCGTAAAGACGTCACTCAAGCCAAAGCGTGCGTTTGTTGTGATAAATGCAGCTCGGACCTTCCTCAGAACTCTGCATTGCTTTAAAACTTCTTTTTTCAACAACTTACAGGATGCAAAGCGACGAGCTAATGTATCTCTTTCTAGTTACGTAGTGGTAGTTTTTGATGTGTGACAACAAGCAATTTTTGGAAAACTTAGTATCGTAGTTCTGTAGCCGGCTATATATCGCTACTTACAGCCCGGTGCTCTAAGACGTGTCAGAATAATATACACTTGCTCTAGTTTTAATTGTCTTGTTCCTGAAGTTGAGTATCCAGGCCAGTCCAGCCCTGTCCGACCTGACCACGAAGCTAAGGAATAGCATTTAAAGATAACCTATTTTGATGCTATAAAACTCATATTAAAGTGTGTATTTCTATCAGGCATACATCTAAAAGTGAGACTTTTTTGTAATTACTTAGAAACTCCTCATAGCATCTTTAAGTTTCTTAAATTGTCAAATCATTTAAAACTCATCCTTGTTCTTTTTCTTCTTGGAATAAAAAACAAAACTTTTAAAGTGTTGTGAATGTTCAGAATTTTGCAGGTATCGGAATACATATCGTATCTTTAGGTTGCTGGAAATAACCAGCACTGGTCTACAGTATGCATTAGTGGTGCAGTCTGATAGTGTGCAACCCTACTGCTGCATGAGCTCAGTGATTCCACTGGATATGACCTGCTGTGTAAAGCTGCTCTGAATAGACTAGAATAGCTCTATATAAGGTCAAGTTCATTTACCATTGACCATGGCTGATGAGGATTTCAAAGGAATTATACTGCTAAAGTGCTAAAGTGAAGTACTAAAACATGAAAAAAAACATTTGAACATTTATTGTCACTAAAGCCAGGACCTCTACTGGGTTACTGAAGCCAAGACTAGAAATCAATGGAAATTCCAGATGACGTTATGTTGCAATACCTCAGGACAAAACAGCCCTGAAGCCGTTGGGGGTTGGTGTAATGGCTTTTTAAAGACTGTTGGCACAGGACAGATTTATCTTTCCCTGTTAGTGAACCAGAACAATAATGGCAGCATGAACCGGAAACACTACTGAAAGAAGGGAATAGATTTATGAGTAGATTTTGGCAAACGACTGCTGAGTCAGAAATAGAAAAAAATCAGCCGTGTCCGCTCCGTCTTTGGATGTGCAGAGATTGAGCTGCAGTTTGCTGCTCTTGTTTATTGATAGTTCTGGAAATGAAAGACAACGGGAATCAAGCACTAAACAACCAATTAGTGCTATCTCTTTACTGATAGCAGCGAGAGGTTGTTAACCAGTCGAGGACTTCCTTATTGATCAATATCAAAACAATGCTGGAGCAGGCACTGAACAGGGAAGGAAATGGGATTCAGCAGGACAATCAAGGTCACCTAACGACCTGTTCCTCTGTTTGTTTCATTCAGAGGCTGGAGAAAAGTCCCTGGTGGCTCTTATGCATCAACTTGGGTTCAGTTTTGTCAAGGCACCAAAATTATTTTTGCTTGTTTGTTGGATCACTGTAGCTACCAACTGGTTCTGCATTAATGAGTGCACAGACATGAGGTGTAATTAATGAAGGAGTTGGTCCATGTTGTGTCATAAGATTTGATGATGCCGTGACCCCAACTTTGACATCTAAATGTTGTTGTTGGACGCTAGAGCCAGAATTATATATATATTACTCAAGATCTTCTTTAAGACAAGTTTTGGATGGACAAATCTGTGACACTTGATGACAAAGTTTAATATAATCTATCAAAACTACCATTGGATACTTCATTCACAACTAAGAGATAAATAAGGGACATGACAATTTCATCTTTGACATGTTAATATTGAATTGATTATACATCCATGGTAACTATCTTAACAACCATATAGACGAGAGGTCTCTTTAGAAAATGAGATGTCACATCTCAAGAGGCTAACCTTTAATTAATTTTCAACAAAGCACTAGAAAAGCACTCGGAGAGCGCAAACCTCCACCAGCGCCATATTGTAATTTTTACCATAAATATTAGTCCTACCTTTATCTAATCTAAACATTTAGATTTCTTGACCATAAATATTAGTCCTACCTTTATCTAATCTAAACATTTAGATTTCTTGACCATAAAAACATACCATTAGCAACTGGATTCATAATGAAATCTATTTTAGTTCAGTAGTTATTCACGAAAATTGCATTTTTTTGTCATGGTGGATCCAGACAGTGAACTGCATCACCCCCGATATCTAATCATTTGTTCCTTGTCCCAAAAACTTCATCAAAATCCATCATTAACTTTCTGAGTTATGCTGCAAACAGAGAAACAAACAAGCAAACAAAAAACCAAACAGACGCCAGCAATAACATAATCCTCTGGCAGAGGTAAAAATGGGGCCATACAAATAAAGATTGATTGATTGAATCTATATTCAGCAGACACAAATATGATGAGGATGGATTTAATTTTCTGGACGTCCATGGGTTTGTCACTATTATAAACTCTCATTTTTAGTCCCATTGTACCTGCCTCAATGGATGCATCTCTGGATGTATGTATGTGTATAAACAAATATATTGTTTATATGTATTTCTCTATATATGGATATATGTGTATGTATAAAGTGAAGAGCATGGCTTCGGCCCGCTCTAAGTCAAAATGGACATCCTCTTAAAGTCTGAGAAAAATCCAAAGAGCACATATGAGGGATGAAATATAAACAATGATCTGAAAACTTCTAAAGAAAATTAATTTTAGTGTTCTATATTAAATGTTTCATTTCAAGCAGGGGATTGGCATATAACTCAATGGATATGTTAACATGAGAGCTTTAATTTCCCTTTAATTCAGACTTAAACCTCTTTGAAAAGATTTAAAATGACCTTGTAAACACCAAATTCTGAATGAAAACTAGCATTCCTAATTACACTTAATTCAGAAGTAGGTGGCTGGTAGACAATCATTTCAAGTTAAATGAATTCTGGTCATTCTGCGTATGCTCATTGCCTTTTTCTGTTGCAATTATGCACATATTCTTTGCTGTCGGGAACAGGATGGCCGCCCAAAGCAAGCGTTGGACTCAAGCAGAGACAGTTTATTTAATTAGAGCCTTAGAAGATTTGGAATTAACGAGAAGAGTTGATGGACGTAAACATAAAAATTGACCTTTTCAAAGTTGTAGCATACATGTTGGACAAGGTTCCCTGACAGAAACACTGGAGATGCTGAACTGGAGTTTGTTTTCTTCCAATAGACGTAAACATGTCACGTCCACCCCCAGTCCAATCAGAACTATTCCCAAGACATTAAGCGGAATTGAATAAAGGCTAATAAAGGTGGTTTCCATGTAAACATCAATTTGGAATTGTATATTTATCATCAATAATATTTAATTCTGAATACCGTATTTTCCGCACTATGAGGCGCACCTAAAAGCCTTTAATTTTCTCAAAAACTGTCAGTTAGCCTTATAATCTGATGCGCCTTATATATGGATCAATTTTTGTTAATTATGGCAACCGTAGTAAAAAAAATAAAACAGCTGTTCATGTGTGCCAGAGGCGTGTTTATGGATCCTGCCGCAAAAGAAAAAGGAGGCGCGGCTCGAGCGCTATTCGTGTAGCTTTGAACTGTGACAAGTGGAGTTGGAAATACATTGAGTTCAATGAGGGCGGCGCAAATAAGAGTTACCGGTACATACGGTACCGTATTGTGAATGCATTAACTTGTTTTGGGAGTGAACGGAGTTGTCAGAACGCTGGTTTGTATTCTATCAATAAAGTTTGACTGGCTGACTTATCTGTTTTGATGACATTTACTTTAGCGCAGCTCCATCTAGTGGATGCATAATGCAACCCCAGCCACCACAGTAGCTTCTATTCTATGCGCCTTATAATGTGGTGCGCCCTATATATGAAAACAGTTTTAAAATAGGCCATTCATTGAAGGTGCGCCTTATAATCCGATGCGCCTTATAGTGCGGAAAATACAGTACTTATTTCTGGATTTAAAAACATCATGGCCAATGACCTTGACCTCACAATATAATCACCTCCTCTTTGAATCAAAGTGGACGTTTGTGTGGAGTTTGAAGAAAATCCCTCGGGGAGTTCTTGAGATATGGTTTTCACATAATTAGTAAAGACGGGCGGAGCAGCCTGAAAATATAACTCCTCTGGCCCTATGCTATCGCCACATGGAGGCATTAAAACAAACGCCGCCTTATAACCTTCCTTGAAGATGTAATTTGTGAAAGGCTACACATCCTTGAACGGGCGATTAAATGCACCGCTGGCTTGACTAAACAGACATCTGTCTCTGCTCCTCTTGGTGTAGAAAATGGGATCATTTGGGAGCTGGCAGCCCTGAGTACACTAAATGTGCCATTCCTCAGCTAACACACCATGACAAGGTAATAAAAACTTTAAAAAAAGAACGGTCTGTTCCTCAACTCCCCCTGCTTTGGTAATTAGATGGTGAGCATGCAGAGCTGCTGATATAAGTGCAGCTAAATGAAGCCGTTGTCTCTGCTTGTGCAGCCTGGCGCGGTGGAGCCGTTTAAGAGCTAATAGAGCGGCTAAAACGCCCATATGGTCGGATTCAGATGCATACAGAGTTGTCAGGTCATCAGCAAATATAAAAACAGGCTCGGCGCTCATGACTCAACCGAAAAAAAAGATGAGGAAGCTGAGGCTGCAGAATCTTTTTTTGAAGACCAGCAGGCTGCAGCAGATGAGTGATGTGGGGGCAGAGGCAGCGATGGTGATGAAGAAACACGGTTGAAAAAGCAGAGAAAATGGCAAACGGAGGCCTGGTCAGGTTAGAATTACTCTCTGAACTAAGGCCCTTTGTGAAAAAGCTGTGCTGTGAAGATCTCTTTGTTTATCTGTGGTTTTAAAATTGCTGCTCAGACCTCTGGGACAATGAAACAAAAACGGCCAATGAAGCTGCCACCGTCCAACATTTTTCATTTTAACACTTCTTCCTGGGTTTTTTTCTATGACCTCAACTTTTCTTATTTTGGGATGCTTCATATGAGGTTTTGGTGGTTCAATCTTTTCCTTTAATTAAGTTCTATCAGCAGGTACCTCCATAAATGTTACCAAGACTTGGATTAACCTTCAACCCTACATGGAAACATCCATCCTCTAAAGTAGGGTTATGTCTTTAGATCTCTCTCATTCATTAAAATCTAAACATAGCCTTCCCGCCTTATAATTACATATTTTCAATAAATTACAAGAGCTGCATCCTAAGCACATCAACTCTGAGATGGTTGTTGACTTCACAAAATAACGCACCAGACTGGACTGTTTAAGAGCTCACATTAGGGTTGGGCGATACAGCCTGAAGATAAATTCCAAGATGTTTTTTTCCTAATACTCAATCTACAATTTTAATAGATTTTTTCCCCTCAAAAAATAAAATTAAATACATAAATGTACTCCAGATGACACAAAAATACCATGAATCAAGTTATTGCTTCATGTTGTCATAAAATATTCCCAAACCAAACAGAGTTTCCCAGTTTAAAACTTAAAGTGTGTGTCATAAAATGTTGATTATCCAGTTCAAACGCAGTCAGGTTTATCCCATAAACACTGAAGGCTGAGGTGTTTTATGCAGTATATTAAAATTAAAGTGTATGATCAAATTTTAAATTCACTAAAGAAACAGTTACAAGCCTATAAAAGTGCTTTTGCAGAACCCGACAGGGCTGACCATCATAAAAACTCTACATATTCAGTATTTATATTTTCAAAAATTTCAACAACCTACAGTTTGACTCAGTCAAGAAAAAACATCTCCATTTTTAATTTTCAAATCTTCTACAGCAAAAAATTCAAATTCATCTATTTAATATATTGCCCAGCCCTGGCTCACATTCTGCATCATGGTTATCTGCACTCCTCAGAAGTTTACTGGGAAAACTTGGTAGGGATCGTCTTTAACGAGGTTCATGTCACATATAAAAAGTATCTGATAAATCTGCGTGGTATGATTTAATATAAGATGATAGTCTAAGGACTGAAATGTAGTTAAAGTTAACGGCTAACAACAGGGAAGAGCTGCTACATCATACTGTGGCTTGATATGGATTGGCCTGTGACAAGCAGGACGATCAGCCAATCACAAGCTGCTGTTGTTTCTGAAGGTCCCGCCTCTGAAAACATTTTTGAACGGCTCTTTCTCAAATGAATTAGTGAAATAATTCCATGGCAGATATATGGAGCTGTTCGTCTGGCCTGTCAGGTTAATATTACTGCAGGGCTGGGCGATATTACCTAATCTCAATATCACGATTAATCGAAGCTCTTACCTCGATTACGATTAATGAACGATTATTTTATACTATGATGGAACAAATTAGTAGTGATTCCAGTGATCAGCTACACGGTCTTCCTGCACTTTTTACACTTAACTTCTTTCTGCTTGATGTCCTCTGCACAGAATCCAAAATGTGCTCAAACAACAGGGGGGGTATTTTTCTTGGCTACCAGGTCCTCTGATTGATTGGCACTTGTCTGCTCCATGTTGGCAGCACGTCCTTCGCTCTTGGCGAAAGTGAACGTAGACTATATGAAGGAGGCGTGGTTAGGGCTGGACAATTAATTGGATTTTGATCGTGATTTCAATTTTGCCATCTAACGATCATAAAAACATTATAATCAAAGAAAATTGATTAATATGCCACACATTGTGGAGTGCCATGTATGCAAGTTCCTGAACTTCTGTGTTCCACGTGCAGCCACAGCGAGTGTGTGTGACTTATGTGGATCAATAATACTGTATGTGCCACTCACTGGTTCTTTGAAGTTGTGTTTAAATCAATACTGCAGTTTTTAAATAAATTAATAATTGTGTATATTAATTGTGATTTCAATATCACTTAAAATAATCGGGATTCTTATTTTTACCATAATTGTCCAGCCCTAGGCGTGGTCACATGACTTACACAGGGAAAATAATCAAAATAATCGTCATGAGTAAAATTACTTCGATTAAAGGGTCTATGTGTTGATTTCAATAATTTTTCGATTAATTGCCCAGCCCCATTACTGCATCATAATTTTGCATGTTTCTATATTTGTGCACTACCCCTCTCACTGTGCTGAGAGCCTGTTAAGCCGTAAACTATCACAGATTGATGTTGTGAAATTGCCTTAAATTTAAACTCTGTCTTGTTATCCTGACAGAAGCGAGAAACACAATTTTACGGCTGCTCATAAACCCCATCTCTATTTTAAACTATCCAGTAGCCTCCTTTCCTACATGTCATTCCCAACTCTATGTCTACTTTTAAGATCCAACCACTCTTCTATTCTAATAAAGTCAGAAAAGCCCAAAATTATTTCTTCTAAAGGGAGTTCTGTATCCTCTGCTAAATAAGACAGAACAATAAGGAGGCCGGCTGTGTCCTAAAGATTGACCCACTTTAACAAAAGTGAATCTCAGTTCCTAATTTGGATTCATCCATCCTGTATCAGCTCTTCATCCTGCACAGAGAACTCAGTGAGATCTTATTTAAGTCAGAGACGTCAGGCTGGCATGTTCTAGCATGCTGAATCCAACCCAGTGACATTGTGTCTGAGCGTGTGTGAGACAATGGGGGCACGTCACAGGCAAAAATCGGCCCACCTTGCCATCCAGACTTGCAGACGCAGGTTTTGCCTTGACAGCGACCTCGATCAGGGAAACCGCAGTCATTGAGGCACGAGGGGACGTCACAGGCTTCCCCCTTCCAGCTGGCTTCACACTCGCAGTACACGGCGCCCGTGGTGTTACTCACACGACACTCGCCTCGGCCCGAGCAGTTGTTGGGACACGTATTTACTCTGAGAGGGAAAAAAGAGACAGAGAGAAGCAAAGATTTAAATCTAGACGAAATAAACAGTGGATAAAACATCAATAACTTCACATCTGCTTTTGTGGAAGCAGAGCTGCAGCTGCAGGCTCACAGATAAAATAGACAAACCCCAATTCTATTGAAGGTGGAACACTGTGTAAAACTTCAAAACTAAATCCTTTTCAACCTATATTCATTAAATACACAATAAAGACATATGTAATGGCGCAACCCATTTGAGTTTGATGCTCAGGACATATTCCAAATAAGATGGGACAGAGGCATGTTCACCACTGCGTTCATCAACTTTCACTTCGACAACCCTGAACAAGTGCATTTCAAACTGGTTTGTAGGATTACTTGATCTTTATGTGTTACTCTGTGGACTTTTTTGGTTATTTTATGCTGTTAAATATTGTACATTTAATGACTTGTTTATTTAAAGGCCCAACTAGGGAGAAGAGTTGGAAATCTGATACATCAGATTCATGCAGGGTGATGGAGCTATGTTAAACTGCCTCATTCATGATCAAATAAATAAAAAAAAAGTGAATTGGGGAAAAAAAAATGTTGAAGCTTTGTTGGTGAAACTCACTCATTCTTGCTTGATGTTCGACTTCAGTTGCTCAACAGTCTGGGGTCTGTGTTGTCATTTGTTGAGGTTCAAAATCTGCCACACATTTTCAATCAGAGTCAGGTCTGGACTGCAGCAGGTCAGTCTATCTGCACTCTTTCACTCTGAAGACACGCTGCTGTAGCACAAGCAGAATGTGACTTCATTGTCTTGCTGAAATAAGCAGGGCCATCCCTGAAAAATGGCAATATACCCTTCACAGATGTGCAAGTTACCCATGCCACAGGCCCTGACACATCCCCATACCATTATAGATGCTTTCGACCTTTGCTCTGATAGCAGTCTGGATGGTCATTTTCTTCTTGAACCTGGAGGACACCACGTCCATGATGTCCAAAAACAGTTTGAAATGTGGACTCAGACCACAGCAGACTTTTCCACTTTGCCTCAGTCCATCTCAGAGAAGCCAGAGATGTTTCTTTGATGTTGAGGATAATTGCATGTTTAAAAAGATGGTTGCTAACAAACTGCTCACAAGGACGATAAAAATGGCAAAGAGTCCAATTCAATCACTTCTGATTGTTTTTAATGTGCACAACAGCCACAGCCATGAGCATCCAGTGGATCAGGCCTCTGGAGACGGGGATTACTCCCAAAAAAGAGGCCAAAACATGAAGTTGGAAGTTTGGTTGCTGCTTCTCAGTTGAACTGCTATGTTGTAGTGTCATAATAGCTTTCCAGTTTTGACTGATTAGCTTGTTGACAAGGAATCAAACATGTATCAATATCATTTCATCATCTCTACTGGTTTAATTTGCTTGCTTGGTAAATTGAAGTGACAACTCCCAATTTACTGAATGCATATTCATATAAATAATCCTGTGGTCAGTAAGGATATAACTGTCTGTGGCGCTTACTGCAGAAAATCTTAAACATATTTCTCCATCAAAATAACTTAATGCATTGTCTGTTTCTAGTTACTGGACTTCAGGCACAGAAGAGCAGATGGTAAACACCCAATCTGCAATAAAACTGCAATCCTGGCGCCTCCAGTGTCTCTGAACAGATCCCTTCTTACTACAATCAGCCTCTCTGTGAGGTCTCCATTGACTTGTTTTGTGGCAGCAATAAAACCTCCTCTTACTTTCAGGGTCGAGCCTCGGTCAGGCCAAGAGACTTAAACAAAGACTTGAGACATCAAAGATGCCAGATTTTGCAGGTGAAGTTTAAAGCAAAATGTTTTTCTTTTTTTCTGTCAGTTTGAGAATACTGGTTAATCTTGTTAATTTAATCCTGAAACTGATGTTCAATAAGGCAACCATTTTATGCTGCATGTCCTTTGGTACATTTATGATGTGTGAATGATTCTGTACAGTATAACTTTGATTTGAGCATCATTGCATCAACATATTTCACAGTGTCCTAAAGTTGTCACAATATAGAATTGATAACTTAAAAGGTGCTATGAGGAGAATCCATTTTTGGCGACATGAAGGCTCTACTACCCATGAGCACGCGCGGCGACTGTCGTAAAGATGTCACCCAAGCCAAAGCGGGCGTTTGTTGATATGTTGCTAATGAATGCAGCTCGGACCTTCCTCAGAACTCTGCATTGCTTTACGACTTCTTTTTTCAACAACTTTCAGGATCCAAAGCGAGCGGTAGTAGCGGTAGTTTTTGATGTGTGACAACAAGCAATTTTTGAAAAACGTAGTAGCGTAGTTTTGTAGCCGGCTATATATCGCTACTTACAGCCTGGTGCTCTAAGACGTGTACGAATAATATAAATTTGCTCTAGTTTTAATTGTCTTGTTCCCGAAGTTAAGTATCCAGGCCAGTCCAGTCCTGTCCGACCCGACGGCGAAGCTAAGGAATAGCATTTATAGATAACCTATTTTAATGCTATAAAACTCATCTTAAAGTGTGTATTTCGATCAGGCATATATCTAAAAGTCGGACTTTTTTGTAATTACTTAGAAACTCCTCATAGCATCTTTAAATATCATTAAAGAAGTGCAAACAATAGTCTGGAAGAAGTAACATTTGGCAACTCATCTCAGAAACTGATTAAAGGCTTGATGTTTTATAAACTATTGCACTGTCTGTCTTCTTCAATGCTTGAATATAATGTCTTTTTTAATGTTGTTCAAACTATAAACTCAGGTCAGATGTTAACCGGTTATGAGCTCAAATACAGTTAAACTAGCTAAAGTCATTATCCTCCTGCTATGTGACTTAAGTCTTTGCAGCCCTTCAGAATTTTTTAGAACAACCAAATTGAAAACTTTATAATAAAATATAATTTTAAAGGGCACAGGTGGCCCAGTGGTTAAGGTTGCGCCCCATGAGGTTTGCTCTCGGGCAGGTGGCCCGGATTCACATCCTGCATGAGGCCCGTTTACTGCATGTCAATCCCCCACTCTTACCCTGTTACCTACTCTATCCACTGTGCTCTCTCCTCTGATTTAAGGCATAAAAGCCCCCAAAAATAACTTAAAAAAATTAAATCGTTTTAAAAAGCACCTACGTATCCTTTTTTATCTTACAACCCTACAGTCTGGAGATGAGTGTATGCTTAGTGGCACAATAAAAGATGAGGGCTTGAATGCTTGGACTGGAATATGAATGACGCACAAAAAAATCTGCTTTGAATAACAAAACACCAGCAAGCAAACAATTATAATTTGAATGAAATGAGAGCCCGCACACTAACTGGTTTCATGTTACACACATTTTCATACTTGCTGACACCAACAATCAAATTTTTAGGCGATCTCTGCTGATACCAATATTGCTCCAATATCACTGTGCATCAGTTATGAATTACAGTTGTTTAACATGGCAGTAAACACAGAATATGAAGAGAAAAGCATTTTGTTTCCCTTTGACATTAAGAAAAAACTGATGAAAAACATGTTTCACTACTTTTCTGTTGATGTGCTTAAAAGCTTCAGCAAAATTCAATCTCAGTGGGTTTCCGGCATCAAATTGTCACTGCTGAAAGGCTCTCACACATACATTCTCTTTTCCTGTTAGTGAAAGAGGGGAAAGCTCATTGATTTTCAAGTTCAATACTACATGAAAAGTATTTCACATACAGTCAGTAAGTGGAACTGGGACACATGTGTTCTGAAAGCAAACCGTATGTAAAACTGACTCAAAGAAAGTAAATGCCATGATTATGAAGGAAAATCATGAACAAAAGAAAACAGGTGGATTCTGTGGTGTGATATTGATAATTTGAAAAACAGGGATTAACAACACTGAGGGTTGAATCTGAAGATGATGAAAAGGCATCAAGTGGTTAAAAAGCTCTGAAGCAACTGTATGTCTTAACAAAACTGAAGGAGGGAAAATTCCCACTAGGGCTGTCCCTTTATATTCCATATTCAAATAACTGATTGAATATGGGGTTAAATATCTGTAGCTGAATAGTAAATAAATATTCGAATGTAAAATATTGAGTGTGGCGGTACATCAGGGCGCCTGGAGCAGTGGACCGTTACATCCAACAGAGGGCGCTGTGAGCGCAGCTTGACCGTCAGACACATCCGCTGCTCTCTTGATCTTAATAAACAAAGAGTTTCCACTCTGAACGGACATTAACAGCTCTGAATCATCCGAGGAGAGCTGTGTGGAAGTAGTTTTGGTTCTACACCATTGATGGCAAACTTAAAATTAAAGACCAGGCTGTGTGTTCTGTGAAATGCAGTTTAGTCACTCGTCCTCCACTTATTTGCGGGCCCAGCTGTCGGCTTTTCATCCAAGCTATAGGGCCGAGTGCTGTGGCGCTTCGTCAAGAGTTTAACCCCATGTGACTGTGTTCTTTTCGGCAGGGTCTTTACCGAAAGGGCGGATAAGAGAGTATCTGTCCCTTACACCGGGTGGGGGGGAGCGGGAGCCGGAGGAATAATCGAATATCTTTGATTATTTGGGTGCATGTCTGAAAACCGTTCGACTTTGATTTTTTTTGGAAAAGTGACAGCCGTAATTCCCACTCCTGGTTCTAGTCTGCTCCCACAAAGGAAGCATCCTGACTGGAAACATCGAAAACTGGCATTCGATGGAAATGGGAGAATAGGAACACTCCGCTAAGACAGATTAAAACAGCCCAAAACATCATTGGTACCTATCTAGACGATACTGGAGGAAAACACCCTGCTGCCATCAGGCAAAAGGCACAGAAGCATCCGCTGTACCACCAGACTGCAGAACAGCTTCTTCCCTCAGGCTCTGAGATTGCTCCATCTGAGCTCCATGTTTAAAAATTCTATTTTATTTATTCTATAATCAATTAACCAATAAAGAGGAAACCACAATTTAATTACCTCCACCAAGGTGGTTATGTTCTTTCTGATGTATGTTTGTCTGTTTGTTAGCAAGATTACGCAAAAACTACAGGGTTGACTTTGCCTCAATTCCGGAGAGATGTTGGTAATGACTCAACTTAGAAATGATTGGATTTTGGTGCTGATCCAGATAACCCATTACGGAACAATCATTTTTGCTCAATAACTGTCCAACTAATAATGATATCAACATGATTGTGAGGGCTAGATGTGGGTTTTCAGGGTCAAGGAATCTTATTACGATGGTAACTTTATCATGGGCTACCTTGGTAGAGGTTTGCGCTTTCCAAGTGCTCTCTAGTTTCATTATGCAACCTTTTGTAAACCTTTCCCGTATCCTTGTTCGTGGATCAACATTTTTAACAGAGTCTGTTTACCACCAGAAACATTTATAATTAGGCCTGTCGGTATAATCAATAAATCAATTAACCGAACGATAAATAAAAATGCCCTTGGTAAGTTTGACGCGCATGTGTGTTTGTTTTCCTCCTCTCTTTCTACCAAACAGGCTGGATGAGAAGATGGCTCACTACGTCCATCTTTTTCAACACCTGGGCGCAGTTGGTTCTATAGTGGAATGAGCAGGTTTAGGGTTAATGATGCATCTGTCTTTCATTCAATCTTTGAGGGGGAGGCTGGGCCACTCGCGTGTACACGCAGAGTGGGCTGAAGCGAGTGTCGTGAGGAGGAAACAAACAGTGATATGAATGATGGCATGAAAGCGACGGTTCCTATGTCAAATGCCACAGCCTCAGTGTGGAAATATTTTGGTTTTATACAAAATAAACAAGGTGTGTGCTCATGATCACCGATGAGCTGATATGTCACATTTGTTTGAAAGCAGTGGCGAACAACCAGCAGTTCAGGAAATGTTACAAACGTTTCATAGACAATTCCCGGACAGTATAAACTACATTTTGATTATTGTTTTCATTGTTGTGTGTGTTTTCATTGGAGTTATTTTTTTCTTTACAGAGACAGGGTCTATCTTTTTGTTGTTTTTGATTATAATAATTATTTTTTATACATGTAGTTTTCCCAAAAAGACAGTCCATTTCATTTTCATTTTTTCCTTCTTTTTAGTTTGTTTGATTTATTATATTGTTTAATTTATTTTATTTCAAAGCTCTTCAACCTTCCAACTACAGTTAAAAACTCTTATGAAATTAAAGTTCATTGCTTATGACATGGTGTACTCACTTTATTAGGACATATAATAACATTAATGAAAAAATATGTTTCAAAATAGCATTGACAATAATATTGTTTATTGGCAATAACTTTTGGGACAATTATCGTCCAGCAAAATTTGTTATCATGACAGGCCTATTTATAATACTGTTAAAATATCTGTTAAAATCGAAATTCTGCATGTGTATGATGTTAACATATTTCTGGCTACAGGTAAACAAGTACATTTCAAAAGATCTATCATGTTTTTTGGAGAGTAAATCATCCATGACAGCCTTGAGGCAGAAGTGTGATGTTATTTTTTTCCTCCTGATCTTTGGGAGCAGACAAACGGCACAAAAGGGCCCTCGTCTTCTTTCATGTTCCCTCAGTCTGATGGTTTGATGTTTCAGCTCCTCAACCTCGTCCACACACCAAAGACCGAGGGCTCGGGGGCACCTCCCATCCTCTCCGACTTTGTCTCTCGGCCCAACTTCAATCCCACTGCCATGGAGACAGTGCCACTAAGTGAGGGGAGGTGGAGGAGGCCCATTGTGTCCTCTGCAGATGTTTGAAGGGACAGGCCTCACTGTGGTTTTAAGAACACTTTTCCTTTTCATGTCGGTCAAGATGACAGACATTTTTGGATCTTAGTGATCTCCTGCACCTATGTGACAGTGCTTTACAGATTTTTGGAACAGGCATAAAAGAAATCTGTAAGAATGGGCTGTTTTCGCTGCAAACACAAACCTTTTTAGCTCTTAAGATGCAGAATGTGAGCTGTGAATAAAAGCTTACTTAAGGAGTTAAGAAGTCAAAGATGATCACTAAAACTTGCACATCTCTCAAAAGAATGCTGCTAACAGGAAATGTGCAACACATGTCTGAGTGGAGCTGAATGTTTGGCTTTTAATGTGAGTTTTGAAGATTCATTTTAGTTTCAGAAACATACAGCAGAGAATGGAAACAGAGCTTAAAACCAGGAGTCAGAATGGGCATATAAACAGATTTGTGCACATATTTACATACCTTATTTTGGGTGCACACATTTGTCCTTTCTATAAATATATACTAGTGTCTGTAAAATTTGCAAAATGTAAAAAATGTATTACTTCCTGTTTACTTTTATAAATCAAAAGTGTCATTTAAATAAAGAAATAACGTGCTGTTTTCCTTGCTTCACATCTGTTCCTAATGGGATATCTGCCAAAATCCAACATTGTGTGTGAATGATGTGACCTATGGTGTAAAAGCACTGCAGAAAGGCAGAGAGAAAAGAAAAGCACAACAGAAGCTCATTTGCTACATCACAATACTAATGTAACGGCTAAAACACGCCTTCAACGTCAGCTGCTTTCTGTTGTTGCTGCTCAGCTCTTGGTTGGAAACCAGTTCAACTTTTGGAACAGCGCTTTATTCATCAATGACGTGTCTCCTTCACTTGCAAATTAAAATCAAGCAGGGGTTGGATTTCTTATTTCGGCTTTGTAAATTACTGTGGGGGAGAAACCAATCAGACTCCTATTTAAATATATATATCAGTGGAAGAACAATTGATTGACTTTGTTTTGTGAATGATATGTTCATGATCAAGGGAAAATGTGAATCCCACAGAGCAATTTTTTACAACCTTACAAAAAGTAACAGCTTTTGTGGTGTTAAGGGCTGGTGAGGAGCTCTCTAAAACTGGGTTTTGAAACTGTGCCAGCCCAAAAGAAATGGCAGTTGCTGAGAAATGCCCACAACTGGCAGCAAAATAAGAGTTATAAAAATATTTAATAGCCAGGTAATTAGGCCGAGTAAATCTAAATATGATATTCACTTATGATAAACACTTCTTTATATACTTGCAACTCAAACATTTTATTCTATCCACCCATAAACAATTGTCGTCTAAACCTTCATCATCTAAAATTGAGCAGCTAACTCTATCCCTCATGAATGGCAAAGGGTAATCTTCATTGTTCTATAAGTTAATGTTAAAATATTCCAAAGAGCCATCTTCCAAAAAGATGGAAGCATGGATAACTGATATAGAGGAGGACATTCAGCAAGCTGACTGGGAAAGGGCTTGTTTTAAAGCTTAGACCCTGTCTGTTAATACTAAATTTAAGTTGCTACAATATAAGTGGCTGATGCACACATACCTTACTCCTTGCAGGTTGAACCACATATACCCTGCTGTACCTGATATTTGTGTGAAATGCAGGGACACAAAAGGTATGTTAATTCATTGCTTATGGGAGTGCCCGAAGATACACCAATTCTGGAAAAGTGTTTTACACCGCGTGGGTCTCATAGTTGGAAAGGAAGCTC
This sequence comes from Scarus forsteni, assembly GCA_036419115.1. NCBI lineage: Eukaryota > Metazoa > Chordata > Actinopteri > Labriformes > Labridae > Scarus > Scarus forsteni. The sequence goes on from JAZDUH010000451.1 coordinate 11,170,793, forward strand.
CTCTGCGTGCCAAAATATGTTTACTGGTAATATATCCTGAGAATTTTGTTGTGTCTCAGAAACAGTCACTGCTTATTGATTTCAGACTCTTACAAGCCAGGAGGATAATCGCATTGTTATGGAGGAGTGTGGACACTCCTATAATTATTGCAGAGTCATATTGTTTTAGTATTATGTGATAATGATGTTATATCAATCAATCAATCAATCTTAATTATTAGTGCGCCAATTCATAACAAGTGTTATCTCAAGACACTTTACAATAGAGCGTAAAACTCTTCATTTTATGGATACACACAGGGCTGAAATATATACCGTTATCATATCTATATCGAGATCTGAACATTCAAGATGTTAACATGGAAAAAGCAACTATATGGATGATATAGTGCACTCACCCTGAATGTACAGTTCTGGAGGTCACAACAAATTTCATTTTTACGATAGCCCTTGAATACACCGCTTGGTTTATACCAAACCTGTAGTCATACCGTATCGATATTGAGATATCTGGCATGAATATCAAGCTATGACATTTTGTCCATATTGTTCAGTCCTAAATAAACATATATGCATGGATACAAATATACATATAAAAATACACATATACATGTATATACAAATATATACATCCAACACTCAACATGAATCCATGTGACTTTTTTGCATCTAGCTTACTCCATTTTCATTTTCAGTGTTTGAATTTTGAAGACACAAACGCATTTTTACAGTTTAAGAGGCCACAGACATATAAGTCAATCTTTATTTTTATAACTCCATTATCAAATCAGGTGATATCTCAAGGCACTGTACAATAGAACAATAGAGCATAGAGAAAGGGACTAAAATCACATCTGTGTCAGACCACACATCGGTGATTTTTGCTTCTTTATCAGGAAATCAGCCAAACCAAAACCCACAGCGTTAAAGCACTATCTCAACCAGGTTGTCTTTAATTCTACAGAGTGTTCACATCAGCATCCCTCCAAAAGTGCATTTTTATCTGCACTCAAACTGCCCCTCTGGTAGATGATGGGATAATAATGCAACAAGACCAGACTGCAGCAAACAGCCAACATGATCCCCCGAATGCTGCTGTCAACCAGCCCAGCCAGCGCAGCACTCGGGCTGAATCATGCAGAAAGTGATAGCTTTGGATGCGTCATCATGTCCCAAGGAAGGGTGTGAAGTGGGTCCTTCACCGAAATAAATGTGAAGAGATTGTGAGAGAGAAAAGATGATCTGTGCCGGAGGTGTTATGCTCGAAGCTTTACAGCAGATTATTTGTCTTTTAGCAGATTCGTCTTCCAGAGTGACACCATTGTGGCTGCATGCAAGAACCTCGAGAGATGCACAAACCCTGAGGCTCGGTGACAACAGAGGGCCGGGGAGAGTTCTGTGAGCTGTTTGATACGAGGGGGCTGTCATTCAAAACCAAGTTAAGGCCTAAGAACTTCGTGGGCCCTGCTTTGACAACGAGGAGTGAGTTGTCCAAAGCACGAGGCAGTTTGGAGCGGGTTGGTGTGTTTTTTCTATTTTAAGGACACATGTTCTCGGCACAAAGCCAGGAGAGGGGCACAAGGAGGACAAGTTATGTGCCTTGATTATGCATGAGTGTGTTTTGGCTGTAACAGATAAAATCATTCAGTGTCAGCTCTCATTTCCTTTAACCAATCAATCAAATCAGTCAAACTTAAACTGAATTGTGAGTGTGTGTGTAAGAGAGGAACTGGGGAAACACTATTAGGAGTTCATAATGAGAAAACAATGGTAACAGAAGTAAAAAAATAAATCAAAGTAATAATAGAATTAAAATAGTAATAGTTATAAATAGGGTTGTCTCGATACAACTTTTTCCCCTCTGATACGATATTGCAGCTTTGAGTATTGGCTGATACCGATATCGATCCTTTATGATATCAGCAGGAATCAAACATACTTTTATGACTTATTTTGTAGTATGGACTGTAAGAAAAGGCTTGATCAAGTGAGATTACTCAAAGAGAGAACGGTAGTCAGCAATAGTACGAGAAAAACTGACTCATTTGTTGTTAGCCAAAGGGTTCAATAAACATTAAGCTTAAACATAAGAATATAGTACAATTAAATACAATAAATGAAAAATAAATTCGAATACCTTGAAAAGTAACCCCAAGAAAGCCAGTATAAACAAAAACAAAAACATATTTTTTAAATTGCACAATAACCACTGTGTTTCATTTATACATAAGCAGATTCGACAACTAAATGAAACAAATAAATAAAAATAAATTAGAATGGACTGCTTGTTTCAGAGTGCTTATATCGGACATTTTAGTTGCAGGCCGATAACACCGATATTTTTTTTTTTTTTTGGGCCATATAGGACTGATATCAATATCAAAATCGAATCAGGACCCCTTCATTATAAAACTAATTATTACATGTTTAAGAGATTGAAAATAAAAGATTAAACTTATTTAACCCTTAGGAAGAGTCCTTCAGGGAAATTAAGAAAAACAAAAGATGAAAAGCTTAAATATTTGAATCAATTGAACAATAAAATGTAAATTGTTCAACAAATTACTAGAATTATCCAAAATAATGCAGAAAATTATTCAAAAGCGAGACTAAAAAGCTCAATCTTGAATTTGCTCTTATAAATACTGACACTCTGCCCTCAGTTCTGCCTCACTGTGAGTCGTTTCGACTTTTGGCAGAGTAAAGGAACCACTACCTGAAAACCCCAGGGCTCTCACAGGCTCATATGATAATAGCAAGTCGGGTAAAATGGCAGGAGCAAGACTGTAAAGACATTTAAAAACCAGTAAAAGAATCTTAAAATTAGTTCTGAAGGATGCTGGGAGCCTGTGCAGAGACTTGAAAAGTGAGCTCCTTCAATCAGCCTTCAGAGATTTACAGGTGAGTTTAGTTGTTTGGTCAGAATTTCAGCAGGATCATTAAGTTCTTCTCCTTTTATTTTGCCTCTACATTTAAAGAACAAACTCAGAACACTGCAAGTTATATTTTCATGCTCATATTAAAGTGATTTTCCATGCTGTGACAGTCTGTGCACTGGTGGCAAACATGCTCTCGCTCACCTGTAGGAGATGTTGAACCCCGTCAGGTTGTAGGCAGCATCGCTGAAAAAGTGCAGCAGGGCGTAGCCGGACTGAGACACCACCTCAGGAACCGTCTCATTTCCATAACGCTCCGGGACAATCAAACCGCTGAAACAACAAGACACAGAAAATTTAGCAAGTGTTTTATCTATGCATGCATTTTTACTACATAACAAGCACATCCACAAAACACAAGATTCAGCCTCTTTAAGATAAAAAATATTTTAGATGTGGTCTGAAAATCCTTCTCCTCACTGACTTCTAATGACCATAATTAAATCATCTTATCAGTTTGAGCCTCCACAGACTCATATGATTTAAAGTCAGTCCCGGAGGCAATCCTGATTGAAAACGGATATTTGAAGGGTTGTAACTACTAATTGTGAAATTCAGTGAAAAAAAAAGTAAAAGATGAAGGCTATAAAACATCTGAATGTATTTTCATGAGACAAACGGCATGACAATATTTTCTTTATTGATGTTGCAGATGTCTTGATCAGGATTTTTCTGCTAGAACAGATCACTGGTCACATCTGTTTGAGATCTGCTAATTTAAAGGGACTGTGAGGAGAATCTATTACCGGCGACATAAAGACACTCTGCTACCCATGAGTCTGCGCGGCGACTGTCATAATGCTGCGTTCCAGTAACCTCGGAAATGGGAGTGACATCATCTCAGAGTTATCAGCGTTCCAGTTGAAGTCGGGAAAAAACATGCCAATCTACCAGGCTATTGTTAGCTGTTGTTAGCACGCCCTGTGTTGTTGTTCACAAATATCACATGAAGAATGTGATTATCATTATGGCAGCATTTTTGTAAATATAAGTCTAACAATACGATGTATACAGCTGATCTAGAGCGACACACCCCAGTCAGAAGTGCAAATAAACTAATTATTACAGGAGTTAAATAACTGTTCACACTGGGGGCATCCATCTTCGATTGTCAACTCAGGGGAGGCGAGGTTTCACTGCGTTCCCAGGAGGAAATTCTGACTTTGGGGGATGTTCCAATTGCAGTTTCCTACTTGGAACTCAAAATTCTTACTTCTGACTACAACTGGAACGCACCAAAAGACCTGTGCTATCCCAAGCGTGTGTTTGTTGTGATGCTAATAAATGCAGCTCGGACCTTCCTCAGAACTCTGCATTGCTTTACAACTTCTTTTTTCTACAACTTACAGGATGCAAAGCGACGAGGTAATGTATCTCTTTCTAGTTACGTAGCGGTAGTTTTTGATGTGTGACAAAAAGCAATTTTTGGAAAACTTAGTATCGTAGTTTTGTAGCTGGCTATATATCGCTACTGACAGCCCAGTGCTCCAAGACGTGTAATATAAATAATAAAAAAATACAAATTCTCGTTCCTGAAGTTGAGTATCCAGGCCAGTTCAGCCCTGACTGACCCGACCAGAAGGCTAAGGAATAGCATTTATAGATAACCTATTTTGATGCTACAAAACTCATCTTAAAGTGCATATTTGATCAGGTATATATCTAAAAGTGAGACTTTTTTGGAATTACTTAGAAACTCCTTACAGTCCCTTTAAATCATGTTTTGTTCATAAACAGTATTTTCTAATCAGATAAATAAATACAAAAACCTTTTAATAAGAGATGCAACAAGTATGGCATATTAGGAACTGATAAATTCAATGTAATTTGTCACTATTAACGTTTTCATTTAGTTGACAAAATTTATAAATAGAATAAAAATAATAATCTTGTTAATTTAGCATTATGTAAATTTTGTCACATTCTGCAACTGCTGTAATTTATGATGAAAAATGTCTCCTGCAAAGTTCTCTGCAAACACCAATGTTATCCTGCTTGTAATTACATTTGAACACATCATATGCCAACAACTGTCTGATTATCACTTCACTGAGCTAACATGACTGCATCATGTTACCCACCAGACCAGGGATGGGCAACTTTAGCCCCGTTTCCACCAAGTGGTCCAGTATGGATCAGCAGGGTTTGGCTCAGGCTGGATCAGTAAAGCATGATCCTGTTTGTGTTTTCACAGCCAACCGAACCCTACTTGGTAGGTGGCGTCTAAGCTGGATGCTGATAGCATGACGTCAAAGCAGTGCGACGCAGTGTACCCAGCTATTAAAAACAACGAAGAAGAAACAAAGAGCAACGATGGAAGACATCCAGCAATTCTTCTTTTCTGTGATCAGTATGTGGCTTTTTGTTATGAAGCCCAACCAAGCTTTGTTTCAGAGAAGGCTGTGTGCCCCAAGAGTTATCTTCATGAAGACGGGTGGAGATTTAAACATGGCGGGGTTATGTGTTGTTACACTGCCGTACTGGAAGTGACGTCTCCTTCGACCAATCAACGGACTGTAGTGTTTCTCACTCCACCTTCTTGGGTTGGATCGGTATACTTGGCACCCCAACAGAAGGGTCCCAAAGAGTAGGATGGTACAGTTCGCTTATAACGAGTCCTGTTCGGGCTTTAGGCTATGGGAATGCAACAAAAAGCAAGCTGTGCCGAGACGAACTGAACTAAACCCTCTGGTGGAAACGGGGCTTTAGACCACCAAGAGTGCCACAAAAAACCTTTTCCAGCATGAGGGCTGTTATTACATCTGTCAGATTCTCTTTATGGGGATAAATAGTGTTTGATGAACAAAATGTGAGAATATAGAGAGCCAAAAAATAGTTTACCAATATTTGAACATTATAACACAAATACAAGTTATTTTATACAAGGTATTACATACAATTAAAGTTAATTAAGCCAATATACACATGTTTAAAGCCAATTAGGCCATTTTTTAATTAATGCAACAATGAGTAATTCTCAATTTTGAAGCTGAAATATCTTACTGCTACCTTTTTTCCTTTTTTAAATAAAGTATTGAGTAATACTTGATAAGCTTGTTCTAGAACTTCAAAGAAAGAAATCAATTTAAAGAAACTGTTATGGTAAAGTAAGTTCTTCAATAACTTAAAAACCAATACAAATATCACTCTAGGTTTTATAGATTTACTTCTGTAAGGTACCTGGGTTTGTGCATTATGTTGTATTCACATCTCAGGTCAAGCACATTTAGTGGATTCTCTGTTTTCTTCATGTTTATAATTTGTTGATTTTTGGTGATGACAGGTGGGCTGCAATTAGTGAGCTGGAGGACCATGTGGGGTCTCTGGGCCGCCAGTTGCCCACCCCTGCACTAGATTTTCAATTATCACATCTGCATGAGAACATAATTCCCCTTTAATTCTGAATTAAACTTAAATCCTGTTTTAAAAAGATTAAAAACGATCGTGTAAACATGTAATTCCAAATAAAAATATTAATTTAGAATAAAACTTGATTCTGAGGTGAGTAGCTTTTTGTGGATGGACATAAGCATTAACATGTGGACCTTTGTAAAGTTGCAGCAACCGGGATGCTGGTTTGGCGGAGTGGTTAGCATGCACGTCCCATGTACATACTTTTGCCGGTCAGGGTTCAAATCCAGCCTGTGGCCAGTTTGCAGAGTGTCTTCCCCTTCTCTCTCACCCCCTTTCACAAGCCTATCCACTATCTCTCTCCTATCAATAAAGGCACAAAATTCCCCAACCCCCCAAAAAAAAGTTGTAGCAACCAAATGGGATGAGGTTTCCTTGACAGAGACGCTGAACTGGATTTTTTCTTCTGGTAGACGTAAATATGTAAATATGTAAATATGTAAATATGTAAATATGTAAATACGTCATGTCCACCCTCTGTCCAATCAGAACCATTCCCAACCCCTAGGCCTTCACTAAAGGTGAATAAACTTGTTTTCCATGTAAACCTTTATTCGTAATTATAATTTCCATGTTAACACAAAGGAGAAAACTATAATTTGAAATTATTTGATTCTGAATAATTAATTCAGAATTAAAAATAAAGTATGAATATCTGACTTTTATGAACATTCAAAAATGCCTGCCATCAGGGGCGTAGAATTGGGTAGGGACGCTAGGGACACGTCCCTATCAATATTAAATCACTACTGCATGGTCCCTAGCATAAAACACAAGCATAATATATAACATTATGACTAAAAAATGCGTATGTTAAATGCCAAAGACATAAAGAGGTTATCTTATTTAGTATCCATGTATTATTTTTGAAAGGCAGCAACCATTTAAGACCAACAATAAAAGTTTGTGGGGAAAAACACAATAAGATCTCAGATTAATAACATGACTTTAAACATTCATATTGTTAGAGTTTACACTTATCGGTAGTCCTTTTTGGTTTTGGTTCTATATTTATCAGACTATAACCATACCATCGAAATTTCTGATTGATGCATCAATATATTTCTGTCAAGGAACTGACAGAAGAGTTTTAGAGTAGTTTTTTTCTGAATATGATGGTTTGCTTGTTTGTTTGATTAGCTCTACATGACATTGATAAACAGTCGTGAATGCAAAACACATCAACTTTCAGGGGTGCCATCTTGGTGTACTTTTATGTCCCCATCAATGTCAAAATTAAAACTACGCCCTTGCCTGCCATTGTAACCCCAGCCATTTTTGTAGTCCTTATTAGCAGCTAGTTAGTAGCTGTTGTTACAAACACACGACAGTTCAAGATTCAAAACAACAAGGCAACATCACATGTTTTTACTATTTCCAGTTTAACTTGTGTGTTCACCACAAACCTTATGTTAAGTATTTATCTTATTGCTCTATAAGGCTCACACCTTTAAAAACCTTCATTAAGCACAGACATACCTGAAAGCGGCGAGCAGGGGGGCGTAGATGGAGTCTCCATCGTACACGTAGAGGTGGTCCCAGCTGCATTCAGTGGCAAAGTGTTCGAACCGTAGCCGCAGTATCGTGTTTGGCCTAGAAATCAAACAGAGAGAGTCCATAAGATCAAACACTGAAAATTAATTTTTACAGCATTTTTACAACATTATAAATCATTATGTGTCACTGATGTATCAGACTTGACCTCATATATCAGTAGCTCTAGTTATTAGATGTCATTTCTGAAAAGTAAAGTGTTTTTGAGCTCAGACAACTTGTGACATAACTGATCCAACTCACTTTAACAGCTTTGAACATCCAGAGTTATAAATTAACTTTCACAGTTGGGCATTGCAGCACTTTTCAAACAACCTGAGACAGAAATAAACAAGTCCCAGGCAGACACACAGATGCACTCAGCATTTCTACTGTCAACTCAAATTGCTGCTCCCTTTGCAACAAAACAGCTCAATTTGAGCAAACAATTGGCAGCATAGACGTCCAACAAGAAAAAGAGCATTTCATATCAGTTATACTCAAAGAGGGAGAGCACTTCAGACAGCTTGTAGCTTAAAGTTTACACAGTGAAGACTTTTTTTCAGATCAAAACTTAATGTCACAGTTAATCTCCTACCATGAATTGAGTTTTCTGTTTATTACTTCCATCATTGTAATGTTTTCGCCAGGGTCTGTTTGTTTGTTTGTTTGTTTGTCTGTTAGCAAGATTATGCAAAAACTACTGGATCGAAAAACTACTAGAAAGAAGTCATTGCATTTTGGTGATGATCCCTTGATTTGTCTGGATGCAAAAACTTCCCAAAATTCTTGAAAAATAGTTTATTTAATCCAATTTCTCTCACTAAGGGGAGGCTGGTGGCATGTTGGGTCTTTAAAACAAGAAACATTTAAAATGAGATACTGGGTAAGACATCCATCCATCAAGAAGTAACCCAATGAGCATGTTTTTCATCTTTGAGAGGAAAATAGCACCTGGAGAAAACCCAGGTATGCATAGGGAGAACATGCAAACTTCCAATAGGTAAATTCTTTATTGGCATTTAGATCCTTGGGGTCAGGATTTCACTAAAAGTAGATTTTTGATTCAGAATTATTTACAAATCACAATTTATTCCGTTTTTATAAAAAGGTGTTTATTTAAAGACAAACTTCTCGTGCTGCAAGACATAATTAGACACAAAAAGCACAAGATAATATGTTTAATTATCCACCTTATTTATTTATTTTCAATGGCTGTATTTACTTATTACAAAAATACAATTACACTGCAGACAGACCACATAGAAAAAGATTTAAATATAAATGCTAAAAATTGGACAAATGTTTAAATGGCAGGAACAAATTGTATGTGTGTAAAAATTGCTTTATGATTATTATATAATTGGGATTCAAATCTTTTATTACACCTCAGAAATACATATATTTATCTATACAGTCAAAAAATGTTTGGACTCTGGTGAACCATGGACTGAAGAGTTTCCCATGTTCAACTGTATTGAGTTAAATATGTCACATTGTTAAAAAAATCTGTATAAAATAGTTTGGAAGGGCAACATTTGGATTACTGAACAACGGGATGTCTCAAAAAAAGGGTTGTGTGACTTTAATAGCTGTAACTGTGAGACAATGTGTAAGAATGTATCTGCCAAAATAAAGACAAAAATATAAAAAAAGAGAAAAAAGAATTTTGGAAACATTATTTGGTCGATTCTTTCTCCCCTTTAATAAAACAACTTATAGTATTGTATTCTATATTAGTGGGAAGCCTGATTAGTCGCCTTTACAAGGAAGTACAACTTATAAGGATCGGACATTCATGAGATGGACAACACAGCTCAACGAGAAAGTTATGCCCCCATAAAAGTGCCAAAATTCCCTCCAAGTGGAAGCTGGTGTGGCAGCATTATTTAATGTCAGCCATGGTACAATTTCCAAACTTTCTTTGAGGCTTTCCAAAAATGATTAAAGGGGAGAAATAATTAACAGAAATCACATTTGAACTTTGAAGAAGGAGTGTATATTCTGTTGGATTAATTGTCTGTAATCAGGCGGATCTGTTTAACCAAGCACTAATCTACAATGACTGTGAGCGGCCCAAAGCTGCATGGACCAATCAGAGTCCTCTAGAGCAGAAAGAGGTGGAGCTACGAGTGAGACGACAGCAGGAAGTGACTGCACATACAGAGATTTGCATGGATGCTAACAGCTTCAGCAGCAGTTTTAACAGATCTGGAGTACATTTCTCTTTTGAATTAAAATAAACTTTTGAATTAAAATAAACTATCAAAACTACAAACTTCTCTCTGAAGAGGATAGTTTTCATTCACTACGACATGTTTTGACAAGAGTTTGTTCTATGAAGTTACTTAACTTTTGTAGGTTAAAGTAGCACCCAACTGCAACACTAACTGATTGGCCTGTAACAAATTTGATTAACAGATGGATCATCCAACCATCTGCTAGGTCAAACACTTTCAAGGGGTTCTACCAGATGGACAAAAAAGTTTGTAAGAATAAGTTAGACATTATTCCAAGTCATATTTACGTTGAATTGATAACCTTTTAGGACTCTGATAGTCTTTGCATTGTTCCCAAACTGTTATTCTAATTCCTACCGTGCTTTCTCTGTCTTTTGGTCAAAAACATGACTAAAGATAATTACAATTTTTTACTTTGTGATATCAAGGATCATTTAACTCTTATAGAAGAAATGTAATTTAAAAGTAAAGAACAATTTAACAATCCTGCTTTACAGATACGTTGCTAGTTTTGTGTACACTTCAGACAGTTAGGAGAAAAATGGTACCTGAACATTATCTGTCCTGGATTTCTCTGTTTGTTGTTGTGGCATCAGGCAGTTTTTAACTCTTGTTTGATATTTTATTAGAATAACAACAGTTTGATTATTTAAAAAATAGGCAGACATGACTTTAGCCCATCCCAAACACTGCATAATTAGGATAACACTAGGGGTGTCCCGATCCGATTTTAATATTGGATACCAGTCCGATATTAGCAAAAAAAAAAAAGAATTATATTGGCCTGCATCTAAAATATGCTATATAAAAACTCCTATACAAGCAGTCCATTCTAATGTGAGGATTCACCCTCTTCTCCAGTTTCCTCCTGCTCCTTTCCCCCTTCCCTCTCGGGTTCTCCTCTCTCCCTGAGTGCTGCAGCAGGGGCGTGTCCAGGTACCAGACCTGCACTGGAGCCTCACCTGTTTCCTGCTGCCCTGATTACCTTCACTACTTAAGCCGGGAGCTTCAGTCTGCTGATCGCCGGCTGATTGCACTTTTTTGTGTGGTTCGTCTAAACCTCAAGTCTTTTTCTAGTGCTGGCCTTAAGCTCTGTCTCCACTACTCGGAGCTCATTTTCTCTCATTTTCTCTTTTGAAGGTTTTTTGCTCATGCTCGCCTCACCTAAAGACTCACCCACCCTCTCTTTGTCTTTCAGGTCTCCACGAGCTCCTGCCACCGCCATCACCACTATTGTACATAGTCGCCTTTTTGAACCTTTTTGTTTTGGACTGTTTCCTTGGAGAACAATAAATTCTGAGTTAACCCTTTCTGATCGTCTGCCTCTGCTCTGGGTCCAACCTTTAAATACCCGGTCATATCCTAACATCTAATTTATTATTCATTTATTTATTTCAGTTGTAGGATATGCTTATGTTTAAGTTAAACACGGTGGTTATTTTACAATTTAAAAATGTATGTTTTTGTTTTATTGGATTTATTGAGGTCACTTTTCAGGGTCTTCTAATTTCTTTTTAAATTCTATTGTACTATATTCTTATGTTTAAGGTTAAAATATATTTAACCCATTAGTTAAAAACAAATAGGTAAGTTTTTTCTTACCTAATATTGCTGACTACTGTTTTCTGTTTGAATAATTTCACTGCATCAAGCCTTATCTTACAGTACACACTACGAATATCGTATCAGATCAATATCGGTATCATATCAGGGGTGAAAAAGTAGTATCGGGAAACCCCTAGATGACACAGCCCTGTTCATTCACTGACACTGACTCTTCCCAGAAACTGTTTTAAAGTTTTAAAGTTACTGTTTAAGCTGAAGGTGCTGAGTGAAAAAACAAGTAAAAATGTGTTGTTTTTCTTACTTAACAGCTAAATGAATAACATTATCTCTGTTTACACCTCGTATAAACATTCCTCCTGGGTTAGCCAAATACGAGTGCGCTGCTCCATGAATAGTTGTGATAGTTTGAGTTAATGGGTGACATTTGAGGACAGTTTGGGACACAGCAGCACCAAAATGAAAACATTCAGATGATGGTGGAACATAAGAGAAGATGAAAAGCACCAGATATTGATTACTTTTTATGATAATAAAAATACAGACGGTTACTTATCAATCTGTCTGGCTGGAACTTTTATTGGAGGCTCCAGTCTACAGTTTAGTTTATAGGCTTTATTGAGAACAGAGACAGAAACTCCCTCTCTCCTGCTCTGTATCCAGTCTGAATCACACTCCTTCATAAATGTGTTATTTTTAGCCTTAATAGGATGTTTGTGGGCGTGTTTTTGTTCAAGTGGTCAGTAAACCTGCAGCTCTGGAGCCCTTTGCAATCACCACAAACTTTTTGAAGCTGACATTTTATTTTTAATTCCTCAAAGACATAATATTCCTGATCTCTGTGTCATATAACATGTTGATGACTGCAAAGTATGTTGACAAACACGGATGCTTAAAATACCGGATAGGTCTACACGCTGATTACCCATGATCCACCTCTCCCTTTCAAAGGCTCTTTGTTGAAGCTCCTGTCACTTTAAGGCAGTTTACTTTGTGGTGATTGGTCCATTCAGCAAAGTTTAGAGCCCTGTTATCAATGGCTCTAAATTCTTTCCACTGCTTATGCTTGCCAGTAAGGCTGGGCAATATTACCTAATCTCAATATCACGATTATTTGAAGTAGGGATGTAACTGTTATCGGTAAAATGGTAAACCGTGGTAAAATTTCCCATGGTAATCATTACCGTATCCTACTAAAATTACCGTTATACCGTGTTTGATCACCACACTGTGTTAATAACGCACAGTGATTAGTAAAACAAAAAAAGAAAAAAGAAAAAACTTAACATGGTCTGATAGCAGACAAACAAAAATGAGTGAGCATTAGTAAAATAGGCCAAGTTTATTTTTGACCGTCTCAAAACTTTGAACATGTTCATATACAATTGTTTATGAAGAGAATCCTGTTTAAAGTTCAAATCAGTTTTTTTATTTTCTTGTAATTATACACTGTTTAAGCATTTATAACAAAATAATGACAAATACTTGCCAGAATTGTTTACTTTTATTTCTCTTTAAAAAATTTAAACAAATTTACTTAAAGGGCATTTCCTGACAAAGTTGTTGACAATAAAAGACAAAAGAACTGTTAAAATTATAACATTAAAGGGATTAAATGATTTCAAGAGTGTGTTAAAGTACTTTTTGAACATTCTGAGCACACTGCTACAACACCACGATAATAATAATCGTGACAAGAAATTATCAAACTGTTACATCCCTAATTTGAAGCTTTTACCTCGATTACGATAAATGAACGATTATTTTATACTATGCTGGAACAAATTAGCGGTGATAGCGACGGTTGCCGACACAGTCTTCCTGCCATGTTTACACTTGACTTCTTTCTGCTTAATGTCCTCTGCACAGAATCAAAAATGTGCCCAAACAATCTGATAGATTGGCACTTTTCTGTTGGTGGTGCGTCCTTTGCTCTTGGCAAAAGCGAACACAGACTGTATGGAGGGGGCGCATCACGTGACTTACACAGGGAAAAATAATCAAAATAATTATCATAAGTAAAACTACTGCGACTACAGAGTCTAAATGTCTATTTCAATTATTTTTCAATTAAAGGATAAGTTCGGTGTCTACAGCTTTCACATTGTTTATAGAATGAAGTAGCACAATATACTCACCCAGAAGGCTTTCCTGATCCAAACAGTGCTTTGGGAGATATTAAGATCCAAAATCGAGCGGCGGACATCCGTATAATGGTAGCACATAGGGCATGTTAGCACCGCTCCTAAAACTGCATTAATTGTCCAAAAACTCATTAGTTTCACCAATATTTCATCATGGTCCGCTCGGGCTACTCCTCCATTACAGTCTGTGTCACCTCAGACATGTTTTTCTAACTGTGCTGACCTCTGAACTGAAGAAGAAGAACGTTTGCCTTCGCGCATGCGCAGTACTCTCTGGAGAGCTGTTCTTCTCTTTGCCTCCGCGTCCTCCTTTCGATGAGCTCCTCATCTGTAAACTCTGGCTTGAAACTGTAAGGACACCCATCATATTCAAAGTTCTCCTCCACAACATCTTCATCCAATAGATATTTGTCCATTTTGCACAAAACTGGAAGAAGAAAGTCGTTGTGTAGCCGGCTGTCTTCCCCTGAAACAATGAGCCGTACTGCACATGCGCGGAGGCAAACATTCTTCTTCTTCAGTTCAGAGGTCAGCACAGTCACAAAACATGTCTGGAGCGACACAGACTGTAATGGAGGAGTAGCCCGAGCGGACCATGATGGAATATTGGTGAAACTAATGAGTTTTTGGACGATTAATGCAGTTTTAAGAGCAGCGCTAACATGCCCCGTGTACTACCATTATACGGATGTCCGCCGCTCGATTTTGGATCTAGATATCTCCCAAAGCACTGTTTGGATCAGGAAAGCCTTCTGGGTGAGTATATTGTTCTACTTCATTCTATAAACAATGTGAAAGCTGTAGAAACCAAACTTATCCTTTAATTGCCCAGCCCTACTTGCCTGTGGTCCAAAGGCTTTAGACGACTGTTGTCATGGAGGTAGGACATCATAAAAGCAGTCTATTGTGGCAGACAAATCAGCTATTACAAGCAGCTACTGCCGCTATTTACAGAAAGACAGGGCAAAATCCTGATGCTGAAAACGTTTTTGTCTTGATTAATGAAGTTCTTTCTGACATTGAAGAGACAGGTAAAACGATCTCAACTATTATGTTTTCTACAATAAGCTACCAATTATTATCTTTCATGAGTCAAGTTGACCCACTCTGCTGTGTTTTTCAAAGTATGTTTACATAAAAGATCACCAAATCTTTTATTTAAAAAAAAAAAACTACATTCAAGTAAGTCCAAAAAAGTCTTACACTTTTTTTTTTTTAATCTGTGGTTTTAGGTCTTATTCTATCTCTGCCAAAGAGCTTGTGTTTTTGCAAGCATTTGTTCACTTGTTTGTAGACTTGAGCTGAACAACTCCAAAAGTTATGAATGGAATCTGATGACATTTTTTGTAAAGGTTAAAAATGAGCAAAGAACCAATTACCTTTATTTTGTGGTGATCCAGAATTGGATGTAGATGCAGGAATTTATTAAAGTATTTTTTTATATTGTAAGATAGAGTTTTCACATCTTCACCAAATAACCATTTGATGACATTTGCAGATAATATTGGTCATAATATGAGGGAGAACTGATTGCATATTGGTGGTGATCCAAATCTGGATGTGGATCAAGGATGTTTTGAAAGAATATCTGACACTGTGAGATAAGGCAGTTTTCTTTATTTTTGACAACTTGCCAAAAAAAGTTGGAAGCACCTGATGAAGGTTTGTTCACTCACAGCCCTTTTAAGTTTAAACAATTGTAATTATAATTATTTTAATGCTATGAAAAGGGAAACATTTGATTATAGATCAACACAGGCTGGGATAAGTCCGTTTTTAGTATGATATTCTTTTTTGTCAGTCATTTTGTCAGCATTTGTCAGTTGTTAGTTTGTTAAATTGTTCACAGGACAACTCAAAAACATTAATATACTAAAATTAATGGAAATCTCAGGATTGGCCAGAAATGGGGCGAGGAAACATCAGTTACATTCCGGGGTGTATCCGCATCCAGATGTGGATCCAGGAATTGATTTCAAGTATTGGTCAACAGTGTGAGACTAGACAGTGGTTTACATTTTTGACAACAACCCTTCTTCTTGGAATATGAGTTCAATTTTTCACCCCTACAGAAATTACAATCTTTAGAGGTTCAAGTGCAGCTGATATGTTCGATTATTTTGAGGGTATTTTTTATTAAGAAGAACATTTTATGATGGATTATCACTAACAAGGCATTATCACTAATGTCAAATTATAATTTCAGGGCATAATATAATCTTTACATATGATAAAAACAACTTCTAACTGACTGACGGAATAGTTAAGTTACATTGTTTGAATACATCTACATTTTAAATCATACTTCAATCAAAATGTATCAGAAAAGAAAAACATGCGTATGTACATTGGTGCTATTTGAGTACTACAACTTGTTCAAGTACTTAAAGGTGCTATGAGGAGAATCTATTACCGGCCAAATAAAGACTCTGCTACCCATGAGCACGCGCGCCGACTGTCGTAATGCTGCGTTCCAGTAACCTCGGAAATGGGAGTGATATCATCTCCGACTTATCGCGTTCCAGTTGAAGTCGGAAAAAAACATGTCGATCTACCAGGCTATTGTTAGCTGTTGTTAGCACGCTCCGCGTTGTTGTATGAAGAATGTGATTATCACTATGGCAGCATTTTTGTAAATATAAGTCTAACAATACGATGTATACAGCTGATCTAGAGCGACACACCCCAGTCAGAAGTGCAAATAAACTGATTATTACAGGAGCTAAATAACTGTTCACACTGGGGGCATCCATCTTCGATTGTCAACTTGGGGGTGGTGAGGTTTCACCGAGTTCCCAGTAGGAAATTCCGACTTCGGGGGACGTTACAGTTGCAGTTTCCTACTCGGAACCCAGAAATTTCTACTTCTGACTACAACTGGAACGCACCAAAGACGTGACTGAAGCCAAAGCATGTGTTTGTTGTGATGCTAATGAATGGAGCTTGGACCTTCCTCAGAACTCTGCATTGCTTTACAACTTATTTTTTCTACAACTTACAGGATGCAAAGCGACGAGGTAATGGATCTCTTTCTAGTTACGTAGTGGTAGTTTTTGATGTGTGACAAAAAGCAATTTTTGGAAAACTTAGTATCGTAGTTTTGTAGCTGGCTATATATCGCTACTTACAGCCCGGTGCTCTAAGACGTGTCCGAATAAAAAAATAAAAGTAATAAAATTAGAGCTGAAACGATTCCTCGAATAATCACGAGTATTCGATTACAAAATATCCTCGAAGCAAATTTTGTGCCTCGAAGCCTCGTTTCATATTTAATTATACATGTAAAATATATATCTGGACTACTGTACAGCGCACGGTGTTTGACACGGACGGTCATTTCTGTGGCACAACGCGCCTGCTACCTCTGCTGCTGCGCGGCTTGTACAATCATGAAGGAAGAGAAAAGAGACGGACAGAAAGGAGAGAGTCCACATTAGAAATTGCAGAGAGTGTCCCAAGTGTGTGGTCACTACAAGAAGGGACGAAAAGAAAACACAGTGCAGTGTCTGATGTCTAACGGAGTTAGCTTAGCACGTAGTTTAGCATGATAGCACGTCGGCACTGCTGCACTAGTAAACATCCGGTCTGTTCGTCGTCAGAGCGACACTGCAGGGTGACACTCGCGATACATCAGCAGAAGCAGCTAATGTGATCAATAAACTGAGATATGGGCTAGTACATAACCTACTTTGATTATGGCTCCATGTAAAGGCTGGTTCAGAACGTAAATCAATGTGGAGGCTACTTGCCCAGAATCATCTGTATTTTGTTCACATACTTTTCACATCCAATAACTTCACATTTTATTTGATTGCAGAGAGTAGAAGAGGAAACACTGACAGTGAGTAGAGGAAGCAGGTGTAGGGAATGCTTTCATATGTTATAGAAATGTAGATTAGCTAGTTAAATGATCTTAGTATCTAAGTATGATATAATTTGGTCCTAGAAATAAAGTAAACAAAATAAGATCATCAATATGGTACAGTAGTAAAGGCAATAATTTAGCAAAAAGAGACAGGCATGTATACAAATAAAATAAAAATAACCAAACTTTAAAAAAAATACTGAAAAAAGCAAGATATGGCCCAGAGTAAAAATAAAAGTATAGATTTTGATTTTGAGATCCCATTTATGCTCAGAATGTTCAAAATAAGAAAAGTAAGTTGTTAATTTAAGTGACCTGGCTTTTCTGCTTTGTGTGTTACTAATAATAATAATGTGTAATGATTCAATGTAAAAAAAAAAAAAAAATAGCATTGAGCGCAATGTAACCATTATCCGATTAATCGACCAAAAAAATGGATAGAGTAATCGATTACAAAAATAATCGATAGCTGCAGCTCTAAATAAAATTATATAAATTTGCTCTAGTTTTAATTGTCTTGTATCTGAAGTTGAGTATCCAGTCCAGTCTTGTCCGACCCGACCAGAAGGCTAAGGAATAGCATTTATAGATAACCTATTTTGATGCTATAAAACTCATCTTAAAGTGTGTATTTTGATCAGGCTTATATCTAAAAGTGAGACTTTTTTGTAATTACTTAGAAACTCCTCACAGTCCCTTTAAGCAGTTTAAGCTGTGAAGATTCACTTTAATTAATTCTGGAAATGAACCAATAACTTTTGCCAAGAATTTATATATATTTTTTGGTTAGACAATAAAGGTTTTTATCACAGGAACGGTTAGGGGTTGTCTTGGAACATCATGAAACTCCATGCTAAATGTGTTTTATTAACCGCTCAGAGCTCCTTGTTTTAATATGACAGCAGATAAAAAGGCAGGAGTCACCAGGTTTGTCACAACTTTTTTTTAACAGCTCATCCTGTTCACTCCAGCTTGTACTCATCAGCTCTTGACTTTAATAGAAGCCCAAAATAAGATGTATCAAAAGGATTTGAGCACAAACAGAAAAGCCCTTTCAGAAAATGTGCAACTGGAACATAAAATTAACAGGAAATGGCTTTGGAAAGCCACATTTTCTTTTATCAGCATCTAATTTATTGCACTGACGCAGGGGCTCTTCCTCGCTCTATTAACTAATAAAGTCAACAACAACCGCCCCGAGGTTCAGAAAGAAAACGAGCTTGTGACAGGAAATATCTGTGAGTAAGCTGCAAATATATGATTCTTCTGAACTGACAGAGAAATTTAAAGAGCTTTGAACGTAAATTTATGTGTTTTTAGGAGACATAAAGGATAGAACAGTAATAGTATCAAATATTTTTATATCCATTATTATGGTTTGAAAATAATTCCAGGCCTAATGTTCAATACAAAAGACTGTTTACAGAAAGAGAATCCTCCATTTAGACGTCCATCAAGCACAAGATAGTCTGTCAAGGTGCGTACACACCAGACGCTACTTGTATTACCTCTGCGATCACTCTCCATGCAAAGTCAATGTAGAGCCGCGATGGGGCAGGGCTAACCCTCCCGCGATGCGACAGCCGCTTTTCAGACTACCACATAGCTTGTCGCAGGATGTGAAAGTAAAAAAAAGTTGATCAATCAGCAGTGTTTGCACGTGTGATGTACCCTAGACAGACAGTTATTCATCCGGACTATAGAGTAACAATCCATGTCCGTGTGGGAAACATTAGTGAGGACATTAGTTCCGCCTAGACGGACCACAGGAAACTCACAGATGCTGCTGCTGCAGGGCATCAACTGCAGTGTTTTGTGGTTGATAAGTGAATGAAAAGGATACAGTTGGAATAATGTCTGCTTATACATCCTATTATATGATATATGATACGATCGCGGTGAAACTCGAGCGGACGAGACGTCACCGAGCGACAGCCGATGGTAACGGTGACCAAAATGAGGTATTTATGGATGTGCGACGCTACGTCAGTGGGCAACGCAATTTTGGTAGCTGGCTCGCTTACGGTGTGAAAGCAGCATTAGAATACTAAAGAAAGCAAGAAACACTACGAAGCAGACATGAATAAAGCATATTCGTGTATGAATATGCTTTATTCGTGTGATACATGTTTGATGCCAAGGAAACAAAATAGAAATCCTAAAAAACAATGATTGGCATATTTATTGATCTTATTTTTTTATACACTGCAGACAAACTCCATTACAGTGTCTAAGGGAGCACTCACACTAGGTCCAGTTGCCCCATACAGAGTTAAAGCACAGTTTAACAACATTTGAAACACAATACACTCAGCACCACTTAATTATCCCTTGCTAGCACAGAGCTGCACTCCCTTTTACCTTCAGAGCTCCTTCATTGTTAACAGCATAATTTAGAAGGAGCTGTTACAGCCACAGGATCACAGTGAACTCATTATCATGCTCAAGGAGCCAGTTTTAGGTGATTTAAGCCATCAGAAGATGAGATGGACATGCTCAGCAACAACACTCAAGGAAATATCCCCCACAAAACTACACCACCAGCAGCCTGGACAGTTGATACAGGGCAGGATGGATCAAATTCTGACTCTACCATCTGAATACTGCGGCAAAAATCAAGCCCTGAAATTCTGATTTTGGTGTATATGCTTCTGCCAGCCCCGGGTACGACTCCACCTGAGGCCCATGTCCAGGATGTCCTACAAACCTCTCTCTCACCCCCTTACATGGAACTAACCACTGTCTTTCTCCTCGTTTAACAAAGGCACAATATGCCCAAAAATATTCTAACAACAAAGAAGTTAAGACTCATCAGACCAGGCAACATTTTTACAATCTTCTATTGGTGAGCCTGTGTGAATCATAGCCTCTGTTTTCTGTTTTTAGTTTAGACAGGAGTGTCACCAGGTGTGGTCTTCTACCACTGTAACCCATCTGCCTCAAGATTTAACATGTTGTGTACTATAATCTTTTCCATACTTCGCGATGACTTTTTATTGGGGTTATGTTTGTCTTGCTATCATCTTGAACCACTTTGGCTATTCTCCTTTTACATCTGGCACCAATGCTGCATTGTTGCCTCAAGAACTGCTGCTTGCTGGATAGCATCTCTTTTTTGGACCAATCTTGGTAAACTCTTGGTAAAAATCAGCAGCTTCTGAAGTACTCAGACCAGCACATTCTGAACCAACAACAATGCCAAGTTCAAAATCACTTAAATCACTTTCCTCTCTCATTCTGGTGCCTGATTTGAACTTCAGCTGGTTGCTTCGATCGGGTCTACATGTCTTAATGCATTGAGTTGCATCCACATGATTGGCTATGTATCTTCAAGAACAGTCAATTGGGGGTACCTCATAAAGTCAGTGTGAGGTAAAATTTAAGATCATTAAAATGATAAAACTTCTCTTCAGATTGATCAACTTTTCCAAATGCTACTGCACACTTTACACTTTTGATTTTGGGTTCATTTAGAAACATGTGGTTTTTAAGAGTATTAAAAGTTATAATGAGATGTGAAAATGAACAGGCAATTTAAACAGTGAGCAGCGTCTTGTAGGGTCTTATAAAACCAGTTTTACTTTTCCCCTGAATTCCATTTTAATTTTGTTGTAATTTGTTGAGGATTTGATCTTTACTATTTTAAACGAACATACTCAGCATAGCTGCAGTACAGTATTCCTCCTCTTTTCTTAGGTGTTTGTCACTCTTTTGTTGGTCCTCACATGTATATATTTATGGGTCCAGTCAACAGTTTGTTCATAATAATAATAATAACAATAATAATAATACATTTTGTTTTTAAAGGGCCTTTCATGACACCCAAGGATGCTGTACAAGTTTAAAACAAAGTTGACAAAATTTGCAAAACATCTGATCCCATGACACTTAATAATCACTGGGAAACTGCTCTGCTCTGTACTTCAGAGTTTGGTAACTTCTTTGCCAACTTAGCCAGTGTCTCAAGTGGCTGATTTGACATGTTAGCTTGGATTATACCGGGAGGAAGAGGAGAAGAGGGGAGGGGAAGTGAAGTGTGCATTGTCTCCAGACTTGGTGACCCCCTCAGAGCATTTTCCCAGGAGTTACATTCCTTTTTATTTAAAAAAATTACATTTAAAAATATACATACATCTTACTCTTATCTCTCAAGGCCGTACAGTCATCTTATCAGACAATAGAGACTTTTTGAGGTCTGAGCTTAGACATGGTCGCAGGTCCTCCATTCAAATAAACCCCCCCTCCCCCTTCTTTTGACCCCATGTGCTGGTCTATGTGTTTCTTGTAATAAGTTGCTCATATGCTGAGGTGTTTTTTTCCAATCCCTGACTGTGCTCCCCTGACAGGTGCCTAGTTTGTAATTTTTTTCCCCTCTCCGTTCCACCTGTTATCTTTTCTGCAAGCACTTTGAGTTTTATATTTTGTAGGAAAAGTCCTATATAAGTAAAGTTTTACTGATTGATTGGTAAAATGTCATCAATTTCTGTACAATTCCATTTTTAAATGGATTACACTGTCCAATTCCATTATTCTGTCTGCAATTCTGTGATTGCACATTTTTTAAAATTCCTATTGGTTGCAAACTCCCATGAATTCTTTCTGTAGGTGTTATTCTTCACAGATAGAGAAACATATTGTCGATGCTATGTGCTAAAAGTATTAAAGTATGATTTTTGCCCCCTTTGGTCCTACTCTGAAGCAGCAGCAATCCCAGAGGTCCGTCACAGCATATCAGCCAAATTAAACTGATCATTTTCTGCCGTCTGGGGGTTAAGTCACTTCAGACTTCTGCAGATGCAGAGTGAATATATGTCCCGCCATTTAAATCCCCTTTAAAGCCCTCTTGTCATTTTGATTCATACAGCACACGTATCACTGCATTAACCTCCCAGGAGGAACACGCTGAGGTCTTAAGACGGTGTATAAAAGCGCCGTTAGCATGTAATAAAGTACTGGATGAACAGTTGCTCGGTGATTACTGGAACAGAAAGGCCAGGAGGTCAAAACCCTGCATCATCGATACTTCCCGTCTCAGAGAAACATGAGTCTGACCTCCAGCCGTTCGTGGCTAATCCCCCTGAATGAGAGTGTTGGCTAAATGCCTAAAATGCAAATGTAATCAAAGAGGTTATGGTTGGGATGAGCATGCAGACTGAGAAATGAAGAATCATGAAGCTCCGTCGATACTTCATGGCCTGGTTATGCTGACTAAAACAATAGGGGAGGAGTGTTGGATTTCTCACAGTTACTCAGCCATTCATCTTCATCCATCATGTTCGAGATACTGTAAATTCCCATGGATCTCTAGACTATGGAGCAGACTGTGGATAAAACAGTCATTATGAGAACACTTCAAATATTGAGCTGCAGCCTCTGCTTTTACAATCCATCCATCAGCCGTCACAGGGTTTAGAAATCCTTGGATGACCTTTCTCTTAATGGCAGAAGCAGATTTGATGAATGAAACCAACAAGAAAGTATTGATTTAAAGGAGTTAACTGAGCTTCCTGAGGCCAGGGGAGTTGTTCTGAGATGTAGTGACACATGCAGGTTTAGACTCTGGTCTGAAAAAGTGGACAAACAGGAGGGCCAAACATTGAGAGATTTGACTGCCTCCTCCATGTTCTCAGGTGTCAAACCTTTAGATCAGGATACACATCTATATATTTCTCTGACATGGTTTCTATTATCAAACGTAGCTGTGCCTTGTGACCAAGTGTTCACTTAGTTAGTTAATTAGTTTCCCGATACACATAAAATGTGAACACTGACTTTGCTTTTAAACAGAATTCCCCACACATTTGGGGGTTTTTTCCAAGTAAAAGAACAAGGATGAGTTTTAAATTATTCCACAACTTAAGAAACTTGAATTCAGGTCCTCAAAGATCACAAACTAAAGTCTAAATTTGGAACATGTTCTTTATCATGTAGCTTGACTTCTTAAAATTGTGCCACTGTTAACATTACCCAAAGTGTGTTGACAACAGCTGTCAAAACATTGAAGCTGTATCGATATATGTATCCCCAAGGAGTGCAAGACGATATTTTGATGAATCAATATTTTAAGAACAGACCAAGCTGTGATTGACGGCTTTGTTGACACAGCTGTCAATCACAGGCAACAAAATCAGACAGTAGGCCTGTCACAACAACAAGTTTTGCTGGACGATAATCGTCCAAAAAAATTTTGCCGATAAACGATATTATTGTCAATAGTGTTTTGGAACATCATTTTTTCCTTTATGTAATTATAATATCATAATAAAGTGAGTACACCGTATCAAAAGCAATGAACTTTAATTTCTTAAGAGTATTAAACTGAGCTTTTTAAAAGAGCTTTTTATTAAAATAGAATAAAAAAAACAAAATAATACATTTAACCAAAAAAAAAAACAATGAAAATGAAATGGACTCTCTTTTGGGAAAAAATTTCATGTTAATAAAATAATTATGCAAATCAAAAACAATAAAAAATAGACCCAGTCTCTGTAAAGAAAAAAAACTCCACTAAAAACACACACAACATTAAAAACAACAAATAAAATGGAGTTTATACAGTTCAGGAATTGCTTGTGACATGTACTTTCTCCCAGTCAGTTTGTACTGTCCATCAAATATTTGTAACATTTCCCAAAATGCTGGCTTTTCAACCGTATTGAAGGGCTGCATTTCTTTTGCAATGTGAACATTGTCCGTAAGCGCGCACCATTTTGCGCTTTTCTTTATATTCACTTTGCAGACCGAACATCTCAGTAATCACTGACTGTCAGAACGAAGGCTCCGCTGCAACTCCCCTTCTTCGTCGCCACTACTTTCAAACAAATGCGACATATCGGCTCGTCAGTGTTCATGGGCTCACACCTTGTTCTTCTGTTTAAGACCAAAATATTCCCACACTGGGGCTGTGGCATTCAGATGAGGAACCATAGCTTTCATGCCATCATTCATATCAGTGTTTGTTTGTTATTCTCCTTTACGCTCACTTCAGCTCTCTGTGTGTACCCCCACAAAGATTGAATGAATGACAAATGCTCGCTCTGCTATAAATTCGCTAAATCCGCTATAGAACCAACGCACCCAGGTGTTAAGAAAGTTGCACAGAGTGAGTCATCTTCTCATCCAGCCCATTTGGTAGAAAGAGAGGAGGAAAACAAACACGCATGCACGTGTCAACTTATCGAGGCTGGCAAACTTACCGGGAACGTTTTTATTTATCGCGCGGTTAATTGATTTATTGATTATCGTGACAGGCCTGCCAGACAGTTAATGAGTCTTTGTGTCTGCTGTATGCAAGTTAAATCTGCAGACTTTGCAGTTTCAGTCACAGACACATGTTGCACTTGGCAGGAGGTGGACCTTCAGTGAGTTTATTCCGAATATCAGCAGTGCCTCGCCGGCCTATTGTTACCACTGTGACTGAATATACAGTCTGTTGGCCCGAAAAGATGTGTGGGGCGCATGTGGTCTAAATGTAAACAGGCTGCTAAGTGGACTTAATGAAATCCTCTCCATTACATCCGTTCTCTTTTGAAGTCAGAAAAGAGAATATTTGTGCCAATTAGCAGATTGATATTCACACAAATATCTGATAGAGGAGACTGAATGGTGAACATCAGCTTTCAGGGTTTGAGGGTTTGTTTAACCTGATTGGGGTCGTTAGCTGGATATCTTATGATTGTAGCACTGATTAGGCAGAGTAAAAGACAACCTCAGGCTTGTAAAAGAAAGAGTTTTGTCAGTTATATTCGTTTGGTTTGCTCAGCTCAAAGAATCTTTCTTTTCTATCTGCCTCTCTGTTAGCTGTCAGGAGAAGAGCATTCAAACATTTGGGGAATACTTGTTTACAGAACGCAGACGAGGTCGTGCAAGGGCAGGAGACGGCGTTGATGATGAAGAAGGAGAAGATTTGTTTTAAGGAAAGTCTCTACTAATGTAAGAAACATAAATACACAGAATCCAGGATCTATGTAATCTAAATGGGCCATCCACATGGATATGGATTCAGGCGTATCTGCCCAAGTTTAAGTTTATAATCAAATCTGAATTTTTGTCCACATGGACACTGAGCCCAAAAAAGCTCATTTTTGCGGTCCCAGGGTGGATAAATCTGAAAACACTGGCTGGGCACTTCCAAGTAGACAAAAAATACATATCGTTAAGGAAACTATGACGTTACAGCCCCACCTCTCTCTTACACTAAACCCCAACAAAAAAAACAATGGCGGATGGCAGTGTCATGCTCGTGCTGCAGAAGCTACTGAGCTTGTTTCCGCTTTTACAGCAAAATCTTCTGATCATCTACGACCACCATGAGCAACAAGAGACCACTGAGAGCAGCAGACGCCAGTGTTTGTCGACATTTCACAGGATGTATGCGCATGCACCATGTCTTCCTCTTGTTTTGGTGTACTTCTACAGCAGTGTCATGGCACCTGTTACAGGCCTGGGTGTCCCGATACAACTTTTTCACCTCCGATACAATATCAATATTGAAGCCTTGAGTATTGGCCGATATCGATAATAATTAAATATACTTTTTTTATTTTGTAGTATGGACTGTAAGAAAAGGCTTGATCAAGTGAGATTACTCAAACAGAGAACAGTAGTCAATAAATGAAAAATAATAAGAAGACCCTGAAAAGTAACCTCAAGAAATCCAGTAAAAACAAAAACATGTATTTTTAAATTGCAAAATAACCACTGTGTTTAACTTAAACACAAGCATATTCTACAACTAAATTAAATATATAAAAAATAAATTACAATGGACTGCTTGTATCAGAGTGCTCGTATTGGATATTTTAGATGCTGGCCGATATAATCTGATATTTGTTTTTTTGCAGATATCAGATCATTATCCAAATTTCAATATCAGATCAGGACACCCCTATTAAACACTACTGTATTTTCAGGGCCTGGTTACTCAACAATGAAAAGTGTTGAAAACTGAGAGTTTTTGTTGCGTTTGCACTTTCCGTGTACATGAGAATGACACCCGGATTGCCTGAGTCCGAAAAGTTTTGAAACTAGGGTCCAGAGTGAAAAGTTTTAAAAACGTTTCGTTGTCATCTTCATTTCATTGTCATAATCAAGGATCCCCGGGTGTGATGTGCACTGCTGTTTCAGATAAAGGTAGCATGTGCACCTGAGAAAACAACAGCTATGGTCGACTACCAAGCTGCTAACCGTGCAAGGTCTGTTATTACTACTCCAACAACATGTGGATTTGCTGCATCAACACACTGACCAGCAGACACACATTTGTTATATTCGCCAAGGACACTACAAACTTGCATCTCCTACTACTTCTCTGGCGTCCAGGCTATCGCGTTTCCAGTCGTTCTTGCAGATCTGTGAACTAGGGCTGGGTATCTATTCAGATTTTCTAGATTGATTCGATTCGATATTACAAGGTCTCAAATCGATTCGAGTCACGATTCCATTCGCTGTTTATTCAGTCTGGGATATCTTAGTTAAAATAGTGCTGTAAATTTAAAAAGTGACCTTTTGACCTGGTACATCATTAAAAATTGTTTTACCATGAAGAACTAAACCCAAAGCAGTTACATTAATCATATTTTAATGATATGCATTAATGCATATTCTGCATATTACTTGTTTTTTGTCCAACTCATATTTTCCTTTATACTTGTTAAATCTAAAATACTGTACATCCAAACATCAGCTTTTAATCTTGCCAGTGGTGCCCATATAGTGCTTCCACCATGTTTGATTGCAGTAACATCTCATGAGATCTTGTTCAGTAGAAAGCAACGCTAAACGCTGATCACACAAGACTAGCAGGGTTGATACCACAGGCTGCTTCTCTGCACATCCAAAGAAGAAAAAACTACCCAAGTTAAAAGATCAATCTTTGGATTTTATGGATCGATTATGAACCAGTTAAAGGAAAATCGATTTAAATCGATTAAATTGATTTTTTTAACCCAGCCCTAGTGTGAACACACAACATTATCACATCGTCCAGTGTGAACACTTGAAGATGCTAAGGAAACATATTTCCTTTTTTGGTGATTATGCTGCCGTGTAAACAGGCCAAAGTGTTTCGGTGTGGATGGACACATTTACTAAAATGATGCCGTCTATACAGAGCACATTTTTCATCTCCATGTGGACAGGACATAAGTTCTTGGCTGTCCTTTCAAGTCCTCTGTGGTTCATTAACATCTCAACACAAAACTCAAACTGTGAACACCAACACAAAATCATCCTAAAAGAAAAGAAAAGAAAAGCAGAAGCAGCCACTTACTGTCCCTCGATCAGCCAAGTGCACTTTGTCTTGTACTTGTAGTTTCCTGGACCATCAGTCAGAAAACCAGAGGGGCCCGTCAACCTGAGAGGAGAGAAGACAAACAAGGTCAGAAATGAAGACATCCAAAGCCTCTTTATCACTGCAAAGCTTTATGGATTCATTCAGAACCAGACTTCAGCATAAAACTGTCACACAAAGCACAAACAGAACACAATCAGCGTAAAATTACACAAAACAAATCAATAATTCATCAGATTATTAAGAGAACAAGAGTCTTTCATTTTAAATGTCCACTTTATTTTAACTGTCAGTCTAAAAGTGTAATCTTTGGCAGATTTAATTTATAGTCCCAACCCCCCAACACTCTCCCAATCCAATCACTTCAGCTGTACAAAACGATTAACAACAAAAACTCTCTGCAAGCAAACTGCTTTATATTAAAACAAACCACAAGATTAAACATATTTTTTAATGACAGCAGCGAATGTGAATGTTGAACAACTGAAGGAGAGGACAAGCCTAAAGGAACTTGTTTGAGACTATATATTGTCAAACACGTGTTTGAAATATTGTATTACTGAAAAGAAGAGTGAAAGATATTCTGTAATAGTAAACTTCAAAAGATGAGAAGTTAATACTTGAGCCAGAGCAGAAATTTGAATAAATTCTGTAGAAAAACCCCACAAGCACTTAAAACCTTTGTAATGGAAGCTCAGGTACTGCTGTTACAGCTATAAGCAACAGCTCAAATAGTTTTAATGTTTATTAATTTTCCCTGGACAGGTTACTTGAACATTGAGGACCCTTTTATGACAATATATTTAGTGAGCTTTTTTTCCAGGTTTTAAGAAATTACTAATTATATATCCAAATAATACACTACATACAGGAGAAGAAAAACAAAAAATTACATTAAAACTAGAAAAGCACTCTGAGAGCGCAGACCTCCGCCAGCGCCACAGTCCTCACCCATATTGTGATTTTCACTATAAATATTAGTCCTACCTTTATTTCATCTAAATATTTAGATTCTTTGACCTTGAAAACATACCATTAGCAAATGGATTCATAATGATGTCTATTTTAGTTCAGTAGTTATTCGCTAAAATCACATTTTTCATCATGGCAGTTTTGTGCTGATCTGGATCACTCCCAAAATTGAATCATTTGTTCCTTGTCACGATCCGGACATTTCCGGAAAATTTCATCGAAATCCGACGAAAAGTAGACAAAAAAAACACTGAAAATCAGGAAAAGAAGACAGTTTGTGCATACACCTACATAAACTTTGCACACCCTCGGGTTCAATTGTTGTAGTCAGCTACACTGGAAACAAAACAGAAATTGAAGTTTTAAAACATTATTCAGGAAAAGAAAGCATAATCTTGCAGTGCAGTTTGATCAGCCTGATTTAATGTCAGACATCAGGCAGATCCATTTGTCAAGCTTAAAATCTACTGCGACTGTGAGTGGTCCAAAATGAGGCGACCCACCTTAGAGCAGGAAGGGGTGGAGCTACAGGTGCACCTTCAGGAGCACTTTTATCAGATCTAGACCGCATTTCTTTATTAAATTAAAAACAAATAACAACACAAAAAAGTTCTCAATAAAAACAGCATTTTGGTTCCACCATTGACATTTTTTTGAGAGGGTTTGTTTTACAAAATGGCTCACATTCTGCCCTTTACATTGTGGCTGCTGAGCCAGCCTACTACATTATCTGATTGGCCTATGAAGAGTTTGATTGACAGAATGATTGTCCAATCACATGCTGGATACGCTATTAAAGGTTCTACTTACTCCCAAACACTTTCAAAGGGCACTTTCCCAGAAAGATACTCTGAGATTGGACATTAGAAGTAATATTAAATTCAAAGGCATAAATAAAACAAAACAGAAATAAAAGAACTTTGAGAATAGGTGTTTAATATTTTTAGTTACTACCAAGATGTCGTCTGTTACCATTGTGTTTTACTTTTCTCAAACTTCATAGAGCAAATAGACAAGTTCCTATCCCTGAGATATCGAACAAATGGATCCCACACATTATTGAATAGTTAATGCTTATCTCAAAGGATACATTTTTCTATGAGTAAAACAAAAACATTCCATTAAAGCACAGTTTGACGAAGGACGATGCCTTTCTTAACTCTTAAATGAAGCACAGTGATCTGAAACAGACCACTGTAGGTGCTCACCATGAGCACTGCAGCACTGATGCCAATTTTAATTTTCAGGTTTCAGTTTTGTTGTTCTGTAGTGACACAAAATCAATCATTACGCAGAGTTGTTACAAGAGAATGAGTCAGCGGAGCGAGCAGGTAAACACTAACTTCTGACACCTCGCCGTGGAGCTCTGCTGCAGCTCTACACGGTGCTCCAGAGTCCAGAAGGCAGCAAACAAGACGGCAGAGAATGATTAAACCTCACAACAAATTATCATCTGAGGTCCGACAACACAACGGGCGACAGCTAACTCTCTAATAGCACAGTGCAGCGACGCCCAGGCTGTTACTGCCTGATCAATTCCAGCGTGATGACACAGCAGAAAGGAGGTGAACACCAGGGGCACTTAGCAGCAGTCAGAGATCATATCATTACTGATGTCGGTCTCAAGGTGCCACGACTCTGCTGCTAACACATCTAGACACTGTTAAAAAACAAATGTTACAGGATGGTCGCTGAGATTTACTGCTCCTCTGCAATAAAACAGATTCAAAGGTCCAAAAACAACCGTTAAATGACCAGAACAAGTGATTTTACAGCAAGGCATGCCACCGAAAGCTCAAATTCTACAATAAAAGTACAGAACATATGGTTTTAGTACAAGAAATAAGACAAAGAGAGTGAAAAATAATCACAGGACAGAGTGTGAAACCTTCGTTATTATCTCAGTTTTGTTTATTTTAGGGATGCATGCAACTGGATCTATTGTGAATTTTGGATATGGGGATATTTTCAAACACATAATCAATTTATTTAATCAATTATGGAATATCAAACACTCACTGTAATGTTTATACACCAGAGCAGCTCAGAGTGGTTGGAATAATGAATAAATAATTCATGTGATTTTAGAAATCTGAGCAGGGGAGTTCATATCAGTATGTAACTTAGGCTACGTTTACATGGAAACTCCTGAGTTGAAGACACAAAGATTTTTCCTTTGCGTTTTAGAATTCTTCTGAGTTCAGACGACGACGCTCGAAAACGAGTTAATCCACTGTAGTGTGCATGCTGGTTCAGTAGATGGCGGTGTAGGTCTGCAGAGAGGCAGCGCTGCTACAACACATGAACAAAGAAGAAAAACTTTCACAAACAACAATGTGAATAGACGCACGGAGACGCAGGAGTTTCTTTTCTGGACAACAAATCAGTGAGGACAACAAATCTGTCTGGATGGTTTTGTCTGGATAACAAACAGAGCACGGTAAGACACTCACACGTTACTTGGCGGACGGCCGAAGCTGTTTAGCTGTTTTTGTTCCTGGTATGCGCGCGCAGCCTTCATGTGAAAGAGTACTGCGCATGCGGTGACGTCAGTGTTTCACCCTGAAACACTCTGATACGGGTTTACACGGAGCTGAATGGAGAGCGTATTCAAATCTTTCCACCCTGTTTTCAAAAGTTTCCATTTTCAACGAGTTTCACTGTAGACGCAAGGAAAACTTATCGGATTCGACCGTTTTCGGCGCCAGGTAAACACGGCCTTCGTCTTTGTTATATCTTATGTAGGGTTTTATACTTTACTTTAGAAACAGAAATGTGAAAATGGTGCCGAAAAGAGACAAGATTGGGGAATGACATACTGTAAAGAATCCACAGGTTGGACTTAAACTAACCACCAGGACCCCATATCCCTGAATGCTGAGGGTACTTATTGAGCAATTTGTGAGTTTAGGGTGAATTTGTACAAAATACAAGCACATACAGATTAACTGGATGATGTGATCAAGAAACACAACAATATTTTATCATGCTTTTGCAAGTTCTGCCTGGTAGATACTTAACATGATATGTAAATTTAGGGATGCAGAATACTACTTTTTTTTTAATGCATTTTTGGGCATTCTGTGCCTTTATTGAAAAGAGAGAGACAGTGAATAGGTCTGTGAAGGGGGTTGAGAGAGTAGGGGAAGGCACTCTGCAAACTGGTCACAGGCTGGAATTGAACCCAGACCGGCAGAAGCATGTACATGGGACGTGCATGGTTGCTAACCACTCCACCAAACCAGCACCCCACAATACTACATTTTTGCCAGTAATAAATAGGCTTTTACAATCCCTTAATGACTGATACTGATTTTATAAAGCCTTCACTAAAATGGACCAAATTCTTTCCTGGAGAAGACATTTTCTATTTTTGTAAGAAACAGATTCAAAGCAACATAAACAACTTTTTTTTCTTTAATAAATGACATGCTTATGCATCATGCTTGGTGTTACTACATTAATTACTATCTGTATTTTTTTTTTATCCTATGTCCTTTGTTGTAGGGGTGTCCCGATACAACTTTTTCACCTCCAATACGATACCAATATTGCAGCCTTAAGTATTGGCCAATGCAGATATAGATCCAATGCAATAACAGGAGGAATCATACAGACTTTTATTACTTATTTTGTACTATGGAAATAAAGATCAAGTGAGATTACTCAAACAGAGAACAGTAGCCAGCAATAGTAGGTTTTAGAAATTTTAACCTTAAACATAAGAATATAGTACAATTAAATAAAATAAATGAAAAATAAATTAGGAGACCCTGAAAATTAACCTCAAGAAAGCCAGAAAAAACAAAAACCCATGCTTTTAAATTGCAAAATAACCACTGTGTTTAACTTAAACATAAGCATGTTCTACAATTAAATTAAATGAATAAAAAAAGTTATAATGGACTGCTTGTATCGGAGTGTTTATACTGGAGATTTTAGATGCAGGCCGATATAAGCCGATATTTGTTTTTTGCTCATATTGGACTGATATCCAATATTAATATTGGATCAGGACTACCCAATTTTTTTGTATATATTTATACATGTATATCTGAGCGTGTGTGTATGTTGGGATGCACATATGTATGCAGGTATAAATGTATGTATATGTTTGTTTACGTACATATGTGGATATATATGTATGAGATTGTTTAGTGATTTCATTTTTTGATATAACTAATTATATTTTCAAAGTATGGGGGTGGACTGTGATTCTCATCCCTAGTAAAATTTGCATTAAAATCCTAAAAATACACTTTAATAAATATCTGACTCATTTAATGCTCAGGCCTGTTACTCCATTGTAAGTTTGTCTTAACTCCATGTGGATTAATTCTTCAGCCTCCGTTTGCATCAGTCTACTTCCCAAAACAGTCTTTTTATTTCACAATTCTGGCCATGCTGATGAAACATGTCTCTTGACAGGGATAACAGCAGGATTTGTGTGTTGCAAAATAATATTTTTATTTGCATCCAGGCAACAGAAGTGCTTACACTGCACTGTTTTGAACACTCTAGCATGACAACATCTCTGCAGAAAAGCGGCCAGCAGCTTCTGCTTTGTGAACGGGATGGATCAATGTCCAAGGACAGGGGTGTTGTTAAGTAGATTTTACAGGGCAGACATGACCGTCCAACTCAACAATGATCCTCTGCTATCTCTGAGTGAATTGAGTGCTTATCAGCTGACACACTGTAACATAAGTGTGTCAGCCAGAGACCCAGCTAACAACAAATACGGCTCATTTTTGGAGGGACGTTGAGGTTTTTGCTTGATTTATGTGTCCACATCGAACAATGGCAGCTGCAAACAGGCCCTGCCGAGTAACGGAGGCTCGATATTTGCTCTGTAGGTGTACCGAGGGTGGTTTCACACATCCCTCTCTTCATGCCAGGTCTCAGCGGTTGGCTAAAAAATACACTGGCACTGCTGTAATTACAGATGTCTCTGTGCTTACAGAGCTGGTCTTCAGGGACAGAGCTTGCAGACAAACACAAATCCCTCTAAGGACCTGAAACTCCTGAGTCCTGACTCTTAAACCAAACACACCTTTACCACCGAACACAGGACCACACATGCTGCATGATGGGGCTTTTTTGCGCTGCTGGAAACAGAACAGGGAAGGGAATTGAAAACCTATTTTAGTTGAGAATCTATAAAAGTGAGCTCAAGGAATCAATATCATTTGTCTTCATGCTAAATAATTCCCTCATCAAAACTTTGCTCTGCATCAGGGGCAGACCATGAGCACCTGGTAGCCCACAAGGAGAACTTAAAGTGCCGCAGGAACAATCTAAAAAGCATCCTTTATTCATCCCTCATGAGGAAATTCAACTCATTACACTCTGTTGTTGAAAAATGTTACACAAACACAAGCTGAAATACACATGAACACAGGTCCTGTAATCATGCACTGATAAAAGACGTCAGACTGCTACTGAAGAAGAACTTCCAAGCAGTTTTGGGGTTCAGTGTCTTGCTTAAAGGCACTTTGGCAGTGCCCAGGTACTTCTCCAGCAAAAAAAAACAACAACATCCAAACATGGTTAATTTGGGGTTTGAACCAGCAACCCTTCAGTCCCTAACCCAGGTCCTTACAGACTGAGCTACTGCATGGCTTGCATTTATGCATTACAAAAAAATTATACTTAACAGAAAAAAACAACAAATGTAAAACTTGCATCAAATTTTTTAAAGATTATTTTTCAGGCATTTTTGTGTCTTTACTGATGGGCTTGTGAAAGAGGATCAGAGAGTAGGGGGAGATACTCTACAGACTGGCCACAGGCTGGATTTGAACCCAGGCCAGCAGAAGTATGTACATGGGTCATGCCTGGTTGCTTAACCACTCCACCAAACCAGCACCCACACTTGCATCACATTTTGAAATGGTCTCTGCTGCAGCTTGTACCACTGTTAATTTTGTTGAGTAATTATTTTTGTCAACAACCTTTTTTCCCCTGACGAAAAACTAGACAGTAACTAATAAAACTACTACTTCTAATGTAGAAAGTAGGGACAAGTTAGGACTATATCTAATCACAGCTACTTTGGTTGTGTGGAAAGGTTGGATGAGTTAAGAGGGACATCTTATTTACTTATTTTACCCTATAGTATTTCTATCTAATGTCTTAAAATGATTTTTAACAATCTGTTTAGTTTTAACTTCTGTGTTTCCTCATTTTTAATTCATGATAGCATTTCCTTAGTCCTCTATTTTCTGTCAGAATTTCAATTTTATGTCTCTGTGTGTTTGAGGAAGTGATAGTGGGTATTGAATGTGGATGGGGAGGGGGGATCGTATATATTCATTTTATGCAATTATGCAATTTTCTACTTTTTTATTGCACTTACAGCAATTTATTTGGTTTTCTGACCCATGTAAAGCATTTTTACTACCAAGCACTGCAAGAAAAGTGCTATAAAGTTTGATTGAGTTTGATTGATCCGATCACAGCTGCCTTAGCTTGGTGGTGGGATAAGTTGTGGAGTGGTCCAATCAGAGCTGCTCTCTTTATGAATTGATCTATTCATGTAGAGCAGGCTCACTGTTTGTTGTCAGTTCTGGTATTGTAACTGAGATGCTCTGCCAGGTAGCCTAAATAAAGGTGACTGCATTTCACACAAAAGTTACATTTTTTTCTGTTTATTTATACACTCAAACTTTACTAGCATTCAGTTATAGGTTATTAGATGTTTTATTTCATCCAAGTGTAAAACATGACTTCAAAAATTCAAGGAAACATCAAAAATGCCTTACCCTTTACCCTTTACAACTTAGATGGATTCATTATGACTAAGACTAAAAGATATTTTGGGCAAAGACTGTCTTACTAAAACTAAATTAAAAGTGCTGTCAAAATGAAAACTGGCTGGTATCTTTCACAATGAAAAGTGGATAAGTGAGGGTTTTGTGCTGTTGACAAAAATGTCATCATCAGGATGAGGAAAAATAAGTGTTGAAATATCAGCATATTTGATTAGATTAGATGAGTTACATTTTTTTAATCCCTTTGGGAAACTCCCTCTCAGGGAAGTTAGGGTTTCAACAACAGCTTCAAAAAGTAGTTAAAAAAGATACAGAGAAAGATAGATATCAACAGATATATGAATTTTAAAAAATGAAATAAATGCAAATATAATACAAATAAAAACAAAAAAATAAAAATGTGGCTGAATCTTGGCAAAAAATAACTATTTACCAATCTACAATGCATGTTTTAGTTACAGGCCTGAATACAGATTAGACAAAAGAAGGACAAAGGCATCAGGTGTCGTGGCGCAGTCTGATCATGCGCTCGGTTGGTTAAGCAGAAGGTTGCAGGTTCAAGTCCTGCTCTAGCTGTCACATGGTGATGTGTCCTTTGTAGGGTTGGGCATCGTTTGAATTTGAGCGATTCTGGTTCCTAACGATTCTCGATTCCGATTCTTTTAAGAGGAGGGTTGAAAAAGTTTTGATGTTTTAAAAGAGCTAGCTAACCAGAGGTCTTTCTGGATAAAATAGTCTGTACTTCTCCATGAATTTTAATGCTATGAACTTACCACTTTCTATGAACTATACTATGAATTTCTCATGGGGCTGTTTTTATATATTTATCTGAACTGAAAAAAAATATTATAAATTTTCTTTTCACAGGAGTTCACTTTTCACAAGAGAGCTTTATTTTTGAAAAACTCATGATGGTTGTATTGTCCATGGTTGCGCTAACCTAAATACTTCTGGCGGATTCTTCTTCGTTGGTGTTCGGCGGTTTCTCCTTCCGGTCGGCGGACTAGGAATCGAAACTAGGAATTGAAATTAAAACATTTGGACGATTCCGGGAGAATTGGAAAGTTACTCCTGGTTCCAATCGATACTCGATTTTCGATGCCCAATCCTAGTCCTTTGAAAATGATTTGTAAATGGTTATATTTGTAAATGGTTATAAAAGGGCGTGGATGAGTTTGTTCAGACAGATGACCACCTGACAGAAACTCTGAACCTTCAGTGAGTGAATGGGTGTGACTGTGTGGATGTGACCTATCTTGTAAAGCCAATTTGAGTTGTAAAAGAGACTAGAAAAGCACTTTATAAGCTTGAGTCCATTTACACCATATCTGCCCATGTCAGCCATTTATTCAACCATCAGCTAATAAACATGGGTTCACATATATCATGTTAAACTGTTTTATCAGTTTAATGCTGACATCTGACACACCTAACTGCTGATTCAGACAAGATTTTTTTAATGTGGCAGTAAAAAGGATCGAAAAGATAAAAGCTGAACTGTTTTCATGGTCAAACATGAGACACATTGCTGGTGAAATGTGCCAATAAAGATAATCAGAAAAATGCTTGTACTGTATCTGCTCTGATTTTCACAATGGGTGCATCACAGTTTTTTTTTTTATGTATTTTTTTGGCATTTTGTGCCTTTATTGATAGGAGAGAGAAAGTGGATAGGCTTGTGAAAGGGGGTGAAAGAGTAGGGAGGACACTCTGCAAACTGGTCACAGGCGGGATTCGAACCTGGACCGGCAGAAGCAAGTACATGGGGTGCCTGGTTGCTAACCACTCCGCCAAACCAGCACCCCGCATCACAGTTTTCTCATTACCTCCACCAAGGAGGTTATGTTATCGCTGGCATCTGTTTCTTTTTTTGGTTTGCTTCTTTGTTTCTGTGTTATCAACATAACTCAAAAAGTTATGGGTGGATTTTGATGAAATATTCAGGAAATGTCTGGATTGGGACAAGGAACAAATGATTAGATTTTGGGAGTGATCCGGATCACCGTCTGGATCCAGGACTTTTTTCAAAGACTGTTTAACATTGTGAGATAGGACCATTTTTGGCATTTGTGCATATTACTCCACCAAAAATAGTCAGGGCATTCAGAAAAAAAGTATACAACAAGTTGCCAACACTGATAACACAGACTGACCTGGATCCCGGCACATTTTGGATTCTTTTTTTAAATGTATTTTTGTGCCTTTATTGATAGGAGAGAGACAGTGACAGGCTTGTGATAGGGGGTGAGAGAGTAGGGAAAAACACTCTGTAAACTGGTCACAGGCGGGATTCGAACCTGGACCGGCAGAAGCAAGTACATGGGGTGCCTGGTTGCTGACCACTCAGCCAAACCAGCACCCCAAAATTTTGGATTCTTTGATTCAGAACAAGAAAAATTAAGATATCCTTGGAATTTTTCCATCATAGCAAGGGAACAAATAAAGGCATAGACTTGAAACACACGTCAAAATGTAGCCAAGATACTGTGGAATCTGGATTGTTGTATCTTCAAAAACTTTGGAGCTAGATCCAGAAGAAAACCACCATGATGAAAAATGTAAATTTAGTAAATAACTACTGAACTAAAATAGATATCATTATGAATCCAATTGCTATTGGTATGTTTTCATGGTCAAGGAATCTAAATATTTAGATGAAATAAAGGTAAGACTAATATTTATAGTGAAAATCACATACGGATGAGGACTGTGGCGCTGGCGGAGGTCTGCACTCTCCGTTTTGTTTTTAAAATCGAGTCAAACTGTTGTCACCATGGGGTGCTGGTTTGGCAGAGTGGTTAGCAACCAGGCACCCCATGTACATGCTTCTGCCGGTCCAGGTTCAAATCCAGCCTGTGACCAGTTTGCAGAGTGTCTTCCCATACTCTCTCTCCCCCTTTCACAAGCCTATCCACTGTCTCTCTCCTATCAATAAAGACACAAAATGCCCCAAAAATACAATATATACATATATATAGGGAAAAAAAAAACTGTTGTCACCATGATGCTGAAAGAAAAATGGTTGGTCCAGCACATAGAAACTTAAGCAGGGTAAACACAAAAGGATTTTCTAAATCTTAAGAGATTTTTTATCTGTCAGAGACCCCACATAAGAAAATAAAAATCAGACATTTGAACAGTTTTGATCGTCCTGTGTGTGGTGTGCTCAGATAATCTCAACACAGCACACACACAGAACATTCTCTCCCACCACCGATCTACAAACCAGTCCTCCAACAGAAATCTCAGGTGATTAAACATGATCTAACAAAAACAAAGAAGCATAGCAACGACCATAAACTGTGCAAAACGCAACACATAACATTGGAGAGGACATACGATACGAGGGAATGATGGTGGTCTTTGGACTATTTCTGATGGAAAATCAGGAACTTAATAAAAGAAACGACTGTGGAAAATCTTTAAGGCGGCGTGAATACGTGAACTGGTCCTCTTTTTGTTTTAGATTTTCATTTACGCCTGCTTCCATGTTTCTCCTCGCTACATTCTGTTCCACGTCACAATTCACAGAGTCATGACTTTGAGTCATCGGCTTTTCTCACACACATGAAGATTTTTGGTTGAAAATGTCAAACAAAATTAATATTTACTATAATATAATATATAATATATAATATTTGTCGGCCCGACCCGTTTTGGTGGAGATTATTGGTGCAAATTCCCTCTTAACCCTTTAACTCCCAGCTCAACTGTTTGGCAAAGGTCATCAAATTCAGGAATATTTAATGTTTAAAATAAACAGCACGTCATTTTTTTGTTTCTGTCTGCAAACAAACCAAAAGAAGTTATATTTGATTTGTGGGATTTAAAGTTTCAAACAACTAAAAGCTTATATCATTATTACTATTATTATTATTTTGAAAATTTAACTTAACCATTACCTGGTATGATGATATATATGTACACATAAAGTCTGTTCATTAAAAACATTGTAAAAAAGGCAAAAATGACTTAAAATAGATAATGTTGAGTTTGATAAACACAGAGACATTTCTGCATTTTCTAACTGATGTTGTCCCCAATATTTGTGCTTTCTTATGTCATGACACAATTAACTGCTGGCTGTTAAAAACTTTTAATCCCCTAACCAAGAAAATATTTGTTTTTTTTGGAGTGTTTGTGGTTGTCTCTGTTCTCTGAAGTGTTAATGGAACCAAACAATGATTTGATTTGTTCTGTTTTTTAAAACATTAAATATCCCTGAATTTAAAGGTGCTATGAGGAGAATCTATTACCGGCCAAATAAAGACTCTGCTACCCATGAGCACATGCGGCGACTGTCATAATGCTGCGTTCCAGTAACCTCGGAAATGGGAGTGACATCATCTCTGACTTATCGCCGTTCCAGTTGAAGTCAGAAAAAAAACATGCCGATCTACCAGGCTATTGTTAGCTGTTGTTAGCACGCTCCGCGTTGTTGTATGAAGAATGTGATTATCACTATGGCAGCATTTTTGTAAATATAAGTCTAACAATACGATGTATACAGCTGATCTAGAGCGACACACCCCAGTCAGAAGTGCAAATGAATTGATTATTACAGGAGCTAAATAACTGTTCACACTGGGGGCATCCATCTTTGATTGTCAACTTGGGGGTGGCGAGGTTTCACCGAGTTCCCGGTTGGAAATTCAGACTTCAGGGGACGTTCCAGTTAAGTTTCCTACTCAGAACTCAAAATTCCTACTTCTGACTACAACTGGAACGCACCAAAAGACGTCTGCAATCCAAAGCGTGTGTTTGTTTGTTGTTATGCAGCTCGGACCTTCCTCAGAACTCTGCATTGCTTTACAACTTCTTTTTTCAACAACTTACAGGATGCACAGCGACGAAGTAATGTATCTCTTTCTAGTTACGTAGCGGTAGTTTTTGATGTGTGACAACAAGCAATTTTTGGAAAACTTATTACTGTAGTTGTAGCCGGCTATATATCGCTACTTACAGCCCGGTGCTCTAAGACGTGTTATATAAATAATAAAATCATATAAATTTGCTCTAGTTTGAATTGTTTTGTTCCAGAAGTTGAGTATCCAGGCCAGTCCAGCCCTGTCCGACCCGACCAGAAGGCTAAGGAATAGCATTTATAGATAACCTATTTTGATGCTATAAAACTCATCTTAAAGTGTGTATTTTGATCAGGCATATATCTAAAAGTGAGACTTTTATGTAATTACTTAGATACTCCTCACAGTCCCTTTAAAGATGAACTCTGCCAAACAGTTGAACCTGTAGTTAAAGGGTTAACACACCTCAGACCACAGGATGATCTTGTAATAATCTATTAAGACAGAAGATAATGGGGCATTTGTGGTCCTTGATTGAAAAGGGAGGAAGTCGGGGCGAAAACAGCCCAGTAATCTTTATGTTTGCACCCCGCTTTAGATCTGGTTTTCTGAAATTTAAGTGTAATGCTGTATTGATGGTTGGCATGCATAATTATGTTTGATTGCTTTAGAACAGCTAAACCAGACACAGCGAGTCTTCATTAGTTGTTACTGCTGATTAAATGTGACTAGTTTTCTACTTCAGTTTGTAAAAGACACACTGTCAAAGCCACACTGTCAATTTTTCTTGAAAATGTCATGCATCACTATTTATACTGTCAGCTTTTATGCTACGAGCCGGCGTCAAAGTCTCCTGAGATTGAGAGTAATACAGCAGATGCCTTTGCTTCCTCTTCTTACAGGTATCGTATCATTTACAGCGCTGTTCAAAAACGGCGTCTCCTCAAACAAACCGTCTCTGCGTCCCTGCCAAGTGGTCTGCAAACGGCAAAGTGGAGCCACATGAGAGCAGAGCAAACACGATTTCTCATTCAGAGGCGACAACAGAGCCGTTCAGAGGCACGGAGAGGGAGAGCGTGCTCAGACGGAGTAAATGTTCAGAGACAGACGGCTGCTCCCCTCAGACCCTCTGAGAGGACGTCCACAAGCTGCTGATATGAGATTTTAAATCAATTATGGAATATAAATACTCATTGTAATGTTTACATGCTAGAGCAGCTCAGAGGGGCGGGAATAATTTAATCATTTCATGTGATTTTAGACATGTGAGCAGAGAGGAATTCACATCAATATGTCGCTCAGTTCTTTTTATATCTATTTTAGGCATTTTCATGACTTTATCAGAGCGACAGGACTGCAGATAGAGTTTTAAAATAGGGAGGGGAATTACACGCAGGTAAGGAGCCACAGGTTGTATTTGAACTGAGCCAACAGACCACCAGTGCTGCACAAAAAAAACGTACTTCTGACTTAATCCAAGGAATATGTGATCAAACAAAAGTCTTGTGGTACAGGATATATGCACAACAAAATAAACTGAAATTTTGACGAAATATAACTTATGCTTTCCTCATTTTCTAATATATCCTTGCAGTCACTGAAAGTCCAACATTTTTTTCTTTTTGTGTCTTGCCTCATTCCTGAGTCACGACCAGCAGATAGACTTCACTC
The DNA here is from genome assembly GCA_036419115.1 of Scarus forsteni. Classification (NCBI taxonomy): domain Eukaryota; kingdom Metazoa; phylum Chordata; class Actinopteri; order Labriformes; family Labridae; genus Scarus; species Scarus forsteni. Next base: position 11,212,997 of record JAZDUH010000451.1, read on the forward strand.
TTTTGACTGAGTGTTAATCCAATTCTAATTATGATCACAATTTTGGCTGCCAGGATTAAATGAACGTGATCATCGGTGATATTTACATTCAAACTCTTAACTCCAATCTTACCTGATGATGTCTTATAAAATTTATGATTTCCTCCACTGCAAGTTACGTGATTCTGTGGAGAAACACTAAGTAACAACGACAATAGGAACAGTGATAACACATGCTAGTATTACTCAACTATTATTTTAGTTATGAGCCCTATTAACTAAGTAAACACATCACTATTGTCATTCTAATTCTAACTTCATTAATGCAATCTGACGTAACAATAATGCTAAGTTAAAACAAAAAACTGAACTGTTCACATATCATTGTTTAAAATGAATGAATAAAATACAGATGTTTTCCCTAACATGATGAATAATCATAATTAATAATTCTGATCATAACATTATTCAGAAAAACTGTGATTACAATTCTGGCCATAATCGTGCAGCTCTACTGTGTGTGCAGTAACAAGGCATAAATGGAAAAAGGACACTCACTGCTAACTAGCTTAGCTTGAATGGCTGGAAGTTAATGGGAAGTATTAGCCTGCCTCTGTCTACAGTCATCAGACAAACTCTTCAGCAAATCTCAACGGTCCTGTGTGCTTGGTGTGACTCATTTTTTCACTGTGTTGTGTTATGTTATCTTCTACTATGAACATATTATCTTTAGCTGCTCACAAACAGAGGCTTGGTTTTGCTGACCTTCTTCCACGGTGGTTTGAGGTGGCGATATTACATTCACAAACAAGTCAAGTTTTTTTACAAGGTCTTTTTGGGGGGATTTGTATGCCTTTAATGAGAGGAGATAGTAAACAAATAGGAAACAGGGCAAGAGTGGGGGGAAGACATGCAGTAAACAGGCCCTAGGCAGGATGCGAACCCAGGCCACCTGCTCAAGGGGCGTGACCTTAACCACTAGGCAATCTGCGCCCCACGAGTCGAGTCTTTTGAACGGCTCATTTAAGTGAACAAGGAAAACTGATTTGCGGCTGTGAGTGAGTAGTTTATTTGCAATAGAATGGTGTCTATCTACTTGTTGTGAACTTGGGAGTGAGGAAAGACAAGAAAACCAAAACAAAAAAAGTTGGACTATCACTTTAACATTAATATGCATCATATTGGAATATAAATCAAAGTTACTATACCCCAACAATTTTAGACATTTGATACTATAATTCAGTATTATAAAACATTTCTATTTAGTAATTAATTCTAAAACTAGATACCAAATAAAGAAAACTGAATTCAAGCATAAACATGGCCACGAGCTAAGTCAGAGAGAGCAGTCTTTCAAGCAATAACTAGAATTATTTATGCATACATAGTAAAAATTGGCATCTCTCATATTGTTCATTTTTTGTGCCTATTTCTTTGTTAGCTAATAAAGATGTTTGGTTTGTTGATGGGGGAAAAACTCATAAATGAACTACCAACATGCTGCCAGGAAAAAAGATTTGAACAGGTAAAGGCCAATATTATTAAAGCTCTTTCGTGTCTGTAAAATACAAATTCCATTTTGCCTTCAGATCCATCACAAAAGTATCAGATTGGTAACGTTACTTGAGGGTAAAAATGCATTAATGCAGGGGGCTTACAGGGGCTGGACAGAGGAAAGAAATGGTCAGAAAGAGGAGATGTGATGGTTTATATTTAAGGGTTGCTATGTTCCTCCTTTGGACTGCTTTAGATGTACAAACCGCTGCAGACCAGAAAAGCCCCACAAGCTTTCCTCAACTTATGCTTATGCTTCATCCTACTCCTTTTCGGATATGTTGGGTTAATATCATTAGTGTTGTATTAACTATTCTCATTTGTTTTGTTTGTTTGTTCACTTTGTGTGATACTATCACTCACATTCAAAATCAAAAATCGAATAAAAAACTTCTCCAGTTCCATGTTGCTTATGTCCCAGCTTCGTTGGAAGTCTGCTGGCTGCTGGCTGCTTTTGGTCAATGAAACCACAAAAATGCCCAACCTTGACTGTCTAATTTCGTTACCAAGGTTTCAAAACAGATATCAATATTGGTTATTTTTTATTTTAAAGTCCAAGTTTGAAATTCTCAACCTGACAAGGCAGTGGCCACTGAGTACAAAAGCTGTGGAAGAAAAATGTTCATCAATAAATCTGAGCTCGAATAAAGTCAGTTACATAACAAAATAAATATTTCATCTTTATTATCCATGGCTGTTTAAATCATAACTAAGATTAACAACTCTGCTTTTTTTCTGAGTCACAGATATACATGAAAGAGCACAAACATGTTCTTTAATCAGTGTTGAAATGCACCTCATCTCCACTGAGGACTTTTGGAGTTCAATCATTGGCACAAAGAAAAAAAAATCCTCTGCAATGAGCAACAGAGGCTTTTTGTCCCCAGCTACAAGATATTGGTATAAATCAAAAATCACCCCTTAAATCCATTCTGTGTCCTCTATTTTAAGTCCTTTAAGTGCAGCTAGGAATCAGTGGCACGGCAAAAAAAAGGCTTTGCACAAAATTCTGTGCATCGGTCGGCTGTAAAAGAATAAAATAAGTCTGTGATAGAGCAGCAGCGGGGACCATTAGTCTCTGCAGAGGGCAGACGGGCAGGCTGTTCGCTCAGCAGAGCCCTCTGAGGACGAGGGTTGGCCTTCAAACCGGGTCCAGAAAGAGCCTCAGGATGGATGTGGACCGACACACGGACCAAACAACAACAGAGACACGACACACACAAGCAAGCTGTGGAGCTGGTGGACACCAACACCAGTGAGTGCATCTGTGGATCACACAGACTTTTAAATATATTCAAGTAATTTAGACCAGGGCCCCATCAGCTCAGCGGTTATGTCTGAGCGCCCCGTGCACAGTCTAAGCATTTTAAGCAGTCGGCTGAGGGTCAAGTTCAACTCCAAAGGCAGAAAAGCCAACAAAACAAAGTAATTTATATGAAATGTATCCAAAAGCTTTAAAAACAATGAGGAAAAGGCCGGTATGATGTTAGAAAAGTATGATGTGTTACAGGGACGTGGTTTAATAACCTGACACAGACGGACTGTTTCATTAGCGCTGTCAGGAGATTAAAAAAATAACCTCATTTATCTTTTTTTTTAATTCTCACTTTAAAAAAATGCTGAAAAAAGCCTCAAATTGAGGGTTTTTTTTTTTTGAAATTCATTAGATAATTTTGGCGTATTAAAAAATTGTTCTTAACCCTTCTAAAATTCGAGCACAAAAAGCCCAATGTATAAAAACTTTCTGGCTTTAACGGCCCAATCAGGGGATGGAGGCGGGAGCTTCGGATGTGACGACAACAGGAAGTGACTGCATGTTTGAAAACAACAGCAGCGTGTAAAGTCATCTCTCTGGATGCAGAAAGATCTGCAGTACAACCAAAGTAGCTGTGATTGGATATATTCCCAATCCAAACCTGTCCCTACTTTCTACCTGATTATTAAGTCTCTGTTGAACATTTTCATCTAGTTTTTATTTGTTGACGAAATGTCAGTTTAGTTTAAGTGTTTGTCCTTGTGCACTTGTTTTTATTAGTTAGTGTCGAGTTTTCATCAGTGGAAAAAAGTCTGTTGATGAAAACTATGACGGAAATAATTAGTCAACAAAACAACACTGTTGGGGAGGCCTGTGTCCACAGCCACAGGTTTTTTTATTCTGGTAGAACCCTCAAACTCAGTTTCTCACCACAGCTAAATGCTGCTGGTTTACTATCTGTGGGGCAGCTTACAATATTATTTAGCACACTGCAGCATATTTGTTGCAGATCACATTAGATAAAGCTTTAAAAAGTATCAAATTAAGCTCTATTTCAGATAGTAAGGGCACTGTTATCCTACTTTAAAATGATCCCCATGCAGCCACAGAGTCAATGGGTTAACATCTGACGTAAAAAATGTTCCTGACAAGACAACCATTCATCACCGTGATACTAAAATCTGGCTCATAGCTCTGATCCTTCTGAATAAAACACAAATTGTTTCATGAAAGCATCCTCTCGTGTTCATACAAATTCTTCAGTGTTTTGGACACTTTTGCACCAAAGAGCATAGAGCAGGCTTTTGTGTTTTTACACCATAATGTAATCAGAGCCTGATTATCAGATAACGCACAGCCTGAGGCCATACTCATCAACACTGAAGCAACAGTTTGGCTGAACAGTTCTCCTGAACAAGTCAAAAACAGCCTCAATGCACAATTTCACAAGTGCTGTGTTACAGTTTTCGACTTTAGAGGAGAAGCAAAGACAAAACACAAACTCCCTATCAAGAAAAACCCTCTTAGGTCATTCTACGGTCAATGGACAAACAGATCTTTGTGCTAATGCACATTAAGCAGTATTAGTCTTTACATACTTTGGTTGACTTTGTGCCCAGATCTGAAACAGAAATCCATCACTCAGATTTATTCTACCTCAGCTCCAGTTCAATGGAGGTCCATAGACGATTGATCCGTGTTTTATGGTTGATAAGGTCGACCATAGGCTGAAAAACATGGCAGCTGTAAATGAAGGCTGCTGCAGCATTAGCTTTTCCTTCACTTAAACTCGTCACACTTCTCCAATTTTTTAATCTCAAACCCTGATATGTAAATGAAACTGATAAAATTGACCAGCCTTCCTCAAATAAAAAGCAAAAACATACCAGGCAATATTTTCCCTGACACTAATTCAAGCACAGCCTAACACCACTCTATTACAGTAATATTAATAACAACAATGACAATAATCATAATTATCCTGCCAAGGTGCAGGAGAAAGAGACAGAAACTCTTTTGGCCCTCAGAACATACAACTCCTCACTCAGTCAGGAAGACAGATTTTTAGTAGCCATATTTATATCAAAGTAGCCTAATTTATATTTATATAAATATATCTTGAAAATGTTTTTGCTTTGGTTTACTTTAACATATCATGGGTGCTTTTTTTATTCTGTATGTTGCTATACAATGATGCTGCGAGAATCTGAATTTCGCTAAAGGAAGTCTCCCAAGGCCTTAAATAAGTTCTGTCGATTCTAATTTAATCTGATCTAATAATAATGATAACATTAATAACAAGAAAAGAGCTGAGAGCACAGACCTCCGCCAACGCCACAGTCCTCACCCATATTGTGATTTTTACCATAAATATTAGTCCTACTTTTAATTCATCTAAATATTTAGATTCATTGACCATGAAAACATACCATAATATCTATTTTAGTTCAGTAATGATTCACGAATATCACATTCGAAATCCGTCCATTTGAGTTATGTTGCTAACAGAGAAACAAACAAACAGATGCCTGCAGTAACATAACCTCCTTAGCAGGGGAAATAATAACTTCATGTTTTGACAAGCAGACAGACAAAAGTAAGTCACCAACAAAAAGCATAAATTGAATCAAAGATCCCTAACAAACACAAATATTGCAAAATAAAATGAACAAAACAAGAGCAAATAGCAAAGACAATCTACTCTAATGGGAGGGAAACAACTTTAAGACCCCAGAGTGGGCACAACAGCCAGGCCTTAGCAGCCGACATGGTCCAAAAACCCTCTACAATAAAGCTAATAACACCAGAGACCACAACAACAGGCATCAGAACTTATAAGATATCAACAGTGACCAATAGAAGAATCAGATCACATCAGACTCATTTACAAATCAGGTATGGATGCATCTTCAACCTGAGAAATAGCACAAAATTCTACATACTAATCAAGTATTCATTTTCTATACCCCTTTGGGGTCAGGGGGGCTGGATCCTATCCTGGCCATCACTGGGCGAGAGGCGGGGTACACCCTGAACCGGTCGCCAGTCACCAGTCGATTACAATACCACATAAAGAGACAGACAACCATTCATGCTCACACTCATACCTAACGGCAATTTAGAGTCACCAATTAACCTAATGAACACGTTTTTGGTCTGTGGGAGGAAGCCGGAGAGAACCCATGCATGCATAGAAAGAACATGCAGGGGTGCTGGTTTGGCGTAGTGGTTAGCACCCCATGTACATGCTTCTGCCGGTCCTGGTTCGAATCCCGCCTGTGACTAGTTTGCAGGGTGTCTTCCCCTGCTCTCTCTCCCCCTTTCACAAGCCTATGCACTGTTTCTCTCCAATCAATAAAGGCACAAAAATGCCCAAAAATATACATTTAAAAAAAAGAAAGAACATGCAAACTTCACACAGAAAGGCCCCTGCCCGGGAATTGAACCAGGAACCTTCTTGCTGTGAGGCATGTACACTACCTGCTATGCCACCGTGCTGCCTACACACTAATCAATTAATCTTTATGTGTTCACGTACTTGGCAATCAACACCAATTCTGAAATATAGCTTCAGTTCATAACAAGTGTTATCTCAAGGCACTTGGCAGCAGAGCAGGCTAAAGCCATACTCTTCATTTTATAGACACATACATGCTTTTTATATATATATATATATATATATATATATATATATATATATATATATATATATATATATGTGTGTGTGTGTGTGTGTGTGTGTGTGTGTGTGTGTGTGTGTGTGTGTGTGTATATATATGTGTATATATATATAGATATATAGATAGATAGATAGATAGATAGATAGATAGATAGATAGATAGATAGATAGATAGATAGATAGATAGATAGATAGATAGATAGATAGATAGATAGATAGATAGATAGATAGATAGATAGATAGATAGATAGATAGATAGATAGATAGATAGATAGATAGATATAGATAGAGATATATAGATATATATATTGGTATACATACATACATGCAACTAGATATGTACCCATCCAGGCAGAGACAAAGGAACTAAATATAAGAATTTATGACAGCGACGCTCAGAAAATAAATCTGTCCACAGAACATTTGTCTCTGCTGAATTAAGACCAAATCAATCAATCTTTATTTACATAGCTCCATATTTTTCTTTGTTGGATCCAAATTTATTAAAGATAAGCCCCTTAAATGGAAGACAATTAACCAGAGAAAAATTATTTCTTTCTTTTGAACAATCTAGGGCTAAAGTTTGTAGTTCTATGAGGATCATTTGTGTTACAGGTGATTTTTAAAATCAGCACCTATCAAGTTCAAAACATCCCAAAGTCCTTTTTTTGGCCATAAAACAACAAAAACTCCACTCTCTTTCCCCCGCCTCCTCTTCAGTGTTGATTTTGGCCCTCATGCTAAGCTTAGTCTCCATGTTGGCACAACCCTGCCACAGAAAGCTGCTTTTTACCAGCCTTCAGCCGCCCTTGTATGGCAGCATTGTCTGTATGCTAAACACGGCCGCAGACCTCAGGCTCCCCCCGAAAACAAACCATCAGCCCTTTGACCGCCTTCACAAAACAACACAGGCCTGAATCCGCACAGATCTGAGAGCACAGGGTTTGTCAGAGTGATGATAATGAGGCTGTCCCTGTGATGGAGCTACAGCACCGCTGATAATGCTGTGCTCTGCGGTTAAGTTTGATAGAAGAGACATCATTGTAAGGCAGAGCTCTGCTGCGTTATTAGTCAATCCAGGGACAAAGCTTCACCCCTGCTGCAGACAAACAGCACCACAGACTAAGCTGCTTTACCAGGAGGAAAGTTTTAGACTGCGGGAAATTTATACTGGTGTGTCTCTTTAAAAAAAAAACACTCTGAAAGCACAAAGTCAGCAAAAAAGTTCAAGCTGAAAAATCCCAACAGGAGAAATCAAACCCCTGCATTCGTTATGGTGCTGAGGGACGGCCCGGGGTGATCCTCCAGGTTTATGTGCAGGAAATTTGGCGAGCTCAACAACACTGTGTATAAAATAACAGGAGAAACTGCAAAATTAGGCTGTGCCAAGGAAGGATGTCAAAATAATACCACTTTCACACTAAAATTAGAGGGTCAACTAACAATCAGCAAGTGACTCCTTTCCCACTGCCAGCAGACCCGGGTCTTATCGGCAGCAGTTGAGCTGAGTGGCTGTTTTTTTTCCTCTGGCACATCATGCTAATGTCACTACGTTAATGGCATCATCAGCGTGAATAAACATGACCGCGTAAACAATGGAAAGGAGCATGGGGGTCATGGACATGGTTTTCTTTACCTTTTACTTTTTTCTCTCTTAAAAAAATCAAACTCTGCATTGATGATAAAAAGGTAGAAGGAATTAGTTGCTAAGACGGCAAAGAGTCACGTAAGTTACTGACGGAGGGGGCGGGCATGATGTTATGCAGTGGGCATGTTACACCAATGTAAATTAGCGGGTCGACCCAGGTGTGTTATTCCTGCTGAAGCCGATCAGAGGGAGCTGATCAAAACCCGTGCTGTTTACAGGGTCACTCGACCCGTTTCAAAATGCCGATTAAACCCTCTCAAACTGCCGACAGGAGCCGACTGTTAGCAGGTTTAAACTGTTTTTTGGCCAGTCTGAAAGGGGGATAAGAAAAGCAGGAGTGCCAGTTTGGTGAAGTGGTAAGCACCTTCACGTGGTACAGATGATACATCTGTCAGCCTGGGTTGGATTCCCCCCTGAGGCTGATTTCCAAAGTGTCTTACCCTGCTCTACCCCTTTCACAATTTTATACACGGTCACTTTCCTCTATCAAAAAAGGCATAAAAGGCCCCAAAACTCACAACTGCCTTAGCTTGAGATAAGTTGTGGAGTGATCCAATCAGAGCTGCCCTATTTATGAACTGATGTATTCACGTAGAGCAGGTTCACTGTTTGTTGTCAGTTCTGGTATTGTGACTGAGATGCTCTGCCAGGTAGCTTAAATAAAGGTGACTGCATTTCACACAAAAAAGTTAATATTGTGTCTGATAATTTACAAATTCAAACGTTAATAGCATTCAGTAAGGGTTATCAGATGTTTCATTTAATCCAAGTGTAAAACATGACTTCAGAAATTCAAGGAAACATAAAAAAGTGCCTTACCCTTTACACCTCATATTTTTTGGACTAAATTTACCGTAAATTTTGTAGACTAAAATGCTAAATTTCATCGACTGAAACTAGACTAAAATTAAAACAATTTAGATGACACAATTATGACTAAAACTAAAAGATAAATTAGGCAGAAGACTATAACTAAAAACAAATAAAAAAGAGAACATACTGACATGAGAAAGTCCTACTAGTATCGCCCCGTTTTTACCACAAAAACATCAGCCAGGTGAGGTTAAATGTATTGTGATATATGGCATGGCAGTAGTACATCGATTTACTTCCAAGTAACATATATTAAGGTATTAAATCTCCAACATTTAATGAAGCATTTGGTTCTGTAGAAATTAAATCAATTACTCTTTAAATACACACAACTTGTTTTTTCACATCAATAAAGTCATTTATTTAAATTTTTTAAAAACGCATGATGTCCAGGTTTTGGTTTACTGAGTTTCTTCAATATGATTGCCCTCATCAAAGTTTACAGCATTGTATTTTGTCATTATTCTGCTGTCTGTTCAGTTCGTTAATTAGATTATATTGAATTCCAGTCATTAGTCACACTTCAGAATAAACCACCTTGAATATCTCTCCAGATGAAGTTATCGCTCAAGGACACTAAGAGAACTTTAAATATAATATAATCAAATGCTGTGAGAGGCTAAATGCTGCAACAAAGTGATTCTCTTTGAGAGTAAAGACGCCAAAACTGAAGACATAAAACCTGTGAAAGAATGTTTGACTTTCAGGGGTCAGCATTTAAATTCACCTCCCAACTTGGTGCGTTTAAAATGTGTCATAAAAAATAAACGGGTGTTGAGGTAATAAATCAGTGGGAAGGTTTTATAGTTTATGCTTGAATCATAGAAAGCATTATAACAATCTAATTCATATCATTAAATAAGAATGTTCATGATACAAAAGGAATCTGCATAAGGCCTTTTTTTCAAATCAACATAAAAATGATTCGTAGTAAAAACAGACATCAGCCCCTGAGCTCATTTTTTCCCTTTTGAGCTCCACACTTTCATGCTATCCACTTCTAGCCAGGAGCGGCGGGTCACTGATGGACTACTTCTTTTAATATTTGAGTGCAACGAGCTCCCGGATTTAAACCACAACCCAGACGAGTTACTTCACCCAGAGAGCACTCAGCCTCTTCGAACAAACTAAGAAGCTCAGCAGGCGCTCAGCCTCCATTTCACCTGCTCTGATACGCTCAGTTATCAGCGGCGCCAAAGAGCTCGTAGCACACTTCCCTTTATTTGACCTCAGACGGCTTCTGAGGAGGAACTGGGCTGCTGGACTCTGATGAAGAGAAAGAGCGTCACAACACCAGCTGAGAAACTCCAACATCAGACCTGCTGTACACATAATGTGTTGTTTATATTCTATTTCATTCAGATCTACAGCTCAATCTCATCCAGTTATATTACAGATCAGAGGCACCGAGGTTTCCAACAGACTCTAGATAGACAGACACAGACAGACAGACCGATAGATAGATAGAAAGATAGATAGGCAGACCGATAGACAGACAGACAGACAGACTGATAGATAGAAAGATAGACAGACCAATAGACAGACAGACAGACAGACAGACAGATAGACAGACATACAGACAGACAGACAGATAGATAGATAGATAGATAGATAGAAAGATAGATAGACAGACCAATAGACAGACACAGACAGACAGACCGATAGATAGAAAGATAGATAGACAGACAAATAGACAGACAGACAGACAGACAGATAGACAGACCGATAGATAGATAGACATACAGACAGACAGACAGATAGATAGATAGAAAGATAGATAGGAAGACCGATAGACAGACAGACAGACAGACCGATAGATAGATAGACATACAGACAGACAGACAGATAGATAGAAAGATAGATAGACAGACCAATAGACAGACACAGACAGACAGACCGATAGATAGATAGACATACAGACAGACAGACAGATAGATAGAAAGATAGATAGACAGACAAATAGACAGACAGACAGACAGACAGATAGACAGACCGATAGATAGATAGACATACAGACAGACAGACAGACAGATAGATAGAAAGATAGATAGACAGACAAATAGACAGACAGACAGACAGACAGATAGACAGACCGATAGATAGATAGACATACAGACAGACAGACAGACAGATAGATAGAAAGATAGATAGACAGACAAATAGACAGACAGACAGACAGACAGATAGACAGACCGATAGATAGATAGACGGACCAACAGACAGACAGACAGACAGATAGACAGACCGATAGATAGATAGACAGACAAACAGACAGACAGACAGACAGATGGATGGATAGGTAGACAGACAGACAGACAGACAGACAGACAGACAGACAGACAGACAGACAGATAGATAGATAGATAGATAGATAGATAGATAGATAGATAGATAGATAGATAGATAGATAGATAGATAGATAGATAGATAGACAGACAGACAGACAGACAGACAGACAGACCGATAGATAGACAGACAGACAGACAGACAGACAGATAGATAGACACAGACAGACAGACAGACAGATAGATAGATAGAAAAATAGACAGATAGATTGATGGATAGACAGAACGATAGATAGATAGATAGACAGACAGACAGATAGCTAGATAGACAGATAGATAGATAGACAGACCAACCGATAGATAGATAGATAGATAGATAGACAGACAGTCAGACAGACAGATCAATAGATAGACAGACAGACAGACAGATAGATAGATAAGTGGATAGACAGAGGGACAGTCGGCAAGATAAGTAGATAGATAGATCGACAGATAGATAGACAGACAGAGGGACAGTCGGACAGACAGACAGACAGAGAGCTAGATTATAAATATGACAAATTTATTTCTTCAACAGCGGCTTGGATGCATGACATGTTGTGTCAAAAGCAGTCATCCACTCTATCCACATCTCTATCTTCAAAATCACACCTCTGTTACTGCGGTTGTGGACAGAAAAACGAAAAGGGGTCAACTTGTTTCCCCATTCCATCTCCAGGACATTCACAATGATTGATTGATGATTGGGCTTAAGACTGCCAATGTAGGACAGAAAACACGATAAATGTTGATATCAGAAGAAGAAAAAAAAAACACGCTCCCAAGAAAAGAGATGCCACTCCATTCCTGCTACGTCATCACCCAGAAACACTCACTGGCTGTGATGTAGGCAGATGCAACAATAGCCGTAGCTCCAGACACCTAGCTTGTTAGAACGAGAACATGCAAAATACGACCAACTGGGGCTTACGTGACGCAAACTGGGTTCAAATGATGCTGATATCATGTTAGCAGGATGGAAATTCATGGAATCCTCATTGTATCGTTGTATTGCTCTAATTGAAGCGGGACAATTACCTCTGAAACACTGCAGAAGCGTTACTGACGGTGTATTTACAGGGTGTGTCACACTGGTCCAGACAGACACTTCAACAATTCAATTGTATATGGACTCCATTTCTTAATTGTGTGTGCACATACAGTGTCAAGGATAACAAGGTGTCAACTTTTACCCCACTCTGTAATGCAGGACTATGCAGTGCTCTGTGATTAACATGGAAATTATGCTTGTTTTGTTTAGGGGGGTGGTTGTTAATGTAAAATTTAATCACTCTTTGACTAAGATGTGGTGCCTAATTGTCAACAAAAATTAAAAAAAAGGCTCCAAATCCTCCAAAATAATTTGACAACAGAAGCTGGCTCAAACTTTGAACAGCACAACACAGAGTTTCAGGTCTTTAAAAAGTGACAATGCTCTGTCTCTCCTTCACAAGAATCAATCCTACTGGGAAATTAGGCATCGCTACAGCAGCACAGACTTGCTCACTCATCACAAAGTTGGAACAGCTTGCAAAACAGACAAAAAAAGAGAGAAAAGCAGATGTATTGTGTTACATTCTGGGATCAAATTTGACCCAACTGGGGAAAATGATTTGGCCCAAAAGCTGTTTTTCCACATTAAATGTTTATGTTTGTGATTAAAGCTTGGAGTGAAAAAGCTGCCCATAAACTGACCAACAGTGTTTATCACCCTCTAAATGATGATGCCGCCAAGTGCTGGGGGTCAAACCTTATGACCAAACACACAAAATCAACTTTTATGTGATCCCTGGTAGTTCAAGAGACTTTATAATTAGCAAAAAGAATAAGATTTGCAACTCTGATGTAAACGTATTAATGTGTGACACCTTTAATGTGCACATATGTTGTTAAAGTCACAGTCAGCATCTGCACCGAGAGCAAACATAGCTGTGTGCAGACGGGGGTCGAGTCAGGGCGAGTTTGTTGTTGATTTTTCCGAGTCACTACCTTCCTTATACGTCTCTGGTTCCTCCACGAGTTTCACCTATGGCCTCACCTCGCCGCTCAGCTGCACAAACAGTTGTCCAGCTATTTGAACAGAGGGCCGGACCCCCTCCAGAGACGGTCCCACACCTCATGGATTTACAGTCCTGTAGAGCTGAACAACAACACGAAGCCTGCACTGGACTCACAGCAGACTCGAATCTCATTCATGCTCACCTGAGGGCTCGATGACAACAAAGCGAGCAAACTTCTACGACCGAGGGGATCGTCGTGTTTCATAGCAACATCAGGATATAAAAACCAGGCTGGAGAGCATTACGGCCAGTATTACCAGACTGATATTGAGCTGTGGGAAGCTACAGCTCTCCTTATTGTTTTATGATGGGGTTATCACGCTGTATGAAGACATGTCCTGGTTGGTGCTGTTCAAACAAGCTTTTATTACTACCACACAGGTGAATTCATGTGGCAGGTTTGAGGTTATCACATCAGATTGTTGCCAAACATCAACACAGATAAGTGTGTTAAATATTGAGGTGCTACATGCATGACATCATGTAAAACCTGCCTTTACATGGCCAAAAAATCAGGACAAACTCCTGCACACTGACTAGTAATGGGTATGGAAACCAGCTTCCTAAAGTGATATCATTGGACTAATTGCTTATCATTTCACTTATCATTCCTTCCACTTGTGTTCTGCATGAAAATCATGGACGTCTGGCTCTTATCAGAGGCAGCCAACATAAATGATAACGGATAAAGAAGTTAAAATCATGTCAGAGGGTAACAGGTCAGAATGGTAAAAGTGGAGACACCAGCAACTTGCAGAGGCATTTATTGAAAATCAGAAGTGTCATGTGTCCGACATTGTTGCCACTGAAAACAAATTTTGCCAAACTTTGTTTTCATCCTCCCCTCTATTTGTTATGCTACTTTCCTGATCTGTCTTGCAAATTAGATTTTTTATTATCATTACTGTTTGTGTTTTCTGATACTGCTGATCATTAAAACAACTGTGGTTGTCAACAAGTAAACCTAAACCGCTGGAACCCATGCCTGCATTCGCTCTAATGTATTCAGGAAAACAGAAGCTATAAAAAAACAGTGTGAACCATAACTGTCTTTGGCCCACAATATATAGTGTATTTAGCTAAAACTGGCAGACAGTAATACCATGTGACTAACTCGCTTTATAAAATGCAACAAGTAAAAAACTTCAGCATGTAAAGCTTCATTTAGATAAACACAAGACAACATTTTCAAAATAAATAACATCTTTATAATTAAAACAAGAAGAAACTGGAAGTTGTTTCCAAACAACAGCTCAACAAAAGTCAGGAAATGAATGAATCACTGGATCAGCTACAGATACAACAGACTATAACTGAGGTCAGAGACTAGGGCTGGGCAATATAATATAATGATTAATTCGATTCACTTTCTGCAGAAGACTAAAATTAAAAGTTGTGGGTTTTTTTCTTGACTTGTTCCAATTGTAAGTTGTTGCAAAGTTTGAAAACAAAAAAAAACCTGTCAGGTTTTGCACGACCACATGTTTAGACTTGTGTTCGTTTTTAAATGAGATTAGATACTGATCAAATAGTTTCATGTTAATATAATATGAAATACATATGAAAAGCTCAACTTTCAGTTCAAGTGGACAAACATGACTACATTTGAACTTCATATTCAACAATTCATAACATGCACTTCAACTTTAAGAGGTAAATTATGAACAGATTGGTTTTTTTAGTTAGTTTTTTTGGTTTTTTTTTCCTTCCAAAAAATGTTTACTATTTTTTGGAAGGAAAAAAAACAATTAAATTCATAAATCCAGTGTTATGGAAATAACCAGGGATTGAGTTTTTAGGCCATATCTCCCAGCCCTATCGAAGGCTGATTTAAAACATCTAAGTGGGATTTTTTACACAAGAAAAAGCTGTTGTTTACATCACAGCCTTGATTCTAGGAGTTGGATGGGGCTGTAGATCTTCAACATTCATTTTTAAATATACAATCTCTTTTTGGAATGATGGCATTACTGCACAGAGAATAATCAAATTTAATAATTACCTGGGTAAATAAACAACACCCTGACCTTTAGCTCACAGCCACTGGGTTGACTTCTACTGTAATCATTTAGTCTTTATTTTCTGCTACATTTTTCCTCATGGTTGCAGGAAGTCTCTCCACCCCCATGTGCACTATTTATGGATATTTGGCCAAAGCAGAGATAAAAAAATAAGTTGGTTAATTTGACTCATAGAAATTCATATTTAATCTAGAAATGTCCCCATCATATTGTTATCCCGACAGTATGATATTCATCTGGTGAAAATGTAATATTACAACAGCCCTCTTTAAGAACCAGAAGCTTCTAAACAATTATGTGCATGTATTCTGACCACATGAGCCCTAAAATCAGATTTCTTTCAATGTATTTTTGACTTTTAACCACAGCTTTCACTTATTGTCTCAGCAAACTGTCTGGCTTTCTGTTTTTATCAGAGTCCAAGTGTCACAAAAATGGTGGAGTCACATCTGGATTTGCAGCCAGAGCAAGCATCTCTTAAAAAGACAGGAGAAACATGCAGTGATCCAGTCGGGTTAAACCCAAACACTAAAGTCTGGGGGTTTATTCAACAACCTGTTCAATCACTAGAGCAAAAATAACCAGGGGGAATACCCTCGTGAAAAACACAAATGTCAACACAGTGGCTGTTGTGGTTACCACTTCCTGCGGTTGGCTTGACAACAGTGAGGTTTAGCACCAATCCTGAAGGTCTATTTTTACTTCTCACTGATTGATCTACCTGCATATTGAAGTTTAAATAAAAACCCTCACTCCAGCAGAATGCTCAAAGTGTGCTAGTCACCTCCTCTGTCGGTGATCTGAGCTGAGCAGCACCCTCAGAAACCAAAGAAGGATCACTGGTTTAGGATTCTGTTTTTGCCGGTGTGTGTTTGTTTGTTAGCAAGATTACACAAAAACTACTGGACTGATTTTGCTGATATTTTCAGGAGATGTTGGTAATGACCCAACTTAAAATTGATTAGATTTTGGTGTTGATACGTATGTTTGTCTTTCTGCAAAAAAAGAAAAAAAAATCACAAAATTAAAAATTTCTCATTAGTTATCATTGGGTGAAATTTTAAAAAAGTCATATTTCTGCCAATGTTTAACAGATTCCTTTCCAATTTCACAGGATAATATGGGGTCTATTTCTCTATCATCTAGCTAAATTTAATCTGAAACCGATCCAGATGGACGTCATAAAAACAACAGATACATTTATAAAAGGAAATCCCATGCAACATTCAATAATTCATATAAAATCCTCATGTTAACTGATGCTCCTAAAACTTGTTGTGTTAACATAGGATAACAGCCTCTATGTATGTGCTGAGTTTGGTGTGGATCCTGGCTCTATTCTGGATCTTGTGATCAAGAACTGCATCTGGGTGCTGGTTTGGTGGAGTGGTTTCTACTTTGGTTATAATGATGTAAGTACTGGTGTATGGCTGCCAGCATGATGACACTTGTTGGGATGTAAGTTCCTTATCAGCTTCATTAACCTGATATTAACCCTCCAGATTACACACCTGCGCTGTTCAGCATCTCCTCCAACACTCACACTATCTAAAGCACTCCATTTCAGCCCCTTGTGGAAACATATAGCAGCAGTGGAGTTAATGGTCATGCTCCAGCATTCACTGCCTCTGGTGTGTATTTTGACTTCTGAGTGTTGCAACACGAGGCTCAAACAGAAGAGCATTTGGTCATTTGGGAGCCCCAGGCAAAAAAAATATGAGGCCCTTCTCCATGTCTACAAAGGTCCAGTTAACCATACATTAGAGGTTATTTATGGGTTTTTAGGAGGGCTCGAGTTAAAAAGAAATCTAATGACTGTATTCAGAGATGAGCAGCATGTCTCCTGCTAACAAACAGAGGAATTAAAGATGTTTAGGAAAGGGAATTATCAGTAGCTAGAAAGCACCTGGGAAAGCGTAAACCTTAGCCAAGGTAGTTACATCTATAGATCTATAAATAGTTCTGTGATAAAGTTACCATCAAAATAAAATTCCTTAATCCTGAAAACCCACACCTAGCACTCAGAATCATGCTGACATCATTAGAAGTTAGACAGTTATTGAGCAAAAACGATTGTTCACGAATGGCGGTTATCTGGATCACCACCAAAATCGAATCATTTTTAAGTCGGGCTATTATAAACATCATCTGAAAATTTCAGCAAAATCCATTTAGTAGTTTTTGTATAATCTTGCTAACAAACAAGTAAACAATCAAACAAACATATGGCAGAAGTAACCACTGATGAGGGAGTATGGGAGAATATCTGGAATAATGCTAAAAAACATCCTCTTTTTAATTGAACAAATCAATTCAGAACTATTTTACGATTTTTTAGGTGCCGATTCGATTTAAATTGCGATTCTATATGGTTTCTTGCCTATATCTGGAGGAGATCCGATACTGTATGTCTAATTCACAACCCAAGTTTCTTAAGATCTGGGGCCCTTTAATGAGTATATAAAGAAAGAAAAAAGATCAAACTGTTAACTAAATAATTATGTTTACTTTTACACTCTACCTCTATTACTCAATTTTTTTTAATTGTTATATTTTCCTCACTCTGTGTTTTCAACACAATGCTTTAACTACTTGGAATTACCTTTATGGACTCTACACCTGGATCCTCAACACAGTCTTGGACTTTATTTGTTGTACAGTCATCCCCTATAAACATTGTTCTTGGTCTGGCATGAACTCTGGCCTCCCGCCTTCCCTCACTGTACTGTGTGTGGCAGTGTTTGTATATTTACATATTTGTTTGTTTTTTTGTGTTCATCTTTTGTTCTGTTTGTATTGTAATATAAAAAAGTTATAAATAAAATTAAAAAAAAAAAAAAATTGCAATTCTACGATATTGCCGATTTTTGCAATCTTTAGTTAGCTTTATTAGCACCAGTGAAAAATATGACCAATGATGATGCCTACAGACTGTATCAGGAAAAATACACATCACATGTGAGATCATTTTTAGGATTTATTCATTTTAACCAGCTGTTTATACTCTCTCTTCAAAAGCCTGTATTGCAGTTAAGAGTGGCTTATTAACACAGACTAAAATGAAGCATTCAAATATATGTAAAAAAAAAAAAAAAAAAAAGATTTTTAACAAAGAAATCGATTTAAAAATCGTTAACCAAAAAATCCCGATACTTATGTGAATCCATTTTTTCTCCCACCTCTAATAGCTACAACTACAATCATATGTAGACATACGTATATTGCCTAGTCACAGATATTCCTATAACCTGGTACTTTCTCCTCTATGTCTTAAATGTAAAACAGAAATAGGCACTTTAACCCATTATCTGTGGTCATTATAATCAGTTTTATTGGTCTAAAATACTTTAAAAAATGGAGAAAATATTTAACAAATGCTTAGAGGAGGATCCCGTGTCTTTTAGGGATCCTGACTTGAGCCATCAACAATGCTGCTATATAATAAAAAGGTCATACAATATTCATACTTCTGCTGCTAGAATAACATATCATAGTGTATAAGTAACAAAAGTCATTCTATCAAAGGCTGGTGTGAAGTCACACTGGAGATGGTATAACTCACATGTACTCTACAAGCAAAAACAAACGAGTTTTGCAAAGTCTAGCAGTCCTACTTGGGCCAGGCCACACTGGGTCGATCTTAACAGGAGCCTCTTAAACCTGGACTGTCCATGAACTTTTTAACCTGGATTATGTCAAACCAGTTTCCTTTGGCTCATCTGAGCTGTGTTCTTTTTGTTTGTTTGTTTGTTTGTTTGTTTTGTCTCATTAGAATATTATGACTAATGTGTTTTTTTTTTCAACATAAAACCTGAAAGCTCAATAAAGACACTCAAACAAAAAATAAATCTTAAACAATAATCACAACTGAGAATACAACACTTCTTTAAATGTATGAATAGAGTTTAAACTTTTGGACAAGCTTCATGCTTCTGCTTAAACAACAGGAGCTTCTATTTGTGCCACAATGTCAGACGTTTGATTACAAATCTTAAGTTAGATTTCAATGCCAACATGATATTTCTCTAGATTAATGTGCTTAGATTTAAAACTACAACTGCCAAGAGCATCAGCAGCACTCACAATGAGTCTTTGCCTTTTATTAAAGTTTATGCAGCAGCAACCAAACAGGCGTGTTTAAGCCTGAGGGGTATTATATTAGACACTCAAGGGTTACTCACGCTGATCAAAGCCTCGGGCTGAAACGCCTCCGTTTTGTTGCTTTAACTTTAATAAGAAAGCCGTCATTGCGAGTGCTGATGCTCTTGTCATTTTGCTTTTATAAATTTCCTTAGTCAGCATTTACAACAAGATAATTGTTTTTGATTTGAGCCCGTGATTTCTTCAAGAGTTGAAATAAAACTGAGCAAGTATGAAGGCAACTTTTTGAGAATAGGGTGAAACTGGTTGGGTATGTGATAGGTTTAACACACCTAAAGCTCGGCTGCTTCATTCAAATTCAGATCAATCAATCAGTAAATCTGCATTTATATTAGGGCTGAACAATTAATTGCAAATTAGATTAAATCGCAATATGGTTTGTTGCAATTTTTAAATCGCAGAAGGTTCAATATTTTTAGCCCAAAATGTCATGAACATTTTGGCATTGCGATGTA
This sequence comes from Scarus forsteni, assembly GCA_036419115.1. NCBI lineage: Eukaryota > Metazoa > Chordata > Actinopteri > Labriformes > Labridae > Scarus > Scarus forsteni. Next base: position 11,233,006 of record JAZDUH010000451.1, read on the forward strand.
GTTTTTTGCAATTTCATGCCTATTTTTTGCCTCTATTCATACATTTTTTTCAAACTTTTGGACCATTTTTACCATTTTTTAACCCCCGTTTTTACAACTTTATACCTACTTTGCCCCCATTCATCTTTTGAAATTCAATTTCAAATTGAATTCCCAATTTTGCTGCCATAATCAACTTTCCTAAGCCACTTTTGGATTTTTTTGCCAGTTTTTCCCCATTTTTTTCTCTCTCCAGGCAGAGAACCACATCACCGTTTTGTTAGTTCCGCTATTGTGATTACACGATGTTGCCACGAGAGTAAATTAGCGAATTATTTTTGTAAAATAGATAACTGTTACTAAATACTTTTTTAGTTAAACTAACATAAATCTTACTAATGTGTTCAATTTTTTAAGACTTTTGAAAACTGGATTTAAGACATTTTAATGCCAATTAAGGCCTTATTTTTAGAATCATGAATTCAATGCCTTTTAAGACTTTTCAAGGATCCGCGGGAACCCTGATTTCTATATAAACATGCGTACATCCAGCCATGGATGTGTCTATCCAGGCAGAGACAAAGGGACTAAAAACTAGGCCTGCACAATATATCGTTTGAACATCGCCATCGCAATGTACGCATGCGCAATAGTCACATCGCGCATGCAATGTGACTATCGCATTTCCCCCATTTATTGGGGAAATGAAAAAAAGCAACTGAAATTGAAACCTATTCTATTTTGTACAGAGACATGGCCTCCTGGATCCCTTTTATATACAGCAATCTTCATAACTCACAGATGAACCCCCTTAGCCTGGATTAGACTGTATTATATGAATACAGTGGTGCCATCGTCAGTCAACCAAATTCTTCCCAAACAAAGCTATTCAAGTCATCTAGTGAAACTTCTTTTATTTTTAATATCCCAATATATATCACAATATATCGCAAACCCCCCCAAAAATCGCAATGTCTGTTTTTTCCAATATCGTGCAGCCCTACTAAAAACTGAATTTATGAGAGAGTTAAACCTATGGAAGCCCAGATCGTAAATCTGTCCTCATCATTTGACTCTGCTTAAAGATTCAATCAACCAATCTTTATTTATACGGCACCATATTTGTCTATGTGGAACACAGATTTATTAAAGGGAAGCCCCTTGAGAACTGGCATCTCATTTTTAAGACGAACCTCACGTCTACAAGAAATGTTGAAAAAATGCAACAAACACATTTTCTTTGGATCATTTCTTGTTCACATGGTGGTATTTCAAAAGCAGTTTCACCAGCACCACTATGAGTAACACAAAAAGCCAAAGCTGGCCTTGGGTCATGACGTCACAACCAGCAAGGCTTTGACTGCGAGTCACGCCGTGCATTCTGGGAAGAAAGCCAGCAGAAAGCCCACAAAACAATAAAAGGAGAGTTAACACATCCACTGCAAGATTACTCAGACAAACATATTTATCAATGTGGGACACGTCTCAGGTTTTAGGTGAAAAGCAGCTCTGTCCATGAAGAAGAGGTGCTTTTGACACTCATCTGTGTCCACAGCGGACCAAAGGGGACACCAGATAGCATGGTAACATATGACACTGTAACACCTGTAGAAGCAATGGCAAAAAACGGTCATCAAATTGGAAAAGTAGAGATCAGCTTTGAGAAGCATAAATTCTCCTGCTTGAACGAGCTGGACCAAAGTCTGAGAACTAAACTTTCTGAAATCAGTCCATGAAGAGTTCATTTGGTGTGGGTTGGATATTTTTTATCATAGTTTTTTTATCAACAACCATTTTCGGGATGTCAACACTTGACAATAACTATTAAAAACAAGTTACCATGAAAAAAACTAAAACTGAATTAACTGACATTTTCACTTAATCTAACCAGATCTAATTTGGTCATGCAGAAAGTAGGGACAAGTTCAGAAAATATCCAATCACAGCTGCCCTAGCTTGGTGGTGGTGGGATAAGTTGTGGAGTGATCCAATCAGAGCTGCTCTCTTTACGAACTGATACATTCATGTACAGCAGGTTCACTGTTTGTTGTCAGTTCTGGTATTGTAACTGAGATGCTCTGCCAGGTAGCCTAAATAAAGGAGACTGCATTTCACACAAAAGTTAAATTTGTTTCTGTTAATTTATAAATTCAAACTTCACTAGTACTCAAAGAGGTAAGAACCTACTAGGGCTGGGTATCAATTCAGATTTTATGGATCGATTATGAACCAGTTAAAGGAAAATCGATTTAAATCGATTGAATTGATTTTTTTAACCCAGCCCTAGAACCTACTGTAACTGTATGTGGCAATGTCCCCTAATAACCAGGTATTAGAAATATATTGCTCAAGAGCTTGGCTTAGTTCTTCATGTTACAGGTAAATTAGATCCAGTTTTGTTTCTTTTAGAACTCTGATCAACAGAAACAAACACCTTCTAAACAACACAGTTTATAGTAATGAGAAAACTACTTATCTAAGCAAGACGATGTTTTCTGTTTGAAAGGATCCAACACAGGCCTCCCTCAGTCACGCAACGGAATAGAGAAATATTTAAAGATTTTCAAATGGAAAATCTCAGAGCTAAATTAAAGGGAAATAACATACTTCATGGAAACAATTTCCAGATTATCTTCCCAGTGATCTTTCAAGCTTACTGCAGAGGGGAAACCCACACCTTGTCTTCACAAATAAGTCATAGTCTCTCTTTTTCTTTTTTTTCTGAACTTAATGACCAGAGAGAGCTAGAGCCAGAATCTCATATAGTGAGGCTTTAAAAATTATTTGATAATAATATCATGCATCACTATATGGTATCATTAAGGCATAATTTGTTAAATCAAATTTCTGTGTCATATGGAGGTGAGAGAAAAAATGTGGGGTTTTATTTTAGTTGGTATCACCCAGCTCTTTACTTTACTAAAAAATAAAATAAAACTCTGACAACTAGGGATGCATGAAATTAGCTGTTCGATTTCTGTACCAGCTGAAATCAGCCTAAAAGTTAAGTATCACGATCGGCTGATATTGAGCTTTTTTCAAATATTTAAAGCCAGTATATTAGCCACACATATCAGCCACGTACTGGCTGGAAAATCAGAAAATTAAACAACTGTACAATATTGACGCACCTCCTTATCTCTGCATGGGTTAATTTAAAAATCAAGGCTTTCTTTTTGCAAGAGCTAAATGCTGTTTTTGTTGTTTTACATCTGTTCATCGCAAAACTATAGTGCAAAACTAAAAGGAACAAGATGGGATGCACAATATTGTTTTTTTGCTGATATTTGATATGCCAATATTTTATTATCCATTATTGCAGATACTGTTATTTCAGGTCAAGAGCACAAGCTCTGTTCTTAATAAATATGGACTCATTTCTTTCTGTGTTAAAGCACATTATCAAATGAACAATTTTGAACATTTTCAAAATTTACCGATATTCCAGCCGACATAAGACTGATATGTGTGGCTGATATATCGGCTGTAAATATCTGCAAAAATGTTAGAAGCGATACCGATTGTTATTACCAACAGGTGTCTTAAGTGACCATGCTATCTGGTGTGTACATCCTTAGAAACAAGTCCATGTTTGTTGACCAGAAATATCGTACTGGTATCAGTGACAATGAATTAAATAATATCTGCATATTGGCAAAAATCTAATACTGTGCATCTCTATTTGTTTCATCTAATTACTGTGTCATATGGAGGTCTTGTTTTAAAGAGGGAACAAAACTATTCAAATCATTCAACTCCTAAAAGTATGTGCATTTCTGTTTGTGGAGTCAAACTCTGGAACGCACTGGATGTCACTTTAAAAATGAACAATAACATGCAAATATTTAAAATACACTTTAGAAAAGTACTACTAAACTCAAACAGGTAATTTAGTAATAACATGGCTGTAGACCAAAACACTGATTACTATTAACATATAGTAACTTAAAATGTAGTTTAGAACAGATATACTAAGGGAAATATATATTTATATAGTATTATGAGATGGATGATTATGAATACTGATGACATTAAAATGGTTTAATTACATACATACAGACATATAATGTATATATTGATTTTTCTGAAGTGCGTACTTATTGTAAGGATGTTTTTGTGCTGTTGTGGTGATTCATATGAAGAAGGGGGTTACTGTCACTCATGATTTAAAGTTTCCATGAATTGATTTTTCTGTTCCTTCTCAAACTGTTTGCTGTGCATGTGTTTGCACCCACATGCTTAATTTGTTTGATGTACAGTGACAGTACAGTTTGGTTTACATATTACTTGTACTGATTTGGTTGTTGTTTGTTATTTTTTATTCCTTTTTTAAGTTTGAGATAAATTAATAAATCAGATAATTGTGTTCCAGGTGGTATCGCCCAGCCCTAGAATCAACTGATAATTGCGACAACACTCTGACAACCTCTGCAAAAAATCAGCAATGAATGAAAACGTTATAACACGAGCATGTCAACCCTTTGTCCAAATATTATTCAGTCATTGTGCACATGCAGACTCCTGAGTTAAACAGAAATGACTGTATGAATCTCCCTGTTTGGAGAAGCATCTACCAGCACCGGCTCATATTTGAGGACTACACCTGGGAGCCCGAGGCCCCTGAACCAGCCCACCTCAGCCCCGCATCAGAGCAGCCTGCGGTGTGAAAGCAGCTTTATCCAGCCTGTGCTCACTGTACCTGAATCGCCCTCCGCAGTGCTGGCATTGGTCCCCTACCCAGCCGGGGAAGCACACACAGTTCCCGGTGGCCGCGTTGCACTGGCCGTTCATGCACGGTTTGTCGCACTCCTTCGCCTCGGTGAAGCCGGGCAGCCCGGACAGCAGCCCGGTCACGGAGAGCAGCAGCGCGGTCGTCAGCATCAAGAGGCTCCGGCCCCGGCCAGAGCCCGAGCAGGCCCGCCGTGTCGCCCCGTACATTTTATCACAAAAGATGGCTGCTGGGTGCTGGAGCTCCGCTGCCGAGGGGACGGAGACCCGGGGAGCAGGCCGTGAGCGCGGTTCCGTTAGCCGGCCGAAGGTGCGCGGTGCCTGGGCTGAGCTCTGGAGTCTTCTCGTAGGCTGGTCTTCGCTCGGTGCTTGGTTTACATCTTCCCAGTGGTTCCGTTTCCCAGCGCCGCACCAAGCCGCATATTGACATCCAGAAGTGACGTCATGGACCGGAAATGCGCAACCGGGAAGCGGAGCGCGCAGGACTTTAAAATATTTTATCCCTCTTTTTTTTTTGTTTGTTTGTTTTGTTGGCGATATTATAACCTCAAGAACAGTCTGTCATTCCAGTTAATATTTGTATAGCAATATCAGTGCATGTGTTTACAATTGATTGATGATATACAAATCATTGACAATAAAATAAACATTTAATAAACATAACATAAAATAACATAAAATAACGTTCCTTGTGTGGCAGACTTCATGGTAATATTCTGTATGAAATTGTATTTATTGTGACAGTTTATTTGTTGAATAACTCTGTATAGATATTAATAATTTTCATACATTTTTTAATAGCAATTAATTAAAAAAAAAACTTAGATTAATAATCAACCTCAATCAGAAACAATTTAAATAATGGAGCAGCTTTTGGAAACTTGAGTTTATGGATGTGAAATTTCCCTAATGAATTTATTTTATCACTGTATCCATATATATATGTATCCATAGATGACGGTTTATGAAGGTTGTAGCATTTGTTTTAGTTTGCAGAAATGACGAGATAAATTACAAAAAAGCAGTGAAATATAGAACCAATCCAACTTGAACATGCATATTTGATAATGATAATTTAATAATAATCCAATGTGATGTTTTAATACCATACCAGACCCCTTTCTTCATCACTTTACTTTATTCTCTTTTATTACATAACTATTTTTATATTCAGTTTTGTGTGAACAAAATGATGCTTTGTCCGCAAATCTACATATTGTACATTTTTATTGTCAATGACTGGACACGCAGGATATTAATTTGAAAAAAAGAAAGCCAAACAATATACCCATGAACATATCCACAGATGACGATTTATGGAGGTTAGAACATTTGTTTTAGCTTGCAAAAATAACATAATAAATTACAAGAACGCACTGAATCATAAAAACCAACCCAACTTTGACATGCATATTTGATAATATTAATAGTTTAATAATAATCCAATTTGATGATTTAATTCCTCACCAGACCATTTTTCTTCATCTCTTTGTTATTTTATTCTCTTTTAATACATAACTCTTTTTATACTTTTTTGTGTCAACAAAATGATGTTTAGTCTGCAAATCTATGTTTGGTACATTTTCATTGCCGTAATATTAGCAATCAAATATAATATATTTTATTTAAAAGCACCTTTTTTGACACTCAAGGACAATGTACAGGATAAAACAACAATAATAAAATCAGCAAAACACAACAGACAATGACGGATAAGTGGATGAGAATGGAAAATCCATGTTGAATGGAGCGTGCAGTTCTGAATAGGTGGGTTTTGAGTTTGGATTTGAAAAGGGAAAATCTAGTCAATAGCTGGACACACAAGAATTGAAATTGTTCTTAAAAAAAAGCCAAACAATAAACCCATAAATATATCCATAGATGACTATATACGAAGGTTGGAGCATCATTTCTGCATTTAGAAATGATGTATTATAAAATCTACCTAACCTTAGACATAAATTCTCAATGATACTAATAATTTAATAATATAGTAATATAATATTTTAATTCCTGACTATTCCTGCCAATAATTCCTGATATTGTCCTTTCACTCCTTGCAATATTTTCCCATTTCAGGTCATTATTAGTTTTATTCCTTTTGTTGTGTCAATAAAACAATGAATGTCTGTAAATCTATGTTTTGCACATTTTCAAATCTATGTTAAATTAAACGAACTTAAGTAATTACACATAACCAAACACATAAAACATCCTTACTGCCAAACTTCTTTTCATATCTGTATTCATATTATGTATTATTTTAGTATAAACTGAGTAAATTTTTTGGCCTTCTTTGCAAAACATTCTCAACACTGGCCATATTACAAAAAATAAATGAGCTATTTTTGAACAATGGATTTTGATAACCCTTGAAAATTCCATCCATCATCAACAGCTCTTCTCCCTTTTAGGGAGCTGCAGTCTATCCCAGCTAAGGTCAGCAGCCAATCGCAGGGCCACAGAGAGAGACAGAAACTATTCACACTCACATTCATCTCTAAGAGTAATTTGGAGTCACCAGAAGGGAAACATAAAATCCATTTACATCTCAAAGATTCATTATGTCGTAGTTTTCTGTTACTTAAATTCTCTTACACGCTTATCTTATTTTTGAAATAAAGGGGAAACATTTCACCTTCAGAATAGTTACAATTAAACCACGTTTTACATTTAACTCTTAAAATAGAAAAGCTTACATTGATTCAAATGTAAAATTATGGTCTAATAATATTGCACCATTGGTTAATGCCAAATAAGTCTCTCTTATGGACAGAGATATTGAGTGAAAACTGTGTGGGTAATTAGGCGTTAGATGTTGATTGTTGTATAGAAATAATTTATTACTATTTTTATAATTTATTTACTCATTTACAGGATTTTTATTTTGTGGTAAGGGTATTTGTATTGTATTTAAGACTTTTTTGTATTAATTCTTAATTAAGTTAAGCATGTTTATTGGGTTACATGTTGCCTTATAAATTAAAGACAATAGTAAAAACAGTGCTATTAGGTTTTCTTTTGTAAGCAAATGTAAATCGGTAAGGGGGAGGGGGGGGGGGCATGAAGTCTTGCCTAGGGCAGCAAATGCCATTTCCAAAAAGTAGCTGTAAAATAATGTACATTGACATTGTTTCCATTTTTTTTTAGCTGGACCTTTTCAACCATCATTAAACCTAATCATAAACATTGAATATTAATGAATGTTAAAATATTTTAATCTACTTTAAGTACCAGAATTTGTCATGATGCCTAATTATTTCACCATGCAGTTTGCGTAGTAGAGTTTTTTTCGTTTTTATTGTTACATCCTGGGTTAAATCAATGATTAGCAGCAGTGTTGAGTTTTCTGCATTATTCTGTACTGTGCAGATAAATACTCACACTCATACCACTCAGCACAAAAAATGCCATTCTAAAATAAAGTAACTATAAAAATATTAAATATTAATATTTTCCCTTTTTTAAGGCTGATTTTTTTCAACCAACATCAGTCCAGATCAAACACATCACATACTCATGAATATGTCAATATTTTAACCCTTTTATTGCCATGTTACTGTCATGATACCACCATGTTTTAATTAAAAAAAATAGTAATGCGCATAATAGATTCTTTATTGTTTTGGATCATTACCGCCAGGGATATTGTCTTTAATTTATCATGGTTGAAAGTAATTTCAACCATCATCAGTCATAATCATAAGCATCAAATATTCATGGACTTTGAAAACGTTTACCCTAAATGCCTTTATTCATGATGACACCACATGAGAAAAAGCTGTAAAAATATCTTAGAGATACTACTGATTATTTAACACTTATCATTTCTGATCATACACAGAAAGTATTCAGAATTTTTAAAACATATTTCTTCTTTAAATGCCTTGTTTTTTTATGATTACAAAACGTCTTTAGATGAACAGTAAAATATTGGAGAAAAAAAACGTAATTACTTTCAGTATTTTACATGCAAAGAAGATATTTTTGTATTTTATTATCACATCCTTGGATAATTCACTGATCAGCAGTAACGTTTATTTTATTCATTGCTGTTTTCTGTGCAGTGTCAAATACTCACACTCATACTCTTCAGTGCATAAAATGCCCTGTTCATAAAGTGACTATAAAAATTCTATATTGAGTTTATTTCCAACTTTTTTGGTTTGAGTTCTTCAACTTACATCAGTCCAAATCATTAACAGCAATATTCATGATTTTTTAAAAAATATTTTAACCCTTTAAATGCCAGGTTTTTGTCATGATGCCACTATGTGGAAAAAAAGGGTTTTCTGTATTTTTGTTAAATGATAAACAAATTTAAATGTCTTGTTAAAAGCCCCCGTTTAGAAATATTGTGTAATGCAACAGAGAAGTTATGTCTCCTCAGCACAAAACGTGATCGTCTAGCACTAACGTTAGTTGTGGGTATGAGAAGATGTGTTTTATGAAGCGGTGTACACAGGGGAAGAACTTTTGCGAATACAGTCACAGGTAGAAAGAGAGATGGAGAAACTGTTGTGGAAACTGAGGAGCAGGACAGATCACAAGTTACCTAGTGGTGCAGATGCATGTGCGAGCTCAGAGGCCTGTTGCCACCATTAATGAGACTTCAGACTGACCCTGCTGCAGTAGCTAATGTTGCTTGCAGAACAACACATGCCCACATGCTTCATCACAAATTACAGTCCTCAAAAAAAGTTTGGGAACATCATTTCTGCAAGAATACAAAAAAGACACCGATTTACCAAATGGGAGGATTACACATTATCTCCTGCAGCAGTGGATGTTTCCTAACCTGAAGAGCATTCCTCCTAAACTCATTAAAATCCATTTAAAACTTTCTGATTTACCCTGCTCATCAACAAATTAACTAACAAATGTCAGCAGAGACGTAGCTTCCCTTGTTACATCATGTTTTATCCAATGACATTTTCATGGTGTTAGATAAAGTCTTAAAGAGGTGAAGAAAACTAAACCACATCACCTTTAAACAATTTCCTTCCCTCCAACATGATTCTGTCACAGATCAGTTACTCTGAAACCTTCAAGCAGCGTATACCTAATAAAGTGGCCAGTGAGTGTACACATTCCCAGTGTGAACACATACCTCCATTTATTTCTATATCCAGTTTTAGCTAAGGTTATTTACCACATGGAAGTTTCCCCTTATAAATCTCTGTCATCCACACAGAGTCCAAAAACAACTGCCATGAAGGACGATTTGGACCAAACAATTAATCAAAACTTTAACGGAGCAGATCGCTGAGACTTTCCTGTAGATAACAGAGTGTCTTAAATGGTCCGTAAGCTCCTCCTCGTCACAACAGGATGAGTTTTGGATCAGCAGATGACCACAGGTGAGGACTATAGATGTTCAGCTGCCCACCACAGCCTTTAAAAACGAGACTAACATTCTGAAAAATCAGTCATTTTCTAGAATTTCTTACTGAATGTGTGAGAAAAAAGGTGGTCCATTATCATTGAAATTGAAGGGACAGTCCATGTTTTTGCAGGGGGGTTGCTCGAGGACCATGTTGCTAATGGACATTATCACCACTGAAGCACCCTGCTGGCTCTGTCCCTCAGGGGAGAAGGTTAAATCTGGATGATAGACCATATACAGAAGAAAATGGTGCCATTAAAATGACTCAAAACAACAACATTAGCTTAAAGGTGCTATGAGGAGAATCTATTTCCGGCAACATAAAGACTCGGCCACCCATGAGCACGCGCAGCGACTGTCGTAAAGATGTGACCCAAGCCAAAGCGTGCGTTTGTTGTAATGCTAATAAATTAGCTCAGACCTTCCTCAGAACTCTGCATATCTTTACAACTTATTTTTCAACAACTTACAGGATGCAAAGCAACAAGGTAATGTATCTCTTTCTAGTGACGTAGCGGTAGTTTTTGATGTGTGACAACAAGCAATTTTTGGAAAACTTAGGGTTGGTTTACATGGCGCCGAAAACGGTCGAATCTGTTAAGTTTTCCTTGCGTTTTGGCCTTGCGTCTACATGGAAACTCGATGAAAATGGAAACTTTAGAAAACAGGCTCCAGGGTGGAAAGTTTCCAAAACGCTCTCAATTCAGCTCCGTGTAAACCCGCATCGGAGCGTTTCAGGATGAAACGCCAGCGTCACCCCATGCGCAGTACTTTTTCGGATGAAGGCTGCGTGGGCATACCAGGAACAACAACAACAGCAACAAGTGTTCATGCAGAGACGCAGAATGTTTCGTGCGCGTGAGCACTTGTTGACGTGGAATCTACCTCGGAGCAGAACCAGACGGGCAACCCGACAGGATTTGCGTTGTCATGTAAATGCACAAGCCTATGTACAATACGATGTGTAAACAGCGATACATGTTTTGATGTCGACGCCAAGACAATATGGGGCCATACTCTTGTGAGGAGAGCCTTAGTATAGTAGTTTTGTAGCCGGCTATATATCGCTACTTACAGCCCGGTGCTCTAAGACATGCCTGAATAATATAAATTTGCTCTAGTTTGAATTGTCTTGTTCATGAAGTTGAGTATCCAGGCCAGTCCAGCCCTGTCCGACCCGACCACGAAGCTAAGGAATAGCATTTATAGATAACCTATTTTGATGCTATAAAACTCATCTTAAAGTGTGTATTTCAATCAGGCATATATCTAAAAGTGAGACTTTTTTGTAATTACTTAAAAACTCCTCATAGCATCTTTAAACATATGCTACAGTTAGCTCCCCTACAGTGTTTCACTTTTCCTCATGTGGTTTTGGAGAATACTAAAACATTTGGAAAACTTATTTGGTCAATTATTTTTTGTTTTTAATGATGACAATTATTGCTGAATTTGTATTGTTGGAATGCCTGATTGGTCACTTTGGCAGCAAGGTACAAATGTTACAGATCAGAAATTTTAGTAAAGTGATTAAGACAGCTTAACTTTGGTAAGGCAAGGGGGAAGGACTGGGCTTTTTAGATGTTTTTTTATTGGGATTTTATAATACATGTATATACATTCATTACAGTACAGAGCAGACAGAAGTGAATACATTGAGAAGACAGAGCAAAGAATAAAGTAAACTAACACAATAACAGAAAAAAGAATCATAATGAAAACCTTGGTAATAACCCTAAAGCTACGCAGAGCATGTTAAAGGGGCAGACTGTTAAGCTGTGTTTGTATTTTTCAAGGTATAGTATAAGGTAGGGGTGGGCAACTGGCGGCCCAGGGGCCATATGTGGCCCTTCACGTCACTCAATGCGGCCCTCCAGTCATTTGCCAAAAAACCCCAAACAATGTAGAAATATGAAGAAACAAAACAACAGTTGCTGAACATGATTCATCATGAGTAACCAGCACTACGTAATGCATAAATTAGGATAGGTGATAAAATATTTTTACAAACCTTAAATTGCTTGTACGTGCTTTGTGTTTTTAGAAGTAATAAAAGTTCTTACTTTGCTATGATTGTACCTTAAAACATATTTTATGGGATATTAAAATATAATTTATAGTGTTGGTAAACAAACACATTTGGAAACTATGGTAATGGTAATAATTTTGAGCTTTAAAAACTGGTAAGCATTAAAAAGAAGCTTAAATTAGTTTTAGTTAGAATATATAGGTGTTGGTATAATCCTTTGTTAAGCTATTTTTTGTTTATTTATATGTTTTTCTTATTGAGAGTGTATACATATGTAACAGTGCGGCCGTTGGCCACAGAATAAAAAGGAATGTGGCCCTGTTGGCATTGATAGTTGCCCACCCCTGGTATAAGGGGTTGCCAAGTTTAAGACTACCAATAAAAAATGTTGTCCTATCACTCTTTTTTCCGAATTCCCCCATATTGGCAAAGCTATTGGATCACAGAAAATATTTATTTATTTTTATTTTGAGACATTATGTGTCCACTACAGTGGATATTGGACCGTCCCACAAGCTGAAAGTCAATAGTAACCAGTTAATCCTAAAGACAACACCAAAAAGTCAACATAAGGAAGAGTTTTCCTCTCATGTATTTGTCTTTGTTATGCACCAGTCAAGGGGGAGAGGGCATACCATAAGGTTTTAAAACAATAATAATGAAATACAGGATTCATTTACCAAAAAATTGAAATAAAGAGCTCACTTTCAACAGGCTTGAACAAAAGTCTGGATTTCAAACAAAGGAGGCGATAAGCTCTCAGAAATTAAATTACTCCAGGAACAAAAACACAATTCACTGGGGAAAAAGAAACTAAGGTTCACCAGTTAAACAAAGAACATCAAGGGCGTAGGTTTGATTTTGACAGTGGTGGGGACATAAAAGTTCTCCAAGGCATTTACGACTGATATTTCACATCATGTACGGCTAATCAAACAAGTAAGCAAACTATTATATCAGAAAAAAATACAGGATATTTATATGCTATGCCTCTCCGCCTCCGTCTCTTCTATCTGTCATATTGATGTAGGACATATGAACAGTGGGACAATTTGGGATGCAACAATCATACATTTTTATGGTATGGATATAGTCTGAATAAAAACCACAGTTTCACAATTATTACAGATAAGTGTAATATTCCCCAATAACAGGAATGTGTATTATCACGTTTGTAATCCCATTTTTTTTTTTTTTCTACCACAAATGTTTATCATTGATCTTAAACGGTTGCCGCTAGGGCTGGGACAATATGTTTTTCTCCTGATTCAATTTTTAATGTTTTTTTTAGGTGCCGATTCAATTTAAATTCTACGATATTGCCGACTTTTGCAATCTTTAGTTAGCTTTTTTAACACCAGCGAAAAATCTGAACAATGATGATGCCTACAGGCTATATCAGGAAAAATACACATCACATGTGAGTCTGTTTTTGGGATTTATTCAGCGATATATTCTAACCAGCTGTTTATACTCTCTCTTCAAAAGCCTGGACTGCATTTAAAAGTGGCTTATTAACACAGACTAAAATGAAGCATTTAAATTTAGAAAAAAATCAAATTTTGAACAAAAAATCGATTAAAAAAATCATCAAACAAAAAATCCCGATACTTATGTGAATCAATTTTTTCTCCCACCCCTAGTTGCTGCCTTTCAACACACAAATAATGCATGGATGATAAATAAAATAACTAAAACGTGTGTTTCTTTGTCATTGGATATAAGCATATTTTAGTTTATAATCATATACTGTGCCTGTGTTTTATGTTAGGGACCATGAGATAGTGGCATAATATTGATAGGGACGTGTCCCGAGCGTCCCCACCCAATTCTACACCCCTGAAGAACATACATCCACTAACAAAGGAGCTTCTCAAAGCAAACTACAGATGGAGGCAGGGAAGAAACAGAAAGGTGTGCTGCTGTCAGGTGGTCTGCCCGTCACCCACAGGCCACCGTATTTGAAGATGTTAAGGCCAATCAGCGCCGCATCCTCACCGCCAGCCCCTGACCTTATCGACCAACCACACAGCACCATCATCTGAAAGCAGGGATCCACTCACACAAGACCACACACTCTCTTACAAACACACGAGACAAAAAGCGAAGATCCACAGAGCACTCACTCACACAAATATACAAGCACAAAATAACCAAAATAACCAAATAAGGCCACAGTCTTCTTTTTTTTTTTTTTTTATGTATTTTTTGGGGGGGCATTTTGTGCCTTTATTGATGGGAGAGAGACAGTGGATAGGCTTGTGTACAAACATACAAAAAGTAAACACAAGTCCTATGAACCAAACTCTTCTTTGTTGTGCTTGTTTGGTGTGATATGTTAAATAGGGCTGTCACTTTAGTGCATTAATTAGATTAATTAATTACACCGCAAATTAATTCGTTAAAAAAAATTAATCGCAAGATTTATCATAGCACACAAAAATTTTAATATTGGCCAGCTGGAGGACCCGTACATGGCAGTGGCACGTCACTTCACACATGTGTCTCTAGTCAAACCAAACAAAGCCCAGGTGACAACAGGAATGGCATATTTAAGACTTAGTCTTATTTTATTTTTGAGTTTATTTATCTATATTTGTACAACATTCTTTAATAATGCATCAGGCCGAATTGTTTTGCTGGATGTCCTCCACCTTTTTCTTATTTTGAATTTGATTTATGAAACACACTTAAAGGGACTGTGAGGAGTTTCTAAGTAATTACAAAAAAGTCTCACTTTTAGATATATGCCTGATAGAAATACACACTTTAAGATGAGTTTAATAGCATCAAAATAGGTTATCTATAAATGCTATTCCTTAGCTTTCCGGTCGGGTCGGGCAAAGCCGGACTGGCCTGGATACTCAACTTCGGGATCAAGACAATTAAAACTAGAGCAAATTTATATTATTCAGACACGTCTTAGAGCAGTGGGCTGTAAGTAGAGATATATAGCCGGCTACAAAACTATGATAGGCCTACTAAGTTTTCCCAAATTTGCTTGTTGTCACACATCAAAAACTACCGCTACGTAACTAGAAAGTAATACATTACCTCGTCGCTTTGCATCCTGTAAGTTGTTGAAAAAAGAAGTTGTAAAGAAATACAGAGTTCTGATAAAGGTCCAAACTGCATTCATTAGCTTCATAACAAATACACGCTTTCGGTCACGTCTTTGGTGCATTCCAGTTGTAGTCAGAAGTAGGAATTTTGAGCTCCGAGTAGGAAACCGCAACTGGAACGTCCCCCAAAGTCTGAATTTCCTCCGGGGAACGCGGTGAAACCTCGCCACCCCAAGAGTTGATAATCGAAGATGGATGCCCCCAGTGTGAACAGTTATTTAGCTCCTGTAATAATCAATTTATTTGCACTTCTGACTGGGGTGTGTCGCTCTAGATCAGCTGTATACATAGTATTGTTAGACTTATATTTACAAAAATGCTGCCATAGTGATAATCAAATTCTTCATGTGATATTTGTGAACAACAATGCAGGGTGTGCTAACAACAGCTAACAATAGCCTGGTGGATCAGCATGTTTTCCGACTTTGTAACTGGAATGCTGATAACTCTGAGATGATGTCACTCCCAGTTCCGAAGTTACTGGAACGCAGCATTACGACAGTCGCCGCGCGTGCTCATGGGTAGCAGAGTCTTTACATTGCCAGTAATAGATTCTCCTCACAGTCCCTTTAAAGTGTAATTTGAGTTGCCTGATTGAGCTAAGAATTTTCTGGACAAGTTGCCCTGACTTTGGTTTTATTTAGTCACCAATAAAAATGTGGATTTACAAATCTTCACTTCTTAGTGTATTCATTTGATTAGTCCTGCACTACAATTTTATAATATCCTACAATTCAAATTATTTTTTTTGGGAACTTTAAGCAGATATGAGATTAAAATGCGATTAATTAGATTAATTAATTATAAATCTGGTAATTAATTAGATTAATTTTTTTAATTGTTGCAGTTTCCCTTCTTTGAAACATAAAGCACATCACGTCTGCTTGCCCTCTCTCATCATACTCTGTTTCTGCCTCAAACCTGACATCATAATCTTCCACATCAGACAACTCAGTATCTGAGTTAACACCAACAATTAGCAGTAAAATGCTCTTTTTTTCTTCTCATTTCTTGTCATTTACAAAAAACAGGTCCACTATGGAGGACATTTTCAAAACTATTATATTGTTAAAAAAAACTGTCAAATACAGTCACTAAGAAAATGTTTGAATGCGTTCTTAAGAAATTCCACCATTTCAAGAAAAAAGCTGTTCAATAAAAAGTATTATGCTCTTTCCATTAAATGTCTTTCCACTATGGATGCCATCTTACTTGTTGAGCAACAGAAACGTACCAAAGCCCGACCTCTTCACATTTTTGAAAAGCCCTGAATGTCTTCATTAGATAACAGGGAATAACTCGGGGGGAGATATTCAGGTTTGGAAAAATCCACAAATTTTAACTATTGGTTGTCAGTACTTTACGTGTATGATCGGGACTGATGACTGTTAAATAATCAGGAGTATCTTGAAGATATTTTTAACATTTTTTCCATGTAAAAATATGATGGCATCATGACAACAGGCATTTAAAGGGTAAAAGTATTCAAAGGCCATGAATATTTGATGCCTATGATTGAGACAGAAGATGGTTGAAATGAATTTAATCATAATTAATTATTGACAAAATCCCAGGCTGTATAAATCTAAAACAATATAAAACCTATGTTACATATTAGTCATTTTTCTGTTTTTTTTTTTCATTAAAATGTAGTAGTATCATGACATTACCTTGACAATCAAAGGGTTAAAATGCTGACATATTCATGAGTATGTGATGTGTATGATTTGGACTGATGTTTGTTGCAAAAAATCTAACAAAAACAAAAAATAAAAAATATTAATATATACACTACTTTGCCAAAAGTATTTGCTCACCCATCCAGGTAATCAGAATCAGGTGTTCCAGTCACTTTCATGGCCACAGGTGTATAAAATCAAGCACCTCGGCATGCAGACTGCTTTTACAAACATTTGTGAAAGAATGGGTCGCTCTCAGGAGCTCAGTGAATTCCAGCGTGGAACTGTGATAGGATGCCACCTGTGCAACAAATCCAGTCCTGAAATTTCTGCTCTCCTAAATATTCCACAGTCAACTGTCAGCTGTATTATAAGGATGTGGAAGTGTTTGGGAACGACAGAAACTCGGCCACATAGTGGTAGGACACGTAGACTGACAGAGCGGGGTCAGCGGATGCTGCGGTGCATAATGAGAAGAGGTCGCCAACTTTCTGCAGAGTCAATTGCTACAGACCTCCAAACTTCATGTGGCCTTCAGATTAGCTCAAGAACAGTGCAGAGAGCTTCATGGATGGGTTTCCATGGCTGAGCAGCTGCATCCAAGCCTCACATCACCAAGTGCAATGCAAAGCGTCAATGCAGTGGTGTAAAACACGGCACCACTGGACTCAAGAGCAGAGGAGACGCGTTCTCTGGAGTGACGAATCACGCTTCTCCATCTGACAAACTAATGGACCAGTCTGGGTTTAGCGGTTGCCAGGGGAACAATACCTGTCGGACTGCATAGTGCCAAGTGTAAAGTTAGGTGGAGGGGGAATTATGGTGTGGGGGTGTTTTTCAGGAGCTGGACTTGGACCCTTAGTTCCAGTCAAAGGAACTCTGAATGCTTCAGCACATCAAGACATTTAGGTCAATTCCTTGCTCCAACTTTGTGGGAACAGTTTGGAGCTGGCCCCTTCCTCCTCCAACATGACTGTGCACCAGAGCACAAAGTAGGTCCATAAAGGCATGGATGACAGAGTCTCGTGTGGATGAACTTGACTGGCCTGCACAGAGTCCTGACCTCAACCCGATAGAACACCTTTGGGATGAATTAGAGCAGAGACTTAGAGCCAGGCCTTCTTGTCCAACATCAGTGTGTGACCTCATAAATGTTCTTCTGGAAGAATGGTCAAAAATTCCCATAAACACTCCTAAACCTTGTGGACAGCCTTCCCAGAAGAGCTAAAGCTGTTATAGCTGCAGAGGGTGGACCGACGTCATATTGAACCCTCTGGATTAGGAATGGGATGTCACTTAAGTTCATATGCGAATCAAGGCAGGTGAGTGAATACTTTTGGCAATATAGTGTATTTGAACTTCACGAGAATGACATTTTTGTGCTGAGTGGTATGAGTGTAAAAAATAATGCATAAAATCCTCATTGCTGCTAATCCGTGACATCCCAGGAAGAAAAATACAAAACAAAAAATCTACTTTGCTCATAGCATCGTGAAAATAACTCAGCATCATGACAAGCTGGTTGTCAGGAGGGATGTTGGAGTGCGTCTCTTTACATATGTCTTATTCTTTCTGGATGAAGTGTGTTAGTAAAATCATCTAACCACATCTTAGCTTCCTGTGCATGTACGCTCTTCAATAGTGTGAAAATGTGTTTTTTTATATTATGAGACCGTTTGAGATAAAACTTTGCTGTGCTTTGCTTCATTTCTAAGAGCTGGTCTTCCTGGGTTGACTTTGCGGTCTGTCTTTGACTTCATCAGTCTCACAGAACTTGCTCTTAAGTTTAGAAAAGTACCAGGACTGACACCAAATAACGCTGCCACCCTGTAGAGCACCATTCTCCAGTTGCAGGGGATTTTGGCATATACAGACCTGATCAAAATCTTAAGACCAGTTGAAAAATTGCTAGAATATGCATTTTGCACATTTGGACCTTAATGAGGTTTTAAATAGAGCTACGATATGCAATAGCAAGAAGGAGGAGTGCAACAAAAAATATTTGGAACTTGTAATTAAAAAAAAGAACTGAAATAGGCTGTTTATCAGCTTATCAAAAGTTTAAGACCACAGGCTATTAAAGCCAAAATCTGCTCAATTTTTGTATTTTCTGTCAGGCATTCACACGGTCATGCCCTCCTGATGGCTAAAGCTAAGAAGCTTTCTCTTCTTGAATGTGGTCGGATTGTTGAGCTGCATAAGCAAGGCCTCTCGCAGCGTGCCGTTGCTGCTGAGGTTGGACGCAGTAAGACGGTCATTCTACATGTTTTGAAAGATCCTGAGCATTATGGAACAAAAAAGTCAAGTGGTAGACCCAAATAATTACACCTGCGCTGAGCCGGAGGATCCGATTGGCTGTCCGTCAAGACACAGGGCGGTCCTCGACCCAAATTAAGGCCCTTACTGGTGCTGACTGCAGCGCAATAACCATCAGACGGCATCTGCGGGAAAAGGGTTTCAAAAACAAAAAACAAATTCAAAGACCTCGTCTCCTTCAACGCCACAAAACTGCCCGTTTAGACTTTGCCAGGGAGCATCAAACATGGGACACTGAAAGGTGGAAAAAAGTTTTATTCTCTGATGAGAAAAAATGTAACCTTGATGGTCCAGATGGCTTCAATGTTACTGGCATGGCAAGGAGATCCCACCTGAGATGTTTTCTACCCGGCACAGTGGAGGGGGTCCATCATGATCTGGGGTGCTTTTTCATTCAGTGGAACATTGGAGCTTCAGGTGGTGCAGGGTCGTCAAACGGCGGCTGGTTATGTGCAGATGTTGCAGCGGGCATCCCTCATGACTGAGGGCCCTCGTCTGTGTGCTAACAGCTGGGTTTGTCAACAGGACAACGCTGCAGTTCACAATGCTCGCTTGACCAAGGACTTCTTCAGGGAGAATAACATCACTCTTTTGGACCATCCACATGTTCCCCTGATTTAAATCCCATAGAGAACATTTGGGGATGGATGGCAAGGGAAGTTTATAAAAATGGTCATCAGTTCCAGACAGTTGATGCCCTTCATGAAGTCATCTTCACCACTTGGAGCAATGTTCCCAAAAGCTTCCTGGAAACACTCACATCAAACCTGCCCAAACAAATTTTTGAAGTGATTAACAAGAACGGTGGAGCTACTCATCACTGAGTCCTACTGAGAAACATTTTTGTTCTGGTTTGGCGAGTTTTTTGTAATTTTTTGAGCGATGGTCTTAAACGTTTTATCAGCTGATAAACAGCCTATTTCAGTTAACTTGTTGTTTTCAATAAATCACTTTTTCAAAGTGCTTTTGTCACACTCCCCCTTCTTTCTTTTGCAAATTGTAGCTCTATTTAAAACCTCATTAAGGTCCAAATGTGCAAAATGCATATTCTAGAAATTTTTCAACTGGTCTTAAGATTTTGATCAGGTCTATATTTTTGGTCAAGTTACCCAAATGTTCAGTGCTCTTTCCACAAATGCACTTTCTTTTCAAGTCATACCTCACTGTAAAGCTGGATGATCCCGCTTTTCAATGATAAAACACAAAACCATTTGGTATTATTAAAGGGGAGAAATAAAAAGCAGAAATGACATTTTCAAAAAATGTCAGTGATCTTCCGGGCAAAATTTTTATGACTCGTTAAACTCGTCCTTCATGGCAGGGGTTGTTTTTGAACTCTGCATGTTTGATAACAGAGGTTTATGAGGGGAAACTTCCAGGGAGGAAAACAAAAACGTAGTTAAAACTGGACATAAAAAATTATCTGCGACAGAATCAAGTTGGAGGGAAGGAAATTGTTTTTTAGTCACTGCACAGAAAACAGCAATGAATAAAATAAATGTTACTGCTGATCAGTGAATTATCCAAGGATGTGATAATAAAATACAAAAATACCTACTTTGCATGTAAAATACTGAAAGTAACTACGTTTTTTTTCTCCAATATTTTACTGTTCATCTAAAGACGTTTTGTAATCATAAAAAAACAAGGCATTTACAGAAGAAATATGTTTTAAAAAGTCTAAATAATTTATGTGTATGATCGGGACTGATGACTGTTAATCAATAGTATCTTGAAGATATTTTTACAGCTTTTTCTCATGTGGTGTCATCATGAATAAAGGCATTTAGGGTAAACGTTTTCAAAGTCCATGAATATTTGATGCTTATGATTATGACTGATGATGGTTGAAATTAATTTCAACCATGATAAATTAAAGACAATATCCCCGGCGGTAATTATCCAAAACAATAAAGAATCTATTTTGCGCATTACTATATTTTTTAATTAAAACATGGTGATATCATGACAGTAACATGGCAATAAAAGGGTTAAAATATTGACATATTCATGAGTATGTGATGTGTTTGATCTGGACTGATGTTGGTTGAAAAAAATCAGCCTTAAAAAAGGGAAAATATTCATATTTAATATTTTTATAGTTACATTATTTTAGAATGGCATTTTTTGTGCTGAGTGGTATGAGTGTGAGTATTTATCTGCACAGTACAGAATAATGCAGAAAACTCAACACTGCTGCTAATCATTGATTTAACCCAGGATGTAACAATAAAAACGAAAAAAACTCTACTACGCAAACTGCATGGTGAAATAATTAGGCATCATGACAAATTCTGGTACTTGAAGTAGATTAAAATATTTTAACATTCATTAATATTCAATGTTTATGATTAAGTTCAATGATGGTTGAAAAGGTCCAGCTAAAAAAAAATGGAAATAATGTCAATGTACATTGTTTTTACAGCTAATTTTTGGAAATGGCATTTTTTGGACTGAGGGACATGAGTGTAACAAATATTAAAAAGGGCCCTAAATGTTCAAGGAAACCTTTTTTTTACAAACTCGTTGTATTTTGACAGATTTCATCTCAGCCTTTTTAGTTTCTTTGAGGTTTGTGGATGTCTTGAAGGAGGCATGAAAAAATATGGTTCTTCTATTCGGGGCAGAATGGGAAGTAATTAAGAACCACCAGTGCAGAAAATCCTCACGGTTAATGATAACCATGGTTCATCGACCTCTTTTTGTAATTTGTCAGGATGAATGAAGCCCCCCCCTCCCACAGACTTGACACAGAGGACACCAAACTGTACAAAGGGTATAGAACAGTTTATTAAATTTAGACTTGTAAGAAGTCATCATATTCCAACGCGCTCCAGTCGCATGAAGCGCATTCATAATAACACCAACCCACAAAGGATTGATCACGTCGTCCAAACATAAATAAAGCAAATAAACATATTTACAATTCAACGTGGACAGAGGATGGAGGTTTGTGCACGAGAAGAACTACGTGTCTGGACTGAGGGGTCGGAGAACAAGAGGAGGGGGATTTTCATATGAGGAGCTACTGAAACAGAAATTTACAAAAAAACAGAATATCACATCTTATTATTAGAGTGAAAGAAAGCTGACAAAACACACAAACTATCTTTTTATCCAAAGCTTCTGCAGATTATTGAAGTCGTCAGAGTTTCACTTTCAAACAAAAACATTAAATCACAGTTTTGCCTTTAATTCACTGTTGAGAATGTTTGAAGTTCTTGGATCCTCGTTAATAAAAACTATTGTACACCATAATGCTTTAAAACAAAACAATCTCTGATATTTTGATTATCAGTACTACTAGAACAGAAAAACTGCCCCTTTTCTCAAGACACATATTCAGCAGAGGGATAAATCCATCGTACTGAAGGCAAACTTTGAAGGTTTGATTTGTTCTCTTTTCTTACAAACAAATGTAGTTTCAACACTGTGGGAACACAATCAGATGGTCTAGGGACCTCACATTAAATATTTTCTTGCTTCAGAACTAAAAGATTTTAAGAAAGGAGAGTTTGGAGAGTTCCACTGACATTCAAAACATTTATGTATAATTTAAATAATGACAGTTTTTGATGGATTTCTGTACTTCCTTGTGTAAAATAATTGTTTTTTTTTTAAGTTTTTGTTTCTTTAACAAAGTGAGAACAATTAAAAATAGCAGAGATTGTATCATTTAAAATGTGGTGTCAATAAAGGGTTAAATTGTCACTTTGATGACCTTGGTAGAGGAAAACAAAGGTTTAGTTCCATAATGATGCAGTATTTCCTTAAACTTGCAGTGCAGCTGGATCCACCTGATTCAATGTCTGCAAAGAGGCAGATCCAGCTCGCCAAGCTCCAATCTACTAATAGTCCAAAGTGGGACGTCCCAATCAGCATACTTTAGAGCAGCGAGAAGTGGGAGCTACAAACGAGACGACAGCAGGAAGTGCACGGACACAGATTAGCAAAAATGCTAACAGCTTCAGAAGCAGCTTTATCAGATCTGGACTGCAATTCTTTATTAAATGAACAAAAACTTCTCTATTAGTTCGGGTATTTTCACTCCACTTCTGACATTGCAGTTCATTTTACGCAGTAGTTTGCATTCTGTACTTAAAACATTCTTGATTATCCGATTGGCCTGTGATGAAAATGATTGACAGAACGGTCGACCAATCACCTGCCGGATATGCTTTGAAATTCCCAGATGGACCAGTAACACGTACTGAACCGTCCATCTGGTGCGTCAGGTTAGTATGTCCTCGTGTTAGGGGGAAATCATGCTACAACACTGAGCGGCGACTGTTTTTTCAACAAACAAATTGCCGTGAGGTATCACATAAATGTTAAATAAGTGCTGTCACAACAGAAACACTTTGAATCACAATATGAGGCATGAAAATATTTAAGTTTTGATCACAATGTGGCAAGAATTAAAGTCCAGTGTCATTTCCTGTTTTCAGTTTAAGAAATGTTACTTATATTCTGAATCGTGTAAACTTTTTGAGGAGTTTATTCTAAACTTTTTTGGACCTCCCTATAGATCTTTCAAAAGACACAAGGGCGACCATTTTAACAGGCCTTCAAATAATTTGAATCCTGATAAGTGGTCGACTTTGGTTCAGCACAGCTCACTAAACGAGGCCCTGATTTCATTTGTGTCTCTACAGCAGATGTGCTCGTAAACTTGATGATAGCTGTGTCATGTAAACAACGAGAAATAATGGAGGACATTTTGTCACCGATGGCTACAGATTGAGTTCTGCTCAGGGGAAGGTTGCAGGCCACAGAGAAAAACACAACAGGGAAATACAGGAGAGTCTGGGGAATGGCATTTGGGATCATGGACCAGGAAGTGACAGCTCTTTCAGCCAATGAACAGGCTGCAGTCTGAGTGGTTCAACCCCCCTGGGTCAACCTGAGCACAAAATATGGGACAGTACTGATCATGGATTCATTTGTCTTTCTTAACATTTCATAGTGGAAACAGTACTGTGGAAATTAACTGATAGACAAAAAATCAGCCCTCCAAATAAACAAAAACACATTTTTTTGAAGGGGGGCATTTGTGATCTTTGAAAGTGGGGATCAGCACCCCACTAACAAAACACTTAAAGCAATCACATGACCCCTGTGACACAAATAAAGAGGGTTGCATTTGCATATTAGACTTATCTCTTCTATTAAATCATTGCGAGCGTTTGGCTGACACACATCACAACAGCTACTTCCGGCCTATTCTCCCGTTCGTGTTTGCTCATGTCCTGTAATGATTGTCACCATGGATGCCTCCAGCAGGTGCAAAATGCAGCATATTTAGTTCCTGCTACTTCTTGAGGGAAGCTGCCCCTCTGAAGCTCTTTGGAAAACACTGACTGATGCTTTGGCACGACAGCAGGGCTGAATAATCATGGGCAGCAGGTCCTGTTACAGACTGATGGATGCTGCATGCATGTCCATGTTTAAAGTCAGGGCAGGGCTTCTCAAAACCAGGACATATGAGCTGTTCCCTGTATATGTTGGTCAGTGGCTTGAAAACTGGTTGGTCCAGGTTAAACCAGGGCAAATGGTCACCCCAAACGAGTGAGCAGAGTGGTGCAATAAATCGTGGTTTAACTGTTATCAGGATATGAGCCTTGTCAAGATATAGTCCAAATTTATTATTGTAAATTACTAAATGGCTCATTTAAAGCAGTAGAGCAAAGACTGGAGGTTTACCAGCTCTGTTTTTGCACATTGTGCTGCAGTAAGATGAAGCACAAGCTAGAATAAACTGCCATAAAATGTATTTATGTAAATTTAGTGGAATAAAGTGTTTTAAAGCTCTTCAGACTACAAAAAACTTGGCTAGGACAATTAAGGTGGCATGTCTAGGTGTGTTTGACTGTTTATATCATGTGTTTGGTGCCTAATAACCAAAATTTGATTTATGTTTAGTTAAAAAAAGAAAATTTAGTCTCTCCTTTTCCCTCCCCTTCAGAAACACTCAGATCTGAGGGGGCAGGGCAGCTATGAGAGGCTATGATGCCTGCCTGTGATGAGTAGGAAACACGCATGTAGGTGGAGCCTGTATAGCGATGACATCATAAACACCAGGAAGTGAAAACGGAGTGTTTCAAGGGACATTTTCTATAAAGAGGTGGAGTGTTTTTCTCTGTGAAGTGAGTAAATTGTTTTATGTTCTGTTCCTCAAGCCACTGATAACATTTAAGGCCTGGATAATTGAATTTGCAGGACAAGAGACTAGGGATGGGGATCGAAAACCAATTCCAGTTGAGAATCGCTAACATCTCCATCAAAGAATCCATATCATGAGTCTTTTTGCTAATCAATTCCCTTATCAATTCCTCCCACTGACAGGGTTCAGAAGCGTCAGAATTGTGGCTTATGGTTTTACAAAAGGCGACTACTGCACAACCTTAAGTGAGTGGAAACACCAGAAACTTGCAGAAGCAGTTATCAATGCTGTGACGTTTGTTGACTATGAAAATCCACAGGCCAACATTGCCCACAGGAAAAATCTGCAGGAATCAATAAAAGAATTGTTAAAGAATTGGATCGTTAATAGCACTGGTATCGATAAAATCTTATCAAGTCTCATCCCTACAAGAGTCATTTAAATCACTGCTTATACGTACTGTATATTTTTAAAATATTTACATTATATTTTACATATCATTAAGTTAAGTTTTGACATTACATGTGCTCCTTGGATCATACTGGCCTAGTTTGGAGTTTCAAAAGATTCAGTCCTTGTTATTGATAAAAAGCCAAAAAAAGGAAAGAAATAAACTCTGCCTTCTCAACTTTCAGCGTGAATTTTCCCCTAAACTTGATGATGCATCATTATGGAGCAAACCCTTCATTTTCCACCTGTAGCGAGTTGATATAACAGTCTCCAAAGAAAAGTTTTGACACATTTTACACAGAAAATGACACTTCTTCAGTGAGCTACTAATGGATGAACAAACATCAATTTGCTTTTCTCGTTAGACTTCTTAACAGTAATCAAAAAACCCTGCAGAATAATCAAAAACTGCTCTTATCAAAAAAAGAGAAAAGATCTTTAGAAAAAGTACAATCATCGAAAGCATGGTACAGTTAGCAGTTTGTGTGGTTACGAAGAGGTCGTGGGACTCTCCCAGCACTTTGTATGTACAGAAAACGATGCCGATATCAGGTCCACATCCCCTACAGACCACGTAGAGGGGATCAAACAGACTAAATGCTATTTCTCCGTCATTAAGGGGAGAGCGGCAGACCTCGGGAGTTGTGTCGAGTCATTTGAAACATCACCGGGACGGGGTTGGAGCACAGAAGCACGATTCCAAAGAGAGTGAGGTGAGTTATGAGTTTGAGAAGAAGTTTGAGAAAAAGTACACTTAGCTGACTTTCAAATGGCACTCTGGTCCTGTGGGTTGTCTGGTGCTTAAAGCAGGGCACACCTCTTCTACCTCTTCACCTCGAAACATGAAAAAACAAACACTGAGAATGATTTTTTTCCCAACAGCTAGAAGAGGTGGACCACCATCATCGTGTCTCTGGAGGTCACACTGTAACATTCAGCTATCTGTTAATGGCAGAGATCGTCTCCTCTTTGTTCCCTCGCCCCCACAGTATTTCACATCTTATCTTACAGTTCAGTCGCCTCATGGAAAAAGCCTTTTACAAGCAAATGGCTGCTTACACTATGTACAAGGTTTGATCAAAATTATGTAAAGAGCAGATATAAACAGATTTTCCCCTCGATTATGTACAGAGGAGGTGTTTAGTATGATTGAGCACCTCGGAGTCTTTGCGTGGATTCACACAGAAAAGATGGCAACACTTTATATTAACAACACACTGTGAAGCATTAGTAAAGCATTAGGGAGTGCCTAATGTATCATATAGAGCATTTATTAAGTTATAATGCTATATTGGATGCCATAATAGTGTGACAAATAACCATTCATGCTCACACTCACACTTATGGGGACTTTTCGGAGTCAACAATCAACCTAATGCCTGTTTCTGCTCTGTTGAGGCTGGAGTGAACATGCAAACCCCACACAGAAAGGCCCAGGCCGACCTAAACAATGAGCGAAGTGTTGGCTAACGCTTGATTTATGCCTGTGTTGAGTGTTATTTCCTGGTCTTACATTTACACCCCAGTGCTTGATGCTTGATGGGTGACAACTGGTCCCATTTCTGTTCCAGCTTTAGCAGGAGGTAACCGAGGTATCAAAGAGATGAAGCAGGAATTCTGTATTTATGTGCAGTTGTGCTCCCATAGTGCTTTAATGCACAGAGAGACAACTGTACAGTGATACTGCATTGTAATCACAATGAATGTCTCGAGGCGTCATGATGCCAAATGCAGCGTGACAGAGGACATGCTGACATATTAATAACTATACTGACAATTGACCAATACCACTATCAGTTATGCTTTATAAATAAAAAAAACAAGCATTGTTTAATTAGTTTTACTTATTTATCCATTATCTTTCCATTCATCCCTTCTGGGGTTGTGAGGGGCTGGAGCACTGGGCGAGAGGCAGGACAGGTCAGCCAATCACAGGGCCACATAAGAGACAAGCAACCATTTACCCTCACGCTCATACCTAAGGGCAATTTAGTGTCACCTATCAACCTAATGAGAGTGTTTTTGGTCTGTGGGAGGAAGTCAGAGTGCCTGAATAGAAGCCACACATGCACAGGAAGAACATGCAAACTCCACACAGAAAGGCAGGAGGTTGAACCGGCGGCCTTCTTGCCGTGAGGCACGCGCACTACCTGCTGCACCACCGTGCCGCCCTACATACGAACATATTAGTAACTATACTGATAATTGACAAATTTATCAGTATTGGTTTTTAAAGATATACAAGTATTATTCAATTAGTGCATTACTTATTTACCCATCCATTCTACTTAACTGTTTATCCTTTAATCCAAAGTGACACTGGGGAGTCAATCGCAGGGCTACATACAGAGACAGACAACCATTCACCCCTGCACTCATACCTATTTGATGTCACCAATCAATCTAATGAGCGTGTTTTTGGTCTGTGGGAGGAAGCAGGGGTGCCTGGAGAGAACCCACTCATGCACGTGGAGAACACACAGAAAGGCCCTGAAGGACATGGGGTTTGAAGTAGCACTACGTGCTGTGCCATCATGATGCCCTTAATCATCCATAACTAAATGACACATAGGGTACTGATAGATGCAGATGCTTTACTAATGCCTAATCACGTGTGTTTAGTTTACAAAGTGTTACCAAAACTGCTTCCAATTACTGGCTTTAAGATCAACTCACACTCATCCCTTCACTTTCCTATCAGTTACATGCAAGAAACTCAGCATTCATTCAGAGGGAGCCTAAAGGCCCGTTTCTAAAGGCAAATCAAGTCTGATTAACTGGATTCATAAACTCTTTCTGCTCAATACATCACCATCTCTCATTAAAAAAACACATAGGAAAAAAGATGGTCTTTTTTTTTTTTGGTCTCCCAAATCAGGCATATTGGGTGTCAAAACACCAGATAGTGCTCGTACCAGTGATCAGAAACAGTCACTGGTAGATAGATGATCAAGCATTAAAGGCCCCTTTGGAGTGTCCTCTTGGTTTGATACCTGAGGTGTTAGCGTGGGTGAGTGAACACTGGCTGGATGAAGCGAGCGAGCGAGCGGCGTGTGGAGAACAGGGATGAGCATTTCAGGGAATATTTATCTTTGGAAGTCTCAGGCAATCATCTGAATACATCTGATCAAATTCAATGATTCAAAGGCGTGAACTAAGATATACATCTGAGTTTGTTAGCTTGATGCTAACAAATTATGCAGATTATCAATAACAGGCTATGAGACTTAGCATTGCCTGGCAGTGTAGCAGTATATTTCACTTGATGATGTCACACTGAACGGACTGCTAAGCTGATTATTCCAATAAACCCGTTCTGTGAAGCAGATTTTTATGATATAAGCAGTAGAGTTAATTTCTTAGCACCTCTATGATATGTAACACCTGAGTGGAGTACTGCAAGATGATGTACTACTGAAGGCCGACACAGGAGCAAACATAATATAGGACTGGGTTTTTGGATTACTGCTGAATAAAGCTCTATGTCCAAAAAATGACACTTGCACAATTTAGTTCATGAATATAATCGTCACATATAAAGACTAATTCTCTCTGCCAAAGGAAAATGTTGCTGCTAGCATTTATCTGTTTTTTTAGAATATTACTTAAAAACTTAGGAATGCATCTTAATGCAATTTCAGGGACTGCTGGCCATGGCAAAAGGAAGGAGTGATTGGATTTTGATGGCGATCCAAATCAGGATCCAACAATTTTGAAAGGCTTTCTATGAATCTTTTACCTTTTAAGAGTAAAGGTAAACTATTTTTACATAAAGCAAATTAGCTTCTTGGTCAACTCTTTTGTTGGTGAGTGGGTTTTATGAATATGAAACCAACTGAACATTAATGAAAAAAATCTCTTGTAATCAGGACAATATGAAACTCATTCACTCAGCAGTAGAGTTCGCAAATTTGAAGATAAGAGGTTTGTGTCCAACAGTGATGAGAATCTATAACGAACTCCAGTCCACCCTCCTTTTTTATGTTTTTTCCCATTTTTTTTTTTTTGCTTTGTTTTTTTTTGGTTTCACATTTCATTTTTGGCTTTTGGTAAAACCAGTCTGCTTTTATGTTATGTCACATTTCTTGTTTTATGTCTTAATCTCTGTATTGCTTGTTTTTGTAATTAAAAAAACAAACAAAAAACTCCAGTCCAGTGGTTCAAATGTTGTGCCGGACTCACTGGTGGGCCTTGAGGCACGAAATCAGTACAACCAAAGAGTATCAATACAACCTAACAACAGCTAATGATCTGTTTTTGATCCATCCTAAATATAAACATTTTAGGGATGCAAAACATCATCACTTTGAAATGGGTATCAGCAGACCTTGACCTAAAAAGTTGAATATGGTTATTGGCTGATATTTAAATTTGTGCTGATATATCAACCACACATATCAGCCTTACATGACCCAAATATCACCAGTAATGTCAGCATCACTGTATGGGTATATTTAAAAAAACAGATGCTCATTTTCCAAGAGTTAAATGTTGTTTTTCTTATTTCACATCTGCTCCTCACACAAACAGACTCATATGAATAGCAACAAGTCAATTTTTGTAACGTAAAGGCTAAAAATACTGGTATTGGTAACATTTGGTTCAGAAATATTGACAAAATCCAATATGGTGCATCCCTGGAATATTGCATTATGTTGTTAATTGATATTTCAGTAGTAATGCAGCTGCTTTTCATACCTTATTTGGCCTTTGCAGTTAAATGTTTGGCTTGTGATCTTGTTTTTGTATATGGTGAGCATGGGGCAGTAATAGTTTGATCGCTTTAGTCCTAGTTAGCCACTTCCACAGGCGTCAGAACAGAGAAACTGTACATGCTATGTTGTTTATTTTTTCATGTATTAAAAGCCTCATCATTGCAGTACTCTCGTGTCACCAAACACAAGTGCTTTCTCTTTTTTGTGATCGAATGAAACTAATCAAACAATTTTAAGATGCTCTGTGACCATCATCAGCCAGCACTACAATTTTCTTTCTAGTAAAATAATGAGAAAACTAAAGCTTAACTTAAAGACATTTGTTGCCTGAAATCTTCTATTATTTGGTATTTAATGACAAATATTTTGAAATCATGCTCATCCCTAATTCACACCAGACTGGATCAGCATTAAAGCTCTTCTCGTGTATCTTGCGGTACCAGATAATCAGCCTGTTGTTTTTAGAGAATCACAGGTGAACACTTGAGTTTAATTTGATGCCCATCTGGTACTCGGAGACAAACGATTATATGGAAGAAGCACTTGAGCCAAATCTGGTCCAGCACGCCTGCCACTTATGAAAAATTCTTTGACTTGTGAGTGTGATTTCACTGGGAGCATTGGCAGCGTAATGAAGTGAGAATGTGATGGCGTTTGCCAGGAAGAGCGCAGAGTTTGGTCTCCCGGCTTTTCTGCCAGCGAGATAAATTCCTGCACGTCTGTGAAACTTAAAGTGATTGTGTCTGAGGCAGTGTGTGATGCCGCGGGGCTGAGGTGTTTCTCTTAAATTGCAGAGGGCGTAAGGTATTGCGTTTTTTTTTTCTTTAGGTGGAGGATGGCTGACGTGACGGGCGGCTCATGGACGAGGCGCTGTAGGTGCGGGAGCGCTGCCTCACGGCCATCCTGAAGGGCAGCTCCAGCTCCTGGAAGAGGGGGGTCCCTGTGATGTCGGCGGCCTCGGGACGCTCGCCGGGGCTCCAGGACAGCATGCTGCGCACCATGCTCAGCTGCAGGGAGAGGACACACACATAGGACAGACATGTCTTTGAGAGCGCGGTCATGCTGCACTCACTCTGCCGCTTTAATTCAAATCACTCGCTTCAATTCATTTG
Organism: Scarus forsteni; assembly: GCA_036419115.1. Classification (NCBI taxonomy): domain Eukaryota; kingdom Metazoa; phylum Chordata; class Actinopteri; order Labriformes; family Labridae; genus Scarus; species Scarus forsteni. The sequence continues at coordinate 11,264,685 of JAZDUH010000451.1, forward strand.
CTTTACATAACAGTCATGTAACCCGGCAGAACCAGTGCTAATTGGACCTTAAACTACGATCATACAGTCCGCTTACATATGAGCTGTGAGGCTGCCAACAGGGGACAAAACATTATGTCCAAAGATCCAAAGGAAACGTTAGAGAGCAGCACGTTACAAACCCTTTACTCCATAACTGAGTCAAATATGATCAGATTAGAATCATGTATAACTGAGATAGTCTTGTTTTTACGCTGTTTTTGGTCCATACCAGGAGATACCAGAAGATACCAGGAGGTTTGGAATGTGTCTGACTTAGTTTGGAGGGTCTGGATTGCTGTCCTGAGGCGAGACACTTCACCTCAAACTGTTTCCTGCGCCGTGTCATCAGTGTGTAAATGTCTCTAAAGGGCATGAATGTGTTTGCTGACAATGGAGGTAACATACAGACCACCAGTGAGCCACACCGAGAGTGAACATGTGTGATTGAGATGATATAAAATCTTCGTAAAGAACTTTGAGAGAGACAAGAAAAGTATTTTACAGGTTTGAGCCATCAACCATTACAAAGTTTTCAAGAATGGCCTTAGTATAAATGCTTAATCTCATACATTCTTTGATAAACTGCAATAAATGAAAGCTTTATTTTACCAAATTTTCTGAAAGTTACCATCAATTTTAAGCTTTAAATGATTAGTTTTTCAAAAAGTTGTGATATTTTGAAGCTTTATTTAATCACTTTTTCAACAAGTTGACGCATTGTAAAGTTTTAATTGATCAGTTTTCAAACGGTTGTGATATTTCAAACTATTTTATCATTTTTTTAGACGAGTTGCTACATTTAAAGCTTCATTTGATCCTTTTTTTCATTTTTTAAAAAAGCTGCCATGTTTTTAAGTTTTATTTATCAGTTTGAAAAAAATACTATATTTTGAAGCTTTCTCTTACTATTCAAAAGGTTTATGTTACAACACTCTAAAACTGTGTTTGACTGATTATCCAAAGAGTTGCAATATTCTGAAGTTTTATTTCACCAATGTTTCAAAAAGTTGTCAAAGTTTAAAACTTTATTCTCTTATTTTTTTTTTTTAAAGTTGCTACACTTCTAAGCCTCATTTTATTAACTTCCCAAGATTTCCCTCAATGTGAAGCTTTGTTTTGTCCCATTTTTTTTTAAAGTCCCTATGTTTTGAATCTTTACTTGATTCATTTTTCAAAAACTTGCACTGTTTTAAAGAGTTATATTGTCACTGACACCAAAAGAAAAACTAAATTTAGGTCTGCTTATTATAAAATTGTTGCTTTATATGAAAAACTACTTGAATCAGATTTGATAACCTGAATACTAAAAGCTTCATCACACTCCAAAGGCTATCAGTTAGACCAGTAAACAGCTAGTAAAGTGGGCAGTGAGGCTGTCAGGGTGAGGGTATTTCCAGTCTTGGAGAATTACAGATTATGCTGCAGGATTATGTTAATCTCATTACAAAGTAAACAGATAGAAGGTAATGAAACCAACCCAACACAAACAGGTGACAGGTGACAGGTGCGGTAACACAGCAAGGATTTTACTGTTGATTAAACAGTGTGATTGTAGCAATATTACAGGAATTTATATGTTTAAATAATGTTAAGCAGCTATTGCAGATAACAATGCTTTAGATTTTAAGGTGCATTTACTTTAATATGCCATGTTTTAGTTCATAATTTTACACCCTTTTGTTTAATGTCTATTTTTTTCTGACAGCTTATACTCCGAATCAAACAAACCGCTTGTTTTTGTTTTTTTTGTTTGAGTTGCAGTTTGAGTTTCCAGCCACTAGGTGTCAGCAGTCAGCCACTCACCTCCTGAACGTTGTTTTTGGAGAACACCTCTGGGAATCTCAGCGCTCTCACCTCTGTCAGCGTCTAGAAGGAAAGGATGTAAACACCTGTGAGTGGAGCTGAATTAACGGTTAATCAGACCCTTTGTTCTCCAGACAAAAGAGTCCCGGTGCTTCAGACACACAAGAGCAAAGATTATCTAATTTCTGAACGGAGAATAATCAACACTGAAAAAACAGAGGTGATCTGTTTACCTACTACAGTTTCTCAAAGAGATTTCGGTCAGAAACAGGACAATTAAAAGAATAAAAGCTGAGACAAAAAGATTCACAAGATTCAACAAACTGCAGGGAGTCTAGTAAAAGCTACTTTGAATACTTTGAAATTGATTTTGAGTCAAATGCTCTAAAATTTGATCAATTCTCAACTTAAAGCAATGAATACTTACTTCATCAACCTCTAAAGAATGTACTTTGAATGTTTTGGCCTAAGTGTGATAAATAAAGCCAAAGAAGGACTGTACTGGACAGGTTTATATATTAATCCTCTATCCTTTATGAGCATGGACTTGTTAATAATAGAGTCTTATCTGAAGGTTTGCTGTGGTATTTGTATTATCTGCTTTAATTGTCTGCATTTATATTAAAAATTTTGTATTAATTTTCATAATAGGTGGATGAGGAAAACGTGTCTATCCATCCCTCTTTTTATTATCTATACTCCTTATCCTTTTGGAGGTCACAGGGGTCTGGAGCCTTTCCCAGCTGACACTGTATGTGAACAGACAACCATTCACTGTCATACGCATACCAAAGGGAAATCTGGAGTCACCAGTTGACCTTATGAGCGTGTTTTTGGTCTGTGGGAGGGAGGTGGACAGCCTGGAGAAAACCCATGCATGCACAGGGAGAGCAAGAAAGTCCAGTGACTTTCTGTGAAGCACTTGCGCTACCTCCTGTGCCACAATGTTGCCCACTGTATGTCCAATGAATCCTGATTTGCCTTAAGCCCTAATTTCATATTTTCTGCCTTCATTCCTTTAATCACGCTCCAATTTTTTAAAAATGTATTTTTAGGGCATTTTGTGCCTTTACTGACAGGAGAACGACAGTGGATAGGCTTGTGAAAGGGGGTGAGAGAGTAGGGGAAGACACTCTGCAAACTGGTCAAAGGTGGGATTCAAACCCAGGCCAGCATAAGCATGTATATAAGATGTGCCTGGTTGCTAACCACTTCGCCAAACCAGCACCCTACACTTCATTTTTTAACATTTATTTCATAATTATATTTCTTACTTAGATAAAGAACACTGTGGATGGTAGGGCTGGGTATTTCCAGCAACTTCACGATACGATATGAATCCCGATACTAAGGCCACGATATGATACGTATCCCGATACACGTAAATTGTGAACATTGACTACGCTTTAAAGCAAAGTTCTTGACAAGTTTAGTTTTTTCTTATAAGAAGAAAAAGAACAAAGATGAGTTTTAAGTGGTTCTACAACTTGAGAGACATAAATTCAGATCCTCAAAGATGGTAGACCTAAGTTCAAATTAAGAACATATGCTTCATTATGTAGCTCGTCTTCTACCTTGAACTGTGCCACTGTTAACATTACCCAAAGTGTATTTACAACAACTGTCAAAATATTTAGGCCGTATTGATTCTGTAGAATCCGTATCGATACACGTATCCCAAAGGAGTGCGATACGATATTTTGCCATATCGATATTTTGAGCACAGGCCTAGTGGATAGAGAGTTTAAAATAGAGACATAGAAAAATAAGACTAAATGGACAACTATAGTCATGTTTAAACAAGATTTATGTATAATATTATGTATTACATATCTGCTATCTGTGGTTTTGGCCACCACCATCAGGACATATCGCTGTTTTTTATAACCATTTGACATTATCTGTATTACTTGGTACAGTGTACAGTTTTGCTACTTATATTTGAAGTTGTCTTTATTTGCATTTAAATATTGTATTTTTTTATTGACTAGTCTGAACTGACACAGTTAAGTCACTTATTGTCAAAAACTAACCGACTATGTACATCATAATTTTCTTACAGGCTGGGCGCTCACACACAATAAGTAATTTATTATTAGAATACAGAGAGAGAGAGAAAAGAAAGAGGAAAAAATGGATACATAAAATAATCAAGGCATAAGTATCCTATCCAAAAAGGCCTCCAAAAAGACTGGCCTCCATCTTTTTTCAAAGGTAGGAGTTTCCAGCTGAAGGTGTGCTGGGTGCAACTAAAGATGGTTCAGGTTTAAATCAGGAAACTGTTAGCATTTTTTCTTGCAGTCATTAAGAGATGTAGCAAAAATATCAGATCGAGGGACAGTCCATCAGGAAATACGGTATGTCGAGTAAGAACATTAAAGGTCCAGAAAGAGGTTCACTTTTAAGTTGATATTTTGGGACCCAAAAAGTCCCAAAATATGTTTGATCACCCACTAGTCCAGTTTTTCATTGTTTTTAAGGCTAACTTGTATGGTTAGTGAACTTCTCCTCAGGAAATTAAACTAAAATACAGTCAAAATGATGGAAAACAAAGACATGATAATCAGTTTAAATGTTCCCAGACTCACCCTCACTCTCTCCATCTGTGTCCTGAAGGGATAAAGAAGCTCAAACAGGATCAGACCCAGAGAGTAAATGTCCACTTTGTGGGAGTACGAGTTTCCAGAGAGCTGTCAGGACAAACAGAAAAAAAACACGTCATTATTTATTTACACAGAACAAGCCTGCAGTTGTGAGAGTCCTCTTTGTGTTCCAGACACAACTAACAAAAGTAAGAAATAACTAAAGTCAAAAATATATACTAACATAATGTGAGATTTATAATAACTAACTGCTAATTTGCAGAAAACGGACAATAATTTCCTCACGATTTTCAGCTGACTCTCCAATGATAAATAAAAACTTTGATAATTTTATTTTGTAGATCTGTTTATTTTTAAAAGAAAGAAATGGGACAGTACATGTTAATGAACATATAAATGTAAACATGCGAGATTATAGCCGTGTGGCTAGTTCCCATCTCTAGTCCCATTGGCAGGTTTGTGTCATACAAAACATTTATACACAATAAAAACAAAACAAGACAAAACTAGAAAAGCACTCGGAGAGCACAGACCTCCTCCAGCACCACAGTCCTCTCCCATATTGTGATTTTTACCATATATATTAGTCCTACCTTTATTTCATGCAAATATTTAGAATCCTTGACCATGAAAACATACTGTTAGCAATTGGTTTCATAATGATATCTATTTTAGTTCAGTAGTTATTCACGAAAATCACATTTTCCGTCATGGCTGATCCAGACGCTTATCCGGATCAACACCAAAATTGAATCACTTCTTCCTTTTCCCATGCTGAACATTTCCTGAAAATTTCATCAAAATCTATCCATAACTTTTTGAGTTATTTTGTTCACAGACAGACAGACAAACAAACTCTCCCGAAAACATAACCTCCTTGGCAGAGGTAAAAAAAACAAAGACAAAGCAAAACAAACAATTCTAACAATTGTAGATACATCTTCTTTATAGAAAGATAGTTGACCATAATTTACAAGACCTGAGCAGCCACTGTACAAACCAGGTTTCTCTGATCACCACTCTCTCTCAAATCCATTTTTTCTCAAAAATTGTATCCATCAACTTATGAACATGATGGTGCACGCACTCTTTTTAAAATATTTCTATTCTATTATTTTTTTATGTGTATATTTACTTTCATGGCAATCGTGATGTGTACATACTTATTTTCTGTCTTATTATTTATCAGAATTATCTATTAAGTTGATCACAAAGACCATCTACAGACGGATGTGCCTACCTAAACGTCATCTGACAGCAGCCTAAAAACATCCACTGACAGCAGCAAATGATGTTTCAACATTTTAATATGAACCCAAAGAGCAGCAAACTTCATTCATATCTGACCCTGATTCTGGTAGAAAATTCAAATATTAATGAAAGTGTGATGTGTCTTCTATTCTCTACCTTATCATATTATATAAGCGGTCAGTGTGAACTCACCTGCTCTGGGCTCATGTAGAGTTTGGTGCCGACTTGGCCCGTGTGTCGGGTCAGGAGGGGGGCAGGCGTCAGGGCGCTTGTCTCTTCCTCGTCCTCCTCTTGGTCCATGGCCGTCACCAAACCGAAGTCTCCAACCTTCACAACGTCATCCATCGTGAAGAAGATGTTGGAGGGCTGCAAAAGCAAACATGACATTAGTTAGCAAAAACTAAATACATACACATGGGCTGTTTAATGAACTATACAATAATAAATAATAAAATAATAATAAAAAAACATTTTTGCTGGGAAATTCTTTGAGGTAGATGACCTATTTGTCCAGCTCAGCCAGTGCTTAGTCTCTCTTTTTAATTTTATATTGCAGACAAACTTCTGCACATACTTCAGATGCAAACCCTCCCGCCTGCTTTTCCAAACGTTGCCGACATATTAGTGCAATTAAAAGCAAATTATCTCTGCCAAAGAGGTTGTGCTTTGTTTGTTAGCAAGATTACGCAAAAAATACTGGACGGATTTTGCTGAAATCTTCAGGAGATGCTGGTAATGGTCCAGTTTAAAAATGATCAGATTTTTGTGGTGATGCAGATAACCGCCATTCGCAAACATTAATTTTTGCTCACGAACAACACAACAACTAATAACAATATCAACATGATTCTGAGTTCCAGGTTTGGGTTTTCAGTGTCAAGGAATCACATTATGATGGGAGCTTTACTATTGAACTATTGCTAATAGATGTAATAGCTATATGTGAGCTACCTTGGTGGAGGTTTGTGCTCTCCTGGTGCTTTCTAGCTAATCCTGACACCATTTAAATTACTTAATGAGTCTGAAACATTTGGTCTCATCCATAGATCTTCAACTGTTTCCGTTTGTAAAGCTAAAGCACCGTTCCCTCTAATTAGGTCAAAAATAAGACACATTCTGCTGATTTAACTTTTTTTTTTTTAAGATTTTTTGGGGGCATGTAGTGTCTTTATTGATAAGAGAGACAGACAGTGGATATGCCCGTGAAGGGGGGACAATAGAGGGAGAGTATTGGGAGGACACTCTGCAAACAGGCCACAGGCTGGATTCAAACCTTGGTGGGCAGAAGCATGTGTGTTGTGCCTGATTGCGTACCACGCTTCTAAACCAGCATCCCAAGGCAGCTTTATACTTAAAAAAACCCTTAAAATATTAAACACGTGTAATTACTTCAACTTAAATGAGGACGGATCTCGTACTGGGTTTGTTTGGAACTTCGAAATATCCAAACCTGGTCTCATAAGCTCTCAGCACTCATAAACGTATCGACACGTTCAGCTACAAACAACCACCAAACACATTTTGGCCTGTAGAGACAGTGTGAAGAGAGTGTTCACCTTGAGGTCCCTGTGCATTAGACCTTTGCTGTGCAGGAAGTCGACGGCCTCAGCGATCTGCAGGAAGATGTCCAGACACTGGTTGTGCTCTCTCTGCTCGGGGAGGCAGCGCTGAGCCATCCAGTCCTTCAGGTTCTCTTTTCTGCAGAGCTGCATCTGGATGTAGAGGTACACCTGCAGACAAGCACCAGGGTTTAGATCCTTCAATAAAAACTGATAAACCATAAAAAATAAAATGTCAAATAATGTTCTTGTTTAAACATCATTTAACAGAGTTTTCTAAAGCATTCAAGGCTCTTTATGTTTGCAGTACTGAAATAAATAAAACAAAATTACACACACATTTACAGGTTTGGTGACAGACAAAGACTGTGCCTATAATTTGTCTCAGGTTAGTAAATTCAAACTTTGACTGAGCTTCCTGATTAAAGACGTTCAAACTTTTGTCCACTTTAGTTTGGTATGAAAGAAATTTCAACATAAGCCAATACATCACAATGTTTTCCTGAGCAGAGTTGTATCTATATATATATATTTTTTAAATGTATATTTTGGGCATTTTGTGCCTTTATTGATAGGAGAGAGACAGTGGATAGGCTTGTGAAAGGGGGAGAGAGAGCAGGGGAAGACACTCTGCAAACTGGTCACAGGCGGGATTCAAACCTGGACCGGCAGAAGCATGTACATGGGGTGCTAACCACTACGCCAAACCAGCACCCCAGTTGTATCTATATTTAATAGAGCGATATTTTGTTATTAAATTGGTTAAAAGTTGTAGAGATCCAAGACTTTTGATGCGTTCAAGTTCAACCTCTAATATTTTTTATTATTATTACATTTGTAAAGCAATCTGAAAACAAAGTTTATACATGTTGCAGGGACACTGATTTTCATTTAGAAACAGTAGTTTTTGTATAAAACATTGTGCCATCTTAAGCTTAACATTTTTAATTTAGACTTTACTTCTTTAAAAAAAAAACTATGATGGATCATCCTGCTCATAATACTGCGACTAAAGATGCCCTAAACATCAGCCACTGATCAGAATCATCTGTTTTTTTGTAAATAAAACATGATTGATTCATTGACCAAACACTCGTAAAAAAATGTGATTGGTTGAATAACCTTGAATAAATATCGGGGTTCAATCTGATTTATTTGCAATACAAAGAACCCTAAAAACGGTTTCATTATGTAATGTTCAAATGCATAACCTCAGTCACTTTATTTATTTAACTGTTTGCACTATTTCACTGTTGGATTTAATTAATGTTCAGGACTAGGATTCTTTAAATGTCCTTGTACATTATTTTGACTACAAGTACTTTATAACTAAATAACTACCATTATCATTACTTATTAGTCAGTCTGCCAATAATTTATAAAGCAACATAAATAAACAATTAACAATTAAACAATTAATAAAGGAGTCATTTTATTGTATAATTCAGACTTCCTACTTGTAAGATATTTAATTGTATTATTTCATGAGCTTTTTTTGTTGTTTTGTTGAGTTAAAACACATAACCAGTTGGTAAAACAGAACATGAAACATGATCTGGTTGTCCAAGAAAAGCCTGACTGGGGCAGAAGTAATTAAATCGCCAATTTCTTTTCAACAAACATCCGAAATTTTACAGTTTTTAGAAAGAGAGAAGAGCAAAGAAACTAGATTTAAAAGTGAAAAGAATAAAATCTAAAAAAAAAAAACAACAACAAAAAATAGCATAGTGGTCTGATCAAAACTACAAAATCAAAAATGCAAAGCTGAAATATGATTAATAATAAACTTGTTTAGAACATTTGAGGCTGGAAACTATCAGTCAGTCTATAAAGACAATCATTCCCATCTCAGAATGTTTAGGAGTCTGGTTTTATTTCATATTTTATTGTATAGTTATATTTCTGTGTTTTGATTTATGGTTTCTTTTTCCTAACACAGAATGTAGCTATCTTCTCCCAGTGTGACCCATGTTTCATTCAGAGCCAAAAGGCAACATGAAAAATGCAAAGCCTCCATCAATTATTTATATTTTCATTATTTCAGAAGAACAAAATGACAAAACAAAAGTCTGACCCAGCAGGTATGATACTCTATTCTTAGGAAACTCTTCTTATTCTGTATCTACAGCCTTTAATTTTCCACAGTGAGGACGAATTTGAATAATGAAGTATCACTCATAACTTAAATAAAGTGGAAGAAGGTGAGAAAAGTCAGCCGCACCAGTTAATTACAGCCAGCTGAGTAAATGAGTGCCTGACCTTGGGCGACGGCTGGACTCGCTGAGTTGGAGTACTTGTTGGGAGAGCAAGGGCGAGTGAGGTGGGCCGAGGGGGAGAGGAAGAGGCGGACGGGACGGATTCCTGCCGTTTGGTGTTGGAAGAGGAAGAGCTGTTCTTCTCTGTTGTCGTGCTCGGGTTGGCTACGCCCGGGGCAGAGTCTGTGTCTGCGTCGGCGTCTCGGTCACAGCCCGAGTCCTCGAACACGATATCAAAGGAGGAAGAGGTGCAGTCACTGGGGCCTCGGGGGGGACACAGCTCGAAGGAGTGAGGGGTGTCTGAGGCGTCGGGGTCGGCCTGGCTGTCCCGTTCGGACATCAGGCTGTCGTGGCCCAACATCGGCTGGAAGGAGAGGTCTCTGATGTCAACACCAAAGCCTGCAGCATCGTCCGTGCTGCTGGAGAGAAGAGCCTGAGTGTCCACAGAGGCCTCCAGGGCGTCTCCTGCAGGTCCAGCTACAGGAGACACAGAGCTGGATACTGGAACTTTGACTGACAGCGCCTCCATGTGGTCGAGGAAGCTCATGGGCCAGTCAGTAGTGCTGGAAGACAGAAAGAGGAGTTGGTTAGACCAAACTCGAGTCTCTCAGGAAACTTCTTTTGTACTAAAATGAATGTTGATGTCCTTTCTTTACTCTAAGATCAAGGCAGGATTACACATTTACTGGTTAATCCTCATTCCTCCTCTAATAATAATTAATAACAGCAGGAAAAACAATAAAGAAAGTCACAAAAATTAATCTCAGGGGTTTCCTCTCTTCTACTCTATTCACCAGGAAGCTAGAAATCTAACTTGAACTGAAGGGATTAATTCAATCACCAGCATTTTTTACATTTCACAGTTTAACATGTAAATAAAAAAAGTATATATATTTCAAAGGTTTTGCTATGTATTTCAAAAGTAAGAATTTATGAAATCAGATTATTGCCAGTATCGATATGCTGATACTTCTGAGCTCATAATCACTGAAACTGAGATTTATACAGATGTTTTTCAGATGAAAGTAAGCAGTGTCCACCAAACTCACATTTTCTATTTATTCTTTTCGGGTTTCATTTTTTTGTGTTTGCTGTTGTATGTATTTTGTTACTTTATTTTCCTTTTTTTGCACGTTATATGTGCATATAATATTGTGTAACTTTAATGTGCGTTAGGTGGAGGATTCAAATAAGCCCTTTGGGTTTTTCGCCTCATATAAGTTATCTTTGACTTTTATGTGTTCATAATTGTGCAAAATAAATTAAATTAAAGATGACCTCTTTCTTATTCTGTGGTATTTTATTAACATGAGAAACAGATGTGAAACAAGAAAAACGTTCCTTAACAAAATCATGTTTGAATGCAGTCATAATGTAAAAAAATAACGTTTCCTTAATATTTTCTTTGCATATTCTTTTTCTTTTGATTGAAAAGTTTAATTCCTTTTTTTCTATTTTTAGCTTTTTCTCTTCTTGTTTGTATCTGTATATATACTGTTGTCTGTATCTAGATTGTTCTTAGAGAGTGAAGTTAATCTGTGTGCTATTGCTTGTATGTCAAACACACCTGGTCAATAAAGCCAATTCTGATCCTGAGTGTGACACTTTATTTTATGGCTGCTAAAAAATGCAAGGCTGAAAGATTTGTTTTATTTACCTTCCGTTTTGGCCCAGGAGTCAGAAAGTTCATTTTAACACTGCTTTATTAAGCCATCAAACTCTATCAGGAATGTTCACAGCAGAGTTAAATCAACAGAAGATAATGTATTATTCCTACAATTTAATCCTCGAATAATTTAACTGATACAGTACTTAGCTTATAATATAGTAAAAAATGTTTCACACAAATCACAAAAAGCCTAATATTGCTGATTTGGTCCAGGAAAATGAAAAAACTCAATACTCTTAAATAAACAGTGAAAAAATATCAAGAGCAATTCAAGAGAAAGTGTGTCTGGACATGTTTTCCAGAAAGAAAGAAACAAAATTTTCTGTCCCAAATTCACAAACTTTAAAAGTACACGGAGGAGTGCACAGAAATTAAAGAGCTCCAGCAACATCAGACAACAACTTTATTAAACTGAGGCATTTCGGCTCGTGGCTCTCATTACGGATGATCCTGACGAAGGCCATAAGCAGAGAAATGAAGCAGTTTAATGAAGCTGTTTCCTGAACTACAGGAGCTGCTGGAGATCTTTGAATCCTTCAGGGTAATGAACACCAGATAGATGAAGTATTACAATTTTTTATTACAACTCAAAAAAATCACACTGACAACTATTATGTCTTGAGCACGATCCCTGGGAAATGAGCAAAAACTGAAGAGACATTTTTATTCTCTTGATATTTCTCTTGAAAATATGTTCCTTTTTTTGGCCCATCAACTTAAGATAAATTAGCTAAAACATCAGACTTTCCTCCTTAGATTTAAAAAAAAACATGCCTATGTAGATATACACTTTCCCTCAGCAGACGTCTGAACATCTGTTTGATTCAGCCACTGAAGAGTGAAACAAGTTCAGCGGTGTAAAGAAGGTCAGAGATGAGCTAACGCCTTCTGAGCTTTAACTTCAGCATGGATGCTCCCCCAGAAAAACAGCAGATTCCTGGAAGTGTTCTGGTGCAGTCGCATGAGGCAGCCTGCACTGTGGCCAAGCATGTTTGACCCCCAAAGTCCAGTTTGACTAACTTAAGGAGAGGTGGGCTGCACACGGTATGGCAAATGTAGAGCAAATAAAAATCATCATCATCTTCAGAAGTCAAAAGTTCCAGGGGTTTAAGAGGGCTGTGGTTGACCAGAATAACTCAAAAATGCAACAGAAGTCAGTGAAGTTGGGGCCATAAAGGATTTTTCATGTTGATGTAAAGCCAAGTAAACGTCAATGACGTATGCACGTAAAAGAAAGTTCCTATTCTCAGGCACAGTAAGGCCTGAAGCAAAAAAAGGCCTGTTTATAGAGCCCACCAACCCTTGGACTTCCACATTAAGAAAAATTTTTGTTGGTAAAATTGTGTTCCTGCCCCTTCATTTAGCAACATCTCTGGTTTTATTTTTCAGATTAACCAATCAGGAAGCAATTATGCATGGCCAATTTGAGAACTGATTTATCTGTTCTGGGTTTTTCTGGGTATGAATAGATTTCTTTAATTTCTCCAAAAGATTTATTAGTTTTTTTTCCATATAAAGACATCACAGAGAGCAATTCTTTGAAGTAACTTCTGACTTTTCTCTTACTCTGTGAGTTTTCTGAGGAGCTCACTTTCATTTTTCCACAGTTTTTAGACAATGGTATTTATGTATGGCAGCACTGCCCAGTGGATAAAACTAGTGTTGCATACACTATGAAAAAAGGTGATTGAGGATACAAAGCCAAATATAGGTTTACAGTTTTAAATACAGCAATATGGTGGCAAAAAAGTCAACCATGTGGTCACAATGCCAGTCAGAGTGTTTAGTGTTAATCCTCAATGCTTTATCAGAAAATAGTTTGATATCAGATTACTCAAAGTGTTAATGGAGGTCTCTGGCATGCTGTTATTAGTTGTGAAGATTCGACAAGTACTGGCATCTTGTGGAATGACATTAAAAACTGGCCCAAAATGGGTATAATCTGCAGTCGTTTGCCAAAAAGAAATAAAAAATAAGTAAAAAGCATGGTTTAATCACGGCCGTCCTGTCTTTTGGTAACGGACTAACATGCTTAAGGCAGAGATCCAGAACTTTTGGCTCGGCTTAGCTACATAGATTGTTTGTATAATTTGGGCTTTCTTATGGCTATTAACCACAAATTGTAATGTACATAAAAGAATCAGCTCTAACAACAGATCATCTACATAAAGCATGTCACTACTCACTCACAAATTTTTTGTCTTGAATAGAGCTGTTTTTTTATGTTTTAGATTTATTTGGAGAGCTATTGCATCTTTATTTGTATAGGAAGAACAGTGGATAGTATAAAAAAGCGTAAAGAGAGAATGGGGGGATGACATGAGGAAAGGAGTCATAACTCGGACTTAAACCCTGGCTGTGTGGATATAAGCACTGGGCTATTTGCTAGAGTACCTCACAAAGTTTACATCATCAAATCATCAATGACTGCTGTGTTTTAAAGTGTTTTCTTACAAAATAAAGGGAGAAAAGCTGTTAAAAAGCACTGCAAGCACAGTATAAAAAAGAGTCTAGCTGCATACCATGAAGATACTGTATCAGAGTGGAAGTGAGGGAATTGTGCTTATGGCACATTGCAGGTGTGAGTGTGCCTTCAGTCCAGTGGTTCCCAATTTGGGGCCCATGACCCTTAATGGGGGCTGAAGCTGTGTCAGGTGTGGCACAGTAAGGCTAAATAAACATAATACAAATATAATCTAATACTTACCCTAAAGATGCCCCCCCTTTCTCTCTTTAAGATAAATTTCTAAAAGTTGATGAGTCTATAAACAAAGAGCATGACTGACAGTGTATTTAGTGATGTATAAAGAGGAGAGTGAGGGGGCTATTTTCATCAGGCAAAGGGGGGCCAGGGACCTCAGCCTTAGTCCAAAGTTAAACTAGCTGTGCCACAGACGATGGGCACACTGTCTCACCTGGCGTCCTTTAGCCACCTCTGGTCCATCTCCTCCTGCCAGCCCTCAGGCGGGCTCTCCTGCCAGGCATTGAAGTAGCGGATGATCCCTGGGTGCTCCAGCTTGGCCAGGGCTTTTACCTCTCTCATCACCTTTTCCCGGGCCAACTCTCTGAAAAATTAAAAATATTAAGTTTAGTTTTTGAGAGCAACTCCTTAAAAAAAGCACAACTTCTATACAGATGAATGTTAAGAAAACACAGAAGTAACTATTAGACGCTCTAATCTATTCAACTACACACCAGCGAGTGCTTCAATAAAACACTGAGCATGGAAATAAATTACAGGCTAGTTTGTCATGCATGGTGCAATGGCTCAGTCAACAACAGGCTGAAAATAAATACATGCAGAGCTGCTGTGGCTGAACACTACATTTCCATGCTTGTCAATGTGAGTACAAAAGCATGGCTGATATTTGTACTTAAATGTCAGCGCTGTCTTTGCCTGTGTTGTTGTCTGTATTCAGACAAGCAGATGTCCTCTTACATAACTCTGTTTAACATCTCTGAAGGAAACAGAGAAGAAGGAGTGCTGATAGCCTGGAGCAGTGTTGTCTGTGGTGTGAGCAGCGAGCCGGGCTACCTGTTGGGCAGACGGATTCGTTTGATGGCGTAGTTGCAGTCGTCCACTTTGTTGCGGGCTTCAAACACGACGCCAAACCCCCCGCGGCCGAGACACTGCACTGGCTCAAAGTCGGTCAAGTACCTGGGGTGGAGAAACTTTGGTTGTGATTATGCACTCAGAAAAAGAATCACAGTTTTTTTTTTCATCTCAAACACCCGTCGGTTTCACAGAGCAGGAATTACATTGTTCATGTCGGTCAGGGTGCCTTATTAAGTGGTTAAAGGGTAATAAGCGTCCAAATCGCTGTCAGAGCTGGCGGTGGCTGAGCTGGCAGGTAACCAACACAGCTCAACAGTCTCGTGAATTCAAACTAATCTCATGCTGTCAGAAAATTGCTTGGCTAAGACAGAGCCTACTTAGAGGACCCATGCTGAACAGCAGAGACATGTTAGGATTCAAAATGAACAAGGTAGAAACAAACTAAAAACAACAACTGAACCTCAAAAAATCCTCTGGATTGTTTTTTTTATGATCAAGATTAAAAACTCTTAAAATAAATCTGTATTTTTTTTATTTTATACAGTTGTGACTAGGGATGAATTTTATCATTTTGATCATTTCATGCTGTATTGGCAGATATTACTGTTATAATCCTATTTTGTTTTGCATTGTGTTTCCTTGTGTTTGTGTTGCTGTTTGGAGGGTCCCCTTAGGGTGTCCTCTTTGGCCAAGGTTACATGATGTTTTTTAATTCGGGAATAATTATTCAGAATTAAATAATTTGGGATTAAAGTTTTCTCCTTTGTGTTTACGTGGAGATAATAATCTGAATAAAGGTTTACAAGGAAAACATGTTTATTCACCTTTATTCAAGGCCTGGCGGTTGGGAATGGTTCTGATTGGACAATGGGATGACATGACGCATTTACGTCTACCGGAAAAAAAATTCCACGTCCAACTTCGACACTACAGCTTTAAAAAGGTCCACATTTTAATGTTTATGTCCATCCACACTTTCATTACTTCCAAATCTTCTAAGGCTCTAATTAAATAAACTGTCTCAGCTGGAGTAGAGTCTCATACTTGCTTCAGGTTGCTTTCCTGTTCACATCAGCATCCCGTCCTCATAACGACAGGACAAGTAAATGAGCATGTGCAGAATGACCGGATTTAATTTAAAGCAGAATGAATGTATACATGATGGAGGAATTATTTAATTCAGGTTTAAAGTCAGAATGAACGATCCACTTACTTCAGAATTAGTTAAGTTTTACTCAGAATCATTTGCATTTGGAGTTAGGTGTTTACATGGTCATTTTTAATCTTTTTAAAACACAATTTAAGTTTCATTCAGAAATAAAGGGGAATTAAAGTTCTCATGTAAACATGATAAGCGTGACTGTGTGGCTGTGAGGTAGGGATGAACAGTTTTGGGATATAAGACGTAATTGCGATTTTTCTGGCAGATACTGCGATTTCAATTTTCTTCAAATCAGGCTTCAGTGGAATATTTCACTGTTCACAGTATGAACAACTGTTGGAGGTTAATGATCAAACACATATAACACATTATTCATCATCTAATACTGAAGACAAATAATCTATTTTCATTATTTAAGGGATAAATGCAAATTGCTTGCAAATTTGTAAACTAGTTTGTCTAAAATAGTCCATAAAATAATGTCCATCCCTGCCTATAAAACACCATCTCTGATCTCTTCTTAAGGGACTTGATTTTCTTGTGTAGAACCGAGCAAACATGTAAAACTTGTATCCTGATCTTGATCTCACTGCTAACCATCTTGACTTCACGTGTTCTTCAGCAGCTGCAGCAGCCACCAGTTTTATTTCTGGAAACTTTTGGCAAAAGTCATTTGTATGGATCGCAGCTGCAGCTTCATAGCAGAGGGGCGGGTGGATGCTTGTCATTTTTGGGTGGATCAAAAGAGGAGAGCATGCAGTCGACGACAACTTGAGGGAAAAAAAATACAGTTTAATCACATTTCAGCTTGTATTTTGGGCGGGGCAGAGGCAAAATGTTCATCCAAGAATCGTTGACATTCAAAGTCCATCGATCAGGCTGCAGGAGGTCGGCGGCAGCTCATAAATTATGTCCGCTGATCAGATTTTGCATGTCTGAAATAACACAAAAACTTCTGACAATGTGCTGACAGTGATGTAAAATGACACTGCGACCCTGTGGCAGATGCTGCCGGGGTAGGGTGGGGTCTGCTGGGGCCAAGGTCATTTTCATTTGATGGCAAACAGCTGAGTTATCCAATCATACACTCACACAGCTCCCATCTCCCATCTCTGCCTGGTCCTATCGAGGCAGCCAGGCTGGAAGACCAGTGGTCACCATGGTAACAGTGCCAGTGAATCTGTAGCTACACCTTGAAGGAGTGAGAGTGGCGTGTGACTTTTAGGAGTGAGGAGAGCAATTCTCTGCACAGTAGTGAGTGTTACGCAGCGTTCTCCTGAGTCATGACTTCAAATGGTTCACACAGAGCTTTACGGTGTGTTAGGGTCGTACCTGGACACATATTCGCTGGAGCGGCTCTCCGTAACAACTGGCTCTTTGGATTCAACAACCTCAAGGTCGAACTTGCTGTCTGTCTGACACTGTGTCTCCGACTCTTTCCGTTGCTTTTGGGGACAGGAGAAGAACAGGAGAGACACAAAGATGAGAATATTTAGTCTACAGAGTTTCAGACTGGAAAAGGAGGATAAACTGTTGATCGAAGGTTTCCTAAATACTTGGAATCAAATTCAAGACTGTTCAGACATCCATAAGACCCTAATCTTGAGAAATTGCAAAATTTTACACCACAAAAAGAAAAGGAATCAACACAAAAGTAGTGTATTAATTAATAGAGCTGGGCAATTAATCCAGTTTCAGTTTCAGACCTCGGCCACAGTCCTCACTCATATTCTTATTTTCACCATAAATATTAGTCCTACCTTTATTTCACTGAAATATTTAGAGTTATTGACCATGAAAACATACCATTAGCATTTGGATTCATGATGATATCTAATTTAGTTCAGGAGTTATTCATGAAAATCACACTTATCATCATGGTGGTTTTAAGCTGACACGGACATTGCCTGAAAATTTCATCGAAATCCGTCCATAACTTTTTGAGTTATGTTGCTAACAAAAAAACAAACAAACAGATGCCGGCAATAAGATAACCTCCTTGGCCAAGGTATTTACAAACTCCCATTGAACACCTGGACTTGCCAGAAGGTACATGAACAATCAAACCATTTAGTTAAATATTCAATTAACCAATAAAACTCTTCAAATAGCAACAGAAATCAAAAACTTATGGACAGATTTCGATGAAATTTTCAGGAAGTGTGCGAATTGGGACGAAAAACAAATGATTAGATTTTGGGAGAGATCTGGATTAGCGTGAAACCATGACGAAAAATGTTGGTGAAAACCTACTGAACTTAAATAGATATCATTATGAATCCAATTTAGTTTTCATGATCGAGTAATCTAAATATTTAGATGAAATAAAGCAAGGACTAATATTTATGGTGAAACTCACAATATGGGTGAGAACTGTGGCGCTGGTGGAGGTCTGCGCTCTCCGAGTGCTTTTCTAGTTAAACTTGAAATTGTCTTCATGATATAAATGTATCCTGTTTAAATATCTCTGGATGAAATCAAAAGTATAATTGGCACAGTGAGAGAAAGAATAATATCTGCCCAACAACCAGTATGAATTCATTTCGACTCAGAGTACATCTGGTGGCTCCTATGCAAAAAGAAAACACGCTCCAGAGATAACGTTAACATCATATGACAAGAGAGGCCACCAGCAGTCAGTGTCAGTGTCTTGTTATTCTAGCTGCAGGCTGCGTCTGTGCTCTTACCCTCACATATGTCACTGGGGCAGGGGGGTGGAAGAATTTGCGGACAATGTAGGTGGTGGCGGCGATGCAGAAGAAGATGGTGCCCAGGATTTCTTTCCACCAGGGCAGCAGCAGCACGGGGTCCTTTTTTTTACCACTCTCTCCTCCTGCCCCATTTTCATTTATTAGGCTGACAGCGCTGTCCCGTTTCTCCCGGTAATGCTTGCTGTAGGGGAAGTAGTAACCATTGTCTAGGGAGGAAAACAACACAGTCAGGCGGCAGGCTTTTTTAAGATTTGACCCTTATTATGTCTGAAAGTATTTATTTCAGATTGACAAGGATACTCAAATATTCAGGCAGGTATTCAGAAAAATAAAGGACTTGGTGTGACTACAATCTCAATTTGAAACTATTTTTCCACATTCATTTTTCAATTTTCATCAATTTTTCCTGGTTGTGACAGGGCACCTTCACACTTTTAGAAGCCAAGTAAGTCAAGTGCAAGATTTGGTGGGACACAATTTTTAGTTTTTTGAAAAAATAAATAACTAAATAAATTAATAAATATGGCCCTGCGACCGACTGGCGACCGATTCAGGGTGTACCCTGCCTGTCGCCCGATGACAGCTGGGATAGGCTCCAGCCCCCTGCAACCCCGAAAAGGGATAGCCGGGTATAGAAAATGAATGAATGAATGAATGAATAAATAAATCCAAGACAACTTTGAAATTATATTTTATAAATAATTCAATGCAACAATCTAGTCAGATTCTTATTTTTATTCTAAGCACTCCATAACTTTTCTGTTTTCTTTGTTTACAGTTTAGTTTTATACCTTTTAAAAAAAAAAAAAAATCTGTTGCCGTTTCTTTTTGCTTTCTGTTTTTGATCTTTTTGTGTTCAAACATTTAATTTTAAGTATTTGTGCTTTAAGAGTTACTAATTGAGTCATTTGCAACAAAATTTGTTCACGTGTGCACCTGTTGTGTATACTTTGAATTACAATAAAGAATCTATCAATCAAATTGCTAAATGAAAATTAATCTTCATAGATGTGTTAAATTGTTCTATTATGTACTGAAATTAAGATTTAATATAATTATGAGTATTTAACTAAACTTAACAAGCCAGGCAGAGACATATTCTTCTTAAAATGGAATATCTAAGTGCATTGCTCTTCCTAAAGAGGAAGAGGACAGAAATAAAATAGAGCATGAATGTGCATAAGAACACCACCATTTTTTTATTGTTGCTTTCTGAAACTGTCATATAAAACAGATTTGATAAAGACCGTCTCTGTCAATGCGCCAATAGAAACATAGGACCTAACATTGATAAAAAATAAAACTTTTTATGGCCCCAAAGTTCAAAATTCAAATTTAAGAACTTAAAGACTTTTATAGGGTCTCCAGAGACCATGTGTAATGTGTTACTACTGTCAAACAAAGGCTGTGGCCATCAGGAGATGGTAGTTATCTAACAGATAGAAACAGAGGAAGAATACTGGAAAAAAACAAACAATGTAACAGGACATTTTGGTAGTGAAACAATCAGCCTTGCTCAGTAGCGTCACGGTAAATAGATGTTTTCTCAACTTCCATATTAAAAAGAAAGGAAGCCCATTAATGACAATTTTCATGATATGTTAGAAGAAGAGATTACCCCATAAAGTCATAGATAAGTTTTCCTTGGAAAAAATGACTTTTTCAGAGGATTTGATTTTACTGAACTGCACATTTTATGTTTTCTTTCTTTGTCTTGAGTGCCGTTTGGTTAGCCTTTACCATTTTGTGGTTTAAGGGCCTTCCTTTTCTTGTGCTCAGGATTTTTCCTGATTTTCCTAACGCCTATATGTTTTATGTTTTATCATGTGCTGGTGTGCTGATGCCTGCTGCAGAGTACATTTTCCCACAGGATAATAATAAAGTTGAAGTTGAAGTTATGGTTAGCTTCAGGCTCCTACCGTATGGGTACTGAAGTACGGACAGGGCTCCATTGCTGTATTCTTCATGGGAGAATTTGTCATTATTCAGACACTTGTCAAACTCGTCAGAGCCAACCAGGGCTGGTGTCCGAGACGGAGAATCTGTGTCAAGGACGAGATGAATCAGTCGTTTGATCTCAGTAGGGATCAATAGAGAAGGAATAACAATCACAGCATACTCATACATTAAAGGGGAAAGAAGAGGAGGCCTGGAGCAGCACAGAGCAAACCCAAAAGGAAGCTAATTAATAATCATTTTGTTGAAAACAGGAAACATCTTCCTCTTTGTGTTCAAAGCTGTAATAAAAGAGCGAGGCTTTGATCGTCGCTCGCCCCCAAGACTGCCCTCACCAACTCAGCAATCACACTCTGCACCTAATGACAAAAGGAGGTGAGGACTTACGGATTAAAGGTTTCCATTTGACGGTGGGTACAGGAATAATGTCCTTCACTGATGCGATGGCTTTGGAGGGGAACTTTTCACTGATCCTCACAGAGGACTGGAGGTAAAGCTGTCCCTGGAACATCCCTGATTCACAGAGGGAGAGAATCAATTATATACTGTGCTTTGCATTGACAAGATTATATGATCACAATATCAAATCAAGGCATACTGGAGACGCAAACCAACGCTATAGCATTTTTACTCAAACCCTCATGCTGAGCAACACTCTGACCTTTTTGATGTTCAAAGCTGTAATGCAGCTGGAGGTCGAGGTGATTTAGCTGTGAACATACTTCCATCTAACAGCGGCAGTATGAAGGAAAAAGGAGGTGAGGACTTTATGGACCTTTTTTTCCCTTCACTGCTGCTTGTTAGATGGAACTTTTCACTGATCCTCACAGCGTAAAATCACCTGATTCCAGCTGCATTTGAGACATCAATTATATACTGTGCTTTGCATTGAGTGTTGCTCAGCATGAGTCCGCTGTGAGTAGCAAAAAGGCCAAATGCTGTTGTTTGGGTGTAGTGTTCAAGTCATATTAGAGGCCTGTGTCCACATACATGTTCATTGGTGTGATGGTGGTGCTTCTTTCCAAATCAAAACCAATGCTGTCCACTTTATCATTCAGCAACTGAAGTTGAAAAATGTCCATGGCGTTAGGTGATTTTTGTCACTGCACTGGTAGTGAAAACAGTGAAACGTCTTCGTTTGTTACTTTTCCTTCCTGGACCAATGTAAATCAAGAAGGGACAAGACTTCTGTTCATTTTGTAAACAACGATGGTAGAGAAATAATACTTCCCACAGATGCAGTTCTGATGTTGAGAAAGCTGAGAAGTTTTTCTTTTCAATTCTCTGAGTAAGAGGCACAACTCACCCCATGCCCACCATTTTGAAAAAAATGTGTCATCAAGCTGTTTTGAGCTGGCATTATGCCAACTGTATAGACCTGAGTGTAGCTTACTAAAGCACTAAAACAGGTGTGAAGTGTTTTCAGACTTATCAATAATTGTTTAAGCACAATAATAAAATATTGATTATAGAAACAGAAAGGCAAAAACACATTTTTGAACTTAAATGTGCTTACTTATCAAACCATGTTGCACTACTGCCCCCTGTCACAAATCACCCCACTCTCCCCTACAGTATGTTTTTTTAGATCAGGGTTTGTATAGTGATGTGATGCTCACAGCCAGAGTCAGAGTTAAAGATTAAAAGGAAAAAAACAACTAACGGTAGGAAGAAGCATCAATTCAAAAAGAGTCAACAAAATCCTGCACCTTCCTGACCTGTTTGTGCAGAAATGTTAAAAGTGTTTGAGTTCTTTAGGGTGCAATACTTTTGAATGTACCTGAATATTTAGTCTTATTTCTCTTCTTCACAGTTTTATTGTTAACAACTACTGGAGCTATCACCTTAGGTCATCTCCACTCCAACACTTTGTGTCTTTTTACTTCTGCGTGCGGCAGCTTCAGGTGACAGTTTTTTTTTCTTTTTCTTTTTTTTTTTATGTATTTTTGGGCATTTTGTGCCTTTATTGATAGGAGAGAGACAGTGGAAAGGCTTGTGAAAGGGGGAGAGAGCAGGGGAAGACACTCTGCAAACTGGTCACAGGCGGGATTCGAACCTGGACCGGCAGGAGCAAATACATGGGGTGCCTGGTTGCTAACCACTCCACCAAACCAGCACCCCGTTTTTTTTTTTTATTTTGAGCTCTAAATGTGAATGTATTGCGACAAAGAACATGGGATGCAAGAAGTATTATGTTATCAAAAATTTGGGCAACCTAAATGCATGCAGTGTGTGTATTTACCGAGGTAAACACTGGACTCTGAAGCTCCTCTTCCCCTCATTGGATCCTCTTCATCAACATCCTCCTCTTCATTTTCCGACTGGTTGCTGTAGGCGTTGTCATCGAATAGGGTGATTGGTGTGACTTTACCTCCGCCCACAAGCCAAGCCGAAGCAATTGGAGTGCAGAACTACACGACAAAAAGGGTACAAAATCAGTCTCTCTACTTTCTGTTCTGTTCAAACAAACCAAAAAAAAAAATCAATCCTTTACCTGACGCTCCCAGACCAGCTGCCCATTAGGCTCACTGCTGAAGGCCATGACTTTCCAATCAGGAACAGAGACTTTGATGACCAGGTCCAGGTTTGTGTTCTGGTTCTTTGAGCTGTCGCCGTCCTTTGGTTCGTCTGCGATGACCCGCTGACCCTCCCTCCAGACGTCTGCATTCACAACTTCTCCCTCCAGGTAGTTAATGCCAGACTGTGTCTCAGGAACAAGTTTCAGCTCAAAGTTTCCAACACTGAAGTTCCACCTAGCAGACAGAGTAAGAGCTTAAGTGCTGATGCAATTATTGGATGCAAAACAGTTCTGTGTGCGAAAAGAGATGAGAAAATCACTCAAGTGCAGTGCCTGATGAAAAACCTGTAGTACAAGAGCCAAAAATCCATTAGGAGTAAATGACGATGGACAAAAGTAGCATTACGCAGTCTTTTCTATTTGTAATATACACTTAATGACCACTTTATACGTCCATCTTGGGAGCACACTCTTTTACCCTCAGAACTGCCTCAATTCTTTGTGGTATAAACTCAATAAGATGCTGGAAACATTCCTCAAACTTTTGCTTTTCATACAAACAAAAAGTAATACTAATGAATTTGAATGTACCTTTTATTCTTGCACCTTTATAAACTGCGTTGAACATCTAGTATGGTTCTTCAAAAAGAAAACTGAATCAGAATCAGAAATATTTTATTCATCCCTAAGGAGAAATTTGGTTGTTTCAGTTGCTGTTATACACAGTACAGCAGTAGGAATATCAAATAAAGACATTACAATAGATAAGAGTATAAAAAAATAAATAAAAAATGAGGAAAGCAGGTTGCAACATGCAGAGTCTTTAAGCTGTATCAACTTCTTTATGAAGGAAAAAAATAAATAAAACAAAATGAGACTGTGAAAAAGGCCAAGGAATTTTCGCTATTAACATAAAAATATTTAAAATATGACTATAATATTTACAGCACTGTGTGACAGTAAACTCTTGACTGGTTTTGCACTGGATGTTGTGTTTGCTTTTTAACAAATATTAACAAATAACAGGGATAAAAATAGTGAAAAAGTCAACTCTCCAGGACCTAATGGCGCAGTGATATCATATGAAGGTGTTTTGAAGTCTGACGGCCACAGGCAGGAATGACTTTCTGTGGTGTAAAGAGAGGTGGTGCTGCAATACAGTGGTGAGAGCAAGTGTTGAGAAGTGGATATTGAGAGTGTATTAAAGATAAACTGAAGGATTCATAACAACAGTGCTAAATAACAATTTCCTCAGTGAATAAACCAAGAATTTCTCCCTATATCTTGCTTTTAGTGTCAGCTTTTAAAACAAATAATCAAACTATCAAGTCAAGTTTAGACCAAAAAGTCATGATAAGTGTTGGACCCTCTTATCTTTCAGAATTGCTTTTACCATATGAACCCTCGCAGACCCTGAGATCCTCTGGCACTAGCCTCTTAATAATTCCTAAAGCTCGAACACGGACTTACGGTGAGGCATCTTTCCAGCATTATGGCCCCTGTCTGTGGAACAGCCTGCCAGAGGACCTCAGGGCTGCAGAGAAAGTTCATATTTTTTAAGTTGGCTCAAGACCCACCTTTTTAATTAGCTTTTAACTAATCCCATATTTAACTTTTTATTTTTATCTATATTTTTATCTTGTTTTATTTATATATTCTAGTCCTCTTTTAACATGTTATTATTCTATTACTATTTATTTGGTTTACTAGTGTTTTATTTATTTAATTTTACAAATTTTATGATTCTTAGCCTAGGTAGTTTTACGTTTTATCCCATATCTCCAGTGTTTCCTCAGCAGGGGGCTGCCCGCACTGGGGGCTGCTGTTGGCTCTGGCTGGGATGTCTCTGTCTCGTGGTGGGCATCGGCTTGGTCAGGTGGGGGGGTCTGCAGCACTGCTTTGCTGCAGTGGGCCCCTCGCTGGCCCTGTTGCGAGGCACGCCCAGGTGGAGACATCTTGGCCCTGGGCGGCGCCCAGTGCAGTCGGCCTCCTGGCATTTCCTGACCTGGCTCCTCTGTACTCAGCCACATGATTTTAAATTGCACATCTTTAAATCATGTTATCAATGTGTGTGTGTGTGTGTGTGTGTGTGTGTGTGTGTGTGTGTGTGTGTGTGTGTGTGTGTGTGTGTGTGTGTGTGTGTGTGTGTGTGTGTGTGTGTGTGTGCGTGTGTGTATGTGCTGGGGTGGAGTTTGAATGGGGGGTTGGGACTGTTTTTTACATGTATAGCACTTTGTGCTGCATTTCCAATGTATGAAAAGTGCTTTATAAATAAAGCTTGATTTGATTTGATTTGATAAGATGTGTTGTAAACTTGTGACTGTTTCCAGTCAGCCACTAAAAGCCTATAAGTTCAATGTGTTGTCTCCGTAAGAGCGACCTTCTACCTATGCTACGGTCTTGTCTTGTTGCTGCTGAGTGTATAACATGAATCAGGACAGTGATAGTGATTTACCTGACCCAGTAGCAAAAGCGAAAAACAAAAAAAAGAGAGAATCAAGACGTTTAGATATCAGTGCGATCAAATGGGTTCCCCTTTGGGCTTACTCCAACATATACTGTTGAATTTGAGACTGGAGATATACAATTTCTTGGCCATTTCTTCCAGCTACTCCAGGAGCAACTTATGATTTAAGGAGTTTGAATTATTTATATTATTGCTTCAATGAGGGCATGGCTGATGATATCACTACACTTCTTGGTGACAGGTGCGCCATAATGGCTGAATAACCTGTACTGCCTACTATGTGCAGTGTATCAGGTTTACTTTCTTGCCTCAAGGTGCTGATTGGTTGTTCAAACACATTATGTGCCTGGAAATCGAAAAACCAGGTGCTAGCGATTTCACAGTATTGAAAAGCAGGAAACTCCTTTGAGGTGCTACAGCTCATTTCACAGAGCTGCGACTGTCCCCTTCATTGTCCTGAAACTGCCTTGAGTTGTGAATCTTTGGTGTAAACTGGTTTTTAGAAAGAAGGATGGATGCGATGTTTCAGATAGTTAGTATGAAATAAGAGGTTGATTAAATTCACTTATTATCACCTGTCTTGTCAGGGTGATAACAACAGAATTCATTCTAGGTTTATCAAACAATCACCATCATAAGAGCCGTAATGCTCTGCTTCATATGCAGAACAACATTCAGCAGCTGCTTCTTGACTTACACTGTCTGACCCGCTGACTGACAGGCAATGACAGTCCTGACTGACTGATTGAATAAAACTCACTTCTCCATCCCTGATCGCGGCCTGATGGCTCGCACGGTCTTCTGACTCCTCTGCAGCAGGAGAACGTCTTCTGCCTCCATCTCGTCATCCCCCCATTTACTGCATCCCATAGTAGAGCAGATGTACCGGACCTGAGGTAAACAACAAGAAATCCCAAAGAGGGGTTAGTCTGTCTCGATGATGTGATTAAAATAAAGTTTGTTTGATGAAAATTGCTTTCAAAAGCATCTGATTAATATTAATATATGAAAATAATCATATGAAATGTAGTTTAGAACATATATACTGTGGAAAAGCTTTTGTATGGATATACTTAGTTATGAGATGGATGGTTCTGAACATAGAAGTGTGCATTTAAATAAGTATTTAGGTATGATATGTAAAAATATAAACATAATATTTACATTTATATTTGCTGAGGTTCTTACTCATTACTAGTTTGGTTTGTTAGGTGTCTTAAATGCAAAATGAAGAATGGGGTTGTGCTTGCAGTGATTTGCTTTTTCTATTAAGTTTTACTATAGTTCATAAAATGGGGCAATTACCCCAACAATGTATTTATATTGTTTGATCCATGATTAATGACAGCTAGTAATAAATTATGATTTTAATTCAGATAGGATCTGATTTGTAAGGAAAGAGCAGGACTAGAAAAGCTCTTTGCTTCATTCTCTTCTCAAACTGGATGTGATGCTGACATACCTTTGTATATCTTTGCATGTGTAAATATATATTTGATGGACATGTGCAGTTGTTTTGTGCACATATGTATTATTTTGCTTTGACTTCTTGTTCTTTTAAGTTTGAGATAAAAAAAGAAAGAAAAGAGTACTTGGTATAATTGCTCAAATTCATCTGAAAGTACAAGAGAACAGAAAACATTACTGTCTTTAAATGTTGTACTAATGCATTAATGTAATGTCACTGACCTTGCCACTATACGCCCCCAGGCCATATGTAGTGAGGGATTTGCCCCCAACCAGAACCGTGTCGTCCCCGATTTTAAAGGAGGACTCAAGCAAGGACTCCACACTGAAAGGCACTGCCTCCATACTTTCTCTGTCCCGGTTCCACTGGAACAAGGCACCATCCAGTGAAGGAATGACCATCTTATCCCCAAACACCTGCAAGACACACAGAATGTTTTCCATCACTCAAGAGTCAAAGGCTGCTTTGATATTTAGTTGTAGATGAAGAGAGAACAAGAAAGTCATTTGTCACACACAAATTTATTTTTTTGGTTCAGATTCTAAGTCACATTTTGTTCAACTGCACTGATGAGCATTAAATATAAGGAGGCAGAGGGTTTGCAGTGGTATGATATCTAATGTTTCCTCAAGCTGTGATTCCCTTATGCATCTGCTGATAGAAAACCTTGTTACCTGTATTCTGCAGTAGTTTATTTTGATTTAGCTTTGTCTGTGATAAATAAATGACGACATGGAAACTATAAGCCACAATTGGGGTTCATTCCATCTCTAACAGGGCGCAACCCTTCAAGTTGATGAAGGTTTTCATTCATAGTTATCCATCAGAAGAGATTAAACATCTTCAAAAACATGAACCAACGTAGTAAGTACCCCCTTGACTAAGATTTAAATGCACATTTAGACGAGAAGAAACATTTTGCGTGATATAATGTTTGTGTTTGACATAGTGTACATCGTGTATTGTCTTACAGTCTATTAAATTAGTCTGTTCATGACAACTGGAGAAACTTAACTTGTCTATTTTCACTCTTAATGTAAAGCATACTGAGATATCTTAATGATGTGTGCTGTATAAACAAAACTGCCAATGCTGTTTTTATTACTCTACTTGTTATATAGCACCCTATACGGAGAAAGAAAGACAAAAAAGGAAATCCAAGCTTTCTTTGAACAACAAAATGTTACCTGTTGTTGATATGACAGTAGTGATTAAGTCATCTCATTTGACTTTGAAATTAGCTGATGTGTGCACTTTGTGATAAAGAAATTATTCAATTAAACAGTATAGCTCAAGTTCTCTTATTGTTTTGGCAGATTGTATTAACTTTTCCACACTAACAATGCAGTAACAAGCACTTTAAGTTAACTTTGATTGAATTAATGCTACTAGAGTGGATTTATAGACCTTCTTTTACTTCAGTAAATGTCAGTCACATAAACTTCCACTTTAGAGCAGTGTTCCTGCTCTATTTCTTCCATCCCTGCTGCACTGAAGTGAAAGTAAAGTTGATTTTATCCAGGCTGACTCCCACTGAAATGTCTTGATAAGACTCTAGTAACACGGTGAGGTGATACTGCAACTGCTGCAGAAACTGAACTCCGCCGTTATCGCACTCTGCTGCGGTGTCGCTCTGTGAAATAGTGTTATTTCCTCATTGTATTACTCCTGCCTGATGCAACAGCCTCTAACACTCACATAACCTCCTGAATCATCAGATACAGTTTGAAAAAGTGATTTTCAGCTCAGACAGACAAGGGTTCAAGCACAAAGACATCGGCCCACACAGAAAACACTGGCCGACACACACAGCAGCAGCTCCAGCCCCCGCACACTTGGACTCAATCCACAGAGGCTCGGGACCATTACACAACCAAGAGCCTAAGTAATTAACCTGGATCTGCAGATATGTGTGAAACCGTAGATAATGTGCGTGTGTGCTGCTGGGTGCTCACAGCGGGAGGGGGACGACAGGGTGACATCATTGTTAAAATCGGAGACTAATCCTGATTTAGCCCGCATAGCTTTACTCATCGGGGGATGTAACTGTTTTCCTCAGGCATTTCAGTCTTAATTTACAAAAGCTGTCATGAAAAAGAGTTTGTTTGTCGTCCAAGTCGTGAGTCATTTTGTTGAGAAAGTGCTTGAACAGAAGTTTGTTAAAGTCCTGATGGAATGACTGTGATAGATGCAGAGGGATGGAGATGTTAGATGCTGCTAGTATTAAACCTCTTTAGTGCTCCTACACAAAGACTTTTTTAGACTCAGACTGTTAACTGTTGTATGACTTTTCACATGATAAGCTAAAAAGCCCACATAATAACAGGTGAAAAATTCCCAAAGATTTGATAAGGATAGTCCAAATGAGCATGCCATTGTTTTAATCAAAATCCTTCAAGGTACAAATCAGATTTTTTAAGGCTTCAAATGGACTCAAGTATACTAAATTAAGATCATAAAGACCTTTGAGGACTTGTTTAAGGTCTCATGGAACCTCGTCTCCAAGCTGCAGTAGGGTTTGACCATAAATCCACCTTTGCAAGATACACTTTTAAATGGTTTTTCATACAAAAATATGTGCACATAGCCTGTTAAAAACATTATCATAATAGAAAATGGTTTGTCAGGTTAGGTTTGCAAGTGTCTCAAAGGAGTCAAATATGGTGTACTCAAAATATATTGTTTATGCTAAATGATTCAATTACTACAAAAACAAGATGCCATATCAAACAATCTGCATATCATAAAAACAAAAATATAAGCCACTATAAAACACTCAATATTAGATCATTGTTTGTTATGATCCTTATGATGAAGAATATGACAGAAAATCATGAATTTTCTGTAACTTGCTAAAACTATTTATTATCAAATGGAGGTTTTTATTACATCAAAATACAAGCTATTTAAGATCATGGAAAAAGTTGACAGCCTCAACATCAAGAGCGTTTATGTGGAATTTTGATGGATTTCTTTTCTTTAAAAAAATTGCAACCCAGCAAATGGATGGGTGGCAGAGTAAAAAAAATATCACAGGCAACCCTTGCCCCATTCACACATGCAGAAAAACCTTGAAAATTTCCTGAATAAACCCAGATGAGTCACATGTCTAATTGCAAACAGCCAAGATTACTCAAACCTTACCCCATTATCTCTACCCAAGCCCACACCTTGAACTAGTTTAGGGAAAGTATGAACAATCTTCCTAGTTCAGGGAATTTTTGACAGTTTACCCTGAAATTTACAAGAAAATTTAGAGTTGCACAACATGCAAATGACTATGTATACAGGGACATTTTAAGATTAAGTCTGAGAGAATACTGTGGAAAAATTCAGGCTTCTCCTGCAATTGTGAATGGAGTTAGTGAAGTGACTGTATTCCTATTCTTGATCAAAAAGAATACAAATCTGCCCATTTGAGTGTCTAAAACTCTTTTTCATTGCTAAATATTTAAATATTATTTTTGGTGTTTCCGGCCTTACTTTTGGTACTTAATTGAAAAAGACTGAGTTTATCTGTAGTCCAAGTTGTGACTCATTCTTCTGAGAAATCAGTGGGTGGTGCAGTGTTCAAAATCCTGATCTTACCAGTGTTAAAGCTACAAAAGGATGGAGACAGCAGGTGCATCTTATATGGAACCTCTGACCTATAAATCACCTTGTTTTGGACGTCCTATTAGGCTATAAAAGAAATCAGTGTAATAGCTTTGTGGTGGATTAAAAAATGCCAGGAGGCAGAAACGTGTGACAGGGTGATTTACTCGAAAGCAGAGCCAAGAGCAGAGGTGATGTCATCTTTTTGGAGGGAGGAGGGTAAGGTTTAGAGAAAAGATGGGGATAAATTTAGAAAGTGAAAGGAGGAGGGGTTAACAATCTGACCATCACATCACACCACGCTGGGATGGCTGAGGGGGGTGTAAAGAGGTTTACAGCAGAAGGGAAGTTCTCAGAGCTGCAGATGAGTCATCCAGCTCCTGATGCCTTAATCTCAGTCTGATCCAGTGAAGTGTTTAATCACCAGACCTCCTCTTCAAGCTGCTGCACTTCAGCATAAACATACTGTACATACATAATGCTGTTGTCGAAATGTAATACTTTGATTCTCTTACCTCATTCTCAAGTCTATGACAAGAGGACAGACAACATTCTTTGACTGTGCGTGTAGTAAAAAGAAAGAGACCAACAAAGCTCACCTACTGCTAATTAGCTTAGCTCAAACACTGGGAGTCAATGGGTGTAGCTAGCCAGGCAGAGAGGTAAACTCTCCAGTAAACCCTTTTGCTCTTGAATAAACTTGAAGGCAATTTGCATTTAATAATGGCTTGCAAATGAACGGCACACTCACAACTGCAAGTCAGTTCTCATTGTTCACTTAAAGGTGCAGTGTGTAGAAGTTGGCAGCATTTTGCCAAACACAAAAAGTGAATATAGGTTATAATGTTTGTATGTAGCGTCAATCGAAATTGAAGTTAAAAAATGCTTTTTATATTTATGTACTGGTATAACGATCCACCATGTTATCTACTGGTGGGCTTTGGGGACAGAAGAGCGAACTGCAATTTTTGAATACCAGTCTGGCCGCGGGTCCTGAAACTGACCTGAATGGGTATTATAAGAGAGGAAGACGGCACGGTGCTTGTTGAAGAGGAAAAGATGGGGTGGTGTTGCTCTGTACTGAAGGATTCAAATTGCCCTGTTCAGCTCTTTAAAGGTAGGGAGGTAGGGTCTGCGGGATTTTTTCACTACTGTTTGTAAACTCAACTTTCAAATGAAGCCCCGAACTCCTCGCGACCTGATTTGGGTGCCAACCCCCTCCGGTAGCTAGCTACCTGAGATTAACACATATGCTGTTATGGAAAACCGATCACTTGGCAAGCTAGCACAAGCTAGACGCGTGTGTCCATAACCTACTTGTCCAACAGCATGACAGCTAACTCTGTGTTGCTTTTCATCCTAGGATGGTCCTTCAGAGCTTGGAAGCAGGTGAAAGCCAACCCGAGGTTCACTCTGGTTATAGGCAGAGCTTTGTCGACTTGGTGTTTTGCTTCTGCCTGATTGTATCTTCTTTTCTTCGTTGTAGTGTCTGCCATCTTAGCTGGTCTGCTAGTGCATTTTAAAACTCTCAAACTCAATTGTGCACTGGGAGTGCTATGATTGGCTGGAGCATCCCTGGCCACTCTCTGTCCATAAATGTCCTGAGTCAACTAAAACATCAAAATACAGGCTTAGGAGGGGAGTGAGGTAAACAAAGACACCATCACACCCCAATAGAGATCCATAGGAGACAATTGAGCACATTTTTCCTGAAAAGGCTGATATTTTATTTTTAAGGGAAATCCTGCAGACCCCACCTTTAAATCAGCTCTAACAGGCACATATATTTTATATATGATCAACCTTCGTGACTCATGATCACAGCCTTCAACCATGATGTGATGAGGATGATGTAGTTTCAGTGGCTTCAAAGTGTTTCTTTTTTGGCATGTGGGCTGACTCATTTTGTTATTCTGGAGCTGTCAAAATATTTCAAAGCAGATTGTCTCTTTTCAAATCATCTGAAATCATCTGATCATCAAGTTCAGAAATAAAAACATCTGAGACAAGTGAGACTGAGATGAGTGAATAAACTACTCACAGTAAAAAGAGTCTGTTATGAATACATTTGTAACAAACTTAAAATTTTGTAGAAATGCTTCTGCTATCAACTCAATGATTACATTCAGCCAGATACATTTTTATAGACTCTGAGGATGTTGTGAACACAACAGTTCCAAAAACATCTACCTCACAGAGCCACCAATTTAATGACTTTTGGCATCCGACCTACAGAACGCCTCCAAGAGTATATTACTTTCCCACTAGACTCTGATTTATGCAGGCAGGGTGAATTTACAAATTTATATCTTTGAGTACTCGTGCCATGAAGCTACAGAAATCCTTCAAGCTATTGCTGATAAAACACACTCCATTAAAATGTAAATCTCTTGTTCAGCCAATTTGAATATGTTATCCAAAATCATTTGCTGCTTAGCTTTTAAGAAATAAACAAGGTTTCAGAAAAAAGGGATGTGTTTTTGAGTTATGGTAAGATATCTCTGCCTTAATTACCTTAAAAGATGCCTCATTAAAGCAAATTAATGATATCCTCTAATGATCTGAGTATGAAACAATAAACCATACCAACCCCCACACTTATTTATAGCTTGTAAGATAAAACAAAACAGTCTTTTGTCTTTTTCTGTAATTAATCAGGATAATATAACACACAACCTATGCCCAAATATTGTACGCATAGACTGTAGGACAAGGCTAAGGCCATAAAAAAGACAAAAATACAGACAATAAAGAGAAACTGATATGGTAGATATAGCTATTTTTCATTTTGGAAACTGACATTAATAATTCAGAAAGGATCCCATCCTTTAAAAATATTTAGAGTGATTAAAAAACTGTCCTCTCAGCCATTTTTTCCTCCTCTTTGGGTTTTATCCCTCCCGCCTCACTATAAATTCCCCCAGCCGATTAATTTTAAAGGAGACTCATTCATGCCTCGCCCTCTTTTCTTCTTGAATGTGAGGATGTGTTTTTGCTCACTGTGGAAGAAAACTCATTCATTTATTCTGAGATATTCATCCGCTGGCTGCAGGCACCTTCAGTGTGACTTTAACAGTTGGACTGGGTATTACTTGGGTTGTTTTTCTTTTTTTTTTTTTTTTTTTTTACAATATTTCAATATATATAAAAAACAGTGTTGGTGCCTCTACGGTTCCTGAAATGATACTTTGAAGAGGAGAAAGAGAATTAGAATAATGTTTACTCTTTAGCAGCTCTGCCTGCTTCTTTGCTTGGAAAGCAAAACAGCACAGCTACTTGTTTTGCCAATATGTTTGTGCTATACGGCATGCAGATATTTGCCTGCATGGTCGTGTCATCAAAAACAATTTATTCCACAGTTGTGGGTGCTTCACATTTCCACTTTTTGCCACAATGTTCTCTTAAAAATTGTAGACAAATTTCAAAAAAATTCTTAATTGTAAAAAAGTATTGCCAACATTATATTTGTGTTGTTCGTCTTAAAAACTAGCAAGCTTTGAGAGAACGATGAGAGAGAGATAGACCCTTTCTAAGGTTGTTTTCACACCTTCATCCTTTGGGAGGGTTATTTTGATTCAAGTGGGCATTTCATGTTCATTTGGATGAATATGAGCACAGCAATCGCTCCCTGTTTCAGTATAAACAACGCCTGACAGAGCTGGTCTCCACCTGTTCCCAGTTGACCCCCTCCAGTGAGGACACAATCGTCCCAAAACAATCAGGGTTACAAGGTAACTCATCACACTGCTGTAGTAGTAGAAGCAGCAGCAGTAATGATAACTGCATCACAGCTACCAGGCTGATAAGGCATCACTTTCAGATCTTTCAGATCCCAAAGAATCACTTTCTACACACAGACAGAGCATACCATGAAAATATTAACAGGCTAATGTTACTCATTATCTCTACAGCAGATCAGCTGGAAACATGGACTGATTCACTAACACGGTAAGATCCCCACACTGTAGTTCAGCTCGTCAAACAGGAGAATTGAACCTTTTCAAAAGTGCTTTATTGACAGTTTGATGTGTTTAACTGTTATAAGCTGCCATGCTATATGGTGTTTTCTATGAGGATAAACAAGTTTGTGTACACTTAACGAGAGTCACATGATGCTAAACATGTTCATCTGTAATATTACACAGGATGCTTAATGCCTGCTATTCATCAGTGAGATGATTTGTGGGTAGATTAGCCTGCTAGCTTTCTTCCCGTAATGCAGAGTGACTTGAAGTCATAGCAACTCTCGTAGTGACTTAATGATGGAAGGACAGCTCTGGCCTTTTTTTTTGGCGTGGAGCAGTGCTGGCGTGACTCGGCCCTTTCAAAAGACGGAATGAAATTATCCAAATGAGATGTGCAAAATTAAAGCTTTTTTCCTCAAATGAATCCAAACAAAACAACTGAGCTACAGGTGTGAAAACAACCCCAACTGTATAATTTGTAACTTTGAAAAAGTAACAAGGAGAAATGGTTTAATGATTGTTGCTACTTGATTTTTGCCATTAAGACAATGTGCAAAAATTGGTTTACAAGTATTGCGAAATCAAACAAGAAATAACAAAATACTTGTTACTTAGTGATTCTATTAATGGTGTTTGGGATACCACATCTCAAAGGGCTTACCTTCACTTAATTTATATTCAACAATATACAAATAAAGATTTATTGATAGAATCTTCATTTAGCAGAGGCAAATGTGATGAGCACTGATGTATGATCAGGACGTCCATGGGTTTGTCTCTATTATAAATTCTTATTTTTAGTCCCTTTGTCTCTGCCTGGATGGATACATCTCTGGATGTGTCTATGTGTATATTAGGGCTGAAACGATTCCTCGAATATTTGCGAGTACTCGATTACAAAATATCCTCGAATTAAATTTTGTGCCTCGAAGCCTCGTTTAATATATAATTATACATATAAACATATATCTGGACTACTATACAGTGCACGGTGTTTGACACGGACGGTCATTTCTGTGGCACAATGCGCCTGCTACCTCTGCTGCTGCACGGCTTGTACAATCATGAAGGAAGAGATAAGAGAGGGACAGAAAGGAGAGAGTCCACAGAAGAAATGGCAGAGAGTGTCCCAAGTGTGTGGTCACTACAAGAAGGGACGAAAAGAAAACACAGTGCAGTGTGTCTGATGTCAAACAGAGTTAGCCTAGCATGTAGCTTTGCATGATAGCACGTTGTTAGGGCTGCAACTATTACTATTACAGCATTTTAAATATGCTCATCACAGACATGCGTCCTCTCTCCATGGTGGAGGACACAGGATTTAAGAACATGATCAAGGATTTCAATCCAAACTACACAATGCCCTCCAGAACACACTTCACAAATATAAATGCAGTATTATATTACTGCTTTGTAAATCAGTCTTGTATAGGCTTTGTTTTAAGCCAGTACTGGTCTAAACTTTGAAAGTTGTTAAAATAAAAACCCTTTTCTGAGGAATAAACGGCATTTGGTTGCTCAATTTGAAAGCCCGAACATGTTGCATTGTATACAATTGATTTATTTGTTTAAAAAGAAAAAAGTATATTTTGTTAGAGTACTCGAGTACTCGAAGAAATAATTGACAGAGTACTCCATTCCAAAAATACTCGATAGTTGCAGCTCTAGTGTATATAGAAATACATAGACATGTATACACACCATAAACTGAAGAGTTTGTCTTAAGCCTGCTCTATTATAAAGTGCCTTGAGATTACACCTATTATGAACTGGCAACTATACACATATTGATTGATTGATGGATTGATTTAAACAGGTGTCAATACCATTTGATTTTAACTAAAAACATTTATGCTTTGTTTCAAATACAATAATAGTCTTGTAGTTAGTTTTCTAAATATATTACCTTGTGCTCTGTTAGTGGTTCTTACTCTTACTGAACAGTCTTTTTACTAAACATTAGGTCTGGCATGTTTTATTTATCTCAATCCATCTGTTTCACTTTGCATATTATGATAGCAAGGCAAAGTCAGAGGAAACATTAATATGATCTCAATAAAACATTAACTTTTGATCTAAACAATGCTGTTCAACCCTATGCCAAGTGTGAAATATTTATACATCTTGAAAACTCAATACACTGCTCTTGTTGGCGCTGTTACTGCACACTACTCTCCATGTTAATGGGGACATTCATCTGAATAAGCTGAGCACTTGATGATTATTTGATTACTAATCATGTCATTGTATTTGGCTCTGGGGACTTGTGTAGATGGAGGGGGTGTGGGTTTAGAGGGAGGAGGTTGGAGGTGGGG
Organism: Scarus forsteni; assembly: GCA_036419115.1. Classification (NCBI taxonomy): domain Eukaryota; kingdom Metazoa; phylum Chordata; class Actinopteri; order Labriformes; family Labridae; genus Scarus; species Scarus forsteni. The sequence goes on from JAZDUH010000451.1 coordinate 11,301,558, forward strand.
GTTGGACTGTTGCAGAAATGTTTGTGTGCGTGGCTGCCGTCGCCTCAGCGATCCTGTCAAACAGTGTCGGCTCTCTGCCGCCCCTGATGTGCCACTGTTGGCCCACAAGGCCGACGCTCCACTTAGAGGCGACAGACAGCGAGAGACCGAGCTCTGCTGTCTGCTCCAGCAAAACAAAATATAAACAGTTCAGGGAAAAAAAAACACAAATCGCAACAACATCCGAGTAAGCAGGCGGGGGGGGGGGGGGAATCGACTTTCTGCCAAAAATATCGCCCATCTGGCTTTTTTCATTTCCTTTGCCGCGCGGGGAGAATTATTGCTCGTCACATTAGTCAGAGCGAGGCGATCAATCGTTAGTCACACTGTAGTGATCTATCAAATTCTCTCATTCATACACGCAGCATGCCAGCAGAGGTGTGTGTGTGTGTGTGGGTGTGTGTGTGTATTGTCTCTTCGGTGATGACATCATCCCTGGTCGGAGGCATTACCTCACCTCCCCCGATCACCCGCCGCCCCCCCGTCCACCCCTTTAGCCCCCCAGCGTGACTCACTGCAGTTTGGCATTGACTTCTTCTTTAGCCCTCAACTCCAGGATAGGGCTGGGCAGTATTTTATCTATTTATTTACTTAGAAGGAGGACAATGCACATTAATGAACACTGACATGTAAATATGCCAGATTTTTCCTTTTCCATCTGTAGTCCCCGGCAGGTTGATGTAAAACATTTGTACAGGTGTGAGCAATCTTAAAAAAGGAGTCAAATATCAAATCTTGATATATTTTTTTACTTAACAGCAAAACACAATAAGATAAGATAGAATCTTATTTATCCCTTTGGAATACTCCTTCATGGAAATTGATATTTAAGCATCATTGTGCAGTACACAGGTACAAAAAAACACATATCAAAAATTAAAAAACAACTAGCAGATTATATACACGTATAAACATACGTGTATTCATGAATCTAAATGAATAAAAAAATACTACTGCTACTACTACTTCTTCTCCTTCCCATCCTCTGTCTTCCTGCTACTCCTCTTCCCCTCAGTAGGGAGTTGTACATTCCGATGGCCTGGGATGTTATAAACAGCTTGGTATAATTTTCTTTTCTCTCACAACAAAATATTGATTGTAGATCAAGTTTACATGGGCCAAATGCAAATACAATATTCTTATTGGTGACTGATATTAGCAATGGTTAACTTTATTTACTTGTTACTATAATTAATTTGTGTATAATTCCCATAGTCCCCCACCCCCTGGCCCATCATATTCTGGACTGTATGGCATTTAGGTTGTCTACTGTTTATATATGTTGCTCGTCTTTTAATAAGCTCTGTAGGTTTTTTATTCCTTATGTTGATGTTGTTTTTGTCTATGTGTTTACACCAACCTGCTAAAAACACTGGGGATGGAAATTTGCCACCGACATGTATTTACATGTTAATATCCATGAATACATACTGCCCTATTTTTTTTTAAAGTACACCAAACTCAAATCTTAATCCCACAGAAAAAATATTGAACAAAGAGGTTAATTAATTAAGTAGAATTGTAGAAATACACTATTTCAGAGCAAGATCGCTCAATAGGTAGTTAATGTAAGCCAGCTTGCAGAGTTCAGAGTGGCTTGTTGTAAACATGGTCACTCACTGTGCAGTAAACAGGGAGGGGAGAAGCTTCAGGGCCTTTGACTTTAGTTTTGTGATAATGATAAAGCATGGAAGTATTCTATCATGGGTAAAGAAAATTAAAAACATACAGGGATGGAAATTGATTTTGTTGATACCAATGCTATTAACAATCCTGCTAATCAATCCGATTCTTTAACGATTCCCTTATTGATTCCTGCAGATTTTCTGTGTGGACAAATGTTGGCCTGTAGATTTTCAGTGTCAACAATGTCAAACACATGTCACAGCATAGATAACTGTTTCTGAAAGTTGTTGGAGTTTCCACTCACTTAAGGTTGTGCAGTAGGGGCCTTTTGTAAAAAAAATTAAGCCACAATTCTGACACTTCTGAACCCTGTCAGTGGAAGGAATTGATAAGGGAATTGATTAGCAAAAAGACTCATGATATTGATTCTTTGACTGAGCTGTTAAGGATTCTCAACTGGAATTGGCTTTTGATTCCCATCCCTAATCAACATACAAATTAAACTGAAAAGCATATTAGGACATTTGATAAAGATAAAATTGAATAATTAATTGGAATAAAACAAAAATGCCCCTTTTATACGAAATTATACACAAATGTTCAAGTACAATTAGACTTAAATTTTAAACAGATTATTTGGTAGTCAATAAGTTACAAGTGGTAACTGCTCTCACTTCAAACTATAATTTCACTGAGCCTAAGTAAAACATAAACTATTTTGATATGCTATTTTGTCTAGCCCAAAATGCCATTTAAAAACATGCCAGCATATCTTAAAAACTGGATGTTTTGCCCAGCCATACCCTCAAAACTTGCCCTTCAACCCCGCACACCCCCCAGCAGCTCTTGGCGTTTTGGAGTGATGGCTTCTTTTCTGCAGACAATGCTGTTTGTGGTTCTGCTGTCCCTCATTTCACTACAAAAAAAAGAAAACACACACATGCACACTCCCCGGGAAGCAGCAGGTGACTGGTTGCTTCCTTCTCGGCGTGTCAAGGCCAGCCAATGACATGGCAGCAGACCCCCCCAGCCTCTAATCACCGAGCAGACTCGTGTCTCAGGGACCCGGCGAGCACCAATGAATCTGTTGCTAAGCACTAAGGAGGCGTTTGGGTGGGGAGGGGGGCGTAAGGGTGGGCTGTTGTGGTGCTGGTAATAGCCGATGGCAGCACCCCCACTGCCAGCACAGACAGAACAACACAGAGGGCAGACAGTCATCCCAGGTTACAGGGGGCAGACAGGGTGTGCTAGATTTAAAATTACATAAAGAGCACCAGAATGATCAAAACACTCACAAACACACAAACGCACAAACACACACAGAGAGTCTCGGGGGGATTTTAACACATGACGTCACCGCCAGTCACCAGGTTCAGTGCTGACAGGCATCTCTCCTTGTTCCGCTCCGTCAGCCAAATGAAAACCAACAGGTGAAAACACACGCATGGGACCAACACACACACACACACACACACACCCACAATCACAGTCAGCATCGTCTGTCACAACATGAGCATGCTGCAGAATGACAGGACGGTGTTACACGCGTGTTCGTCGCCGAGTTTCCCGGCACTTCTTGTGAAGTCTCACACACCTGTCCTCTGAGAGACTAAAGCAGCTGTGAAAAGTAGACACATGGAAAAAGAACCTGCTGTTGTGCTGCTCTGCTGTTTACGCCACACCTGGATGCTTTCAGGAATCACTTTTTTTTAAGACAATTTGTTTACCTGCCGGGAAAAAGATGAACACGGATCTAATTTGTGCAAGGAGTAACTGCTGAATTGTTGCTTACTTTATTTCAGCATAATATGCATTCTGAAAATGTTTTGTTTACTTCTAGTTAGGAATGTGGATTATCAATCTGATTCTTACCAGATTCTCATGATAACCTGACCCTGAAAACCCGCACCTAGCACTCGGAATAACGTTGATATCATTATTAGTTTGACAGTTATTGAGCAAAAATGATTGTTCGCTAATGGTGGTTATCTGGATCACCACCAAAATCTAATCATTTTTAAGTTGGGCCATTACCAACACCTCCTTAAAATTTCAGCAAAATCTGTCCAGTAGTTTTTGCATATTCTTGCTAACAAATGCCAGCAAAACAAACTGCTTGGTGGAGCTAACAATCTCAAACACATTGCACTCCTAATATTCAGTGCTATGCTGCACTAATAAATTCCTCTGCAAGTTGCTGGAGTCCCCACTTACAAAAGGGGTGCATTAAGTGTCTTTTAGCTGAAAATTAATCCACAATTTTGTCACTTCTGCCCCATGTCTGTCATGATTTTTGAATTCTTTGTTATGACTGCTTCTGATGAGAGTGCGACGTACTTGATTTGCAAAGGAAGCAGAGCAAAGTGGAAGGACTTGATAAGGGAATTGATTGGCAAAAAAACAAATGATATTGACTCTTTGGGGAGTTGTTATTTTTCTCAAATGGAATGGGTTTCTCTATTCCTATCCCTATGTCTAGTTGCACGTTTCATTAAGTTAAATCTCTGCATAAAGTTAAGAAACCAAAAATCAACATAGGCTGATGATTGAAATTTTGCAGATATTTACAGTTGAAGTATTAGCCATACAGGCGTGGCATGTTGACACAGCAGGCAGTTCAATCGCCTCGCAGTGAGAAGATTGCTGGTTCAATTCCCAGGTCGGTCAGGGATTTCATGCATGGAGTTTGCATGTTCTCCCCATGCATGTGTTGGTTCTCTCTGGGCACTCTAGCTTCCTCCCACTGACCAAAAACACGCTGCTTAGTCTGACTGGTGACTCCAAATTGCTCTTAGGTATGAGTGTGAGTATGAATGGTTGTCTGTGTATATTCTCATACATCCAGGTCATGGTTATCTTGAAGATTAAAAATCGAGGCAACTGGACTGTGTAAAGTTTTGGGAAGATGTGTCGCTTCTCACCCAAGAAGCGTATTCAGTTACCCGGAAACATCTTCCCAAAACTTAACACAGTCGAGTTGTATCTTCAACATGAATGGTTGCCTGTCTCTCTATGTGGCCCTGCGATCGGCTGGGTGTATTCTGCCTCTTATCCAGTGACAGGTAGGATAGATCCAGCCTAGGGGTGTGGTATATGACGATATTAAATCGTTAAGGATTATAACATGGGGATGATCTCATAAAGCAGAAAGATCGTCAAATCGTCTGTGTGGGCGCAGAGACTTTGACGCACACCCGACTAGCCAATCGTAGCACATTAGGCGCAGTGCATGGTGGGATCTCCTGTTTGGTTATGTAGCCTGAAGCCATGGTGGAAAGAGAAAAGGAGATAAAAGCTTAAAGATGTCTGAACAAAAACCTGTTCTAAAGCAGCTGTATTATTCACTCAGATTATAGACATTGCAGTTAGATAATATTTGTTTTAAATTGTTGCACTTTAAGAGATAACCAGCTACTTAAGTTTGCATTTATATTTGACCCTTTTCAATAAGCTTTTTGGTGTGTTTAGTTTTTATGTTACAAAAGTGCACTTTCTTGTTGTTCATTACGTTTCATGTTTACATTTATTGCACATTTTTATAAAAACTTCCCTGTTTAAATTAAAACCTGTTCAGAAAGTTTATTTGGCTTAAATTGTCTTTTTTTTTAGGGTTTTACATGTTTTATATGTTTTAAATAGTCAAACATGCAAATTAGTCTTGAAAAATCCACGTAAAATAGAGTCGTGATAAAATCGTGATTGTGATTTTATTTTTAAAAATCGTGATATGATATTCTTGCCATATCGCCCACCCCTAATCCAGCCCGTGACCCCAAAAGGGATAAGCGGTAAAGACAATGAATGCATGGATATTGGCCACAAATAATGGCGATACATATCTCTTATTTCTGCTGTAATATTGGCAAAATATGTAAACATACCATAAGACTTCCCCTTACTATCACTGCATGTGTACATTTAGAAATTAGGACTTTCATGTTTTCAGAAGCTTCATGTTGTTTTTCTTGTTTAAAAAAGACTGTCTCGTTGAAATCATCAAGTCAGATTTTTGTAAAGTAAAGACTTCATGCTCTTGACAGAAAAAAACCATTGGTATAGGTGGTAATGATTTCAGAAATATAGTAAACAGGCAATAATGTTCACCAGTGACCAAAAACAAATGTTTTATCCAAAATACCCTTAAGTGCGAATGAATGGTGTCCATCTGTCTCTAGGTCAGCCCTGTGATTGCGAGGCAACCATTCAACCTCTCAGCTAATGTCAGATGGTATAGACTCCAAAAGGGATGATTGCTTCGTTAGACAATTGATGTTTTTAGTAAATTTAAAAATCTAAATTTATTTTTGAGATTTTCTTTTGAATCAGCTTATCGCCCAAAAAAGTTATTCATTAATTTTATGTGCATGTACTTGTATCTGCAAAAATATACAGCATAATCAAACCTAGAAATTAAAATGAGAGGCACGTTTGCTGTTTGTGAAAATGACGACTTTTTTATGCAAGTGGAAGACTTTGATCAAAACCAGAGAGAATCATTTAATCCTTCAACTGGGAGCATGAAAACCACCAAAACATGTTCTCTTATAACAAGTGTGATATGTTGTGCCACTTTTTATTCAAGGTCAAATTTATATTCTGAAGCTGTCAGAGGAAAAGCTTTTTTTCCTCTTCACTCTCTCTACTGTAAAACTTCAAGTGCTGGGAGGTACCTTGAGGGGTTTCCCACATAATAACCTCCTAGGATCCCCCTCCTCAAAAAAAGAGAAACTCATCAGATGAATGATGAGTGTCTGAATTCCTGAACACAGCAGTTCTGATCGTATGCCATCAATCCAAACCCACGCGCCAGCAGCTGATTTCACTGATTACTCCCTTTCCTTCTAATTGTTTGGTTGCTAATCAGGAAAATTTCAGGCTTCGGATTTTTCATGCTAATTATCACACACTTGAGAGCCACTCTGCTGTAATAAGGGAGGTTCTTCAGCACGTGAATGAGGTTCTTCTTTAATGAAAAACATCATAGCTGCTACAGATGGATTTCTGAGGAATCTGTGCTTTGATTTTAGGAATGTTTTTATGTTTTAGGCAAGAGGTCATAGTCTTTCTTTTTTTTCTTGTTCCTCCAAGTGATAAATTAAAGTGTTTTCGAGGTAATGAGAGGTGTTTAACAGAACTGTGGCCTCCTCTGTTTAATTATTTGCCAAAGGATCTGCCAAAGTTGGTGCTGAGAGGTACAGAGAATTGGCTAAACATGTTTAGAATAGTCTATTAGAAATCCCTTTTTATCTGAATTTTTTTCCTTCTTAATATATATAAATATGTATTTTTTTTTAGTTTTCACCATCGTTTTTTATCTTTAAATATGCCTATCCTTTGTTGAAAGAACTATACCTCTACACTGATGTCTTATTTATGTTCATCAAGAGATACTACAGTTTAGGTGTTTGTATTCAGTGTACTGCAACGATAACTGCATACGATGGTCACAGGAGAGATACAAATGTTGTCTACCAGATTTAAGGATGGCAGGGTTTCCATTTTTACTTATTTTATTTATTTTTATTATTTAATCTTTTGCTGCTGTTTGGCCTTTGGTTCCATATAATGACAGTAAAATGTATACTTTGTCTGTTAATCTTGTAAATGTTCAATAAAATCTCTTGGAAAAAACATATTTTCAACTTTCCCCTGTTTTCCTAGACTGATACTAAAATATATCTCAACCATACAATCTGTATTATCCCACCCCATATATCCTTCACAATATATCTACATATATTAATATGTAAACACAATGCCCAGCCCTTTGTTGAACTCTTCTGTGGGAACCAAACTGTACATAACAAGCATTTTTTTCAGAGGGGAGGACGTGTCAGAGGGTATTAAACATAATAAAATGGTTCTGGCTGATGCTTTTTTATTCTCACACTTGACTTCTGAAGCAGTGAGTTCATTACCCTCAAACTTGCCTTTCCAGCAGCAGCAGATAAACATTAATCTGATCTCAGCAGCCACCCAGACCCTTGTTAATATCAAAAGGCTTTTCCCTCAGGCTAAACTCTCACAGCCACGGAGCGGGTCCACTTCAAAGTGAACCATGAGGATCGTCTCTAGTCTGCGTCTCAGAGAGTGAGGCTGGGGTCTCGCTGTGGGCTAGACTCTGCTTTCAGCATGTCGGTGTGGGCGGTTGAAGCCTCTGTATACATGTACAGACGAGGGTCTTGCCATGTTTGTATGTGTAAACCAATAGAGTCGACAAAGAGGCTAATCCTCCAGGCAATACAGCTTCTCTCAGATTCATGTGGGGGTGTGCAGTGTCTGCTGTGTATTGTGCGCGTGAAATAAATGTTAGCAACAGCAACCCTTGGCTGGATGTTCAAAGTGCACAGAGTGCAATTGCCGGGCTTACAGTCTATAGAAGGAAAGCCAAAAGGGAAGTGTTTTTTCTGAGGCGAAGGCTCACACGAGTCGGCATCCTTAACCTCACACTGACTTGTCAGGGCTGCAGAAATTGACTTTTCATCTGCTCGTAGACTTTAATCAGCTGGAAAAAGTCTGTTTGAACTCTTTAAGTGGTGGGGGGTGACCTCTGGGTATACAAGAAAGGGATTTTATATCTTTTAAATCTACCAATACGGGGCGCTAGAATTCTGGTGCTCAAGAGAATACAATTTGTTTTTGTTTGAGTAAAAAAAGGACAATGCAAAAGAAAAAAAGATCAGTATTCGTCCTCTGATATGAATTATTTGTGTTTAATGATGCCTAACGTCTTAGTTAAATGACAGCTTGTTAAGTAGCTGTTCATACCAACCATCATATGACCTCTAGGATTACTTGAGCACTTTAGTAGTCTTATATAGACATTATAATATGGTATGGTCTATTATACAAAAGCCATAATCACGGAAAGAAAGCATACACATGGTCTTCTTTTCCCCAAATTATCTGTTTTATCAAGTGTGTGTGTACTGTTTAATTTGTAGTCTTTCTTCTGTTACATCTGCACAAGAAGACAAAGTCAGAAGAAGAAACTGCAAACATGACGAGCAGCAAACTCTCAGGGGAGCAGGATTTTGTAGAACAGCTGAATTTTCAGGCTCAACAAGATCCTTCATGTCCTACATGGGAGAAAATATGCAACTAGTAAAATACTAAAGAGTTTCATAAAATAAAGGAATCAGAGATAAATTTTGTGCCACTGGAAATCACTCAGGCTATGGTTGGGTTATATGGACCAAATTTGTATCTCAATATTATTTTGCTTAATGGCTATCTTCAAAATACAAACTGATATTTTTGTCTAGATTTATAGTTTTTAAAAACAAAAGGTTAAAGAAGCTTAAATCAAAATGCAGAGGCAGCAAAAGCCTGAGGTTTGTGGCTGAAGCTCGAAATTTAACTGAGGAATCATTTTGCACTTTTTTGTAAAATCTGGGAAATATTCCTCATGTTCAAGCTTGTTGACGTGTTGGCATTCCTAATGGTGACTCATTTAACGTCATTTTAATGCATTAACAACTTTACAGGTATAAACAATACTGCTAAAGCTCACATCTTGTCAGAAAATGCATTGATATATTTTTTTTATCTGTTTTTCTTGTTTAAATTGATAAAATTCAGAGACAATCAGCCACTTTGGCAGTGCCAGAACCACAGTTTGGGAACCAAGTAAGTTAAGCTGAGACTAAACTTAATGTAGACACACACACTGCTGGCCTCTGAATGGTTTGAATATTGCTACATGTCTGGGGTGACACAGAAATGAAACACCTTCTGTTGTCGACTCTGTAATGCTGCATGACTCCCCAAACTTCCCTCTGCCTTGGATGGAATATTGCTCTGCTGCTTATAACCTGCTTTGGTATCAAATTTATTTCCTGCCAATGACAAAAATACAGATTTTGGCTAGCAGCTCAATCACCTCCATTTTTGTGATGGAAAATAAGAAAGTTGTCCAAACCTTGCGGGACTGAGCCAAGTCTAGCAGACATCAAAAGTAGAAAAGCACCATTTGACAACCTAAAGGTGATACAGCCAAACTCCGGGTTAGGAACCAAGGACTAGCCAACAGACTAAACAAGAGAAGGGGTCGGTGCTGATGAGTTTTTGTTTGATATCAGTGTCATTACATAATCTGTCTATCCATTCGATTCTTTATCAATTCCCATTTTGATTCTTGATTATTTTTGTGTGGAAAAAGGAGGCCTACCCAGGCTTTCTGCACCAACAATGTCAAACACATGGCAGTTCTGATATTTACAGCTGTTCTGCATGAACACATGCTTCTGTGATTAATGGTGCTTCCACTCCTGTTTGAAATCACACAAACACTGACAACGGACATCGTGAAATTAGCTTGATGCTGCATAAATTAAGCCACAATTTTAAGCTTTTTTTCATTTGCCAGGATCACACTTCAGACTCCTTTGTTGTCTTTTCTGCTGACTGCCTCTGGTGAAATCAGGGAGCACTTGATTTTCAAGGCTTGCAAGTGGAAGGAATTAAAGCATTCTTGAGCATTAAGATTGATCACATCCCTCAGTAACAGTGGGTCTTTAGGGACATGCTTTATCTTGTTGCTCTTGAAAACAACAGTTAAACACATTAAATCAGACTCTTACTATAACCTTCTTGTCCCCAGTAATTGGTTTAATAATATGATTTTGTAAACATGCCCCTTGTTTGTGTCATATTTTGGTATCCTATCCTTTTTCTTCCCATCAACCTCTCAAAACCAGGGGGCCAAAAGCATTTAATTTCCAACAATAGAAAGTTCTGATAAAAGTGTTCAATAGTGTTTTCTCTATTGGCATGAACTAACGGCAGAAGTGCGTGTTGTTGTACCTCAGGTTTGCTGAGGCTGGAGGACACCAGGCACCCTGAGCCGACATCCAGGTCCCACTGCTTCCTGCCCTGGTTGTGAGGATCTAGCGCAGAGATCCTCCCATCCAGGGTGCTGATGATCACAAGAGACCTGTAGACAAACACAAAGACTTCAGCACTCCATCCAAGGAGGATCTGTAGATGGACGACGAGTGGCTTTACACCCTCTAAGATTGCTGAAACAGTTTTTTCACCAGCGAGGCTGAAGTGAGGCTGTGCAAGTTAATTTTCACATGAATAAAATCAAACCAAGTGTTGTCCTTCAAAGCTTTTCTCCCTGATGGGACTTCAGTTCAACTCTATCCCTGACAAGGCATTAAGGGTGAAGAATTGCTCAGTGGTGTGCAGATGTTTTCTTTCTCTCCCATGTCCTCACCCTTGTTTAATAATGAAGGTGACCTTCTACTGCAGCCAACAGCACACCTGCGCCACGACAAACCCCATCCTGTCAGCCAGTCTGGGCTGGCATGTTGATTAAAGAAGGGAACAGACCAGAAGTGTTTTGAAACCTGACCAGACATCCCACTTGTAATGACTTATTCCCATTAAAAATGCAGAATGAACATGTGTGAGACCCTGAAATTCATGTTATTAGTGAACAAAAACAGAAAGACATCAGAGAGGGGCTGAATCATGCTGCTAATAAGGCTGATCTACTGCATGAAAACACAAGGGCTGGTGGACTCAACAGATTCATAAATCACTTGCAAGATGTAATATATCTTTCAGAAATTTAAAAATAAAACACAAGGGTCTAAACTGATATGGCCTGACAGGGGAGAATATCTGAATAACTTTGAACTGAAGCTTATACCTGTCTCTGAAACTGAAATGAAGAGAAAAAAACAGAAACTGAAAAGACTGGCCACTTTGCTAGACTCAAAACTTTGTTAGTGATAAAAAACAGGCATCATTTCAAGTGAAGCCTTATTTTATGTGTAGACAAAAAGCATCTTTTATTCAGAGTCTGCGGATTTGTTCAGTGACATTTCAGATTAGTCTTGGCTGTCTTCAAACATTGGCAGAAAACTCGTAAATATTGGCTCCACTGCCCACTACGACAGCTCAGAAAAAGAGCATATCAGCTTTAAAGACAACTAAATCCTTTAGAGACTCGTGTAATTTCACTTACACTAAAGATATTTTGCAAGCTAAAGCAAAACACTGATTAAATCCCCAATTAGGCATGTTGGATAGAAAAAAAGGTCTGGCAATCAATGGTCCACAAGTACTTTGATGTAGGTTAGTGGGATAAAGCATTATTATTATTACAGGGAAGTGATTAAGATAATGCCAACAATGGTGATACACTAAAAATATTTTGACTTAATAGGGACAAGCCTACACAGCAGGACAAAAAAGACCTACAGCTAAACAGCCTGCAAGTAAACAGCTTGGACTGAACAACATTTCAAACATTTCCAACCTACATATATCAACAAACAAAAGAATTTTAGGAATCCTTTGAGAATGGGAAAATAGCACATGGTTTGCAGCTTGGCTTTCACCCATCTCTTTGTTTCAGTGTATATCCTGTTTGAATGATGTGTAAATTGTATCGCATCTGAATTGGTTATTGGTCACTATAAAAAAGGACAAGCATACCAAAACAAACGAAAAAACAAAGAAGGTAAGCTGTGGACAATATATAGCTTGTGAAGCTAGTTAAAATACTTTAAAAAGCAATAGGAAGTATAAACTCATTTAACCCTACCCCTTTTATTAACTTGTACTACAGTCAAGTTTTTTTAACTTCTTCATATTTATAATATTTACAATATTTGCCCTCTTTTTAGGAACTAAAGGTTTTTATATTTTGACTAAAATGTTCATAACACTCAATATTTCACCTATATATACTACTTAATTACTGTACATATAATTAATGTTGACTGCCTTCCTGCTATAATGCTCTTAAACGCAGATGTAAAGAAATCAAGCACAGTGAGCAGACAACAATAGTAGTATTTTGTCTTAAATAAATCAACGAAAGACATAAAAAAAAACAATTGTACAAAGGTTACACTATATTATACTTTTGGATAACCACTTCACCAAGGGAAAGAGTACCAAAATTCAGGAGAGGCAGGTTAAGCATGTTGCTAAAACTTTAAGCATTGGCCATGCATGGCAAACCAACTTCACATCTGCTGATGCTGTGATCCAGTATTCAATAAAAAGCACAACTTTTTCAATTTGTGTTGTTTCAACTTAATCTTAACTTGAGATTAATGCACTATATGAACAACCTTAGCTGTTATATGACTCTGAATGTAATTCGAGTATCCCTAAATGCATCGATATCAACATCAAAAATAATAATCCTCATCTTATTGTAAGTAGTGGATACTTTTAAACCATCATTTTATTATTTTATTGGTCAAATTACTCTCTCAATGTTTTTAATATATCTTATGGATACTATAGAAAGGCAAAAACTGTAAAATCACATAAATTCTAACATATAATGAAAGTGGTCCAATTTTTAACTGGCTGTTTATCGTTCAGTTGTCTTCTTGTAGGGCGCTGTGCGAGAAACTAAAAATAAGATGTGGGGGTTTAAAAAAAAGAAAAAAGATGTAGGTGGTGACAACGTTTTCCCTCAGATGATATATAGGCTGAGGTTTTCCTTCTGCACCCAAGAGCTTTACCCCTGAGAAAAGACTTTCAAACGACTGTGAAGATGGATGGTGGCGATAAAGATTTTTTTTCCCACAAGTAGTGAAGAACAAATCCTTCAAAGTTTTATCATTCTTTTAGTTCATACGCTGTTCAACTAAGGCTGGAGCCAGATACATATATCTTTACATTTTTTCCCAATAAGATTAAAAACATGTTTGCTAGTAAGCTGTTATGAGTGAGTACTATGAGGAGTCCAAGGCTCAATATTGGGCTTTTTTTTTTTAAATCAAACTCACTGTTGACAAGACACTACATACTGTTGAAGTTGTAGTTAAGCATTGGCAACATTCTCCTGAAATGAAGTTGTCAAAATTTACCAGACTCTTTTACATCACCTCCCTCTGAAATGATAAAACCTCCATTATTTTGCAATTTCTGGTATTAAAAGATCTTCAGTTGTATTGTTTATCTAAAAGAGAGACCATATTCTACATTGCCCAATACTTATATATCTTAACTTACTGATGCATTGATATTTTTCCTGTGTTTTGTAAAAAATGATGGACAAAAATAGTGTCTAGCTCAATGCTGGCGTGATTATATGTAACTTTAACTTCTATAAAAAGACAACCTAAAAAACTATTTATTGACCAAGTCATCTCAAATACATTTTAAAATTGTATTTTGTAATATATTTGTAGAAATGTTCAGTTACGTCTACTTAGTGTTGCTATTATCATTACCATCAATTTATCTTTTTCTTTATTGTCTTGGTTTACACCCACCATCTGCATTGTTTTCTGTTTTGATTTTGTGTTGATTTTCTTAAAATGAAAAATAAATGTGGATGACAACATTGAATTTGCTTGTGCATTAGATTAGATAGTAATACTTTACTAATCACTTTGAAAAAAATACCCCTATTAAAAAATAAATAAATAGATGCATTCTACACTTTTCAAATAAAACTTATCTTAAAAAAACACCATGTCAAACTGCTGTAGAGGACAAACTGATAGAAATTCAACTCAAGAATATTTCCATTAGGCAGCAACAGGCCTCTAGGTTTTTGGACATGGGCTCACAGTTCATGCAGCTGCACCACCAAGTAATTTGTTTTTGTCACTCAGGTCAGAATCACTCATATTTAGCTCGGTTTTAGAAAACTTAGAGCTTATTGCTCCTGATAATGAGAGCAAAGCTTTGCAAGGTTGGTGGAAAGGTTTGTAAAAAATCTTACTGTCGCATTAAGTCAAGCCAGAGTCTAGTTTTCTGTGTAGTAGTTACGAAGCTGTCGGTGTCACCCTTAACTGCGATGTATCATCTTGTACCCGGCTATCTTACTACAGAAGCAGAGTAAGCCAGCTGCTTTTATGGCAATTATATTTGCAAGTGCCATGAGCCTCGAGCAACCCCACTTCAGAAACTCTGAACTATCCCTTTAATGTATTTTCCATCCCTACAATCTCGCATTTGTCTAGTTATTGCAAGCTAAAGACTGCCTTGAATTAATCGAGACATTCAAGCCCCACCCTTGGTTAAGTCTTCTGGGTTTTCTGCCGCATTGCCTGTCAATCATGAGCCGAGCTCTGGCTGTGGTTACCCTCTGACTATTGATTTGTATCTGTCTAGGGAAGATGCTGTCAACAGAGCTTTTAGCTTTATTTAACCGGTGCGGGATTGCTGGGCACGCACGCCATCTCTGAGCGCCCACTGCTTCACATCCACGCAGCTGGGGCCATAAGAGCTTCCCTCTGTCGTCCACTGGGGCATGTGAGGTTTTAACTGCCTCCCCCGAGGGCAACTAGACAGCAGCATGAGAGAGAGAGAGAGACACGAGTGTGATACTTGTTAGCTTTTCCAGCTCAGGCTGAAATGATAGCTTGCGATCTTCTATCTTTATTAAAGTGAAATGTGACGGCTGAGTTGAGATATTCTTGGCATCCACTGCACAATCCATCATTTAGACTCAGGACATGAATTGCCACTGACTAGCTATAATCCCCTTATTGATTTCACCTATCGAACAGTCTTCACTCAAAAGGGGAGGGGGCATGTTTGAGGATGTAAAAGCTTTGAGACAACACAGAAATAGATTGTTTCTGGGGGTGTTGATCAATGTAAGGAAGGTTTTACTCACGTTTCACACACTCACAGGGAGTCGCAAGTGGAGATGTGAAATATTATCAGCAGAAAAGCTTAAAAGGCTTATCATTTTCAGCACAAAGAACACTATATCACTATTTATATCCTATATATTAACTAAGTTTGTTGGCTGTTTATATCTATAACAGTTTGAAAAAGCATTGAGTTCTTCTACTTAAGTTACTCTCTTTCTCATGTTCATTATTTTAAGTCATAAGTGTGTGCTAAGGACTGCAGCTCTAACTACTATAAGTTTGTGTTATTTCAAGCACTTGGTTGACACTGTCTCTGGGAAACAGCCCGTTGACTTTATAAAGCAAAAGAGACAGAACTTGTAACAGACATACAGAGTATGGAGAGACTGGCTTTCTCATTGGATCTTAGAACAGAAACGTTTTGCAATGCTGGGAGAAATGGATTGTGCATGTATCCTCAAAAGGGGTTAACTGAACTTTTATTTTATGAACTGACATGCTCCATTCGTATGAATGTACCAAAAAACTGCATGACTTCCTTTAAAATACCTGTTTTTTAGGTTTTGTTGCATTTTTTCTATATTGTTCTATGCATGCATGTATAAAAATGTTTATAGTTATTCATAAAAATAAAGCAAAATGATTCTGTTCCATCCCGTCCAGGTTCTTTTTCCTCCCTTAACTGTTTCTGATAGCAGGCTATGGATGAAGCCCACCATCATCTTCATCATCTGTTACCCATCAACTCATCATTACCTACCAGCATGGTAGCAGATCTGGACTCTGTCCCCTTTAAAGACTGGACAAACTCAACCCTGACAAAACTTAATTCAAAATAATTGAATTATTTTTCGTAATTTAACCAACTGTTTAAACAAATATTTTGTTAATTAATTATGTTTCCTTTCGTTTTTTTCCAACAAACAAATATTTTGGTGAGATCAATTTCACTCTCCTGAGTTAAACTGAATGTTGTCATCAGTTTTTTTTAATTTCCTTCTTCTGAGTTCAGTTTCTACTGATTAAGAATTTGCCCTAAATAATGTCAGCTTGGTTACAGGTTAATGTGAAGTGGTAAACTTTAAATTCAGAGTAAACATGTGCAGCACATCCACACCATTTCATACCTATTAACATAACACTGATGGAGCGCTGGGAGCAATTTGAGGTTTAAGTGTCTCGCCCAAGGACACATCAACATGTGACGTCAGAGCTTGGCTAGAGACGAGGACTGGATGGTTTTAGAAAAAGATCTAATTTCAATTTCCTGGTAGGTATTGTGACTTCAATTTGATTCATGATTTTCTTCAAAACAAGTTTCAGTGCAAAATTCACAATTATTCACAATAATTACGACAACTGTAAGAAAATCAGTGATGAACAGCACACAAGACATTAATCATCACCTAATATTGATGGAAAAAAACTATAATCATTATTTAAGGGACACTCAAACTTCTACTACTAAACACAGGCTTTGTATTGTTGACTTCCGTAAATGCAAACTGCTTTAAAACTGTAAAATATTTTGTGTCGAATAGTTGACACAGTAGATCCTGAGTCAGTCAGGAGTGCTGCAGAAAATTGCAGCTTTGGCAGTCACAGGATTGCGTTGTCTGAAATTGTAGGTTTGATCCAAAAACGATAAAACTTTCAGTCCTGCTTGAGACCTTCACCTGCCTATTGATGGAGAAGCAAACTTCTAGACTAAGCCATCAACAGGTTACGGTACGACATTTGGTTCCTTTCCTGCATATCATCCCCCCCACTCTCTCAATGAATGCCTTGTAGAAGACTGCATCTTTTTTTCGTTGGTACATTTTTTTGTTTGTTTGTTTTTTTCCCGTTCCTAAAACAAGACTGTCACTAAAGAGTTAAAGGCAGATTCTTGAGGAGGAAAGAGTTGGCGTTCTTTACAATGACAGAAGGTGTGTGTTGGTTTCTTTACTCGTTAAATTGAATTTGGAAATAACAGCATGTTGGATAATGGCAAAAACCCAACACTGAGCATCCCTACTAACCAGTTGTTTTAGCTCAATTGCATAAAGATGCAAATCAGATGGCTTAACAGTAATGAGCCATGTGTCTTTCGGCTCCATGAAAGCCCAGATTATCTCCCCAAATCTGTGCTCAGCTTATGAGCCTCACCGCTGCAGCACTCGAGTGTAGAGCGCTAAGAAAAAACAATGTTTTTCACACAGGCACCAATAAAAACAGAGCGCTAAAACCCTTTTCTCACCCCCTCGATTGGCTGCCAGACCCTGCCAAAAATATTAGGCTGATTGGTTGTTGCTAAGCAGTCAGCTCTCTGAGAGGGTGGAAGCTTTGGCGGCCTTTTGCAGGACCGGCCCCCCTCCCCTCAAAATCATGCTGTGAATGTAGAAGTGAGGGCGAAGTCAGTGAGAGCATCAAGTTCAACTTCAGAGATGAGACGAGGGCGAGATAGCAGAGAGAGAAGACTCTTGTTCTGAGAGGAGGATCAAAAGCTTGGTGACTCTTTGTACTCCAGATAAAGACGAAGGAGGAGGAGGAGGAGGAGCAGAATGGGGGATTTGATGGAGGGGGGAACTTAACTCTACAACTTATAGGTAGTGTGATGGTACTGGGAAAAATGAGAGGGATGGAGGGTGCGAATAGAAAAGTGCTTGACAATACAAGACTCAAACAAAACAAATAGCCAAACTGTATCAATTAAATTCTGGTTGATTTATGTTCCATGACTGAGCCTCGGGATGCTGCTGCTGTGCCTGTCACTGAAGGGATAACACGTAGCCTGTGGGGCCGCTGCTCCCGCTGATGTGACAGATGCAGGCAGCCCAGATGTTAAAGAAGATGTTGGAGTGGAGAAAGAAGAAGAGGGAAGAGGGAGAGTGGTAAGGCTGCCAACAGACTGAGGGTTGTTAGCGTCCTCGCCTGTAATGCCGTCAAAGTGTCATAATGGTGCGGGGTGCTTCTTCAATCACGAGGCGTATGCTGGAGCAGGGAGCCAATTATCCGCCCTTTCCCTCACCAGACTCTCTCCCCCTCAGAGACGCTCGGTCTGCACACACCGGCAAAAACTGAGATGGTAAACACACTCCATTGAAAGAAACTGCCGGGATGTTTACACAAGCAGAGTCTCCAAGGAGCGGGGAGCTGTGGAGCCGCACCAATCGCAGCAGCCTGCATCTTATCGGGGGCCAATGAGAGCTGTGTTTTCCTCTTCTCTCAGCCAATGCGAGGGCAGCTCTGCACGCTCAGAGCCAATGGCGGGGAAGATGTGCCTGTAACCATGCAACAGCGAGCAGCCTGGATGCACGCTGGAGTGTGGAGTTCTGCTGCCGCGCAGCCACCGAGAGGCAGAACAAAAATACGAGAGCATGGGGAGCACGTGGGGAGAAAGTTATGGATGCAGCCTTGAGCCGGCCGCACCCAGCACCACGGCTGCACCGGAGTCTAGTGCAGCCTTCAAACTGGGTACATTCAGATGGGGAGCAAAAGAAGACCTGGTTTAATGCAGAGGAAAAGTAAGACTGATGGAGGGAAACATATCAAAACAGCAGATACTGCATTCTGGTTGTGGTGAAAACTTACTTTACAGAAGACCAATTAGTACACTGTAATCAAGGAACGAGCTGCAGCTAAAAAAATATGCACAAAAAATTTAAAACAATAATAAAAAAAGACAATTAAAAAGACAAACAAGTGCATTACTCCCTTTGGCACAGTATTCCTTAATATTGGTTATTCAGTTTCCATAATTATGGGAGAAAGTGATTGAACTGCAATCAAAGTTTGATAAATTGCTTAGCTCTATTTGTTCCTTAAGTTATTCTATGTAACTACACATGTTATGAATTGAGTATTGTGAAAATGTATCACTCCTACCCTCGGGGAGTGTTGATAACATTAATGTGATCCACTTAGTATCCACAGTTTTTCATCCCTGCTCTACAAGAAAAGCCATTTAATGTAAAATGTTTAAGACTTTTAAGGTTAAATGATGAATAATCATTGTTTTGTGGAGTTAAGGGACTTTTACATTTACAGGTGGATTTCTGCATTGTTGATTAAACTTTGTCAGCAGTGGCAGGCACTGTGGGCACCGTTTATGATATAAGACATGTGCCAGCAAATACATATTTTTTTGCATTTTTAGATTTTCTGACTTAACTAGTTAACAAAATTCAATTAAATACACTGAAACAAATGTATATAACATTAAAATACTACTAATCCTGCCAATAAAAGTTCTGCTTGGCACTTGGCAGGTTATTTTTTTCCATTTGCTGTCCTTTCTGTCCTGTTAAAGGCATAAGTGCAGGAAAAATAAATCTTGAATAAACCAAAAAAAAATGTAAAATCTGTGTTGAAAATGTTCCTTATGGAGCAGCTGGAGTGTCCTAAGGCTAAACCAGTTGACAGTCAGTGCTTTAGAGTCCTTACAGTCTCCCAGTTTCTTAATCCCATGGTTCAATGCAGGGTATTTTAAGACTTAAGTACCTGCAGGCAGTAACATAGCATGAAACCAGACATGACTAACAATGTCAAATATAAATGAAGACTTATATTAAACCAAGATTAACTGCCTAAATAAAAAAGGAAATTAGCTGTCATGGCAATGAAATGACTCTAATCCTTACAGGACATTAATAATCATAGATGACATAACAGCAGCAGCACAGAAGCAAATATGACCTGAAGGTTTATATAACTGCTCTCTTTATCTGTTAAGAAAAACAAGCGATCGTGTTTATTGCTCTGAAACATCAGCTGAAGCAGACTTAATAAGTGACAGACCTGCAAATGTGCTTTAAAGATCAACTTAACATCCAGGAGGGTCACTGCAGCAGAGAGCAAAGGGTGTGGTTAGTGAAAAAAAACTTCTCGCATTGACAGAAAAAACACAACACACTGTTTAAAAGCCATCGCTCCCTCTCCTCCTGCATAGCTGCACTCCCCTCTCCGGCTCATATCTTCTCACACGTGGTAAAATCCAAACTCTATGGCGCCACACTCCTGCCTCCTGATTGGCCGCCCTGCCGTTCTGATCTCAGGATCTGATTCGTTGTTGCTAAGCAGTGAGCAGCCATCGAGAGTGAAAACAAGGCAGCGTGGTCCTACTAACTAGCAGGCTGCTAACTCCTTGTTTTCATCCTTCTCTCCCTCCCTCCCTTCCTCTCCGAGCGTCCCACCTTTCTGCCTCTGCCCCACCCATACTGCAGTGCTGCGGGATGGGTCCTGCCGCCTTACCAAAATAGCCACTGACCTAAAAAATTCACTCCTGCTGGTAATCATATTAACCACCAGTGTTGTTTTTCTTCGTATTATTCAAGAGCTGGTTACTATTTCTGTCAGTGCAGCACGTGGTTATAAAACAAGTGCTTGATTGAGTGAGACAGAAAAGTTAATCAAGTGCAGGGAAGAGCCCAAAGTCAGTGACAAAGACACAAAAGGTCATCAGTTACCAAACACAGCAACTATTGCTAAATTTTAGGCAATGTAAGCTTAAAACACCCAGTAAAAGAGGGATAACATTTCAGAAATACAATCTTTAGCTGTAGATTATATCTGTTTCTTTATATAAAAAAGGCACAGCGTGGGGTACGGGGCTTGTACTGATATTATACAACTAGATTATGTTGATTTAAAAAGAAATTACATATCAGGCTTCATGCTCACTTTAAATATTGTTTACAATCAATCTCTTTGACAGACATATGCTTATTATTTACAATTTTATTTTTTTTACATGTTTTAATTATTTTTTTATTAATGATTGATAATATCAAACTACAACAACAGAAATTTAAGTAAAAAATTGATACATTTTTTAAGCAAACCATTTCAAAATAAAAGCAAGCTTACTGACTACATAGCACACATTTACATTTACTGTTTATTCTAAAATAACTGCCTGCTGTATTTTGTGTTTATACAGGAGTAAAAGAGAGTGAAAGGGAGGGTGATTGTGGTGCAATCAGAGCTAAACATTTGGCATTGGAATATAGAAAATTTTATGGGAAAAAAATAAGTTTTTAGTCATCACGAATGAAGAATTCATTGTATCAGAGGTCCCCATCACATTCTTAGACGTAATCATGTTCAGTATTAAAGATACACTTGTCTGTACCAATGTCATCCTTGGACTCAAATCTTACATTGAATTTCTGGAATTTATTGTCTTTAGTTTTGAAGGACCCCCTTAAGTTAGATCAGAAACAAACAAAGTACTAGTAAAGTTGGGACTTCCAAAGTTACAGATATATTGGTACATTATTCATTATTTTAATTAATATGTAATCTTCTGCACACTGTCTAAACTGCATAAATACACTAGCAACTTCTGGTGGGACTGCCAGCCCTAACTTCTTTCCCAAAAGTCAACAAACTTCTGCAATTTAACTGTAACTGAAGTAAGACGTTGATGCCCTTTTAACCGACACACCACCAACAGATTCAACTTCTTTTTCAAACATAGCCAACAGAGTGCAATTTATTTTATGATAAAGTGCAAACAAATTTGACTGCACTGTCTCAACTGCTCAACAGATAATTGGCAATAATTGGAAAACTGCATAGTGCTGTTATTTTACCTCTACAAATAGTGCCATCAATGTGCAAATGTGATCAACAAAAATTCTGCATTTGTTTGTATTGCATAAATATATTGGCAATATTTGGAAAATGGTTGGTTTTTGCCAGTTACAAATGTAGTTGTAATTAAATTTGCAACTTTAATGTATTATTATTAATATGATTTATTAAAAACTGAATGCTGTAAAAATGCACAGGTACAAAAACAGTTGTAGCAATTGTAAAACTAGAAAGCACTCAGAGAGCGCAGACCTCTGCCAGCACCACAGTCCTCAGCCATACTGTCATTTTGACCAAAAATAGTACTCCTACCTTTATTTCATCTAAATATTTAGATTTCTTGACCATGAAAACATACCATTAGCAACTGGATTCATAATGACATCTATTTTAGTTCAGTAGTTATTCACAGAAATCACATTTTTCGCCATGGCCGCCAGACGCTGATCGCGATCAACACCAAAATCGAATCAGTTCTTCCTTTTCCCATGCTGAACATTTCCTGAAAATTTCATCCAAATCCATCCATTACTTTTTGAGTTATTTTGTTCACGGACGGACGGACAGACAAACTCTCCCGAAAACATAACGTCCTTGGCGGAGGTAATGACAGTGTTCTAGGTCTTTTCTAAATCCTGTCAATGATTTTGTGTAATTTAATAATAAAAAATTGCAATCAAACTTCTGCATGCCGACTATTTTGCACAAAACATAGGCAACATTCAAAGTGAAGGAAAGTAAATCAAGTTCTAACTTCATTTTTTTAATGTTGTCAATGTTTTGGTACAATTTAGACAGTTTGTAGGAGTTTGGCTGCAAGTGTTGATCATTATGGACAATAAAATACCCAATATTGGGTGTCTGTGACTTAATATAGTTTATAGTGTGTCCAGCCTGTCTGTTTATGGATTTGAAAGATATGATTTTTGTTTAAAGTCTCTGAGCCCGAAGACACAAAAGCTTGTCAAATCCAAAAAAAGTTTTGATTTAGATGATAATTGCTCTAAATGTATTAAAAAGGTCTGATGACATATTTTCCTCACAAGGACCTTGAGTTTTGTAGCTCCTGTTTAACATGCAGACCTCTCGGGTGTAAAACTCCTGCTGCACAGGAGCAGGAGTTAGAAGTGCTGGATTAGGACTCCCCAGAGGGGGTTCAATCCTTGTCATCCTAACCTGTTATT
Organism: Scarus forsteni; assembly: GCA_036419115.1. Taxonomy (NCBI): domain Eukaryota; kingdom Metazoa; phylum Chordata; class Actinopteri; order Labriformes; family Labridae; genus Scarus; species Scarus forsteni. The sequence goes on from JAZDUH010000451.1 coordinate 11,324,569, forward strand.
TTTGGGGCAGTTTCTATTAATAAAAACTACATCATCTCCCTGGTTACAAACACCAGACTTCTAAAACAAAGTGAGAAAAACACAACCAGGAGATGAATTTTCACTCCCAAAAAAAGACAAACTCTGCTCCTTCTCCACCTAACTATAGCCAGACCCATGCGGCGGACTCAAATCCTGAGCGCTAGCCCTTCTCTACCACGCAATTGGCCAGTAAGTCGCCCAGCTTGGCCGATTGGCTGTTGCTAAGCAGTAGGCTGATGGGAGTCAGGCGGCGAGCACGGCGGCCCAGAAGAGCTGTTGCTGCTCCGGGGCCCTGAGGGGGGTGTGTGTGGTGTAGAGGGGGGGGTGGGAGTTCACAGGGTAGGGGGTAGGGTGGTGGCGGAGGCTGCAAGTTCAAACAAAGCTGCTGTCCTCTCTCCTCTCACCTCCAAGTGCTCCCAAAGGTGCTGGAGGCCCCAGTGGAGCGCTCGCTGGCGGAATCATCAAACTTGGCAGCACCTTCATATGCAGGATTTACACACACACACACACACACATGCACGGAGACAGATGTAAACACCGAGTCTCCTGAGTGAAGTCCTTAACGTATAGATAGCAGCATAAAGGTGAGGTGACAGCCGTCAGCCTGAATGAGAGCAGCTCGCATCTCAATCTGACTCCGGATCAAAGAGAACATCTAGAATATTTATAGACGACAGAATGAAGGGGGCGGAGGAGAGCCGGGAGCGGGACGCAAAAGACAAAAACAACAGCAACTGATAGAAAGTTAAAAATGTTGACATGTGAGCAGAGGCTGTTTTTCAGGCTGTCCACGGGAGATGCTTGTTTGAAGTGTTCACTCAAAAGAAAAATCTCATTTGGAGGAAAATAAGAAGCCTTTAGCGGAGGACCACTCTGTAAAACACAAAGAGATGCAGGCTGTGAAAGTTAAAGCGCTGTCAACAAACTGGAGTTCAGACTGCAGATAAACAGATACACCACTTAGTCCAGTTTTAAAGGTCTTTATATGAAGACTTTGAAGATTCTTCTGCTAGTATTAGAGGAGCAGGCCTGTTGGACTTGGACAACAGCATCAGCTACAGGTACGGCAGAGAGAGGTGGTATTATTAGGGATGGGAGTGATACGATTTCATCAATACCAATCAATCAAACTTTATTTGAATAGCACTTTTCATGCAGGACTTTGTAATACAAAGTGCTTTACATGAGAAATATAATAAGATATAATAAAAAGTTAAATAAAAAGTAGAAAATTGCATAATTGCATACAATGAAAATATAAGACAGCCCCCCCCCCCCCCCCCCAATCCACACACACTTTCAAACAAACAAAGACATAAAATGGAAACAGAATTGGAGGACTGAGTCTGTGTGTGTATTACTTATGAAGTTGTGTGATCGGAGCCGACAAAATTGGGACAAAGTGATGAGAAGATGACAGAGAACAAAAGGCCACATTTTCATGATAAGAGCAGTGGCTGCCCTCTCTGTTTACAGGTATGTGTGGATACCCTGATCAACATCAGGTTGTGAGTACTAACTAACTTTCCATGTTTGTTTTTTTAACTTCACTATGATAATGTTTTGGTGTTTTCTTACCGCTGACTGAGGCTGCGTTTACAAGGGGCCGAATACGGTCACTGCGTTTTGGCCTTGTGTTTAGATGGAAACTCTGCGTATTGTCTGAAAACGGTAACTTTTGAAAACAGACTCCAGAGTGGAAAGTTTTGAATACGCTGTTTTGAATACGCTGATGTCACCGAATGCGCAGTACTCTTTCACATGAAGGCTGCGCACGCATACCAGGAACAATAACAGCTTCGGCTGTGTACCGAGTAATGTGTAAGCTGCTTACCGTGCTCTGTTTAGTATCCAGACAAAACTATCCAGACAGATTTGTTGTTCCAACTGATCTGTTGTCCAGTAAAGAAACTCCTGCGTCTTACCGTGTTTGATAACCACAATAGTTGTTTAAAAATGCAGTGATGCTGCTCTTTGCCTAGAAATGCAGCAGAACTGTGAGGCTCTTCCTGCAGACCTAAACGGCCATCATGAAGCCGGCATGCATTTTGCATTGTTTGGCCTCAGCGGAACGTCTCTGTCGGAGAGACAGTGGAGAGTTCCCTCTGGAAAGCGGACTCTTAAGTGTGGAAAAATCTTTGCATTTTAAAGTCAGGAGTGTCGACTGATAGAAGACAGTCACCCTGAGACATGACTTGGTGTAGTGTAAAGAAAAAGTGCTGGGGGGTTTGGAAAACTGCCGTGACTCCTCGAGTAAATGAACTGATCGAGCCGTGAGGTGTGTGTGTGTGTGTGAGCGGGGGGAGAGAGCAAGAGAAAAGATGCAATGAGCCATACCCGAGTGAATTACAGGAGGTTTGTCAGTATTCTCTGTCTAAATAATGTCTAGATGTTGTAAATAATAGCATTAGTATCATTCTTGAGTGTATTCTTGCCGTTCTTTTATCATGTTTTCGCTGTATTTTTAAATTTGATCATCTTTTTCTGTCAAAGTTTGTGCTTTATGGATTTAATCGATCGACTTGAATAAAAATATTGAAATCTGCCAAGCAAACTCTCCATGTTGTCTAAACTCTACAAAACAATGTAAACATTTTAATTTTTAAGTCATATTATTAATCTAAATAAGGAGGACAGTGTGAATTACATAAATATATACTGGCAAAGTTTGAAAAAGTGTTTGAAAATGGAAAGATGCCCCCAACGTGGATAAATGTTTACAATGTGGACAGTGTGCACAATTTTGTCTGAGAATTGAAAACCATAAACTATCAAATACACATAGGTTATGATACCCTGGTGTCAAACAGGTATTATAGTGTTAGATTTTTTTCTGACAATAAATGCTCCAAAAGAAAAAAAACATTTCAAATATAATATATTGCAGCCAATAGTATAACACTGTTAGCAGCTCTGACTGTTAATCTTTTTGATCCCCATCCTTGATATTACTACCTTATATCTCTTTTGAAACATAACCTTTTCTCTCATTTACATGTTTTAACGTCCTGCCCCTGTCTCTAACTTCATAAATGCATTTCCTTTTGTTGTTTGATCAGCTCAGGTAATAAGACAGACCTGTCAATTTAAATTGGCCAATTTAAAGGGAAACACCTATATCATGTCCCATCTCCTGTGACATTTTCAAAGTTCAACGCTTATTCTCGTGACAGATGGATGGAAACAGAGCATGGAGTGCAGTTTATACTCGAGGGGCCACATTAAACCTAATGTGCATGTGTGAAGGTAAGGGAGAGCATAAGGGGGAAAGCAGAGAGTAAGAAGAGTGAAAGACAAAGAGAATAATTCCAAGAGAGAGACACCTTAACAAAGAGATGCAGACAGGGTGTCATCGTGGGTCTTCCTGTGTTTTGACATTTGAAAAACACTTTTCCCGGGTTCATTATTTTCTTATATCGTCTGTCATGTTGTACATATGTTCCTTGTTTCATAGACAGGCTTTTTAATGAATTATTCACTGGCTCATTCTTGCTGTAGATGCCTCACAGGACACTTAGATAATTCTCTTTCATTACTGACTTCTGCATCAGTATTTAAATATACCATCAGTCTATGCCATATTTGAATAACTAGAACAAGTAACACTCCAATGTAGAAATAGAACAAGCATTATTGAATGTATTAGACCAAAGTTCAGATGTAAATAAAGTTATTAAGATATTGGGTTTGCTGTTGGCTTTACAAAAACACATTAAAAACTTTTGGAGACCTTTAAAAGATCCAAAGAAAGAAAAGTTATCACCGTCAAAATTTGCTGTCTTCTTTGAAATTTAGACAACTCTTAAAAAGTGTGATCAAAAATATAAAGTGGGTTCATATGAAATAAAAAAATCAAGAGTTTCTTTTTAAAGTGTAACATGTTGTTTTTCTTCTTTATTTACTTTTTCTACATAAAAAGACATCACATCAAAATCAAAAAGTCCGTTTTCGAAAGGTAAATACTTTGTGTTCTTGAGGAAAAATATTAGTATCAGCGCTAATGAGTGCAGATATATAGGCAAAAATCCAATGTCATGCATCCCTTGTGCATTAAAATGGAAAGTCAATGATACTTTTTACTACACTGCATTGTGACATTGAATCAAATTAAAAAGTAAACTTAACTAGAAAGTACTTGGAGAGCACAAACTTCTGCCAAGGTAGCTCACACATTGATGTTACATCCATGACCGATAGCTCTATGATAAAGTTACCACCATAATATGATTCACTGACCCTGAAAACCCAGCACTCAGAACTATGATGATATCATTATTAGTTAGATAGTTATTGAGCAAAAATGATTTTTTACTACTTGGATCACCACCAAAAATCTAATCATTTTTAAGCTGGGCCATTACCAATATCTCCTGAAAGTTTCAGCAAAATCCGTCCAGTATTTTTTATGTAATCTTGCTAATAAACAAACAAACGTAAAAACATAACCTCCTTGGCGGAGGTAATAATAGCAATCGAATCAAATCATGGATGTAGTGAAGATGCACAGCTCTAATGGACGTTACTGGATATTGCAGATTTCTTAACTGATGTTTCCAGACTAATTTTAGTTAACTCCAGTTTTGATGTAAACAATTTTTCAGTAACAAAAGTTCTCATGCCTTTTAAAGACCTGCAAACAGCACGGTACGGACCATGAGATCTTCACAGAATAAAATAAGGTGGGACTTTTTGTGAGAAGTTTCTACAGTTACATTAAAATCAATCATAATAACATAACAGGTTTAATAATTTTAAATAAGGACTTTAAATAAGGCTAGGACTCATTTAAAGTTTTAAACACTGAGGATGATGAAATACACAAACTTAAGTTGAGGTAGAGCTTCTGATTTTTCCTAAAAAACTGCACATAATTATGAGTACATGGTGCTGATATTTGCAGCTGAGGTTTTTTCATATGCAGGTTTACATTATAACATCCATGATGTAAAGTGAATACCTGCAGAAATAATAGACAAAACATAGTCCTCAACACCAGATATTGGGTAATATATTGTTTTAATTTCACTGTATGTTACCAAAGGATTTTTTCAACTTAAAGAGTGCATCCACTCACCTGGCTAAACTCAGGACAAGATAATCCAATATGATGTACTTTTGATAACACAAAGTATTATTTCTCAGCTCGAGGAAGCATGTGGTAAATAAAAACACAGAAAACAGTTGGTGAGAGTTTGGATGCATTTTTAAGCTGAGAACAAAATAATGATGCATTTTTGAGGACTTAAGACAGAGTTTTTTTTGGGTGGCATCAGAGAGACATTAGTATTGCTTGTTTCCTAATATCAGAGCTTATGATTCTGTTAATTTGAAACACTTCAGTTCTCAAACATCAAAAATAAAGACCTTCATATTTACTGCATGACCACAAGATAAGAAAAATCAAAGATGATTCGAAGTCCCTCGCCAAGCCCATGCATTTAAGAGAAAGTGTTTTATATTTCCTACACAGTGACTGTTTAAAAACAGTCCTGCTGGCAAATGAAGCCCCAATTAAAGGGAAAGACGACACAAGAAAACAAAAGTGAGCGATTCAGACAGTGATAAAGTCAGAAAAGGAAATGAAACCAGCAGAGGGTGCCTCGCTGCTCTCTGAGTATCCAGATGCAGGCAGAGAGAAAGAGCAGCAGCAGCAGCAGGGTGTGACCAGCAGCAGGATGTCACTCAGGAGTTTTTCTGCAGCAGCCGAGGTGCCAGGCAGGGGAATCGAGTAAACTGCTCTGCTAACTACATTCAATTTCCTTTTTCTAATGGACTGACCATGACAGACAGAAGATCTCCACATTAGTTAATTTGTCATTTCTTACTGTATGTTACCAAAGGATTTTTTCAACTTAAAGAGTGCATCCACTCACCTGGCTAAACTCAGGACAAGATTTATATTTATTCTAAAAACCAAAAGTACAGCAACTCCCAAGTTAACTTCAAATGTGGCAAAGCTGTGATTCAGCGGCAGTGGAGTTGAGCAAGAGAGATTTAAGTTACACATTTATATTTGGTAAATATTTGTAAACAAGATAGGGAGAGACAGTACTTTTAGTATTGTTTTAATTTAGTTTGAGTAAAAATCTAACCTATTTCTTTACACTATATCTGGCCAATAGTGAGCACTATGTTGAATTACAGTAATTTTTTTTTAGCCAAGTCCAATCATACTGTTAGTCAAAAATCAGACTAAATTAATGTTAAGGTGGAGCTATAATTAGCATGATATAAGCATAAACGTAGCTCAATCATGTGCACTTCATTTTCCCTGATATTGTATGACATTTAAGTTTGACTGTAAGAACTGAAGCTGTTGTGCACTTCAGGGATCAAAGTACAAAACTATTGTTTAGTGAAGAGAATATGTTTCAAGTGTATGTCTGAGCTTCTCAAAGTTAAAGTCAAGGTCTGAACAATGGGATGGGCAACTTACAGCCAACTGCCTGAATGCAGCCCGCCTGTCAGTTTGAAACATCAGAAAATTCATGATTACAGAGAAATGCCTGTCAAATTCTGTTAAAAATGCAATTTATTAGATATTTGTATACTGGTCTGTTTTGTATCATTTTGATCACTCCCCAGCTTAAACTCCTAAACTCCTGATAAATACAGGAATTATCTTCTTATCCTATACATACTTATTTATTGAATTTACTTTTCACTTTTTTTATCAGTTTATTAATCTTATTACATATATTTGCTTAATTTATGAATATATATACATGGACTTTTATAGGCATAACTATCATTACAATTTCTGTCTCTATCTTTATTTAAAACACCAACAACAATTTAAGTCCTTACTTAACTTCTGATCTTATGCTTGCATGTGATACATGTGTATATTCATTAATATGTGTGTGTGTGTGTGTGTGTGCATATGTTTGTATGTATGAGTATATATATATGTGTGTGTATGTGTATGTACAAGTATGTATATATATATATTTTTTTTTTTTCTTTCTTTCTTTTACTTCTTAAATCTTTTTTGTTTGTTTTACTATCCTAATCATTATTATTATTATGCTTTATGATCCTTGTTTACATACCCGAGTGATGTTTGGTTTTTTATGCACATAGATGTGTTACGTGCATTGATGTGTTTGCATTAAGCTTGTTAAAACAATAAATATAAATGCAATTTATTCAAAGAAATATAGCTATAGCTGGCTGTGATGGTTTCTGTTCATCTGCATTGTGTAAGACAGAAATAAATATTTTAAAATAAATAAATAGCTGAAACTGGCTCAAAATTTATTTTGTTAATTAGATGGGAACTGCTGTGCATATTTGCCCCTGATGGCAACTTTCAAATGGCAAAACATTTGGCTCTTTGGCAATCAGGACACTTTCAATGTGACCAAAATGTCCCATCCTATCATAAACACTGCTGTTTGCAGCTTCATACAAACCCTGATTTTAAAGAGAACATTTTTGTTTATATATATCAATATCAGTGTCTGCTCAAGTACATTTGCAGGCATTGGTATATTGATATCTGTAAAAATTTGATTTGGTTCATACCTAATTGATAGCTGTTTCATACCACTGAATCCAAAACAAAAGTCCCAAACACCCTGCATAGAGCACTTAAATATAATCAGAATATGTAGCTACATAGTCACCATAGCCACCATAGTCACACTTATGTTGTCAGTATTCAGAGAAGTTGGTAAAACTGCTGAGAAACACTCCAACTATTTTAATCTACTTTTAAAAATGTTTCAATACATTATCTTCTTTGAGTTTAAAACATGAATGAGGATTACTGAGTTTTGATTCTACCAATCGTTAAAGGGGATATTTTATTATATGCAAATATTTTCTCAAACTGAACACTTCTACAGCCTGAATATAAAGAAATGATGTCAGTGTATTTGTTTACTCTCGACAGTGCAAATGTTTCTGTCTTTGATTTTAGATTTTAAATGAATGATCAATTCTTAATCGGTGTCTATGACCTCTGATGGGATTTCTCTATGTACTACCTTGATCTATGTAGCATCCTAAAGAATGAATTAAAATCTGATTCTAAAGTAGGTGGTCGGATGGATTTTAAAGTCAACCATAAGACTCCAAACACCCTGAATTACAACCAGTGAGTGGACCCAGATGTGGCAAGTTTGAGTATTTGTGTAAGAAGCCGCATCAAATTCCTTCAAAAGATTTGACTCCGGCAGTATTTCCAATTTCTTGACTGACTTTGATCCGACTCTCTCCTGAAAAGGCAGACAGCACATTTATAAAACTACACAGAGAATAATTGAGTGGAAGACCTGTTATGTGTCGAAAAAGGAAAGGCACTGAATTCAGAATGTTTTAAGAAGCTTTTTTAGAGGCGAGAGCACCTCTGTAAAAAAAGAATAACATTGCAGGGAGAGGGAGGATCATGAGGAACACTGCACCAAACATCCAAGGTGGGCGTCAAAGCTCCTGTTTACCAAGGAAGACAAAATCGATGCCCGACCCACCGCGCCGAGTACTGCCTCTCAGCTTAAACAGCAGCAGAGAGGTCCAGCACTGCTCGGTAAACCTTTGGACTGTGAGAAGGTGGAAACTTGTGACCCACAGGATCCTGGAGATTTCCTCAGCTGAGTGACTCAAGAGTTCGTCATAAGATGCACTGTTGCAATGTTTGATTATCAGTCACAGGGCAGGTTCGACGCACACTACGAATGTTTGCCTTTTTACTAACGTCAGGACAAATATTTACATCGATCACAAGATGTAGGACTTTTCAAATTTTAGAACATAACAAATATGCTGATACTTCCAGAACTTTTTAAGTTAATATATATACCAAGATGTAGGAATTAAACTAAGCTATTTATTTGTAAAACATAACTCTTCCAAACAAATATGTTCTTAACCAAAAGTGTAAAACCAACCTTTATCTGCCTCTTAGAGAGCTACAAACTGGCAGGCTGTAGAGTCATAAAAAGTTATTTATTTAATTACATATCTTTTAATAATAGAGAACGAAGGGAGTTTTATTTTGAAGGGATGACCAGATCCCCTCGTATCCATCTGTGTAGCCGGATTCTGCCACCTTCACACTCTCTGTTGGCACTGTGATGAACGATGAAGTACAACCTGAAATAAACTCACTGTTAAACCTTGTGCTCATGTAGCCACCCGCCTATCCTTCAGATGTAGCTGTAAAATACAGTATTGGACTACATAATGCGTGCTACTTGGAGACATTTGAGGCACGCAGGAGTGCTCAACTTCCTCATGTTTTTGGATTCAATTCAGAGGTAAGAACTAGTTAAGTATTAAATTAATAAACAGAAGTATTAAATCAACTCAGACTGATGACCAGTGAATAAAACATAAGTTGTCAGCATAACGTCAGCATTTTCCTTCATATTCAAAAGCTGTAGCATTTTAATAAATGGTCCTGCCAACAGGTGACTTTCGGCCAACCTGAGCAGCTGATAAAAACAGAGCGAGGGCTTGTGAAAGTGTGTTTGCTTGTCACATTTTATAACAGGATATTAAGGCTTTTTCTTTATCTTAAGAGCAGGACAAGGGAGTAAACACGAGAGAGCACATGCATGCATTTGAATAAAGCACTTTTTTACTGCTTACTGAGCGAGCATTACATTTCTACCACTGTTTATTTTACAGGTGTTTTCTGAAGTTATTCTAAAACAGACAAGAACAGACTTGAAAAATTTGATTTTATTCAAAGTGCCTTCATAGTTCAAGACCAAGAAAGAAACTGAAGGCTCTGTAAGGTCCTTTGTTTCAAGAAATAAATTTAAGAGTTTTTGTGACTGTTCCACGATTTGCAGAAATCCAGATTTCTTCATCAAATTTGTATTTTGTCTGATAATATGGGATGACTTGTTTTTGTGGGTGAAAAGGGAAATCATTATCAAGCAGGTTCCACTTCCAAATTAGCCTTGGGTTTTTCAGAGGATGGACTGATCAAGATTTTATAAAGTTAGGCATTTTTTCCACCTAACAGTAATTTACCAAAGAGCATTAAGCCAATCACCCAACAGCTGACCTTCTTGAGTTACCCTGCTAGCTGCTAATCCTGACAGCTTTGACACAGATTTCAACATGGATGAAAAGATGTTTTTTTTTAATTAGATCTTTACCAGAGCAATACAGAGGGGTGTTGCCAGAAGATAAAACAAAGTTTAACAATGTAGAAGAATTGCAATTCTCATTAATGTATACTAAGAACAATTTAGGGCCGAGCACAGACCTCTGAGGAACTCCACGTTACTCTCAATAAATCAGATTTTTCACTGTTAAGCTGCACATATTGTTTTGTTACAATTATTGTTTTATGATTTGCACAAAACAGATAAAAGATGTTTAATTACTTGTTGTTGTTTTTTACAATATCACAAAGAACTAATGAGATCATCACTTCTAATGTTTGTTTATTAATTCTTATTATACAGTCCAGATGTTGTGTTTTCATTTTCAGGTGTTTATCTGAAAGTTCATCTGCAAAAAAAGATGAGAACTTTTATATTTCTGCAATGTGAAGGCAATCAGCAGGAATTAAAAACTAGAGCCAGGCTATAGAAGTACATATCGATAAAACACAATCATCTGATTTAAAACCACAACCAAGCCTCCAACTTATATTTAGCGCTCAAACTTTAACTACAAACTACTTCATTTTGTGTAACCTGTTCATGCCTCTATCACAAGTGAGCCTTAACACAATATTTCTTAAATTATTAACGTTTATCGTTCCCAAAAGATTGTATTGTCCCTGATAGCCACTTGGCATTAACTACTTATAGTGGGTGTGATAAAAACTCTCAATTTTAGAAGAGTGTATTTTCAAAGGCATTTAATGTTGTAGGGGAAAAACTCTCCCATCTATTTTTTACCATAAAAAAATAATTTAGGGCTCCTTAATGAAGACTGATCAACAATCTTCTAGTCTTTGAGAATATGGGAGAAGAAGGCTCTTTTATTCCCACGGTTAAAGATTTGTGACTGCACCACTCTACGGCATATCCCGGTCCTGTGAAACATCACAACATGTGAAACCTTTTATTCTTGTGCTGCAGGGCAACTCGGTCACAGCTTTTGGCTATCACAATCATCAACACTCCCTTGTTCTGCTAACTTAACTTTGGTTAATTAAATAAACAGACTTCTTCACATGAACTTCACTTCTCGCTGAGATAAGCCATGAAGATGATATCTCTGCCAGCAAGTGATTATGACTGTTTCCTTTAATGTAATGTGATGTTGATGTGATAACAGAAGGAAAGGAAATGAAGTTTAGGATTAAGAGTAAAATCTGATTGTACCACTTCTTTTAAAAGAAAATGATATACTCATCAGTTAAACCAAATGAACCATCGATCTGTGCTGATCTATAGACGTCACTGGATAAAGCCTGAGGGCTGACATGCTCCAATGACAGGACAAGAGTCTGACGTTCAAAGCTTTTCCACAAGTTTCAAGCATATCATGTTTCCAACCAAACTCTACAAAAAGCACAACAGGCTGGTTGAAAAGATGCCAAGACTCCACAGAACAAACTTTGGAAAGAAATGCTCTCAGCCTGTGCACGAGGACCGACCTTGTCCCTTTACCTCTGTAGTACAAGACAGAGCAAAGAAATATGTTACGTATTTTACATATATCAATATATTTTCACGCTGATATAGTTCGTGTCAATGTTGATCAATACCTGCAGTGAATAAAGGACAAGCTTAAGCTACTGCAGAAAGCCAGTTAACCACCAACAGTAACATGCTAACGTATCACAAGCTAATGTTTGAATTGTTCAGAGTAAATGAGGAACTATTTAAATATTCAAATTCATTTAGCTGTTGAAGTGCTTTTAAAATGAAGTTGACTAAGTAGATGTTTCTTGTTATTTCTTTATAGGTTATACTGTTGATAATATGGATGCACAAACACAACTACATGCTTTAATAAAGTACCCCAACCTAAGGGTTCAGAGAGAAAGTTTTTTGTGTTGGGCAGAAGAGGAAAACTAAATGACACATTCTGGCATGTTTTCATGATCAAACATGAGAGAAGTGGCAGCATTGTGGGGGAATGACATAAAAAGAGACTAAAAAAACCTTGATAGCTATTCTGTTTTATAAAGCATAATAATATTGAGATTTTCAGCAAGCATAACAGTAACAATTATTGCACTTGTGAATTTTTTATGTAAATCGCTGCTCTAAACTTCAGAGGTATGAAGTTATTCTGGTCCACATGTCCCAGCTCTAGCTGCAGGTCTTAAATGTTTGACTGGCAGGACATAAATCCGACAAAACCTGAATTTTCACGTGCTTGTGCATGTCACGTTTCCATTAAACAGAACTAAAGTAAAGCACAACAAAGCTTGAGCACAAAACTTAAAGACTGGATGGAATTCATAACATAAATATTTTAAGTAAAGTGGTTAATGAGGCTTTTTTATTGCTTTTCTAAAACAGGTGCTTCTTTGGTGTTACCAAAAACATAAGTAGCGTAATACATTATAATCTCTGTTTCTTTAGGTCTCTATCAAAAGACAAAGTGTTGACAATCGACAATATAATGTCCACAAGAGTGCAGATTGGCTGAATCCACAATACACCACAACCACACAAAATGTATATAAAATATCAGTGCAGTTTTACCACAAAAATACAGTAAAATATTTATGAGCCAATACTTTCTTACATCCATATTTGTTGTCTTATTTTATGTATATACTAACATTTTGCATCTAAAAATAATTAAAAGTTTGGCATTTGGTCCATGAGCATTTGACTTTTACTGAGTTTAATTTGTTATTTCTTAAAACAAAAATATTGATATTTACTTCCATACTTTCTTTGCGTATCACCATTTAGCTACTAAAACCAATACGTATGATTTTTGTTAGTTTCTCACAGCTTTCTTGTTTGAGGGGGAGAACATGGTTATTTTAATTTGCTGTTATTTAAGGAGCCTTCTGAAAAAAATGATGTTTGTATTGGAATTACTTTCATATATTTGTTGACATTGTGCAGCTGGCTGTGGATCAGAGTGGCTGTGTGGCATTTGGTATTCATTCAAGTGTATATTTGACTTAAAATTGACATTGTTTTTGTACATATTTCCAAAAAAATATTAAAATGTAAGCAGTAAGTTTTCATTTGGGATCTTTAATCCGTACTGCCAAACTCTTGCTGCAATGCTACAGTGTTTGAATGGTGAAGTATGATTCTGACTGTTCCCTGTAATTTTCTGGGTTTATGCAAATCACAAATCCAACAAAAGCAGTGCAATAACAAAAAAATATATATATGATGGCCCATGCTTCACTGTGCAAATGTCAAAACAATAGCTCACAGCCTGCACACCTGCATTCACTCACATCCTTGAAACTCTCTGCTCCACAAACAGGAGGGCGTTTTGCCCAGACATGCTACTGGTGAATGTTTTTCAAAGTGGGGTCCCGAACCCCAGGGGGGTGCTACAGTGAGTTCAGGGAACTAGAAGAGGAGCGGATGAAAATGGAAAGACTATGGGTCATCTTGAAGGAAGTTTTAATTCACAGGATTTTGATGCCTGTGCTCTTTTTCTTATTTCGTCTTCTATTTCCGGAGTGACTGAGAGCTTGCCAAAGAGTAAAAAAAAGAAGTGCTCCATGCTGAATTCAAGCAATATTTACTTCTTGTTAAAATTTAAACACTTGGAATTACTTGTTAAAAGCATCAAATATGTATATTTGTAATTGTTGCCTGTTTGAAAAGAGTGACTCTCCTCTTCTTAAATGGTATGAGATATTATTTATGCAACACTAATGTTGTTAGAGGCAAAGGGAATCAGATAATGTGTTTATGCCACTGGACAACTATCGATGCAAAAAAAAACAAAGGGAATGAGAATATCAGCTGCATTTGATAGTAGATGGTACACTGACAAAGATGCTCACTTGCACAGTCTCCTTGTGTCCTCACTTAGTGAATGAAACCTCACAAATACCTGGCAACAGTGATGCAGCTGCTCAACTTTTGTATATTAGGAGTTGTAAAGTTTCCAGTGCAAATGAAGGATACTGGAAATTTTACAGGAGTAGATACAAGCCAGAGATTTGTGCAATTAGAAAACTTTGGCAGGGTAAAGTTAGTAAGATTCAGTCATACACCACAAACCTAAGAAAGGTCAAGTTGAGCTCAATAATGTATGATCACAAAAAACAGTGCAGATAAAGTTGAAAGTGTCTGTTTCCTCTTGAAAATAACATCTCCCTTCAGTGTTTGCCCTACATGTGTGCACCCATTTCCTTTCCTAATTCTTTTTTATTGTTTGGACAGAATTCACAAGCCATGCAAGGTTCTATTACTAGGACTGAAGGGAAGAAAATGGACAGTGGAGTACCAGCAAGAGATTTATGCCATTTAAGGTCCATACCAGGGCAAATATGGTTCAATTCAGCCATTGATCACCACCTTAGCGAAGCTTACATTTGGTCACATAAAGTCAAATCATAAAAAACACACAAATGCCAAAATTCTCAGTTTGGGGTCAATAATCTATCTATCCATCCATCTATTTATCAAATAAAGCCAGGAAGCTGTCTGTTTCATCTTGAAAACCACACCTTCCTCCCATATTTGTCGTACATCTAACAACATTTGTGTATTCTTTTCCCTTTCCAATTCTTTGTTATTGTTTTGACAGAATTGAAAAGCCATGTAAGGGTCTCATGCCATCATTTAATGGGACGAAAATGGGTAGTGGGGTACCAGCCAGAGATTTATACCATTTGAGGTCACTGCCAGAACAGAAACTGCACAACTCAGCCATTTAGCACTACCTTAGAGAGGGTTAAACTTCGGTCAAATAATGTCTGGTCACAAGCAAAGCACAAATAAAAGCAAAAAAAAATGCTATTTCTTCTTGAAAATCGAATCTTTCTGCCATATTTGTACAACTAGTAATAACATTTTTGCACTCTTTTCATCCCTTACTTCTTTATTTCAACTTGGACAGAATTCACAAGCCGTGCAAGTTTCTATTACGATCACTGGATGGGTAGAAGGTGTGTAGTGGGGTACCACAAGTTGATGCCATTAGAGGTCCTTAACAGTGCAAATACTGCATAATTCAGTCATTTAGCACATCCATAAAGGTCAAGCTTCGGTTGAATAATGACTAGTCATAAACAAAGCACAAATAAAAACATAAACTGGCTGTTTCCCCTTGAGAACCACATTTTTTCTGCCATGTTTGTCCAACGCTTAACTACAACCGAAACTCTGCAGACGTCAAACTTTCTCTTCAACACCGTCTGTGTTTTCTCGTGTTCACGGCTCTGACAACGAGCTGTCACCGCTCCAGACATCTCAAAGGGCGGTTATCAGTATTTTGGGGAGCTCATATGATACATAAATTATTAAAATAAAGCTTAAAAGTCTGGATGAGCTCAAGCAGCCGCAACCACAACAAGTTTTGAGTGCAGCGCTGAGGCGGAGGGATACTGAACAGGCATGCGCCTCAGTGCACGAGACTGACCGTTAACTGACGTTACAATTAACGGTTAAGCTAGCAAGATAAGTTAAAGTAGAATTATACTATTTTTCTTGTATTTTATGATATTTTAGGAGTTTAACTTTACATGTCGCTACGTGTCACACTTTCAGCGTCTGATAACTGTTGTCTAACTATTAGCAGTGAGTCATACTTTGTTGTTTTTTTACCTGGTCGGTGGCACGTTGCTGTTACTTTCTCCAAACGCTTCCTCCGTCTCCCCCGTCGAGCCATTATCGTCGTCCTCTACGGTGACGTCCGCGTATAAGACCGGGGCGCCGAGGTTGTCCAAGCCCCGCTCCATCACTCGAGCACCATCCTCCCCCGTGGTCTGGTCTGAACCCCGGGTGTCGGCGGTGGTGGCTGCGGCGGACAGCGGCTCCCTCCCGACAGCGGAGCCCTGAGTTAGAGACGTCCCGAATCCGAAGATGAGGGCTTTCAGCAGCAGTAGCAGGAGCACCAGGGAAATGCTCACGTTTCCAAAGTGAAGCCCCCTTTCCATTTGTAAGACTGGCACATTAGTGAAATATGAGATTTACATGCCAGTGGCCTTGTAAATCTTAACATAAAAAAGTAAAGTGCAAAAACAGGGGTCTCGCTGTAAAGAAAAGTCGGTGGTGTCTTGCAAAACGCCCTTACAAATGTGTTCTTTAAGTAAACATAAACAGCCACTGGGACACCATGTTATTCCCTTTATACTTCAGTCAAATCTTGCCTTAGTAACGCAGAGTCCCGCCTTGTTTCTACTCTAGAATTGGACGGCAAAATTTCAGCTTTCATGAAAAATTGATGTCACGGGTTCTGATTGGTCCAAAAGCTGTCAATCATGTTCACTCGTATACTAAGCAGAACATGATTGCATCACTGAAATGTCACTCAAAGGGGCGGGCGCAGAACGTTCCAGCCCCCCAAACAGTGCACCTCATTGGCCGAGGCGATGCCCGTCATCATGGCGCAGGCGCGCTAACGACCGAGAGCAAAAAGTGACGCAAAAAAATCCCCGATGGCGAATCCTGTGGCTCACGTATGATTGGTGGGATGTGTCATCGGCTGTCCAATCAGAGAGCCAATGCTGCTAAGCCGCGACACCATTGGTCGATTTTTGCCTCCTGTTATTTAATGTTGGCACTGGATTGGCTAACTTAACTGTCAATCATCGGTAGTTGTCAAGACAAGTCGATGTGAAAGCACCAACGTGGCTCCACTGTAAACGATGGTTTCGCTTCCTGTTCCTGATCACGAGTTTTCCAAAGTCATATAAACAAACAGAAGACCATGACATAATACAATTACATAATAAGTATTTAAATATATTGAGTAGAATATCATTTTTAAAGAAAAACTGAGTCAAAATTAATTGCACAGAAGTATTCTAAGTGTTTTATTGTATTTATATCATTTTAAATTGTTTGACAGTCCCTCAAACGCATCACGCATCATCAGTAGCAGTGCAGAAAGTATATTTATGTATCTATAAGTTCTTCTAAAAAATCTTACATGATATTAAAATCGGTATGGGGGCTTCATTCAACTGAAATGGGAGTGCACTCTGCAGCAGGACCAGGCTGCTTATGTTTCTGGCGCCTCTTAGTGGCCGACATGTAGAACTGCATCTTCAGCTGTTTTCAGTGTTGAAATACCATCTCAGTATTTCATGAGAAAACTTCAGTCAATTTATAAATCCCTTTGGATTGTGAACAATAAAACAATAAACCCAAACTTTCTCTGCTAATTAATGTGGTGATTTATTTCATGCATCAATTGGCTGAGTAAATGGTTAAAAAATAATTGAGTGCTGGAAAAGTTACGGGAAAAAACAATTGGTGCATTGCAGTTGTGCAGTCATTGCAGAGGTAAAACACACTCTCAAAAGGATATGATAAATACCAATGCATAGTGTTTCATTAAATAATTATTTATATTACAACTACCCCAAGTCAAATGAAGCTGGGACATTGTGAGAAATGTAAGTAAAATAGTAAACAATGACGTTAAATCAGTCTCAACCTAAATGGCATTAAAGTCACTACAAAGACAAAATAGCTGATGTTCAGACAAACGCAAAAATTCACTTATTTTGAAGTTGATGCCTGCAACACAAAGTGAAGTATTGCTCAAAACACCTTTTTGGAATATTCCACAGGTTAACAGGTTAGTTGGAAACCGTGCCCTGAAAGTCATTTACTAGTATGGACAGGACGAGGTTCACCATTTTGCAACTGCATGAGAAAATAGTTAAACAGTTTCAGAACAATGCTTTCTCAGTTTTTGCAAGGACTTTAGGGATTTCATCATCCTTGCAGCTGAGTGTTGAGAAACATTCCCCTTAAACTGTTGAACTCTGTTTTCATGCAGTTGCTCACAAAGTGGTGACCCTCTCTCCATCATACTCAATCACACCTGTTTCCAGTTAACATGTTCACCTTAAAAATGCTCCTTCAGGTGTTTTAGGGCATTTTCATCTTTGCCGGGATGGCCTCTCAGTCCATAATTTCTCATAATTCCATATTTGTTTTCCTCTCAGGAAGTCTTTCAGCCTAGACGATGTGACTGGTCTGGAGTCGCAGCGCTGGATGAAATGCCCCCTTCACTCTGATCAGTACTTTTTCACACAGGTTTTTCTGACAGTGCTGATCTGATACACTTTAACCTTTAACCACTTTACATTTGTTTGCAAAATTCTGTGTTACAGACGTGGACAAAATTGTCGGTACCCTTCCATCAAAGAGAGAAAAACCCACTTGGTCACTGAAATAAGCTGAAACTGACAAAAGTAATAATAAATAAAAATTTACTGAAAATCAACTAATGAAAATCAGACTTTGCTTTTGAATTGTAGTCCAAGAGACTGATTTTAAAAAAACAAACTAATGAAGCTGGCCTGGACAAAAATGATGGTACCCTTAACTTAATGTGTTGTTGCACAGCCTTTTGAGTCAATAACTGTAATCAGGTGATTTCTGTAGCTCCCAGTGAGACCTCTGCACCTGTCCTCAGGTATGTTGGCCCACTCCTCATTAGCAAACTGCTCCAGTTGTCTCAGGTTTGAAGGGTGTCTTCTCCAGACTGCATGTTTCAGCTCCTTCCACAAATGTTCAACAGGATTTAGATCAGGGATCATAGAAGGCCACTTCAGAATAGTCCAATGTTTTGTTCTGAGTCATTCTTCTGTGTTTTTAGCTGTGTGTTTTGAGTCATTATCCTGTTGGAGGACCAATGACCTGTGACTGAGACCAAGCTTTCTGACACTGGGCAGCACATTTCACTCCAGAATGTCTTGATAGTCTTGAGATTTCATTGTACCTGCACAGATTCAAGACACCCTGTGTCAGATGCAGCAAAGCAGCCCCAGAACATAACTGAGCCTCCTCCATGTTTGACAGTAGGTACAGTGTTCTTTTCTTTGTATGCTTCATTTTTGTGTCTGTGAACATAGAGCTGATGTGACTTACCAAAAAGCTCCAGTTTTGTCTCATCTGCCCAAAAGACATTCTCCCAGAAGCTTTGTGGCTTGTCAATATACATTTTGGAAAATTCAAGTCTCTCTTTTTATGATTTGCGTTCAACAGTGATGTCCTCCATTAAGTCCACTCTGGCTCAAACAGTGATGGATGGTGTGATCTGATTCTGATGTACCTTGACCTTGGAGTTTTCCTCTAATCTCTTTGAAGTTGTTCTGGGCTCTTTGGTTTCCATCTCTATTATCCATCTCTTCAGTTTGTCATCAGTTTTCCTCCTGCAGCCACGTCCACGGAGGTTGGCTACAGTCCTGTGGACCTTAAACTTCTGAATAATCTGTGCAGCTGTAGTCACAGGAACATCAAGCTGCTTGGAGATGGTCTTATAGTCTTTACCTTTAACATGCTTGTCTATAATTTTATTTCTAATCTCCTGAGACAGCTCTCTCCTTAGCTTTCTGTGGTCCATGTTCAGTGTGGTACACACCATGATACCAAACAGCACAGTGACCACTTTTCAGCCTTTAAATAGGCAGACTGAGTGATTACAAGCTTGGAGACACCTGTGATGATAATTACAGGGCACAGCTTAGTTTATCATGTCCCTATGGTCACATCATTTTTATTCTTTGTAGGGGTTCCATCATTTTTGTCCAGGTCAGTTTCATTAGATTATTTTTTGAAATAATTCTGTTGAATCACAATTCAGAAGCAATGTCTGATTTTCATTGCTTAATTTTTAGTAAATTTTTATTTATTATTACTTTTGTCAGTTTCAAATTATTCCAGTGACCATTGTTGGTTTTCTTTCTTTAACAGAAGGGTACCAACAATTTTGTCCACGTGTGTATGTGATGCATTGTTTTGTCTTTTTCATATGAGGGTGTGGTTGATGACTAGTCGGCAGAGCAGCTCACCTACATCACTCAAAGCCGCTCAGACTGAGGTGAAGGACGTCTCAGTTGATATTTTGTGTCTCCTCTGTCTTTTAGTCTCTTTCACTTCCTTGCTGGGAGGAGCTAGGATGGCGAGGAGTGAAAGAAGCAGGATGGACAAAGTTAAGCTACGAGAAACACCTCGACTGTTTTAGCTCACAGGTCATCATAACAACTGACATGAAAAATACACAGGAAATTTTAAATGTAATAAATAAATATATCAAATAACAGACATCTAATTAAATAGTAAAAATAAGTAAACATAGTCCATGTGCGCTGTCAGGAGTCATTGAGACCATTTCCAGAGCCTTTGCCCTCACCTACGTTGTACAGTATGATACCTGTGGGGATGAAGGACCTCCTGTGCTGTCCTGTTGAAGACAGATGAATCACCCACTGCTGCTGCTGCTCTGCTCTGCCAGGATGTGGTGAAGAGGGTGGTTGGTATTTTCCATGATGGCCAGAAACTTGCTCAACATGCGCCTCTCCACCACAGTCCCACGTGTAACCAGGCTCCTTTAAACATTCAGTGAATGAATGTTTGAAGTTTATCAGATTGAACATTGAATATCTAGTCTTTCATTTATTCATTCATTAGTTTTCTACACCCCTTATCCCTTTTAGGGAGCTCTACATAGAGTGACAACAACCATTCATGCTCACACTCACACCTAAGGGCAATTTAGAGTCACCAATTAACCGGAGAGAGCCCATGCATGCACTTGAAGAACATGCAAACTTCACACAAAAACCAGGGACCTTCTTGCTGTGAGGCGCGTGCACTACCTGCTGCGCCACGGTGCAGCCCTATAGACTTTGAGGTGTATTAAATTGAATATAAGTGGAAAAAGATTTGCAAATCATTGTGTTCATATGTTATTTACCTTTTCCTAAGTGTCCCAACTTCATTGGAACCGGGGTTTGTAACAAGACTTAGGGTTCACTCTGTGCTTTGGCACCAATCAAAGGTCCCTCAGTGAAATGCACTGTTGTAAAATAATCAGATGTCCTGTGTCCACACATCTTCAGCAGTGCTTATGATGACAGCAGGAGGTAAAATTGGCAGAAATGCAGTGAAAAGCCTCAGAATCTTGTACGACGCTCAAGTACAGTTTTTACAGATTTGAATCTTCTTGAGTCTACAGCCTGTTTTCTGCATAAGCATTGTATGTATGTGTATTTTAATAGTCATGATAAATTGTTGAGGGTATTGAACAACACTAAGAAACTACTTTTGGATGGAAGTGATATTCTGTGGATTTAAATAACATCAGTTCAAACAGTTCAAAGTAAAAAAAAGACCTATGCAAATTTAATTTCTTCAACAGTCAAACACCTTTTTGTAGCATCAAAATAGGTTATCTATAAATGCTATTCCTTAGCTTCATGGTCGGGTCGGACAGGGCTGGACTGGCCTGGATACTCAACTTCGGAACAAGACAATTAAAACTAGAGCAAATTTATATTATTCGGACACGTCTTAGAGCACCGGGCTGTAAGTAGCGATATATATAGCCGGCTACAAAACTACGATACTAAGTTTTCCAAAACTTGCTTGTTGTCACACATCAAAAACTACCGCTACTTAACTAGAAAGAGATACATTACCTCGTCGCTTTGCATCCTGTAAGTTGTTGAAAAAAAAAGCTGTAAATCAATGCAGAGTTCTGAGGAAGGTCCGGGCTACAACACAACAATCACACGCTTTGGATTGGGTTACGTCTTGGTGCGTTCCAGTTGTAGTCAGAAGTAGGAATTTCCAAGTTCCGAGTAGGAAACTGCAACTGGAACACCCCCCGAAGTCAGAATTTCCTACTGGGAACTCGGCGAAACCTCGCCATCTCCGAGTTGACAATCAAAGATGGATGCCCCCAGTGTGAAGTTATTTAACTCCTCTAATAATCAATTTATTTGCACTTCTGACTGGGGTGTGTCGCTCTAGATCAGCTGTATACATCGTATTGTTAGACTTATATTTACAAAAATGCTGCCACAGTGATAATCACATTCTTCATGTGATATTTATGAACAACAACGCAGGGCGTGCTAACAACAGCTAACAATAGCCTGGGAGATTGGCATGTTTTTTTCAGACTTCAACTGTAATGCTAAGTCGGAGATGATGTCACTCTTAGTTCCGAGGTTACTGGAACGCAGCATTACGACAGTCGCCGCGCGTGCTCATGGGTAGCAGAGTCTTTGTGTGGCCGGTAATAGATTCTCCTCACAGTCCCTTTAACTTCTTTTAATTTATATGGAAGGTTTATAATCACACCTTCGTGGAAACTTTACTCTGTTAAGCACTCAGTGGAACTCTGTCTGGTTTTGGAGTTTCTCCTTCCACAGCAAATTATTGACAAAATGACAAGTTTTCTCTGAATCACCACAAAACACAGAGTCATGCTGTTACTGTTTTGGTCCTTTATTGACAAAGAAATTCGTACCATCACAGAAAAAATATCACAGTCATTTTAGGAAAGAAAGAGGGAATAATTAAGAAATGCTGGTGCAAAAAATATTCAAAACTAAAAAACTGAATTTGATTGAGATGGGAAACATTCACTGATCAGTAAACTGTCGTTACGTCTGAGGATCATCCAGATTCAAACTACATCAGAATAAAATATGTGCCTTAAACAGGAGGTATTTGGACAAATACGACAGCTTGATTGTACAATTTTTCTCTCTTCATGAGTGGATGATATCATTACTTACAACAGTATAACAGAAGCAAAAATAAAACCATTTTAAGGCATCGTGGGCAAAGTAGATGAGAATAATTCATCTAAAAGTTGTGACTGACAAGCACTGACATCTTAAAATATAACACCTGAAATTAAAGCTACTGAATTCTGAGTAAACAAAGCAGCATGAATGTTTAAATCTCTGTGATAAAAACCACAATTTCACTTTAAGGTAAAAACTTCACTGCACCAGTTTGTTAAAAGAACATAAAACAAAGTGACCAAGCATCATCTTGAACATAGAACATTAGGTTAGTTTTTATACTTGTGTATGTTGCTTTTCTTGTTCTCTTGAATCTGAGGATGTGCAGCTTTAACCACAAGCTGCAGAAACACTGAGCTACATCATGAATTTAGCTTTAGAAGATTTACAGTGATTTATTGCTTCAGCATTAAAAGGCACAAAATATTTCCACGTGGTGCTCTTGTTTCAGATTTAAGCTACATTTTTTCAATATTTACTGCCACATGTTCTTTATGTCTTTTAATAGTGCAAGTTTAAATGGCACAAGACAGTAAAAGCAGACGCTTATGTAACAATTCACAGACCGTCATGCATGTAACACAGGCACAGAGATAAAGCGACACAGCAGGACGTACATGCAACAAAGGGCACATTCAGTGCTTCTTTTTCAGAGCGAGGTTGTGGACTTTACCTTCAAATATTGATTAGTGTAACTCAATAGAAAAAAGAAACATTTCCAACCAGTCTTTACGAACCGCGTATGTTTAAACGTATAAAATCACAGTGAGACATCACATTAAAAACTCAAGATCAGGACAGTTTAACATGTTGGAAGCTACAGGCAAAGGTTTTTCAGCCAGTTCTGAATTCAAACTCTGAAATGAACACGACATCTTACATCTACAACAGATTAAAAAAACTTTAAAACCACTGTGAGTGGATTGGAAATGCTGATAAATTATTGGTTCACCACTGATGTTTCCTAAAAAAATCCATGTTGTTGTGACCCAAACACATCTTGCACCAATAATTTGTGCTCCCAAGTAAGTGTAATCTTGTGACAGGGAAACTGATGCAAGAACACGAGAGAGAGGAGGATCATTTTTGTTACTGTAGCTTGATTGAAACCCATCACAGCCTGAATGATCCTGATTTTGTCCTAGAAAGAATCACAAAACATCTGAGTAAAACTCTCCCGAGGCAGTCACAGAAGCTCTAAGTGGTGCACAGGCTACAAGATAATCAGTCTGATTTTTGGCCTGATTCCCTCTCTCCAACCAAAGGCAGCAAAAGCTTGATCATGTGATGGTCCTTACTACCATCAGATCAGGGCAGCATTTCCTCATTAAATGAAAAACTAATAACATTACAAACTTCTCTATAGCAAGAATATTTGCATGTTTTGAATAGAGTTCATTTTACACTGCGGCAGTAGTCCCCGCCTACTATGTAGTATGCTTGTCTTGTAATGAATGTGATTGACAGCATGTTCGTCCAATCACCTGTTGGAGATGCTTTTGAAAAGTTCTGCTCATTCCGAAGCACTTTCTATGGACTCTTTCTCAGACAAACGAGTTAAATATATACAGCAAAGGCTTCAGGGAATCATATTAAGATGTGTAAAGACTTGTTCTTCATGGATCTGTGTGTGATTTTTACTCAACTCTGTCCCATTTAAATTCTGATTCAACTGGTCAATGATCTTTTAATAAGTCAATCTGGTAAAATCACAGCATAAAATATTACAATAGTCAAGGATGTCCTGAAAAAATGATGTCTGCTTGAAAGTGTTGAGTTTTTATCTGCGTTACTGCCAAATAAGAAATCCAGGCGGACCAGAAGATGGCAGAAAATGGAGGGTGCGAGGGGTTTGGTTGCAGTTGAGCTTACTAAAAAAAAAAAAGAAAGAAACTGATATCTTGTACCTACTACCTCAGAGTTTTATCACTATGGTGCTAAATTGGTACCAGTAGAGTTAGATTTTTAGAGAAATCATATTCGAGGAGAATTCTGTGATGATGGCATCCCCTCTGAGTATTTCTATTAGAGTTGCTCACGGTGCAGTGCGAGCTGTTAATGCCACACACCAAGTTATCAGAGTCCATGTCCTCTTCACACAAATCCAAATTAAAGAAGCTCCACACCTTCACCACAGGGTTCCCCAAACTGTCATGGATCTCATTAATTTTTTTGAGCTTCTTGCTGTTTAAATTAGCATATTAATTAGAGAAATTAATTTCCTGAAAGAAGCTCTGTATGCTGTAGTGTACTCCTCACATCACTCCCCTTCTGTGGTCTAATTAAACAAAAAGTCTTGAAGGTAAATCAGCGCACAAGCTCTCGTTTGATGACGGACTTCAGTGGATGAAAATATGACGGGTGGTTATGAGCTCTTAAAATGTGACTTTAATGGGATGATTTTGTTTGATAAGACTTTAAATAAAATCTCAAGGCACATCTAAGTTTGATTCAGCAGCACTGCGGCGAGAGACAGAACCACATTCAGCCTAATTACGGGACGAGCCAACACTCCCCGTGAGAGCGGCGGCCAAACTGAGCAACAATTCAAAGTAATTAAAAAAATAATTTATCAGACGCGCTTGACTTCCCTCATCAGGCACTTTAAAAACTCACTGAATCAGAAGCACCACCTGCAGGATGAGAGAGATCAAGCCGGCCTCTGATGGATCTGGGTTTGAGAGGTGTGAAAAATGTCCCTGCGCTTCGTCCAATCACAGTCTGAGATCAGGAGCAGGTCTTACAGACGGCACTTGTGGGAAGAGTGAGGTTTGCTCCAGGCGAGGATGACGGGAAATGTGGAGGACCCGTCAGTTCACAGGAGGATCCCGCACCTTCACGCTGCCGTCCTCCATCCCAAAGTACGCTCGTTCAGCCATGCCTACGAAAAGGCCAGTGTCCACCACACCTGGAGACACGGAGACACATGCCATCTTCATTTACAAGTTTAACTGAAGTTCAGAGCCAAACAAATGAACTGAAAAGCACTAAGAGGGCACAAACATCAGCCAAGGCAGCTCACATATACCCCTTTTCCACCAAGCTGGTTCGGAGCTAGAGCCAGACTTAGCACCAGTTCTTTGGTTTTCCACAGACTAAGCACCGGTTGCTGGCTCTCAAAACCGGTGCTTGGCAAGCACCAACTCTTTGCTGGGCCAGCAGAAAGAACCACGTTACGTCGGGGGCTACGGCTTACATCAGGGGGTGGGGGCAGGATTATTGACCAACCAAAGCAGAGTAAAAACATGGAAGCACTCTTACTCGTCTTCTCAAGCGTGATCGCTGTTCGTTGCATAATCGTCGAGCAGCATTAACTTGCTGCACCGCCAACTTTTGCTCTCCAAGGAAGGCTCGAAAAGCCAACGGCAACACTTGAACGGCAACGTAGTCCTCCATCTTTGTTGTGGCAATTGCATTTGGCGCTAGTTGTTATGGGAAACGGGCGTGACGTATACAGACGTATACATCGGAGTGATGACGTAGCTCTCTGGCCAGCACCCGTTTGTGGAAAAGCAAACGGTTCTTAATCGGTTCGCACTTGAACCAACTGCGAACCGGCTCTAGCACCAGCTCTAGCACCAGCCCTGGAACCAGCTTGGTGGAAAAGGGGTAATATTGTTACATCTATAAGCTACAGTTCTATGATAAAGTTACCATATTATCACTTTCACACTAAAATTAGCAGGTAAACGCAAAGTTTTTCAACGCAAGTTAATCCGCTAACAAAAAGCTAGGGACTTTTTATTCCACTGCCAGCAGGACCAAGTCTAACCAGCAGAGGACGAGCTGCATGGCTGTTTTTTTCCCTCTGGCGCAACAAGCTGATGTAATCACATTGATGACATCATCAGCATGACGAAATACGTCCATGTAAACAATAGAAAAGAGCATGAAGGGCGTTGACACAGTTTTCTGCACTTTTGTCCCTCTTTAAAAATGTACTAACAGCGCTGATGATACAAAGGCGGATGGAATTAGTTGCTGAGATGGCAGAGAGTCACGAAAGTTACAGATGGAAGGGTGGGCATAATATTATGCCGTGGGGACATTATGCCAAAGTCATCTGTAAATTAGTGGGTTGACCCGGGTGTAATGTTCCCACCGAAGCGAGCCGATAAAAGCCCGCGTTGCTTGCAGGGTCAATCGACCCCGTGTCGAGATGCCGATTAAACCCTTACAAACTACCAACAGGAGCTGATTGTTACCGGTTTAAACAGGTTTTTTGGCCAGTCTGAAACAGGTATATGATTCCTGACCCTGAAAACACACACTTACCACTCAGAATCATGTTGATATCATTATTAGTTTTTGTTATTAGTGAGCAAAAACAATCGTTCACGAATGGCAATTATCTTGATCACCAACAAAATCGAATCATTTTTAAGTCTGGCCGTTCTCAATATCTCCTGGAAATTTCTGCAAAATATGTTTTTTAGATTCTACATAATCTTACAAACAGAAAAACAAAAGGGAGTAAACATAACCTCCCTGGTGGGGGTAATCTACATCCCCTGTCAATTTAAGGTGTAAGCTCCTCACCTGGAATCATCTTGATGGCCGTGTTGACCTCCCTCCAGTTCTGAGCATGCTCAAACTTCCAGTCCAGGATGAAGTTGCTGTTGTCGGTGACCACAGGACCCTGAGAGACAGAAAGACTAATTAGACCTCGAGACCACCACTCCAAAAACATTCACTGCATCATAAACATGTGCTGGTATGTTTGTTAACATCATGTCTTTGGTGTCTCTCAAGCAAGGATTTAATAAGAAGAAAAATATGAACAGTGTTTCCACTGTAGAGGATCAGATCAGAGCTCTTTTCCCCTCCTCTTTGGAAATGCTCAGGCTACAGGAGGCTTTGATACCGAGCTTTAACAAAACAATGCCTGATGGGGGGCGCATGCTCTGTTATGAGCAGAAATCACATGTAGGTGGAGGCTGTGCAGTTATGACATCATAAACACCAGGAAGTAAAAGCCAGAGCATTTTAAGGGGCATTTTCTTCAAGAGCATTCTCTCAAAACTAAGAGTTTACTAAAAGTTGTCTAGGTCCTCTGCTCCTCAAGCCTCTTCTTACAACTTTAAAAGCAAAGAAATTTGATTTTGCAGGACATGAGACCTTGAAGTTGAAGTCTAACACCAAAGGTCCGCTTCTGAAAAGGGATTTCAAGGAAGTATGACAAAGATTTCTACAGAAACAGTCAGTGATGAGTTTTTGTGTTGGTGTCTACACCAGCCTTAACCTTTATCCTTAACCCTTCATGAATCTTGGGAATGTCTCATAAGAACATAACAAATGGCTCAAAATAAACCTCTACTTCAAAAATAGACAAATTTCTGTCTGAATATTTTGAAGTGAATACTGCAATATTTCTATAAATATTAATTTTTTAAACAAATTTGATTTAACAGACTTACAAGTCTTTAGAGATTGATCAACATTTTTATAATTATTTACAGCTGATATTTGGATCATAAAATTAATCATAAATTAGCTGTAACATTGTCAAAATGAACTATTCTTCACTGAATGTCCACATCAAAAGATCAACTGTCTTTTATTAAATAATCAAATATTGTTCTTCTTGCTTCACATCTTTTTAACACAAACAGACTGTCACCATAAATGGTCAATTTTAGTTAAATAGAGGCTTTTTGCTCTTGACAGAAAGTATCTCTACTATATGAAAGAGTATAAGGGCCACTTTAGAACGAGAAAATAATTTTGGGGAGTCAAATAAAAGTCAAAGTTTCGGAGAATCAAGTTAAATTGACAAGAATAAAGTTGAAATACATTGTATGTCGACTTCTGACTTTTTCCACAACATTTTAACTTTAATCTCAGAATTTCCTCCTAACACTAAATTGTATTTCAACTTTATTGGCAACATTTTAACTTTTCTCTCATCATTTTGACTTTAATCTCAACCTACCAGAAATTATTTTTTCCCATCAAGAAAAGCCCTATTACTCTTCTGCACTATTATCATCAGTATATGCGATAATGAGTTTGGAAATATGCACCCCTAGTCCACACAAGGCGGAGCGATGCTTATGTTTGCTCAAAACAACCAGGAACACATAGATTTTGGCCTCTAGCCAAACGTCTCAGTTGTGCGCTGACGTCCCGTAGTGAATGTGATTAAAGTTCAATGAGTGCAGTATGATGCTACAGAGTAAAATATCACAGCTTAAATACAGGATAAATGTCAAATTCTAACCCATTAAAAAAACATCCATTTCCATGCACGTCTGAAAATAACCCCAAAAATGTATCTGGTTTGATTTATAATGAATAACTATGTTCATGATAAAGACAGTCAAAGCAGACAGCTGCATCACTCAGCACACAAACTGCTTCCAGGCTCAACAGTCAAACACAGAGGCAGTAAAAACAAACACAAGCCTCACACTGTGTGTTTGATAAACTTCTACTTTAACATTTTCACATCTTCATCCTTTAAAAGGCTCTTAGGTTTAACTGTAAACAAACAAATGCATGTTTGCTCCTGTTTTAGGCTGTGTGCCTGTCACAACTGTGATGGACGTTTACATTTTTAAATCAGACTGTTTGGCAGCATCTCGCTTTCCATCGTTCTTTAAATCAGTTTTCATATCCATATCCAACAGCAGACCTCATACTTGTGTGGTCATTCTGCCTTTTGGGAAATCTCCATTATAATTAAACATGCACTGGCCGATTGCGATCGCCCAGTCCTTATATGAGAAACCGATCTTCTCCACCGATCTTCTTCACCTCCTCAAAGGTCTGAAAGTCAGCCACTGTAGCTTCTTCCTCTGCTGGACTGACAGACCTGCGGCATTGTTTACATTTAAATGGCCACAAAGATGCTGTACTTGGTCATTTTTTTATTTTTGCAATACAAGGAAACCTAAAACTCAGGACACTTTATTAATGGTTTAAGTTATGTTGTTAGTTTGTCCTGTATATGCACTGTATTTTAGGTAAGAGGCTCAAAACAGGCCTGCAGTGTAACCTGTTGTGCAAGTACCGTATTTTCCGCACTATAAGGCGCACCTTAAAAGCTTTTAATTTTCTCATTTATGGATCGTTTCATTTACCGTAGCGGTGTCGGACTGTTTCTTTTATGTGTTCACTGAATAGGGGAAAGTTTCCCACCAAGTTTGTGAATGCACAAACTTCGTGATAAAAAGTTGCACTACCTGTTATACCTTGCAGTTGGTAAAAGATAAACTGTGTCATGAAAATACTACATCATTGACGTTACTTCAGGGACAAAAAATAAAACAGCTGTTCATGTGTGCCAGAGGCATGTTTATGGATCCTGCCACAAACGAACAAGGAGGCGCGTCTCGAGCGCTGTTCATGTAGCTTTGAACTGTGACAAATGGAGTTGAAATACATTGAGTTCAACGAGGGCGGCGCAAATAAGAGCTACTGGTACGTACGGCACGGTATTGTGAGTGCACTAACTTGTTTTGGGAGTGAACGGAGCGGTCAGAATGCTGGTTTGTATTCTATTAATAAAGTTTGACTGACTGACTTATCTGTTTTGTTGACATTCCCTTTAGCGCAGCTCCATCTAGTGGATGCATAACGCAGCCCCAGTCACTACAGTAGCTTCTATTCTATGCGCCTTATAATGCGGTGCGCCCTATATATGAAAAAAGTTTTAAAATAGGCCATTCATTGAAGGCGCACCTTATAATCCGATGCGCCTTAGAGTGTGAAAAATACGGTATTATTTTTGTTTTTAAATGTGGAAAATAAAAGACTGAAGGAACTGATACAGTTCAATTGTTTGACAGCAGTATTCAAAACTTTTCATTTGAGAGAACTACTTCATGCGCAGTTAAAACAAGGTTACGTTTTATGAGTATTGATTAATGTTTTTCAATAAAATAAGATTGAACACTGAAGGAAATATGCTGTCAGTTATAATAAAAAATAGGTTTTGGCAAAAATCGGTATTGGCAGGTCAGGCTCTGTAAAGATCGGTGATCAGCCAGAAAATTGTGATCAGTGCACCACTAATTATAGTTTATATTTTCACGAAAGAAAGGCATTAACATTTCCCTTTACAAAAACCACCACCTGCATGTATCAGTAATATGTTTAGATGTTCATATCATCTGTTTTTATATGACCCAGATGTGCTTCTCTGTGCGTGTGTCAGTGTGAAAGGGCTAAAGATTTCTTTTATTTTTAATGATTACATTTCAGAGGCTCTATGATGATTTTCATCTGAAAACACAAAGTCCAAATCTGAAGTCACATTCTGGTGTTTTCCTTGACTGCACCTGTGTACATTAAATTTGGTGTACAGTAAGATCCTGCAGGAGGAAAACAAAAAAGCATACTGAACCCTTTGAACGGGTTTAGCAGCTCTGATCCTGTCCAGAAATGTGATTATACTGAAAACATGTTGCAATGAAAAAGTTTACTGCCTGCTGTTTTCAACCTAAATCTTCAAATCAACTTGAGTCTGAAAAAAAGGCCTGAAAAACTCTGAACTGTGGAAAAGCTCATTTTGAAACACCAGAAAACCGAGAGCAAAGCTGCGAGTAAATCAATAAAACACAGTAACGGCTGAGAGCTATTTTGAGAACGAGCCGCACTTACCGCTTTACTGACAGCCATCCGAAGGTTGGCCTGTCCTCCGAAGCGTTTGGCGATCATCCTGGACACGGGGACGTACGCCATGGGGATCACCTCGATGGGGACTCCCTTTTTCCACTGCTGGCCCAGAAGATTAGAGTCTTTCCTGAAGGAGGAAACCGAGGTTTGAGCCAAAGTTTAATGCAGATTAAACACTGGAGTGTGTTCTTTAGTTCAACTTTAACACACCTACTCTGCTTGACTTCACTTGGTTGTGAAGAAAATGAACTTCAGGTGTTCAAGAAACAAGTGGGCAGAAAGCGTCCAACAAATGTCACATCTTGTGTGAATGGGAAATAAATAATTTATAATGTCTGATAAAAACGTAAGAAGTAAAGGAGAAATACAAACAGAGAGCTGTGGTTTCCTGCTATCTTAAAGCACAGTTACAACATTCAGCAAATTTGCTGAAGTACGTCTAATTCCTTAAAGCACAGAGGCCCAGTATTTACAGAGCGTCAACACTCTTATCATATCCAAACAAACTTTGCTCCTTTGCTTGGTCGCCTTGAGTTGTAATTGCTGCTTTTAAAATGTAAAGACACAATAAAAGACAAACACACTGATGGGTCGGGCTGGGCTGTTGTCTTGTATAAATTGTGACCTCTTCAGTAAGAAACTAATTGATTATCATTGGAGCTGATGGTGAAACCAGCTTTGTTATCCCAGAATAAACCAACTGACTTCCAAAGACAAACACTAAAATGTTATTATCACATCAAAACAGATATAACTAAATCCTGAAGCTTTTCCTTTGGGCTTTCATTTACCATAGACTCTAACCAGCATCTTTCTGCAGCTCTACAGCCCACTTCAGAGTCCTGACCATCAGCTGAGAGCAAACGTAATTAAACTTTCCCTCACATTTCAGCTGAATCGTTCTGATGTCTGTAATACAGCAAAACCAGCTGAAGTTTCAATTAAGTGCAGCAGCACTGGAGAAAGAGGCAGGAGCTACAACTTTAACCAAAGGCTGCTGTACAGACATGATCATGGATGCTTGAGGCTTCAGTACAAGTTTTACCAGAACTTAACATTTCTCCTTTATTTGAAATGCAAACATTCTTCCTCAGGGAGCACATCTGACCTTCTGACAGTTTTGAGTGAGTGTTTTTAAGTAGTCAGTTGCCTTTATGTACAACCTTCATTAGCCTGAGCTAATTGTAGGAGTATTGTGGAGGGCGACTTACTTAGTCTAATGTCTTTAAGTTGTATAAATTTTATAGTTTTCATAAAATAGTAAATATAATGTATTTGATGGGCAACATATCACTCCTCATGTTCACTTTTGATGAATTGGAACAATGGTAATAACAACAAATGATGAAATTATATGAGAAAATTATACTTAGAAGCATCTTGAGTTATTTATTTCTGTTAAATTTCACTGCTACGATGATCACAGTTGAGTGACTCTGACTTAAGGGCTCTGGCTAGTCTTGTGATCGAGGTATGGCATCAGCATCAACATAATCTTTGACAATATGCAGGTGGTGCACATGTTGCATTCGCTAGTGTGTATTTATTCAGCGTGAAATTTTAAAAATGGAATTTACTCCAACTTCTCTGGCGGTAATGTGTTATTTTTTAAATGTCCCTGTGGGCTACCAGGCCCTCACAGGCACCTTTTTGGGCGACCCTGTCCTGCTGACTACATATCTAATTAGCATGTGTAATGAATATGACTGACAGACTGATCATTGCTGACTGGCCCAACATGTTATCTCCTTTTTTCAGGACTTTATTTTTTTCAAAATCAGTTTAATTTTCACCTCCCATATTGACGAGCCAGTTTTGAACATTCCTAACCATTACAAGTCCAAATTAATCATTGTAATCCATATTCATTCAGCAACAAAGTGTTTAATTAAGTTTCCTAAAAAGTAGACATTTTGGAGGTAAGAGGTTTGTACTTGACTATGACAACTAAATTAAATGGGCTGTTGTCCTGTTGTTGGACTTTAGAACATGTCCTGTCTGTCGACTGAACCGTCTATCTCGTTACACGAGTGACAAACCTGTAGTCTGCGATGACGACAAAATGTTTGGCACAGCCGGCCACAATCTTCTCCTGGGTCAGACATCCTCTGTGAAACACCGAGGACAAAAGTTAGACAGAAATCAGGCAAAAAACCTCTCAAACTTCTGATGTGAAGACCGAGCTGTACTCACCCTCCACCCTTTATCAGTGTGAGGTCTGTGTCCACTTCGTCTGCCCCGTCAATCGCTACGTCCAGCTGAGTGAAAGTGATGTGAGAATAAACATTTTAGAAACTTGCAGGAGGATATACTTTATATTTACATGTGGCTTATGTTTCAGGAGGCAACACTTTAAATAATTTTTACACCAGGAGATAAATCCCTAATTTTATTAAACATTATTAAGCTTACTAAACGTTCTACTTGTGAAATCAATTCTGTTAAATTATCTATTAGTGAGGTCCACTCATAAGGATTCTCTAAACCTAAAGAGCTTTTCTATCGGTTAGAGACCTGTCAGGATTTATTCCTGATACTTTGTCTATATGATGCCTGTATAGAAAATCTAACTGAAGTTGTATAAGTTTGATGTAAGTAGTGCATTTTTATCTGTTCAAATAAATGAAAAACAGCGGGGAATGTGAAGAATAATTTGACCTTTGTACACATTTTATGTATTCAACCTTTGTACATATTGTATATAATCTTTTCATGTATTTGTCTCTTTATAACCCTGTCCTAATCTTGTTTAATTGTCCTTGTACTTGAATGTCTCTGTGTAATCACTTTGTAATCATTGTTTAGCTTCTGCATTCTTCTGACACACACACAAACACACCACACACTACATGACCTCGTGGAGGCTCCTTCTTATCAACAACCCGGGAGAAGACATAGTATTTCTTTAGTTCAACATTTCATGTTGTAACATGTATGTTGTCCTCCTTGTTATAACAAGTAAACATCGCCTTGATTGCATCCAGCTGCCTCGTCGTCATCTTTCATTCTAAATTATGTCAGGTGTTGGTACGAACCTTGAAAGTTACAATGAGCTCTTAGAACTGTGAAGGGCAAAAATCCTGACAAGACCCCACACATGAAGATAAAAAAATCAGGCATTGAACAGTTTTGGTCATCCTGTGTGGTGTGCTCCGATAGTCTTAATAATAATCGGTAATCACTTCTTGATTGGCTACATTCTGATCCACGTCAGCAGCTGTCAGCCTTCCCCACACACATGAGGATTTTTGGTCATAAATATTGAAGTTTCATATTTACGAGTACTACTCTACTTCAACACGTTTTGGAGCCGATTATCGGGACAAATTCACTCTTAACACCTCAGATCACATAAAAATCTTATAAAACATAAAATAATCTGGCATTTGCCATCCTCATTTGGGAATAGGAAAAGTCGAGACAAAAACAGCCCGATTGTCTAAGTGTGTGCCCCACTTAAGTTCTAAAGATCCCATGAAGCAAAAGTAGATTAACATGGTTAATTATGTGTGCTGTCAGAATCACATTTTGTCTGTCAGGGAACAAACATTTGCTCAGTTTTTTAAAATTAAGACTGAAAGGGAGAATTTTAGCAGAGGAAACAAAGACCCTCTGCTACAGCAAAACAAGGACCCCTTTATTTTTTGGTTCCACTTTCTTCCTTTCCTGCCTTCCTTTGCAGGACTGTATGAACATTTAATATCAGCCAAAGCATATTTTCTTATTAACACAGCAGAGTGTTGGGCAATATGTTGATTAAATTGATATATTCAAATTAAAGATATAAAATTGGAATATCAGGACTTTTTTGTCCTGACTTGCTCCAAATTTAAACGTGCTATGAGAAGAATCTATTTCCAGCGACATAAAGACTCTGCTACCCATGAGCACGTGCGGTGACTGTTGTAAAGACGAGACCCAAGCCAAAGCGTGTGTTTGTTGTGATGCTAATGAATGCAGCTCGAACCTTCCTCAGAACTCTGCATTGCTTTACAACTTCTTTTTTCAACAACTGACGAGGTGATGTATCTCTTTCTAGTTACATAGTGGTAGTTTTTGATGTGCGACAACAAGCAATTTTTGGAAAACTTAGTATCGTAGTTTTGTAGCTGGCTATATATCGCTACTTACAGCCCGGGGCTCTAAGACGTGTCCTAATAATGTAAATTTGCTCTAGTTTTAATTGTCTTGTTCCCGAAGTTGAGTGTCCAGGCCAGTCAAGCCCTGTCCAACCCAACCATTAAGCTAAGGAACAGCATTTATATGTAACCTATTTCAATGCTATAAAACTCATCTTAAAGTGTATATTTCGATCAGGTATATATCTAAAAGTGAGACTTTTTTGTAATTACTTAGAAACTCCTCATAGCATCTTTAAGATGTTGCAAAATTTGAAAATATAAATACTGTAAATTAATAATTTTCATAATAACAGACTATCAGGTTTTGCACAAGCACATGTTTATTTTTTTTTATGAGATTAAATCCTAATGAGAGAGCTCCATGCTTATATTCTGTGAGATAGCTCAACCTTCGGTGTTTGAGTAGACAAACCTGCTGACGTTTGAACTACATAATCAACATTTTATGACACACATTTTAACTTAAGGAGGAAAACTTTTTAGCTTTAGAATATATTTTGACAACATAAGGCAAAACTTGATAATGTAGTTTTTGGGAGGTTTTTTTTTTTAATTGAAGAGGGACAAAATCGATTAAACTGTAAATTGAGTTTTGAGGGGAAAAAAATGATGGATTTTATTTTAAGCCTTATTGCCCAGTCCTAAAAGAAATCATTATAAGAAATCTGAGCCTCATGCAGAAGACGAACCTCTTTTCTTGTCTTGGTGTTACATAATCACACTGCACCCTCTGGTTTATTAGCAGATGTACTGCCCTAATTTTCACAGCATTCACAATCAAGCCGACAGAGCTCAAACATACTGTTGGAAATCTCTCATCTGTGGCTTTCAGATCCACTTACAGAGAAGCTCATCGTACCTCAGGGTGTCTGTCCAGATCCGACAGCGTGAGGCCGTGCTGCAGAATCAGCTGACGAGCCTTTGGGAAGACGAGCAGAGAAACAGGAGAAAATGTGACCGTTAAAAAAACAGCAGGGGAACCAACACAGAGTTTGACTTACTACATACACAGAGATGACAGAGTGCAGCTTTGAAATGCAAAAAAACTGTAATCACAGGAGCAAGCTGCACTTAACAAAAGCCTCATTTGTCTTATTCGTCAAACACAAAGTAAAGAAACAGTGTGTTGTAATAACTGCAACAGAGTACGAGATGTTGCCAAACACTTTGAGAACAATGAGGAAAACAAAGAGGCGACAGGTTTGTCTACGAGGAAGACAGAGAGCGTCGAACCAACCTGGAAGGAAGTTGGCACACACACAATGTTGAGTTTCTCCAGACGCACTCTTTCCGCTAGTTAAAAGAAAAGACGAAGTTAAAACCAGAATTACAGTCAAAGTTAGTCACTGTGAAAAAATGAATACATGCTCTCAGTGTGAATATCAACCCTTAAACTTACAATAACAAAGAATTTTGAAGCAGACTGAAATTGTTTGATTTCAGCTTTTATAAAATAAAGTATTTTATTGTCAAACATAAAGTTGGTATATTAAATATATAGAGATATGTATGAACAAAGACATATTTACAAAGCATGCCTGCTGTCACCAGTTACCATAGGAACGAGTTAAACCGTAACACCAGTGGTGGTAGGAATGGACATGAAAATAAAACGTCCGTTTTAAAGAAATGGCTAGAAAGGATGCCAATCATGGACATAGTTATTAGGAAATAATCTGAAAGGACACTTCAGTTTTTAAAAGATTGAAGCCTGTGTGTGGACAAAGTTTGAATCCACAAAAATATCACATCATTGTCTGACAATAATGTGAACGTCACGTTGCGTTTTACTGCATAAATACACGGAAAAGTGTTTAATTTCTTAAGAAGTCTGTATTCAACTTAATCTCCTTTCATTAACATTTATCAGTAAAATTACACCCAAAGAGTGCAATGACTTTATGGTCTTTGTTTTCGTGTTATGTTGTTGTGGTTGGGGTCCACTGTAAACCCCCAAATGTTGTCAACTGCAAGATATTAACAACAATGAAATAAATGTCTTTGCTTACCTAATCTGTCCACTGCATAGACGATGGTTGATCCAGAGCCCACGCCGACGACCTGGTTATTCTGTGAGAAACAGAATGAATTAAAATTGAAGAAATTAATTTTACAATTCAGTGCAGATACTAAAAAAGATTAATCCAAAGATGATTACATGTTTCTGATACCGAGAATCAGTGAAAAACAAAATAATTTGGCAATGATTTTTAAAGAGAATGAAAAAAGGGCAAATTACAACCAACGACTAGATAAACATTTTGGACACCAGTATTCTTCAACACAATGTTTTCAAAAGGATACAATATCTGTTGTAATGATTAGAAAGCGTCATAACAGTACAAAATATTTGCAAAACCACATCTTGATGGTAGAAAGTGGCTTGATAGTATAAAATTAAGTGGATGTACATAAAGTTTAGTGTGTGACTTATTTTCTTATTTATTACTTTCTCCCACAATTCTATTATTACACAGAGAGTATGGCCACATGTCCAGCATTAGTGTCGGCCCCGAGATTTGTGAACAGAGAGAGAGCTGAGCTCTGACACTGTGGCTCATGTTCAGGCTCATGACATGTATTTCACACAATCCCACTTAAAAAAAAAACAAAAAAACTTTCCCTTTCAGTAAGGGGTACGCAACTTTGATACCAAGAGGACCACTTTTTTTTGTGGGAAACAATATACAAATAAACAAAACAAAATTAAAATTAAACTGAGTTGCAGTTCGTACATACCACATGAAGAATGTCAATAACACTATAGCAGCATTTCCATGTATATATACTTCAAACAACACTATGTATACGACTGATTTAGTATGACAAACACTAGGCAGAAGTGCTAATAAATAGAATATTACATTAACAGGGACAGCCATCTTCAACTGTCAACTCGGGGGTGTGAGGACAAGTGACTTCAAAGTAGAATATCCCCCATTTGGAGCATAAGACATTATAGTTTGGGTAAAAATGTTTTCTTGTTCATTAATCTGTTTTTAACATAAGTAAAACATCAGAATAAGAAACAGCTCAGTTTTAGTTTGGTGAAGGCTGCATACTTTTGTCCAAAAAAAGAAACCAGTGACTTTTAAATTTTACAACAGGAGTGGCTGACTAATGTTTGTTGCACTACACAAACATATGTACATGTACAAACAGGTCCTATGATCATGCATTAATAGAGAGATGTCAGAGTGATGGCTTTGGCAGTGCCCAGGAAGTTAGCTAGAACCTCTCCAGCTAACAAACCCACTCCCTAACATGGTATTTATATATCCTAATAAGAGTCTGGAATCATTGTGCATTCCCAGATAACACTAATATGTCAATAAAATATTAATTAATAGCATTTTGAGCTCCTAAAGCACCTGATTTTAGTACTTCTGGTGACAAGCTGTGTTGATTTCCTTGCATTCTGAAATATAAAACGTGATCGGGCAGCTTTTAGCTTCATTTTCTCATTCAGTCAAGCTAGCTTTATTCACTCATTAACATGCTAGCTGGTCTAAACACTCATGTTAGTCCATCAGGTATAACTCCACATAAACATGCTAACAGCTAACACATTTTGTAACATAAGCTTAGCACTTTTAGCTCTTAATGCCGGACAAAGATAGCCCACTATTCCGGGACAGTCTGACATAAACCGGGTTAAATCCTCCCATAACAGAGTAAACATAAAGCTAGCTTAGTGTCATAGCTGTGAGGGCTAACAGAGCTAGCATGCAGCATCTGGACAGAGTTAAAGTCCTCAGAGTGTTTCAGTTCTCTGAAACGATCCTAATAACTCAAACACCCGCACACACACAGCCCCGCGGCCGGACACAGGCTCCTGTACCTGGACGTGGTTGTCCACTGCCGCGTAAGCCGCCAGCTTCTTCGCCTCCTCTGCCATGCTGACCGACCTGCTGAAGAGCCACACGTGTTTGGGGTTGCTCAGAGCTGCAGCCAGCCTCCAGGAGAACATCTCCACTCCTCTGTCCTATTAGGCGCTCCTCCGGGCTTCGGTCCTCCCCTCACACGGAGCCCGAGCACCGGCCGCCATCTTGAGGGACGTCCCACGGAGCCGAGAGGGAGTTTGGAGGTTTAACTGTGTGAGGACAGGCTGGAGAAAGTCAGGATGATATTTTATATATTTATATTTTACTAATTTAGGGGGAACTTTGTGACCTTCAAGAGCTTTATTGCCATTAATTAAAGAGAAAAGTTTAACACATGAAGGAAAACAATTCTCCCACGGAAGGGTATTTGGGCCAAGATGGAAAAAAATAATTTCGAGATTAAAGTCGAAATGAGAATGAAGTCGGAATTTTGAGATAAAAGTCAAATGATGTGAAGAATAATTTGACCTTTGTACACATTTTATGTATTCAACCTTTGTACATATTGTATATAATCTTTTCATGTATTTGTCTCTTTATAACCCTGTCCTAATCTTGTTTAATTTTCCTTGTACTTGAATATCTCTTTGTAATCACTTTGTAATCATTGTTTAGCTTTTGCATTTTTCTGACACACACACAAACACACCACACACTACATGACCTCATGGAGGCTCCTTCTTATCAACAACCCGGCTCATCCCGAGATGGAGAGGAGCCTGTGTGGAGGTCACTCCATACGCATACATTCTTATCACTCTTATAAAAGAGAGAAGACATTGTATTTCTTTAGTTCAACATTTCATGTTGTAACATGTATGTTGTCCTCCTTGTTATAACAAGTAAACATCGCCTTGATTGCATCCAGCTGCCTCGTTGTCATCTTTTATTCTAAATTATGTCAGGTGTTGGTATGAACCTTGAAAGTTACACTGAGCTCTTAGAACTGTGGAGAGAAAAAATCCTGACAAATGACAAGAGAAAAGTTGAGATATCGACAAAGTTGAAATACAATTTTGTGATAAAAGTCAAAATTGTGAGATTAAAGTTCAGAAAAAAAAGTCTAAAGTCGAGAATAAAGTCCACATACATTGTATTTTGACTTTATTCTGGTCATTTCAATTTTAATCTCAAAATCTCGACTTTCCCAAAATAATTTCCTCCATCTCACATGGCCCTTATACTCTTGCGTAAGTTCGCAATAAATGTGAACACTGATGAAAAAAGTATGTAACTGTGAGGTAAGTCAAATTTATGATAAACATCATAATCTTGGGTTACTAAGTCAAAATAATTGGATGACAAATTGAAATTATACAATATCGAGTCATATGAGATACAAAGTTGAAATTTTGAGATAAAAAAGTTAAAATTATAAGGTACAGTTTAAATTATGAGATTAAAAGTTAAAATTTGTGTGATTACTTGAAATTATACACAATTGATCATTTTGAGATAGAAAGTTAACTTTATAAGATATGGAGTCTAAATTATGAGCTAAAAAGTAGAAATCATGAGATACAGAGTCTTGATAATGAGAATAAGGTCAAAATTGTGAGATAAAAGATTAAAATATTACACTTTTAAGTCAAAATTATAAGAAAAAAGTCAAAATTATATGATAGTCTAAATTATGAGATAAAAATAAAAAATACGAGGTAGTCTCAATTCTAGAAATAAAAAGTCAAAATTGTGACAATTTCAAATTATACACTAATGAGTAATGATAATGAAATAGAAAGTTAAAATTGTAAGAGAGTCTAAATTATTAGATTGGAAGTCAAAATTAAGAGAAAAAAGGATAAACAAGATAAAGTCTAAATAAAAGAATAGAAAGTCAAAATTGTAATGCAAAAAGTTGAAATTATAACAAAGAGTTGCAATTAGGAAATAAAATTTAAAGTGAGAAAACTTGAAAGTATGATATCATAATTATGAGATCGAAAGTCAAAACTAACAGTTAAGAAAGTTAAGTTTTAGAGTTTTAGAGTAATTTAGCGATTTTAACTTTAAAGTACAAACAATTGAGTTATAATTATGAGATAGGAAGTCCACATCATGATAAAAGTTAAAACTATGAGATACAGTCTAAATAATGAGATAAATGTTAGTTTAGAGTTAAAACGTCAAACTATGAGATGCTATGCAATACTTAGATAATACTTAGATAAATTATAATTATGAGACATAAATTCATAATTCTGAGATACTTGGGTTAAATCACACTGAAGAAAAAGAATCATTAGAAATAGAAATCAGCTGTGATAAGTTTAAGATACCGAAACATAATAATGAGATTAAAAGGCTTAATTCTGAGAGAAGTACTCAACTATAATTTGGACTTTGAGATCAGTTATAAATTTGGCTGCATGGTGGTTTGTGAGCCTCACAGCATGAAGAGCCTTTCTTAGTGAAGTTTACATGTTCTCCTCATTCGTGTGTGGGTTCTTTCTCCTACTCACCAAAATCAAGCTCGTTAGATCAGCTAGTGACCCTTTGGTTGGTGGGTTTGTGAATGATCGTCCTTCTCTCTATGTGGCCCTGTGATTGGCTGGTGACCAGTCCAGGGTGGCTCTTGCCCAATGTCAGCTGGGACCATGTCATGAAAAAATGCAGCAGCTCTTAAGGGAAAAGGACACCAACCTGGTACTGACAAGATGTACTTAATGAAGTGGCCACTCTCAGACCTGCCACTACCAATATGGCTGACTTGCTGCAACAGTTGAACCTGGTATCTATGTTTTCACTGTCTGTTTCATACATTTATCTAAAAACTGAAGCTTTGGTGTCAGATGTTTAATCACATTCAGTTTTAAGGTGCCATTAGTGCTAAAATCATCACTAACATCATTGCCTGATCCATGATCGAAGACCCGGTGGTTGATCCCTCCTTCACTTCCTGGATCACAGACTATTGCTGCGTTCCATTAACCTTGGAACTGGGAAGAGGGACGTGGGAATGATGTCATCTTTCAGTTATCAGCGTTCCAGTTACAAAGTCGGAAAAAACTTGCCGATCTACCAGGCTATTGTAGCAGGCCGCTGTTGTCACGCCCTGCGTTGTAGTTCACAAATACCAAATGAAGAATGTAAAATTAATATGGCAACATTTCCATAAATACAAGTTGTACAACACTGTGTATACGGCTGATTTGGAGCCATAAACACTACTCAGAAGTGCAAATAAACAGAATATTACAGGAGTTTAAGAACTTTTCACACTGGGGGCAGCTATCATTGATTGTCAACTCGGGGGTGGTGAGGATCCCCCGAGTTCCTAGTAGGAAATTCCGACCTCTGGGTGCTCCAGCTGAAATTTCCTACTTGGAACTCGGAAATTCCGACTTCCCAGCACAACAGGAACAAAGCATAACTCGCAGGTCGCCGCAGTTCGTCTGGCTGGGGACAGCAGTGAGCAGCGCTGGAGCTCCTCAGGGGACGGTTCTTGCCCCACTGCTGTTTACACTTTTAGAAAAGGCTACGTTTAAACTGACACTCTCTGACTTAAAACGCAAAGATTTTTCTTTTGCGTATTCAAAGTTGATCCACGATCAGACAGAGATGCTGGAGATGAATGAAACTGCTGTAGTATACATGCCGGTTCAGTTCTGCCACAACACACGTACGAAGAAGAAAAACTTTTCACAAACAACAATGGCGAGTGGACGCACAAAGACGCAGGAGTTTCTTTTCTGGTCAACAAATCAGTTTGAACAACAAATCTGTCTGGATAGTTTTTTCTGGATAACAATCCGAGCACGGTAAGCGATACGCGTTACTCGGTAGACAGCCAAAGCTGTTGTTGTTCCTGGTGCGCGCGCAGCCTTCATGTGAAAGAGTATTGCACATGCTCTCCACTATAGAGCCTGGTCTCAAAAGTTTGCGGAGTTAAGCACTCAAGATACCATTTCCATGCAAACAGGAGGCCAAAATGCAATGAAAATTTATCGATTTGAGCGTTTAGGCCTTGTGTAAATGGCCCCAAAAGTACAGGTCTAAGTCCTGCCACATTCAGGACACAACAGGGCAAGAATAGGCAGGAAGAGGAGTGCAGGGCCTTCAGTGGCTAAAGCACTGAGAACCTCCCCACCCCCAAGACCAAGGAGGTGGTCATTGACTTGAGGTTTGAGCCCCTGCTTTAGCCATTAACAATCAGAAGGGGGTCACTGAAAGGGTTCACCTAGACAAGCTGGATTAATCTCTGAACTCTGTGTGAAGTCACAG
Source organism: Scarus forsteni (assembly GCA_036419115.1). Lineage (NCBI taxonomy): Eukaryota > Metazoa > Chordata > Actinopteri > Labriformes > Labridae > Scarus > Scarus forsteni. Next base: position 11,368,092 of record JAZDUH010000451.1, read on the forward strand.
TAGAAGAGACAGAAGCTGCTGTGAGACTGTCCTGTGATTTTAATAAAGCTGCACATGCAACTGATTAGCTCTGAATCTATGTTCCCAAAAACTTCCTACTTTGAGCTTTCTGACATCTCTGTAAGTTCTTTTTTATCCCAGCCGGGCAGCTTTGGGGGTGTATTGATTTTAAGAGCTCTTTTGTTGTGCAAAAGTTTCATTTATAATGCAAAAATGCACATTTTGTGCACTTTTCTTTGAATTTTGTGGACAAAAGTCCCGTAAAACAATTCACCTATGAACTACAACTACTTTTTCAAATAGTTGTACCACTTAAAGTCTAATCTAAAATAATTTCATAAAGTTTGGACTTGAGACAAGAGAGAGAAGACACAGTTAAACAGTGTTGATGATTTAATGATGGGTGATCTTAGGAAATATCAGATATTATTTGTCACAGGAAAAGTTAACCAATTAAAATGTCAGGATATAGAGTTTATGGAAAGCCATTCGGGCAAATTATTGATAACGGTGAAATCAACCGTAGTTCAGCTCTACTACTAATAAAATTTGGTAAGCTGGTGTGCAAGTAGACTTAACCAGTGAAGTAAAAAGTGTACTAGTACTGCTAGTAACAAAGTTGTCTACTAGTAGATTGCTTTACTAGTAAGGTCTACTTTCACGCTAGCAAGCCAGAAACCTTTACTAGTAAAACAAATATCTGTTTACTTGTACAACTAGTAAATGCAAAATGTCTTGTAGTCTGCGAGTAAAGCCAAAAGAGTAGTGCACAGACTTACTGCATGTGAATGAAGAAGGATTATAACCAAGTCCAACTCCCTGATTGGTTTTAATACTTTCAAAAGCCAAGTGGGAGCCTGGATTTACTTATCTGCAACCCCTTATTAGCATATAAGCCTTACTAGTAGTAGTCCTAAACATTTTTAAGTCTACTACAAGTACTAGTGAACATATTTCGATCCACCAGTGACACTTTTTGCATCACTAGAAAAGTTTACTTCCGCATTACTTGACCAAAATTTGACTCCAAATTTAAGTACTAATAGAGCTGAATTATGGTTGATATCACTGATCTCAATTTTATGCCCAAACGGCTTTTCATAAAATGTCCTTTTCAGCCTCCATACACAAAGCAGCATAACGAATATTAAAAATTAATACTTTGACTTCAACACAGTGAAAATGATGCTTACCTTCGAGAAGCTGTGGTTCAAAATGTCCGACAAACACGAGCACAGACAAAGATTTACGTCACTACTACTTTTTATTTGGCAAACAGCTTGAGATAGTCTCTCTTTTTCAGTGTACAGTATATATATATACTATAATAAACCAACACATTCTGTTTGATAACCATTTTTTTCTCATTTTTACATATACAGCTTACAAATATAGCTGATCTTTTTGACAAAATTACAGATTCTGTTTGACACCTAAATTATTATGCTATATAAAAATCCACACATCTTTACATTCATGATTAGAAAAAGTAGGCTATATGAAATCAGGGAAAAGAAAAGAGAAAGAAAAAACCAAAACACCACAGAATACGCAATTTTTCAAACAAATCCAATTAGGAGGAGGGGAGTCACAAACAGAATCTGAATCTGATGTCGATCCTCTGAGAGAAGTTTGCTGCTATTCCAAAGATCGTCAGTACAGAGAAGATATCGAGGAACAACAACAATACTGTCACATAAGAAGAAGAATGGTTAAATCTCTGTACTCGCTCCAAAGTTTCAAACTAAGACCTTGCTGTGGATTATGATGGAAAGTTGAAAGAAACTAAACTTTGCATTGCAAACTGTACATATTACTTCATACCTCACAATCTCTCTGCTCTGTCACTACTGCTGTCTTAAGCCTCAGCCCATGGATTATGCAAACGCCTCGAGCTTTCCCTTCCTGCTTTGCTATCTCGCCGTGAGACGTCTGCTTAAATTGGACATCTTTCTCACATCTGTAAGACAAAAGTGGAACAGGACTGCATGAGGGAGCTGCCATTTGGATACCGGGAAAGAAACTAAACCGGGATGAAGTCCAGCCCTGGGAATGCCACACTGGCTGACAAACCCGCATTTTTAGCCTTAAATGAACCCTGCACATCTACACGCATTGACTTTATTAGATTAACAGAGTATTTAGTGTATGATAAACAAACACCAGATTTACACATTTAAAGGGAAACACCAACATTTTTTTTTGTTTTCCTGTCTTGCCTCACTCTCAAGTCCATGACAAATAGATAGACACCATTCTTTTGACTGTGCATGCAGTAACAAGAAAGAGACGGGCAGGGCTCGTAACCGCTAATTAGCTTAGCTCAAACACTGGGAGTTGAGGGGTACTGTTAGCCTGCCTCTGCCTACAGTCATCAGATAATCTATTCAGCAATTCTAAACAGTCCTGTGTGCTTGTTGTGAGCAGTTTTTAACCGCGTTATGTATGTTATCAAACTACCATGAAGTGTTTATAAGTAGGTCAACAAGCACTTTGTGGTAGTTTTAAAAAATTACTTAAAAGTGCTAACTAAAGTCTAAAAATAGATAATGTAACATAACATGGTAAGAAAAAACAAGTCACAACAATCACACAGGACCATTTTGAGTTGCCTAAGAGTATAACTGATGGCTGTACGCACAGGCAGGCTAATATTACCCATTGACTCCCAGTGTCTGAGCTATGCTAATTAGCTGTGGGCGAGCCCTGCCCGTCTCTTTCTTGTTAATGCTTGCACAATCAAAAGAATTGTGTCTATCTGCTTGTCATGGACTTGGGAGTTAGGCAAGTCAGGAAAAGAAAAAAATAGTTGGCATATCCCTTCAAGAAAAAGAAAGATCATTTGTAAGCTGCCATGAGTCCCATGTGTTCTGGGAAGTGCTCTCAAATGGTTACAGTATTCCTCGACAACATTTTTGAGCCATCATCAGGGTCTGTCTGTCATTGTGGTTGACCAATCATCAAAATATCAGTGAATGTACATTTCAAAGGTCAACACTGCGGTGTTTAATGGAGGTCGACACATCTGGAGTGGATGGAAACATTGTGCTGGTGAAGAATGAGGGCTCTGTCTAATTGTAGATGTTTCTAAAAGTTTTTAAACTCAGATATAAGGATGGGCATCATGCTGAAAATGGGAATTTAGGCCTATCGGGACACACCCGGCAAATACCAGAGCTGTCATTGATGCTTGGTCTGACATAGCTCAACCATAGATAACCAAAACATCAGTGTGTGAATGCAGCTTAAGTTTTTGAGCGTGACTTCTTACCAATGCCATGGGATTTTCTTCCAACTCTGCACAAATATCTATTCTGACCTCAAGATATAACGATGAAAGAAGTTATATTCAAGGTCATCAAGGTTCATGTTCATCCTGACTTGTTAACACCATATTTCAAGAATGCACTGAGGGATTTTCTTCAAAATTAGCACACGCTCACTCTGACTTAAGAATAAAGGGGCTGGACTTTTGAGGGACATGGTCAAAGGTCACCTGTCTCATGATCATCCCTTGCTTTTTCAGGTTTTACCCTAAATGTGCATTAAGGGATTTTCTCCACACTATATTTAGATGTCCACTTTGACTCAAGGACAATCTGGTTTTATTTCTGATGTCAACAGTCAAGGTCATTGTACCCCATCTTCATCAACTGCATGGGAAGAGAAAATATCAGTGACTCTTTGAGGGGTTCTCTAAACTCTTTGCACAAATGTCCACTCTGATTCAAATATGAACTCATAGTTTCCAGGCAATAGGTCAAAAGTCAAGGTTGTGGAGTCTTATGATCATCCTGTACTCCACTCTAACCTCAGGAAAGAGGCCTACAGAAGTAATAGGTCAACATCATGAAGAACATGGCCAGAGTTGACCAGTCTCATGTTCATCCCTTGTTTTTTAAAGCTTTATTTCAAGGGGGTTCTGTGGGAGTTTTTCTACACTTAACACAAATGTCCACTCTGACTCAAGGGCAATCTGATTAAATTTCTGAAGGCAACAGTAAAGGTAATTTAACCTCATGCTCATCTATTGTTTGTGAACAGAAAACATCAACAATGTTGGAGGGATTTTCTTAAATTTACACACAGGTGTCCACTTTGATTCAAAGATGAACTCACAAGAGTGTGGAAGCAATAGGTCAAAAGTTAAGGTCATAGGGCCTCTTGATCAAATCTTGCTTTTTAAAGCTATATCTCAAGGTTACATTGATTTTCGCCACACTTTACAACGACGTCCACTTTGAATCAATCTAATTATAATTTGAGGTCAACAGTCAAGGTCAGTGTTCCTCATGTTCATCTATTGCTTGTGAAAATAAAATATCAACAATGCTTTAAGGGATTTTCTTAAATTTATGCACAGATGTCAACTCTGTCTCAAAGATGGAGACTTAAGAGTGTGTAGGCCAACGGTGAAAAGTCAAGGTAATGGGGCCTCATGCTCATCTCTCGCTCAAAACAGTAATAGTTAAAGAGTAATGCAGTGACTTTTTAAAAAAATTTTCCCTGATTTTTTTCATTAAACGTTGGACAAATATGATTTTTCGAATTAAAGATCAACATGTTTCTGCCTCATGTTCACTTCCTTCATTCAACAACAACACCTAAAACCAGCAAAGTCCTTCTCATCGACCCATCACTTTACTTTTATGACCTAGCCATTTAACTTTTACCTACTGGAGGTATAAAACCATCGACATGGCCGACTGCGGAGCGATTTCCTCTAAGCCTTCCCAAACTTCGGTGCCATGGCCCTTTCTGAAACTTTTATGGGGTCCACCAAAACCCTCATACAAACAAACCATGGCTTCAATGCTCTGACCTATGCTCTATCAGGAGGTACTGACCTCCCCACAGTGTTCACTCTCAGAGATAAGAGTGAACGCTTGCAGCTTTATTTCATTTGACATTTCTTAATGATTGGACTTTGTGACTCGGCAAACTCTTTCCACAAACAGATAAACTCTTGAACTCAGAGGTAAGCATTAGAATAAGATAGTTAACCAAACGCTACCAGTATATTTAACACCAGTCAAACTGTGACAGCTGCTCTGGTTATTCTGATAATCAGACGATATATAGTAAACAATTAGAGGGTAATATGGATGTTGAGCCCCCTGGTTGTTTCATTTTTTTAGTTCTTAGACTAAAAAGAATGTAATTCAACATTTAAGGATCACTAAAAATGGGGTTTCAATTGGGGTTAATTAAGATATATTGAATTTTCAAAAATTATGACATAATTTTAAACAAGATTTAAGTACAGGCAGTATGGTTTATACCAGTAAACTTGATAATTTAGTTCCAAATTTCATGCAAGTGCCACAAAGTGCAATATGATGACTTTGTAAAACGGTGAGATGCTTCCCCTAACCTAAAGCTCTTGTAAAGTAAAACAATCCTGCTTTAAGCTTCTTTAAATTGTGTTTTTATATTATTTATATGAAAAAACACACATATATATTGAATAGCACTATTTAACAAAAAAAAATCCAAATATCAATTTTGCTCCATAGCTCCAATAAGGCCTTTAGTTTTATGTTTAGTGTAAATTACCTTACATGACCTTCTCACAAAGTAGGTAATAGGGAAGAGTCCCAATTTACATTCACTTCTTAAGTCATAAAATGTATTCAATAGATGACGGGTTGATCTGTATTATTATGCATAATATAGGGGATCACAGCATCATGTGTGCACCTGCTCTGTGGTCCTCCACTCAAAGCTTTATCTCAAGACAGCTTTACACCAGTATCAAATAGTTGCGGTATTGATGTGAATGTCTCGAGGTGTGATGATGGCAAAGCTTTTTTACGGTACTTTTACATTTTGAAGAGGCTGATTGGTTGAGGTGAAAACAGAAAAATGAAATGCAACAGCTTAATGTCACCACCTAAGATGAATGAACAATGGCAGCTCACATATGAATTCATTTTCAACATTTCAACAGAAATCTGGTGCTTCTTTGTACCACATACACATAAATCTTCCAATCTTCTGGGGTCAACATGTTTCAATACGCAGGGTTCCCTCTACAGTGTGAAAGAACTGAACCAAGGTAGAGCTGTTAGCTTGATGTAGCAGTATGAAAAATAAAGCTGGCCTGTTTTATACTTCACCAGGAACCCTCTGTTTTTATACAAAGTATTGCTGAATATTGAGCATTGCATTCAGTTTATTGAGACGCTGCTACTTTTTGTAAGATACATGACCATTGGCATCACATTGTATCAAAAACCCAGATACGGCATGCTCAAAGCAAACCAGTCTAGTTTTAATGTCCTTTTTTTTGTCTATTTTTGCTCTGTAGATAACAACAATCTCTCCAGACGCCTGGATTATTACATGACGACGTTTGCAAGCATTGATCTAATCATAACATCTAAATAGAAAACAAGACCAGATTATTCTAAAACTCGTCTCTCAACACTTGTTCACCAATAAAACTAAAAAAGGGATGCATTTTTGTTGAATCCACAGTCCACAATTCAATCGTTAGTGCTCTTTTTTCCCTTTACTCGACGTTCTCCTTCCCCAGCAATGCACCAGAACTGTGGTGGTCTTTGACGTGGAACTGGAGGGAACTTTAGGGTGCGTTTCCACAAAGCAGTTTAGTTTGGTTACGTACAGTTTGGACTCTTATCGTACTTTTATTTCTACGGTCGACCCTCCTCGATTAACAGCAGTGTTGTCCAGCTCCAGGTTAAAGGTTTGACAGGTTAGCTGGTACCTCAATAAAGGAATGCCCCCCCAAAAAATGAGGGATGGTGCAGCTTTAATTTGTAAAACAAGGTACATTGACCTTTTGTTAGCTTTCTCACTGGTTAGACAAACTTTTGCCCTAGCCAAGCGCTCTCAAATTGTGACCACAATTTTGTTGCTAAAGGGCTTATAGGGTCTGCAAGAGCAACAGAAGGCACCCATACAGGAATTATGTGGTATTTTGATCCTGTTTCCCTGAACCGAGGGCTTATTATGATAAATATCTCCATCAACAGACATAAAGATCTGCATATGTCTGAAGTTAAGAGAAAACTTTAGTAAAATCCACTCTGTGTGATTGTTTACTGCTGTTAAGTGGCGATAAAGTTGCAAAGTAACACATTATTTTGTGGTAAAATTAGCTATGTGATGTTGATGGAGTTATTTTTTCATGTAAATCAACTTTTGTGATCAATTTGGGGTGTGAAATTTAGGTTTAGCAAGGCTGCTCAGAATGGTAAAGATCATACCCTAACGGCATGGCGTGGAGTGGCGTATTTTATACCTCTGTTTCCTTTTCCTGCTCATCACTCCTTTCTACGCAGACAACAGCATGAAAAGAGGGAATTTGACAGGATGCTAGTGAGGCTTTCTCAATTCTTGTTGCTTCTTCAGTTGTTTTGCAAAGTGGAAAACATTTAAAATATTTCAATGTGTGATTAAAATATTGCGTTTTCATCTAAATCTACATATAAAAGACACTTTAATTTGCAAACTAGGACATGACCGCCTCTGAATCAACCAAACAGAAAGCTTAGGTTTCTCCTCTGGTTCACTGAAAGCACTGGATCTACTGTTTTTTAGGGAAAACACAGGCATAGAGCTGAGTATTTAACAGATCCAGTGTGTACAGGGAGCTGCGTAGTGCAGCTGGATCCACCTGATTCAGTGTCTGTAATCATCCTGCAAAGCTCTGACACAAAACAATCGTGCCTGGTCTGCAGAAGCACCGCCCGACCCTCAAAAGCAGCAAGAGGTGACAGTGACAGTGAGGTTTTTCATTAAATGAGGGACAAAAACCACTGAAAGCATTTATAGAAATTATATTTTTACTCAACTTCTGAAGCAGTAGAGGCTGCCTACTACAACATCTGATTTATGTGTAAATCACGTGAATGACAGAACAATCGTCCAATCATTCTCTGGATGTTTTTGAAAAGATTTGCCCTCCTCAAACACTTTTAATGGGCAGTTGTTTTGATGGACTTGTGGTATTAATTATTCATTATTAAACTGTCTATCTGGTGTGTCAGGTTAGATGGAAGGAAAAAGTTGTTAAAATGTCTGATTCTGATTCTCCAAGTTGCTGGGAACGCCACCTTTGATTGGAACTTCTGGGGTAGGAGGATGATCTTCAGGTATCTCAACTGGAGCGCATTTGGGATGTGGCCTAACTTGTAATTCCCACGTCCAAGTTCCAAGGTAAATTTAATGTACCGCTTATCTCTTTTTGAAACTTCAAGGTACTTAAAGGAGAGTTGACCAGTGTCGATCGATACCAAACCAAACTGCTCGGTGAAAACACATCTGATATGTAAACACAGCGACAAAGCCAGATGTAAGACAAAACACTGAAAAATACAACAATCAGTAACTGTGGAATGTAAAGGATCAAACGGAGAGTTACAAATCTCTTTCCAGTTCAGGGTAAACACACAAAACTATCATTTAGCACTTAAAATATAATCATGATAAATAAATATTCTATTTCAATTCAACCTAAAATACTTTGTTTGTATATTGCCATAATATATTCTAATATATTTATAATTTGATAAAGATTTTACTAGATGTTTTGGTTTGTGCTGTTCTTCTAAATAATTACATTTATTGTATATTTATCTGTGGAATGTTTCTTTTGTTCACCTTAAAAAATGAGGTTTTCTGAAGAGCCGGCAGGAAGCTGGATGAACACACACACTCTCACACACACACACTCCGTGTCCCTCTCTTGAATGAACGCTGATTTATTTGGAATGACTCTGAAAGAAATACGGAAATGTCCTTCGTAGAAAAAGGGGACGTCACAGCTAAAAGTTGCAGGAATGTTGAGATCTGACACCGCACAATGACAGGAAAATAAAAGTTTTTTTTTTAAGTGCAGTGTTTTTACTCGTAGATCCGCTCTTGGAGAAGTATTTAAGTACTTATCGACACAGCGTACGTGTGTAAGATTGACCCCAATAACAGCGTAAAAACACAATGTGAGTGCAAAGCTTCATAAACAGATACTGTTCAGACTTACATTGTGCTGTTACAGGTTCCTATCAGCACTCTACTGGCAGCATTTTTGACTTACACAGTACTAGTGAGTACTTGAAGCACTTACCCATTAGGGCCGGGCAATATATCAAGTTCTAAAGATATGTAATATATATTTTCAAACAAGATCGAAGGAAAGATGAAATCCACACAGTATCTTTGTAGCTTATTTTGCAATAGGAACCATGTTCCTGTGGTTTTAACAGGCCACTGGGAAGATAATGACAAATAAATAATATGAGTAGTTGCCCGGTCTTTAGCTTATTAAAAGATTGCTTTAAGGAGACGACCACCATGGGCAGTAAAATGCTTACTGACCACAGGGTGTTTGTGTAAATGGAGAAGTACGTGTAAGTGTTTCATTTTATTAAAAAGCATTTATATTGGTAAAAGTCAAATGATACTGACGCCTTTTCCATAACATGATAATGAAAATCTACGTCCCAAACGCACAATCTTGGGTGGAATATTATTTCAAAACAATAGGAATTGCAGGTAACCTAACCTTGCAGTGCAGCTGGATCCACCTGTTTCAATGTCCGTAATCAGGCAAACAAAACTTTCCAAACTCCAATCTCCAATGTGATCTCCAAGGGGAATTATTTCTTAGTTGATAAGAAACTCAATGGTCTCTTCCTCCCAGTCTACATGGTTGAAGGTGATACGGCTCTGTCATGTCATTTTGTCTCTTTTGGCCAAAAAATCTGTGGCTCACAGAAAACATAGGCATGTCTCCTTTTCTTGAGATTTTGGCGAGGGAGACTTGATAACATGCATGTCAAAATGTAACCACAAGTGCACTGTTACTGTCGCACAAGTCAAAAGCTTCCAGTGTGCCCAAAGAGTTTGTCATTTTTAACCATTAAAAGCTAAATACTTTGTACCTGTGATTTTCTTCTACCAACAAATTAACTCCTAAAACTGTCAAACTGGAAACATTTCTACAAACTTTCAATGTAAATTCTTGTGTTCCTGTTTATCATTTTTTTTATTGAATGTTTAACCAATAGAGAGAGACAACTAGCTACACTGAAATGTTGGCAACATTTAAAAAAAGGTTGAGGGTTTGTCCCACTTTTCCAAGTGTTCCAAGCGTATATAAAACAAAGACAGTGTGAAGAGGACTGACCTAAATCATTTATAATTTCGCAAATAATTCCCCTACATTGGGTGTCTGGGACGAATATTTCTGTTGCTGTGGCATCAATCAGGTTTCAGGATCAGTTTGATTTTTACCCTCTTCCCCAGGTTTGTAATTTTAGCTTTGTAATGCCTGTTTGTTGAGTCAGATAAATAAAAGTATAAAGATACATAATAATGTATTGCAGCTTTTTGGTCTATATTGCCCAGCCCTATTAATCATAGCTTACCATGCAGGTGAACACACCGCAGTAAAACGTTAGCATAAAATGTAGATGTGTGAGAGGAGAACATGGAGGTATATGGCACTGAACAATCTGACGGGGTCAAACAGCGGTGAAACAGGGAGTTCTGGGCGGTCCGGTTTGTCTCTGTTTTTATTTTTTCTCCTCAGAGAGATGCCGTCTGTCCGGAAAACATTTCCCCTCATCTCTCCTCCTCACCCGACGTCCCACATTTCCAGTGCTTCACCTGTAAGAATGTTCCCATCGGATACAAAAATCTAAACAGTCACTTCTTCTCCTTCCTTTTTTTTTTTTTTTGCTTCCGTACAGTTTTGCATTGAAAAATATGTTTGTTTTTTTTACTCCACATGTATTTTTTTTCTTAAATTCTGGACGTCTCTTCTGTGTTTCCAGAAGGTGTGGTTCCATCTGTAGCTACATGTGTTGGGCATCCATTATGTCCAAGTATTTGGCCTCAATGATATGAGGAAGCAAGTTGTTCCTAAACACAGAGAAGAAGAAGAAGGTCATCGACATGGCAGACTTTACTAGGACACAATTCATCTCTTCTGCCTCATTCTTGCAGAAGAACAATTGAGCAAATCAACCTCGCATAGCATAGATGATGTGATATCAACAGATCATATTTGGATATTTCAGAATTCAAAACAATGGCAGAAATGACAGAGAACAATTTGATAAGGAAAAAGTCCACAGGCGAAGATAAATGTTAAAAAAAATAAATAATAAATGTAGTCATAACTATGTCACTACCTCTGCACTTTTTTTTGCACAGCTCTTGTTAATTTTATCTCTGCCCAGGATTTTTTGCACAATACTTATGAATTTTATCTCTGCAAGAGTTTTTGCAGATTACAGGTTCATGCACTGTACTTGTTAATTTTATCTCTGCACTGGTTTTTGCACAGCACTTGTTAATTACCTCCGCCAAGGAGGTTATGTTTTCGTGAGAGTTTGTTTGTCTGTCTGTCCGTCCATCTGTCCATTTGTGAACAAAATAACTCATAAAGTGATGGATGGATTTTGATGAAATTTTCAGGAAATGTTCAGCATGGGAAAAGGAAGAACTGATTCGATTTCGGTGTTGATCTGGATCATGGCAAAAAATGTGATTTCTGTGAATAACTTCTGAACTACAATAGATATTATTATGAATCCAGTTGCTAATGGTATGTTTTCATGGTCAATGAATCTAAATATTTCGATGAAATAAAGGTAGGACTAATATTTATGGTAAAAATCACAATATGGCTAAGGACTGTGGTGCTGGTGGAGGTCTGCGCTCTCCAAGTGCTTTTCTAGTTTTATCCCTGCACTGGTTTTCACACAGCACTTGTATAGTCTCTTTAACTGCATAAGTTTTTGTTCACCTACGGTATTCTTTAATTCTTCTTGGGGTAATATATTATGTTTGGGACGGGGTATCATTACAATTTTCGGGGGTCAATTTGTGAAACTGTTTCATGTCATGTTCGTCTCGTAACCTGCTACTGGATGGTTTGAATTTCCCTCAGGATCAAGATAGTACCTATCATCTATCATCTACAACAGAAGGTGCTCACGGTGCAAAAAGCAAAAAAACATCAACATGTTGCTGCTGCTCATGTTTAGACTCACTGGCCACTTCATCAGGTACACCCTGTTCATCTGCTCATTAAAGCAAATAGGCTATTAGCCAATCACATACTTGTAACTTAGTGCATTCAACATGTCATGAAGATCTGCTGAGGTTCAAATCAAAGCATCAGAATAAGAAAAAAAGTGATTTAAGTGTTTTTGAATGTGGCATGGTGTCAGTGTTTCAGAAACTGATGATCATGAAACTGTTTTTCAAGCAAGACCACCTCCAGGTTTTCAGGGAACAGTCCATAAAAGAGGAAATATCAAGTGAGCTGCAGTTTTCTGGGCTAAAATACCTTGTTGACACCAGATGTCAGAGGAGAAAGTCTGTTCAAAGCTTGTTCTACCAAGTTGCAATCAACAAAGTCACCAGTCTTTATTTTTTTGTTAGTCTAGTGTTTTTTTAGTAGAATTGATGTTTAGGTGTTTCCTCTCCTGTTTTAACAAAATTCCCTACAATCAATACAGACATTAATCCCTTTACTGATGCCTTAAGTTGGCACAGTTCGCAGCCCACTGACCTGTTTCAAAAGTAAAGCTCTTACAGTTGAACTGTTAGTTTGACAAGTTGAGCCAAAGATTCAATGCCTGCATCTTTAATACTGATATATGTTAGTGAATGAAGTAAAACAACTCAAAGTTTGCAAACAAGTACTTAAAAGACTTACCTTCCAATCTTGAAACCAAAATCCTCTTTCAAAACAAAACATGTGGTGACTAAACCTCAGCAGATTACAGTGATTTCTAAACTTTACCAGTTTTCCCCATACTTCCGGTACTCCTGTAGCTCAAGATTTATTTTTTATGCAGTACAAAACAGCCTACTGCCTGCAGCACTGCCTTTTTAGAGAAGAATTTTTAAAACTTAAAGAAACTTGAGCTGCGCCCCTCATATTTTTATATCCAGGATTGTCTTCGTGTTAGTGAGAACTCATAAATCTGACCACTGTAAAAGACTTTTGAGTGATTATTAGCTCTACAGAGAACACCAAAGTGTCACAGTTTTGGTTTTAGGGCTTAAAATGTTTGTGCTTTGGTCCAGTCTCACTTCGAAGCGAAAGCAGAATAATAAAATACGTTTTCCTGCACCAAACAGCAGACCAACAGAAACAGTCATGAGTAGGGCTGTTGTACATGATCAATACAATATCAGCCTAAATATTGAAATAGTAGTATTAGTAATATTGTAAGTTCTGTGGATATTTTCAGCAGATATATCTGCCCAAATAGACCTTATATCAGCTGTAACATTGGCAAAATACACAAATGTGTATTCGTATTTTTAAATATTAAATAAATTAAATAAATGCCTTGCTTTCTCTAGTAACAAATCACTTTTGGAAAATTAAAGACTGTGTGCCCTTCACAAAAAGTATCGGCATCAGCAATCATGATTTGAGGAATAGGAGAAAAATCCAATATGGTACATCACGAGTCATGAGCTGGTTAACCGAGTATAAACTTAGTATGAACCAAAGAGCCATATGTTAAAGTTAGAGGCTTGTGGTGTCTTAAACAGAACTAACAAACAAGGAATTATGTGACTTAAATTAACTTCATTTCCAGTCACGCAAACAACCCTCAGTTTTTGCTGTAGGGGGCAGAATTTTGCAAACATAACTGCTCGATTTTGTCAGTATGTAGAAAAATCAAATAAGGGGTCTGATCAAATGACTATTGAACGGATGAAATTTGGAAAATAGAAAACTTTAAACTCTAAAAGTCAAGCTTTATGGCATAACTTTTATGTTTAAATGTATCATTGATGTCAACAAATCATGAGAAAAAGTGCAATGCTGCCTACAGAGAAATATCTACTGACTTTTCTAGTTTAACAGCGTCTCAGGAGAAAAGATTTCATTGAAGCTAATTGACTCGCCTGGTGCAGCAGGGTGTGTGTGGTAAATTATTCTGTGCATTTACAAATATCATGCATAATATACTGCTGCCAGTTCACAGTATGTTCAGTGAGACTGAGAGGATGAACTGCGGATGAACTGGTGCACAGTTCGTCTCTCTCATGAACTACCAGCTGTTTGCAGCTGAAACAAAGTTAACCTGTTATAGACCAAAACAACATTATTAAAACCAAGACCTGTCTGCAGGGTTATCCAAGCAGAGGCTGTTTACAGAAACAATACAACATGTCCTCAGGTTTACTTAAGCCCAGATGTGTTTTCATATAGAGCAGGGATGGGTAATAAATATCATATATGGACATAATGTCAATTAAGATATTGGGTAATAAAATATGGTGCAAGTCAATACAGATGATTTTTCAGTCCAATTCTAATGCAAATGTGATTATCACCATGGCAGCATTTTTGTAAATATAAGTCTAACAATACTATGTACACAGCTGATCTAGAGCGACACACCCCAGTCAGAAGTGCAAATAAATTGATTATTACAGGAGCTAAATAACTGTTCACACTGGAGACATCCATCTTCGATTGTAAACTCGGGGGTGGCGAGGTTTTACCGAGTTCACAGTAGGAAATTCAGACTTCAGGGGGCAATCCAGTTGCAGTTTCCTACTCGGAACTCAAAATTCCTACTTCAGACTACAACTGGAATGCACCAAAAGACGTGTGCAATCCAAAGCGTGTGTTTGTTGTGATGCTAATGAATGTAGCTCGGACCTTCCTCAGAACTCTGCATTGCTTTACAACTTCTTTTTTCAACAACTTACAGGATGCAAAGTGACGAGGTAATGTGTCTCTTTCTAGTTACGTAGCGGTAGTTTTTGATGTGTGACAACAAGCAATTTCTGGAAAACTTAGTATCGTAGTTTTGTAGCCGCCTATATATCACTACTTACAGCCCGGTGCTCTAAGTCATGTCCAAATAATATAAATTTGCTCTAGTTTTAATTGTCTTGTTCCCGAAGTTGAGTATCAAGGCCAGTCCAGCTGGCTGACCTGACCGGAAGGCTAAGGAATAGCATAAATAGATAACCTATTTTGATGCTATAAAACTCATCTTAAAGTGTGTATTTCGATCGGGCATATATCTAAAAGTGAGACCTTTTTGTAATTACTTAGAAACTCCTCACAGTTCCTTTAAATGATATAAATTCTTGTTAGACACTAAAGATACAAAACAAAAGTCTTAAACACACAATACTGCCTAATTTGAATGTTTTTATGAGTCAAATAATACCAGCAAACTCTTACTCACTGTCTTGACTGCACAAATATCTCAGAAACTTATGGAAAAGCAGGTACAACTGCTGAGGAGGATCCTCCACTCACATTTTCCTCCTTCTCGTTTGGTAAACATATGACCATAAATCACAAAGTTTCTGTACTTCTGATACTGCTGGTCACTGAAATTAAATAGTATCAAATATTTAGCACATTTTAAGGCCTAAATATACAGAAATGTTGCATATGTTTTATATAATGTGTGTGTAATGTGTATGTGGGTTTGAAGTTTTTTCTCTGCTACATTTGATAATAAAAAACAATAATTTACCAAAATTGAGTGTTTTATACTTTTATTTTTGCTGATATTGATGGGGTTGGTTTATTACTGATATCAGAGTAAAGTTTATTGTTTTGGTATTGTGACATCTATTTGTTATTTTTTAATGGATGCAAATAGGCAGGAGTAGACACAGCATTTTTACCTGTGCGCAAATGTGTCCTACTTTAAAAACACTTGACAGAAACATGATGTCTGAGACGACAGCGTTGGTCATACCTGATTGGAATTAGCAGGATCATGAGCAGAGGAAAGATCATCTTCATGTACGGTATCGGGTACATGCCAAACGTGCACAGCACCAGCAGCTGCATCATCTGCAGGAAGGTGAAGTAGTGGATCTTTCTCTGGGGCACTTTGCGGATGTAGTGGGTAGGCGGGTAAGACGTCTGAGGGAGGAGGTGAGAAGAGGACAGATTAAAATACATTCTGCTCCGAGGGTCTTTGTACCTGTTTGTCCTCAAGTCCCCTGCAACCTCTCAGAAATGACTCAGAGAAGCAAACAGCCCACTGGTGATGAGCAAAGCACACAGCTGGAGGAATGTTTCCAGGACCAAGAGGAGCACTTGTGTCGCCTGGTGTGGGCCGAGTCAGTGAGATTATGATTTCATCTTCAGAATAAATCAATCAACACATGAATTTCTATGCACACTGTCCTGGTTGTCCTGGATATGCCTCGCCCATGTGCATCTTGGTAATTGACAGAATAAAGTCTAAATTCATCATAATATTTCATCTGTAAGCTTGCTATTTAATTTTCCTGCAAATGTGCCACGAGTGAGCAGAGAAATTAACATGAAACATCCAAATGAAAACTTGAAAATGAAATATTTCAACCACAAAACTAAATCTGAAGTAACTCATGTGCTTTCACATGCACTTTGTGTGAGAGGACAGGAAGGAGCCGCGGCCATAACTTTATTTTTTATATTTATTTATTTAATTTGATATCTATTTATATTTTTGTTTGTATCGACCATTTTATATATCTATTTATCTTCTTTTCAAACTGCTATTGGAATCCTAATTTCCCAAACGGATTAATTATATCTAACTTTATGTAGTCTAATGTTATGTAATGCTTAGTAAGAGGAAATATATATATCCCCCTTAAATTTTTCACATTTTGTTATACTACAGCCATTTAGTAAAATCGTTTAAATTCATTTTTTTCCTCATTAATGTACACAAAGCACCCCATATTGACAAAAAAACAACATAATTGTAGAAATTTTTGAAGATTTATTAAAAAAGAAAATCTGAAATATCACATCACAATCAACACACATCACAAGGAACTACATTACTGCATAAACTACATCTTTGGATGGAGTTTGCAGTGAAGTCAAAAACAGAACAAAAATATGACACACTTAAGTCCTGAAACTTGAAAATGTACTTGGGTAAAAAACTAAAATAAATGTACTTTCTGGTGTCCATCATCTCTGAGAAGAGGTTCAAAACTCACACCAAGCTGTCAGTGGATTCAGTCTAATAGAGAAGAGTTGAAGTCTGACTTTAGAAACAGAGGGTCTCCTGAGTGAGAAGCAGCAGATGTTATTATTTTGCACTTGATAGAATCTGTTTGTTAAAATAGATGTGTCTCTTCAGCCTAAGAAGAGCTGCCACAAAAACAAATAAACTCCCGCAGGTGATCAGGTGACAGTTATGAAGATTTATGGAGACACAAGCTGATAAAAAAAAATAATCACAATCTTTGTTTCCACCTGCAGTTGTTAAAAACACGACTTCTCTGGAGCGCATAAAAACAAGACTTCACAAGTCCCTGCTCCCCTCAGCTGAGAGCTGTAAATATGTCTCAATAAAAGTTTCTGAACTATATCTTTGAATTACTTTAAAATTCAGTTTTGTGCTCCATCAGTCTGAGAGCACAGACCTCTGCCAAGGCAGTTATTAGCTGAGTCATCATCAAAAATGAGAAAACCAGCCGTGGGTTGAGACCCAAGAATGAAGAAAACTGCTCAGTGTCAACAAATCCTTAAAAAAATATAAATGTATTGTGACGTCACTCAATGAATGCCTTATATGGCAGATGTATGTGCTATTGAAACACTTCTCATTATTATGACAGATGGCTGTCCAGACTCAAGTATCACTGAGTAGCATTTGCAAATATGTTGGATCAACCATCAGAATTTTCTGATGTGCTGTCAGCGTTGCCCACCTGACATTAACTCTATGTGGCCAGACTTAACTCGACGTGAGACGATGTTAAAGTTAAATTAACAGTTTCTTGTGTAACTTTGAAACTCAAAATTGTGAAAGGCTATGGGAGAAACAGATTTGAGAACAGATGGTCAAGTGATATTTTCCACGATTATTTCTTATTTTTCCACATAGTTATCTTTAAATTAGTGCTGTCAGACGATTAAAAAAATAATCTAATTAATTACTGGATTTATAATTAATTAATCTAATTAATCACATTTTAATCTCGTATCTGCTTAATGTACCCAAATAAAGAATTTGAATTCTAGGATATTATAAAATTGTAGTGCATAACTAATCAAATGAATACACTAAGAAGTGAAGATTTGTAAATCCACATTTTTATTGGTGACTAAATAAAACCAACGTCAGGGCAACTTGACCAGAAAATTCTAAGCTCAATCAGGCAACTCAAATTACACTTTAAGTGTGTTTCATAAATCAAATTCAAAATAAGAAAAAGGTCGAGGACATCCAGCAAAACAATTAGGCCTGATGCATTATTAAAGAATGTAGTACAAATATAGATAAATAAATTAAAAATAAAATAAGACTAAGTCTTAAATATGCCATTCCTGTTGTCACCTGTGCTTTGTTTGGTTTGACTAGAGACGCATGTGTGAAGTGACGTGCCACTGCCATGTACGGGTCCTCCAGCTGGACAATATCAAAATGTTTGTGTGCTATGATTAATCTTGCGATTAATTTTTATAACGCATTAATTAATCTAATTAATGCACTAAAGTGACAGCCCTACTTTAAATACTTAGGTTTGTGCAGTGAATTTACAAATGTAATTGCCAGTATTTATATTTGTAAATGTCTTTTTTCAGACTTCATATACCAGTCGCTGTTGGGCACAAAACTCTTTTCTCAACTACTGCTCAGAAACAAAACGCTCTACTACTGAATGAAGGAATACCGAGTTGTTCTGACAGCATTTTTCTGTTCTTTCAAAAATTAGAAATTATAGATAGCAAGTCACAAACAAGGAATGTTAAAAAACAGGTAAACTTCTTGAACATTGTGCTGAAAAAGGAGTTTTATTTTCTGTTTAAAAGTGTCTGCCAGCAGGTAGCAACCTGCCAAACTACTTTGCCCTGACAACTCGGTTATCAAAAAGTTCAAAAGGGAAGCAATTTTTTACCTCATATAGCCAACAACTACCTCTGCTTTCTCTTATTGGTATTTTATTTCTCTTATGTTATTATTTTGTGTATTTATTTATCCATCGTTTTATATTTTAATCTTTTTAATCCTATTATTATAATTACTATTTTATAATTTATTTACTTATTTTTAATTATTTCTGTTTGCATAATTGATAGAAACATAAAAAAAATCTGTATTTTAAGTGCAATGTCCCTTGATTTCTTAATTATTATTTACTATACAAGAGGATTTTGGTGTTTAGGGAGGGGAGAGAAGGTTTTTTCTGTTCATTTATGCTGAAATGTAAAAAGAGAATAACTTGTAGTTTTGTACAATGGAATCTCACAAATAAAATGTATTTAGAGAAAACTTTAAATGTATATATATATTAATATGAAACATCCTAAAGAGAGTTTGTATTCTTTGTTTTTTTTTTGTTAAATCATGAAGAACAAACTATATTTTTCAGTGTTTTTCTAAAGTTGTGGAAAGTTGTCTCTCTGGTAGCAAGAATTGTATTCTCCTTTTTATAAATTTATTATTTTTCTTTTGCAGTTGCTACTCTCTGACATTTGGGGGCACCAGAGTGTGGCGTGAGAGGGTAGAGTTGATGGGAAAACGGGAGTCTTATTACCAACAGGAAGGTTAAATCGGACACCAGGAGAAGAGATGCAAGACGAGATATTCTGTTGATTTTGAAGAACAGTGTTTAAACATTTGTTACTTTAATTTTAATCTATGTGAGCACGTTGAAGGCTTTAGTGTTTGAATGAAGGAAGATGATTGGCAGCTGATATCTAACAAATGGATAATAATGTCAATTCACCTTCGTCCTCTTCTTTTTAGAGTAGATTAAACAAAGAACTAAAATTAAAAACATATTTTTGTCTCTGCTCCAGTCCTCCAGCAGCGGGCACCCAGTCAAGCGTTTGATCTGTGGATCCGATTGATCTGATTTCTCACCTGCTCCTTGAGGAGAAGAGCCATGCGGTCGCACATCTGGTTCCCGTCGATGGAGGTGAGGGCGATGTAGAGGAAAAGGCCGTACAGGACCGGTTTGGGGATCCACTGCAGCGGGAGGGGCAGCAGCAGCACTGACACGCCGATGAAGATGTTGGCGGTCAGAGACGTCAGCCGGGTCTCCTTCACCTGGACGATGCTGACAACACACGCACAAAAACACACACACTGACGGTTACTGGAAGGGGCACAATAGTTGAACACAATGCTGCAGACAACATTTTCCACGGCATTTTCTTATCAGTGTTCCGGCACATTTTCCATTTGAAAGATTATCAGTTTGACAGAACAAATTTCCACGGCAGGAGGTAAAATATATTTATATCCGAACACTGGACTGCAGTGAAGACGTTCATGCTGTTCCCTGATTTTTTTCCACACACTTTTTTTGTCATTATTCATAATCAACATCATTTATTTCGATATAATCAAAAATATGCTTGTCATGAGCACATTCAGCATAACTCATGTCATTTTTTTTAAAGCTTATGAGCATTTTTTAAAGATTATTAACCAGTTAGAAGCTAATGTTTTTCCTTTAAGCAATGATCTTCAGTCACAAAATCACTGTGATAGAAGTAGCTTTGCATTTTAAACTTCAATGGGCCTCCTGTCTTCTGGTTTATGTTGTCAGATAAAAATGTTGTAGTGTCCTCCTATTGTATCGGCTGGTTTGAGAACAATTTGTCCCAAGAGGTGAAAAGTTTCTTCTTTTGACATCTCTTTCTATCAGTTTTATTTCTGACAACTATGTGAGGGACATAGAGAGGAAATGTGGTGCTGCCGGCTGCTTTAAAAGTCACAAAACACTTAATTCTGGGAAAAAGAGAGCTTTTGTCAGAATAAAGAAATATTAAATTCTAAAACTTTTATTTACCCCTAAGGTGAAACATACTCTGTAATATTCACATCAGAGTTTAGTATCTGACTTTGACCAACTTTGACTGATTAATCATTAAAGTTTCTGTGAAATTAAGTTCCTGGGGTCAATTTTGCTGGATTCAACGTAGGTCACCGTATCTGATGAGGAGAACATGTTGGTGGAGAATGACATCCCGATGGCCCCTGACTAACTGTAGACATTTAAAATGTTTGTCAATGTTGATGTGGATTTGACTAACATTGGACAGACTTTCTGTGACTTAACGGATAAGTTCGGTTTCTACAGCTTTCACATTGTTTACAGAATGAAGTAGAACAATATTCTCACCCAGAAGGCTTTCCTGATCCAAACAGTGCTTCGGGAGATATTTAGATCCAAAATCAAGTGGCAAACAACACTTAATTTACGTTTGCCGCCGCGCATGCGCAGTACGGCTCATTGTTTCATGGGCGACCGCTGGCTACACAACGACTTTCTTCTTCCAGTTTTGTGCAAAATGGAAGAATATCTATCAGATGAAGATGTTGTGGAGGAGAACTTTGAATATGATGGGTGTCCTTACAGTTCTGAGCCAGAGTTTACAGATGAGGAGCTCATCGAAAGGGGGACGAGGAGGCAAAGAGAAGAACAGCCGGCCAGAGAGCAGTCTTCAGTTCAGAGGTCAGCACAGTCATGAAAACATGGGTGGAGCGACACCGGACTGTCGTGGAGGAGTAGCGCGAGTGGACCATGATGAAATATTGGTGAAACTAATGAGTTTTTGGACGATTAATGCAGTTTTAGGAGCAGCGCTATACATGCCCCGTGTGCTACCATTATACGGATGTCCGCTGCTCGATTTTGGATCTAAATATCTCCTGAAGCACTGTTTGGATCAGGAAAGTCTTCTGGGTGAGTATATTGTTCTACTTCATTCTATAAACAATGTGAAAGCTGTAGAAACCGAACTTTTCCTTTAACTCAATAGATGGCTAATTTCAGAATGTGGGTACATCTCACATGGAGACAGAAAACAAAATTTGAATTTCACTTTTCTAGTATTTACTGAGCTTAAACCTGTTGCATTTCTAACATTTGATATGAAAAACAATGTATTTGCATAAAAATCTGTCAACTCTGTTGCAGACAAATTGGGTAGAATGCATAGTGAAAAAATGTCAAACAATTTAACATCCTGTTTTTCCTTACAGAAATTGAAATTCTAAACCAATCAACAGACATTTGGCTGGAAGGGGAAAATGAAGCTTCAACTTCCCCTTCCAGCCAAATGCCTACTGAATCCCAGCAAATTACCAGGCAACTTCTAGCCACCGAGTCCCCCCACATCTCACTGGGGGAGTGCCTAAATTCCACCATGTTCATGCCCATTTCATTTGTAGGGTGTTCACTTCCTCACAAGAACACATCCAATGGGCTTCAACCTTTGTCCTTATTGGGGTGGCATTAGCATTAACCAGTTACTACATGTTTTCCCTTCATTACAGGTCATTAAAGTCACGACTGTGGGCAGCATGTTCTAGTCATAGACAAGTAGAGATTCAGTAAAGGGAAAGGGGGGGAATAAAAGGATACATGAACTTTTTTTTGTTTCATGTCTTGCCTCACCCTAGAGCCTACAACAAGCAGACACCATTTCACTCTGCAGTAACAAGAAAGTGACGGACTAACTAGCTTAGCTGAAACACTGGAAGTCAATGGAAAGTATTAGCCTGCCTCTGCCTACAGTCATCAGATAAACTCTTCAGCAACACGAAATGGCTGTGTTTGCTTAATGTGCCTTGTTTTTTTTACTGCCTAATGTTACATTATCTTCTATCATCTTATCACCAATCAATCAATCAATCAATCAAACTTTATTTATTTGGCACTTTTCCTACAACATATATAGCTCAAAGCGCTATCATCTTCTTCTACTCCTAAAGAGTTTTTTTGGTGACCTACTTTCACAGCCGTTTGCGTCCAAGATGTGACATTGATGTCAAATCTTTTGAATGGCTCTTTTAAGTGAATGATGAGAGCTGTTTTGTAGTTGTGAGTGAGCCATTCTTACATTTGCAGGTAATTTACATTTGAGAAAGGCTCATAAACGAATGGCTCACTCACAGCTGCATATCAGCTCTCATCATTCACTTAAAAGAGCCATTCAAAAGACTAGACTCGTTCACGAATGTCGCATTGCTAGCTCAAACCACTACAGGCATGCTTGCAAGTTGGTCAACAACACAAAGCCTCTGTTTATGGGTAGAAGAGGATAATACGACGATAGTATAAGATGACGGATCATAAAGTGGCAAAATAATGAGTCACAACAAGCACACAGGACCGTTTAGACCTTTAACCGTTTGCATTACCTGTTTTTAGACAAAGATTAGCACTTTATGTAATTTTCAAAAGAAATATATGTAAAACTAAACTGCAGGGTGCATGCTCAAACCAAAAAAGGGTAGTGTGACATAACACAGTAGAAAAGATGAGTCACAAAAAGCACACAGGACCATTTAGAGTTGCTGAAGAGTTTATCTAATGACCGTAGGCAGAGGCAGGCTAACGCTACCCATTGACTCCCAGGGCTTTTGTTTTTTTTAATGTATTTTTAGGGCATTTTGTGCCTTTATTGACAGGAGATAGACAGTGGATAGACTTGTGAAAGGGGATGAGAGAGTAGGGGAAGACACTCTGCAAACTGGTCACAGGCGGGATTCGAACCTGGACCAGAAGCATGAATACGGGATGCCTGGTTGCTAACCACTCTGCCAAACCACCCCTGACTCCCAGAGTTTTGAGCTAAGCTAATTAGCCTGTCTCTTCCTTGTTTCTGCACCTAGTCAAAATAATGGTGTCTATCTGCTTGCAATGGACTTAGGAATGAGGCAAAACACAAAAACAAAAAAAAATGGTTGGCATATCCCTATAAAGCACTCTGTTTGTATGTTTATATTGCTAAAATTACTTCATAAGCTATCTGATGTTTTGATCCAGTTATCTGTGCTGCTGCCATGATCAGCAGGAGATGCTGAGATGTCAACATAGTAATGGAAAACATATCAGCTTTCAAATTCCTCTTTAGTGGTAAATCACAGATCTGATATTAGCAGGTTTTTAGTGGTCATTAATTGCACGGTGTTAAAACAATTAAGAAATTTGAAGCAGAGAAAAGTAACAACAAAAAGAAAATGCAGCTCCAGGAAAAAAGGTCTTATTGGCCCCTCTTCGTCCTGTCTATTTTTCTATTGAGCTCTTATAAAGTTTCATGTTTAAAGACAGCACATCTTTCTTGAAGCTTAAAACTAAACCAGTCTCTCCCTCTTAAACTTATGAACCCTCTCCATTTGGACTCATGATCTGCAAACTGTGGATACCATTAAAAAGCTTTTCCAAATCATTCCTCGAAGATTACTTCTGTATTATATTTCTTCTGTTTATCTGTTTTTGTTTTTCTCCCTCCTAAGGTCTGTATGTCAGTCTACTTTATTATTTTTCACAGTGAAAGGAGCTTAAAGGTGGACTGTACACTTTAAGCAGAGAAAAAGTGATTATGGCTGTATTCTCTACCCTTTTTGTAATGGCTTTTGCAAATCTTCCTATGCAATTGGATCTATAAATTAGATTTCCAGACTTATAAATTACACATATTTCTGCTTCCAGTACCTCTAATCAGATCTCCTCCTCTTTCTTATGGAAGATTGCCCCCTATGCTCCACTTATCGCTCTTGATTACACCAGAAATCCAGAATAAATGCTAACTATAGCTTTTGTGAGTATCAGTGTGGGAGGAATAATGAACCTTATCCTCTCATCTCGTCAAAACTCCCTCACCCCTTCCACCCGGAGAGAAAATGGTTAATTACATAGTAATCATGCAATCAGGGAAGCGCAGGATACAGTAGCCTGCAAAACAGAATTACAGCTGCCGCGTGCTCTGAAGACGACCTTTAATTGAGCGCCTGATTAGCGGCGACGATGAGAAGGCGGATAACTCACGTCTCGTAGAGGTGCCCCCCTTCCACGCGCTGCTCCACGAAAGCCAGCTGGCGCACATGGAGGGTGGAGTGAGGGAACGCGGCGTGCATCCAGGGCAACCCCAGCACCGACATCAGTATGTTAATGAGCCCGGAGAGCATCAGGTCCCAGTGATACGCCGTGCCCTTCAGCAACCTGCGGAGCAACGCAACTGTTACACTCTGCAGCAACAGTCAACAAAAACAGACATCAAACATCTCATGAATCAAGAACGACAGATCTTCAACCACCGTTTCCACCAACAGCTGCTGGGAGAAGCTGATAGAAAGCACCGTCTACTCTGCTAAAATAATGTTTCAAACTGATGCCAGTAAATTTGCAAAATCTTGACCGTGTGCAGGAGTTCATAGAAGTTTGGGGAGTAAAAGCAAGAAATAACTCACTAATGGGTGTCTTTGACTTAAAGAGACAGGCCAACAATTTGTTCTTTTCTTTTCATGTCCGTGCAGTAACAAGGAAGAGATGGGCAGAGCTCGCTCACCGCTAATTAGCTTAGCTCAAGCACTGGGCGTCAATGGGAAAGTTAGCCTGCCTCTGCCTACATTCATCAGATGAACTCTTCAGCAACTCTAAATGGTCCTGTGTGCTTTTTGTGACTCATCTTTTCTACTGTGTTATATTACACTACCCTTTTTTGGTTTGAGCATGCACCCCGCAGTTCAATTTTACATATATTTCTTTTGAAAATTACATAAAGTGCTAATCTTTGTCTAAAAATAGGTAATGCAACATCATGCTGAAAAAAATTAGGCACAACAAGCACACAGGACTATTCAGAGTTCCTGAAGAGTTTATCTGATGAACATACGCAGAGGTAGACTAACTCTTCCCATTGACTCCCAGTGTTTGAGCTAAGATAACTTGCAGTGTTGTACGTCTCTTCCTTGTTACTGCACCACAGTTGGAGTGTTAAAGGATAAGTTCGGTTTCTACAGCTTTCACATTGTTTATAGAATGAAGTAGAACAATATACTCACCCAGAAGGCTTTCCTGATCCAAACAGTGCTTCGGGAGAAATTTAGATCCAAAAATTGAGCGGCGGACATCTGTATAATGGTAGCACACGGGGCATGTATAGCACCGCTCCTAAAACTGCATTAATCGTCCAAAAACTCATTAGTTTCACCAATATTCCATCATGGTCCGCTCGGGCTACTCCTCCAAGACAGTCCGGTGTCACTCCACCCATGTTTTCATGACTGTGCTGACCTCTGAACTGAAAACTTTCTTAATGGCTGCATCTTTCTTCTTCCAGTTTTGTGCAAAATGGAAGAATATCTATCGGATGAAGATGTTGTGGAGGAGAACTTTGAATATGATGGGTGTCCTGACAGTTTCGAGCCAGAGTTTACAGATGAGGAGCTCATCGAAAGGGGGACGAGGAGGCAAAGAGAAGAACAGCCGGCCAGAGAGCAGTCTTCAGTTCAGAGGTCAGCACAGTCACCAAAACATGGGTGGAGCAACACCGGACTGTCATGGAGGAGTCGCGTGAGTGGACCATGATGAAATATTGGGGAAACTAATGAGTTTTTGGACGATTAATGCAGTTTTAGGAGCAGCACTATACATGCCCTATGTGCTACCATTATACGGATGTCCGCCGCTCGATTTTGGATCTAAATATCTCCCGAAGCACGGTTTGGATCAGGAAAGCCTTCTAGGTGAGTATATTGTTCTACTTCATTCTATAAACAATGTGAAAGCTGTAGAAACCAAACTTATCCTTTAAGCAAAGGCATAACCCATCTGTGAGTATCAGGTTTCATAGTCATGATTTCAATATCTGTAAAAAATTATCATGACCGTGTTTTTCCCATAACAACCTTAATGTTACGTTATATTGTGCACATAGAAAAAAGCCTCAAACACAATTCCTGAAAACTTTAGTTAATTTATGCCCCTGGTAACACAAATGAAGAGAAACTGTTCATAAGATATTATTATCAAATACACAAACTTCCAACAATCTAAAAATCTTAGGACTGATCTTTGCACGGTATTGTCAGCAGTTATAAGTATTTCAGGGAGCTCGAAATGTAAAGTGGACAATCAATAGACAATTACTTTTGACTTAAAAGTAAAAACAAACACTAAGTCCTGCCCACTCAAAAGAAACAACAATTTAGCTTCTAGCCTGCCTGGCTTAGCGTCAAAGCTATAATGTTCACATCCACACAGTCCTGGGAAATCATCTTAACTGTAAAATAAACTATTTTAAAACAAGATTTCTAAAACTTAGATGGTTTTCATTCCTCAAATTTTCAAGGATGCATAATGCTACATTGAGTTTGACCTTCTATTAAAATTTCGATAAAAATTTGAAATCATGTTCCCAGAGGGTTTTGAGGGATTCTGCAATTCAAGACACTGAATTTCAGGTCCTCAATGATCTTAGCAGTGGTTTAAATTTAAGTTAGGTTAGGGTGCTGCATTAGGTAGTTGGCTTCTGCTGCCATCTTCTTAACTGCACCACTGACACCACCCGAGGCGTTTTAACAGCTGCTGTCACAGTATTTGGAGCCGCATTGATTCTGCAGAATCTTTATCGATACATGTATTGGCAAGAAGTACGGGACCAAGACTCGCTGCATCGATGTTTTCAGCAAGGGCCAAACACACACTCTAGCTTGAATCATTTTAAAACAGAGCTGAAGAGAGAGAGAGAAAAGTAAAAAGAAAATTTGCATCCTGTAACATTTAGAGATGAGCACACTCGCACACAAGCACAGAGACACACAAAGGTCAGCCTGCTCCTAGGGTTAGCACTGCCCTTTAACACACCCTGAATAAACTCTCTCTGATGTTTCAGTTTTTCATTTTGCTTGACATGAGAGTAAAATCTGTGTAACTGCTCGTGCAAACTCCTCATGTTCTCAGTATGAAGCAAAGCATGAGTCGATGCGTCAACGAGGGCGAGCGTGATGCTGCTGTAACTTTACAGCAGAGGATAACGGCGACCTCTGTGATGCTGGCAAACATTTTTCTACTTGTGCTAATGAAGGGTCACTGCTGTGGACCCTCTATAGCAGAGTTTGTACAGAGGGCAGTGGGTGTGATAATCAGAGTTTTCATGCTAGAGGTTCATTCTAAAAACTATCAATTTTCTGCTTCAGAGCTGGTTAATGTCTGCTGCATGCTAGCAGACACATTAATCATCCCGGTCATCTCCATGGTTCACAAAGTTGTGCCTTGAGCCTCACATTAAATGAGCATAACAAAGGTGCCAAGGTTTTTTTTGCACATAGCCTTCATTTTGGCTTAGATTGGTGCCTGAAATACTTTTAGGAACAATTTTGTTATACCCGTTTCAGGAAAAATAGCTGCAGCCCAGCTAAGGCTGACAAAATGTTATTTATTACCTCTGCCAAGGAGGTTACTGTATGCTTTTGCTAGAGTATGTTTGTTTGTTAGCAAGATTACGCAAAAAAAGACTAGATGGTTTTTGCTGAAGTTTCAGGAGATGCTGGTTATGGCCCAAATTAGAAATGATAAGATTTCGGTGGTGATCCAGATAACCACCATTACTGAATTTTTTTTGCACAATAACAGTCTAACTCAACATGATTCTGAGTGCTAGGTGTGGGTTTTCAGGGTCAAGGAATCATATTATGATGGTTACTTTATCATGGAACTATAGATGTTTAAAGTTTGTAATAGCAATATTTGAGCTACTTTGGTGGCTTGTACTCGTGTGCTTTCTAGTTTGAGATAAAATGGTACATGGACTTGAGCTTATATAGCTCTTTTCTAGTCTTTGACAACTCAAAGCTGCTTTATACCGCAGGTCACACCTACCCATTCACACCCATTCGCTCACTGATGATTCTGAGTTTCTCTGTTAGTTATCCATCAGTGTCTCTCACATATTCACGCCCTTTCATGCCCATTTTCACATCACTGACGCAGCAGTGGGAGTGACTTGGGATTAAGTGTCTTGCTCAAGGACACACTGCCATGTGTCGCCCAGAGCTGGGCTTGAACCTGCAACCTCTGAGATGTAATCGATCAGTGGATTTAGAGAGTTTACCAATTTTTGCCTTTTCGGCTGTTTTTTTTCTTGCTCTGCACTGGGCTTAATATTTAGAGCCAGTCAGCTGAACTGCACAGACATAAAGACTAGTGGGCAAGTAAAGGGCTGTTTCAGTTAGCAACTGTTACTGTTAAAAGACACAGAGGAAACCTTGATACTGCAGACTTAAGACTATTTAAAAATGAATAAATTAACCTCTTTAAAATAACTTGTGCAATGCCCAGCTACAATAGCTTAAGTACAGCGAACCTACAGATGCAGCCACTTAAAACTTCTCCACTGGTCCTTGACAAGTCCGTGACAGAGCCTGCCCATCCTGACTGTCATAGGTTGTAAACTCTTGGCCATTTGATGGCAAAGGTAAAGGTTGATTCTATGCCATCATATGAGGGAAGCAGCATATCATGGAGACATCCTACAAATGCATGAATGGGTGGGCTTTCAGTGGAATTTAGGCACAACTTCAGAGAGGTGGGGGAAGTTCAGACAGTGGCTGGAAGCAGGCTGGTAGCTGGAAGGGAGGGGAAATTTAAGAGGCCAAATCTTCATAAGGACAAAACAGACAGCAATCAATGATGTTAAAATATCAAATACTATATTTTGAACCTGAAACTAAGCAGGATTGATGCTGACATCCCTATTTTCCTCCGCTAACAAATGGAATTATTTCACATAGAATAGATGCACAGAACACTGGTGGGGAAAATTTCCAAATACTCTCACAAAACTATTGCATTCACTTGAAAATAAATAAAATCCGCCTGTTTTTATGAGATACTATCTCGTAAAAACAGGAATTTATTTATTTTTGATTTTCCTGTTTTTACGAGAAACTATCTCGTAAAAACAGGAATTTATTTATTTTTTAATTTCCTGTTTTTACGAGATACTATCTCATAAAAACCCAAAATGATTTATTTTCGAGTTTCCTGTTTTTATGAGATACTAGGGAATGTTAAAAGTAACAAACATGTCCCGCATGTTAGACCTTATTCAGTTTTATTTCTCCCTTGGTTTGAAAAATTGGGAGATACTTGTGTCTTTGAGCGGTGTCAACGGCATTGTTATTAGTTTGTCCACATTGCACAGACACCTGAGGAATTTGCGGTTGTTCTGACACAAAGTTGGATCTGCTCAACATTGCGGTTTTTGTACCTGTGTTGACCACATACCTGGTTGATAAATGCAGCAGCCAGTCTCGAAGCAAAGCGTCAGGGGGAATCCTGTTTTTACGAGATAGTATCTCATAAAAACAGGAAAATCAAAAATAAATAAATTCCTGTTTTTACGAGACAGTATCTCATAAAAACAGGCGGATTTTTATTTATTTTCATGTGAATGCAATACGCCACCGTACAAAACTTCTTGATTCAAATAAATGACTGTAGAGATTACAATGAATAAAAAACAGCTCTTGATAAAAGATAAAACCTGATTGAAGAATGAAAACCCCCGGCAAAGTCTGTTTCTACAAGGTTATAAAAAATAGTTTAAAGTTGAATATAACACACTTTCATTGTCAACTTTATGCTAACATGGGTCCTAGAATGTCTGTGATTTCAGGCTGAGTTTTCTTGGAGTAGAAAAAAAGTAAGTTATGTAGAAAACACTGTAAGTAATGTTCAACAGACGAACTCTACTGGAAATCTTCATTCTCTTACTGTAGCAGCTTTTGTTTTGCCCTCAAGTGACATTTAGATCCAATTAATTTCTGTCCAACAAACGCAGATTAGTTTAAAAAAAGCTTAAATCTTGTCATTCTGAATTTTACTGTAGGATTAAAAATGGCTGATGGCTCTGTGTTGGAAATTCATCAGTACAGGGTAAGAGATCAACATCGTGTCCTGGCTCTGAGGCTTTTTGGGCGCTCAGTCTGCCGCATATGTCAAAGTATCTGTCTCAGTTCCCCCTCCCACCCTATCGGCTCAGAGAATATCTGGTTTCAGCAGATCCAAGAGTGGGCTGAGTGGATCCCCAAAGGTTTGATGTTTCCTTTAGAAGTGTCACAGAAAGAGTTTGAGCCATTCAAGGCAGACGAATGAGTCAGCCACACATATGTTTTCTCCTTCTGTTTGTAAATGCTGTCTGAGTCATGGCCGACGTGGTTTGTTGCCATTACCTGTTCTCTGGTGCGTTGGTCAGTGAGACGACAATGTTCTGGTCGATGAAGATGAGGAGGGCGAGGAGGAAGCCGAGGCCCATGGCACTGAGAACATTCATCCCAGAGAGACGCTCGAACGGGGCTACGTTGAAGATCGGCCGGTCATGAACTTTAAACACAGGAACTGTTCACAGAAAAAAAGAGGATATTCAGGGCACAGGGCTGGAAAAGTGCCTGAGGAAATGACAATCAAAAAACTAAAAATTACAACTTTATGATTACTCTTTGATAAATTCATTCATATTACAAACAAGCACCAATACTTCTTGTTCAATAAAAGACAGCATGCTGTTTGGTGCCTTTTAAATGTGTTATTAAATAATGAAAAGCTAGACTGATCATTCGATAATAAGAAATAATCAATAACCGTTTTTAATGTGTTTTGATTTCTGCAAAAGATTTTATCTGGTATGTGTTAGACATAATTTGTTTTAAAACAATTTTACCAAAAGGAAAGAGACAGATGATGATAGATTTATATTATCCTGAAAAAAGTCTGCAAATTAATCAATAGTAAAAATAAAACATAACCTGACAATTCAACAAAACTACAACCTTTTAATAATGTGTTCTGACTGCTGGCCACCATTTGGCACAAGATCTTCTCCCAAATCCTGTCTTAAAGCATTTCTTCAAAACCAAATTTGTTTTTGGACTCTGATGAAGATGTGTCATGAGTCAAATTGCATTTTAATACTATGTTTGAAGTTACTCCATGTTACGTTGGAATACCGTGGTGCAGGAATAGTGTATTTTTGTATTTTGAAGACCAAGCAGAAGGTTAGTATCACACTGGTTTCCTCCACTGAAAGCCTTTAAGACTTTTCAAGATGTCCTTGTAAAATACAAGGTCTGTGGCAAATGCATACAGTCCTACTCATCATTATTGGCACCCATGCAGTTTAAGTACACAATGTGACAGTACAAACCTCTCTAACTTTACTCTGCGTCACTTTAACAGACTCATACTTGGCAGAAGTAATGTTCACATATTAAGGTTTGTAAATTATACTTCATTAGCTACTATGATCATGCAGTCATATTTAGAATAGGCAGTTTTAAGTGCCACCTCTTGAAAGCCTACAAGGAAAAGAACACCCTACCAGCAATTAAGCATGGTGAAGGTTTCATAATGGTTTGGGGCTGCTTTGCTGCATCAGGTACTGGAGGCCTTGACCGTATCACAGGAATCATGAAAACAGATAATTATCAAGAAATTTTAGAGCGTAACATCCTATCCAGTGTAAGAACACTTGGTTTGAGTTGATTGTGGGCCCTCCAGCAAGACAAAGGCCCAAAGCACACATCCAAAAGCACGCAGGAATGGTTGAAAAGGAAAAAAATGGCCTGTTTCAAAATGGCCAGCAATGAGTCCTGATCTAAATCGGATTGAAAATATGGCTGAAATCTGCCATTGGGGAAAAGAAACCTGCAAATGTTCAAGAGCTTGAACTATTTGCTTATGAAGAGTGGGAGAAAATACCAGCTGAGAAGTGCAAGAAGCTCATAGATGGCTACAAGAAACATTTGGAGGCTGTCATCAGTGCCAATGGGTGTGCAAGAAAATACTGAAGAGGAGTGCCATTATTGCCGCACATGCTTTTTTTCAGTTCCCTCTTTGAAATTACAACATGTAACTTGTAAAAATGATTACTTTTTTGTTAAAGTATTTTGGACCTTCAATTAAAAGATCCTGATGACATAAATTGGGTACATTTCAATTTATTTCTGAAGATATTGTTAAAGAAAAGAAAATGATAAAGGGGTGCCAAAACACTGAGCAGGACTGTACATGTTTTATTCACCATGATAATCCTCTTGAATGACTTCATCTTTCACATACAACTACTCATTTCAGGAATGGCAACAATCTCAATCCCTTTTTAATTCTTTTGGGAACTAATGGGTAACTATCTTGTCTCTTCTTTTTTTTGCTGCTTTTCATTGGACACTACACTATGTTTCATTTATCTTTTAGACATTATGTTTTATGATGTATTTTCACTTTTTTGTGCAATATCCATTCAGAAGAAAGTGTCTTTTTTTCTAGATATATATTTCTGTATATATTTTTATTTTTAAATATTTTACAAATTTCCTTACTACTTGCACTATTATTTTCAGTATTGTTGTAATTTGCATATTTAGCACTAGAACACATGTCATTTGGTTCTGGAGCATTTTACCCCCTTTAAAGGAGACATATCATGCTTGTTTCTACTTTTCACTATGCCAGACTAGGATGCCTGTACAGCATTTCTGCCCTCAGTACAAGTCATTTAGTTCCTTCATTGCCCCATAATTGCGTTCTCAAAATCCTCATTTTAGGCCATTATCAAGCTCTCGTTGAAACACAAGGATCTCAGGATGACCTACAGTTACCTCGCAACGTCACAGCCCTTTGTGCTCTGATTGGTCAGTTCTATTGGGGGTAGAGCCAGCCTGTCCTTCTTCTTCTACTGTATTTTCCGGCAGGCTCAAAGCAGCGACCGCGTATTGAGTCCCCCTACAGGCCAGAGCTGGTAATGAGTGAGTGTGAGCTAGGGATCTATATACTGCTGCTGGTGGATGTGTTCCTCGGTGACGGTTTTGTGGCAATGGACATCACAGGGGAGGAAGTGTTTTATCAGATTACTCCAATAAAAAGAAAGGTAGCTCGTGTCGTCACGACGACTTAAATCTCGTGGACATCTCGCAATGACCTATTTTCAGAGGCATCAAATCTCGTTCTAGGATATCAGAAAAAATACAATATCTCATTTTTTGAAAATTAAGGGGGTGTAAGGTCTTGTTTTCAAATTGATTATATTATATGTAAGTATTAAATCATGCATCAGCATGATATGTCTCCTTTAATCATTTATATTCCTTCACATCAATTCTTTCCTCTGTATGTACTTGCCTTTCTTGTTATGCATTTTGTATCATTATAGCACATAAACTTCTGTTCTAGCCTGTTGTAGTTGATAAAAAGGGAAGAGGAACAGCTTTTAAAAGATCATTTGCCTAAAAATCAATTCAGATTTGATCCCTACAAACATAAATCCTAAAACTGTCATAATGAGTCATTTTTTACAGCAATTGTTTTCCAAGAGTGGCTGGATCTCTTTTCAAGTGCTGGATATCTAATTTAGGACATTATCCCCTCAAATGCTGCAGAATTAAGTGCGGTTGGTTAAATTTAGAAGGAATGACAATACAATAATGGGGCTGTTATCTTATGACTTATTGTCCCAGGAGGGAGAAGAACAGAATATTGGCCGAGCACTTAAATCTGAAATCACTTGAGGGTTTTTTGGCACCGGCCTCTGTGTTTGTGAGCCGACCCGTGCGGAACAGCTGCAGCCCTGGCAAGTGTAAATGGAGATTCAGAATGATGCTGAACAATAGAGAATAACA